>OY728125.1:274817034-276017034 GCA_963277665.1 Viscum album
GGTATTAGGAAGATTCTTCCATTCGTAATCTTTCTTTCAAATGTTTTCAGCAAGCCGTTCTCTATTTCTTCCTTTTTTATGGCTCTAATTTCATTAGTTGTGTTGATGTGGTATGAGGACAAATGAGTCTGAATTTTGGCTCATGGGAAAATTCCTTCAACTATTTTTCATATATACGTCTGTCAATAATATAAAATCCATTTAGTTATAATTTTCACATTATATCAGCTTTTAGAAAATCAATTCATGAAAACATACCTCATATATAAATTTACAACTGTGATGCCTATCCAACTGTATTCAAGGATCACATTTACATTTTTAGCAGCAACGAAATTTTTAATTTCCTCTCCGTATATATTCTTTTTAAAATCCACTATATGACTACTACCACCTCTTAGCTTCGTATCCACATGAGTCTTCAATGCTAGTAAATGTGGATAGAGAACAAGTGGTGTTATTGTGCTTTCAATAGATCTTTGGGATTGGTTGTCCAATCCTTTAGATGCTTTTGAGCTGACATTTCTTGTCACCCCCTTCCCTTTTTCTATCTATAATAACATTTATTGGTTCAGAACCTTTTTTCATTAATTGTTAAAGGTTTATCTTGAAAAAAATAGAAATAAATACCTCTTTGTTCACATGTACTCTTACAAGTTGTGACGGCCATGAAATGAATGTCCCAGTAGCCTTTTTGACTGTATGAATATCATCGTCATCAAGTGGAATAGGTAGCATTACATTTGTCTTATGAGCTACAGTAATCATCACTTTCAGATGATCTTTTAGAAGTGCTCTATTATGTAGCTTGTCCTATGGGATGTTGAACACTGTAACCCTCGCTACAAGGTGATAGGTGGGTGTTGACAGATATAAATCAAAGTCATTATCTCCCTGTAGAAGATCAGTACAGGAAAATTATCAGTTTTTGTCTGATTTTCATTTCATGGGAACAATTATTAGAATATTTATTACCCCGGTTAAGACAGTTCCTTGAGGGGAATGGATCACCTAAAAGCTGGTGGGGTAGGGCGGGATCTTCATGCACTGGTTGTTCCTGAGTTGTGTCTTCTCCTTTATTCCGACCCATTAAAGTTTCTAGAAACTTTCCCTGCCATTGAAATCATTCTTCAAGAGTTTCTAGTTTTTCTCTCATTTGTTTCATTTTTTCATCTCTATCATCCGTTTGTTTTTTTTCTCATAATATACTCAAGGTGTCACCCCAAACCTCGAACCTCTAACACGACCGTATTGTTCTGGCCGCTTCAAAGCCATCAATAATAGGTATGCATCCACTACAGGAGTAGCTGATTCCTATGACTGTCAGATATAAGAAAATAACTAATTGTTTTTATGTAATAGCAATTTAAAACAAATATTTTTATCATGTCATACTTACACATATTTCCCACACTTTTTGTGTGTTTTCATCTACTAGCTTCCCTTCCTTACTCACATGTGCCTCCTTCTATAGCACATGATGTGGGATGGAATCGTCTTTGGTTTTAGACTCATCAATCTACATAGAAATATATAAAGATAATTATGATGTTGTTTCTTGGCACCTAACAATATTTCTGTAAATTTAAAATATGTACCATTTTCTTTTTTAATGAAGTGTACACCATCCTTGCTTTACGATAGGGGTATGTTGGTTTTGATGCACGTTCCTTATTTTCAGTACTTATTTGCTGTTTCATAAATGAAATATTGAAAATAAAAGTGATGAATACATGTATCCTCAAACAACGTATTATCATCTATAATGTACCTAAAACTTCTCATCCCCACGGCGGCCAATAAATGCATCCCATGCTTCTTGGGATATCAGGTGAGCATAGACAAGGGATGGGTGCAAGTTTATTTTACCTTTGGAATCTTTCAGGTGACATTTTGTTAAAATAGTGTGAAAACCTTGATGACACCTTCCTGTAAGCCTTAGTACATAATTCTTGTGTGAATCATCTACTATAAATGTACTCTGCAAGAGATTGAGAAGAGTAATACAATGTTTCATTATTTTATTTTCTAGTAAATTAAAGAAATAATATCATAATGTTACTATAATTTCTTCCCAGATCACAGCCTTCGGCCCGAACACAACATGGTGCCATGAATCTATGTCAATCGACACGCCTTTCCGAGTGGAAATTCCAATGTAACTACTAAAAATAGCCTTGTTGGGATTCACATGTTGGCCTCATGAATTCCATCCAACATCAAATTTGATTCCTTTTCTTTTCACCTTAATAACTTTGGCTAACACCGTCAAACTACGATGCACCTGTGTTTTCTATGACGTCGGTCCTTCATCCCTGACCATTTAATCGATATCAACATCATCTATATGTTCATATGAAATGATATCTATTCCATGGGCTGATGGTTGTTGGACCTCAACACTAGGAGAAGCAACAGGTTCAGAAACTTGTTGTTACTTTGCACTGTGAGCAGCCACAGAAGCAGCAGCAGCAATAGCTTGAGAGACTTGTTCAGCCTCGAGGTTAGGAGCACCAGAACGTGCAAAAGTCATTATCTGCAAAAGTGGTTGAACAGTTAATTTAGATTACATAAATTTAGTAATGATAAGATAATAACATGAGATAACAATATCTATATTACAAACAAAATATAACATGTTTATTGAACTCTCTTTCTTTTTTTCAAAGGCTGAAGGGATTTGACACCTCTATCAATTATCCAAATCCCTTTATTTTGGTATCATCTAACATATAAAACATCATGTACATTGGGACTGCTGTGAAATGATTGCGACATACCACTGAAAGGATCATCCTCAACTGAATTTTCATCAGACCCTTCAGTAGTTGTGGATGATAACAGAACAATCGACCACTTTCATTTTGCGGGATCTGGAACATAAAATACTTGTACCACTTGTGATGCCATTATAAACTATTTTTCTTCATACCCTTCTTTACTAAAATAAACTTTCATAAATCCCAATTCAGATATTTTAACACCACTATTGTTATCAACCCATTTTCATTGAAAAATCATCAATTGGAATGTAGTATAATCCAACTCCCATGATAATTCCAAAGTATGACATATTTGCATAAATTATATTTTTGTCCTTATTACCTGAAACATGCATCACTTCATCCATAAGTGTAACTCCACTATTTTTCATGTTACTATCTCCATCATGTTCATCTGTATAGAATTTATAACCATTAATTACATAACCATTGTAAGATAATACATACACACTTTGTCAGGCGGCTAGCCATCGAATTCGTTCTGAAATTGAATTTATATTTTCATCTAACTCCTTAAAAATATGGTCCTGAAACCATCCTATAAACTGGTGATTATGTGTATTTGATATCCATTTTTCATCCCTTGATGGATTCAACTACCTAATAATTTCTTTGTGGGTTTCAATATATGGAGAAACCTTCCAACTGTTATGCAAAACATAAAGGTGGTCCTACTCATGATCTGTAATATTGACTGTTACAACATCTCTTCTAGAAATTCCATCACCCTCAATGCATCCAGTGTGACGAGATTTCGAGAGAACAATTCTTTCCAAATCAGATGGGTATTCGGTACATAATTCAATGGATTCCTCAACAATATATCACTCCACTATACAACTCTCTCACTAACTTCAATTTTTGACATAACCTTTCAAAATATTCATATACCATTCAATAGGGTACATCCATCTATAATGTACAGGACCACAAAGTTGAATCTCCCTCACCAAGTGAAGTATCAAATGAACCATCATATCAAAGAATGTTGGTGGGAAGAACATTTCTAATTCACATAATATGATGGCAATTTCTCTTTCCATAGCTGGCAATTTCGTTGGGTCTAAAACTTTTCTACATATATCTTTGAAAAAGAAACAAATTTTGGTTAACGTATGACAACCATTCTTGGAAAAAATGAAATGTAAAGCTATGGGAATTAAATATTTCATCAAAACATGGAAGTCATGTGATTTCAAACCTTTTAACTTCAAATCATTCATTGACACAATGTTCTTGATATTTGATGAATACCCCTCTGGAACCTTTACATCATTGAAGTAGTTTCAAAAATGATATCTCTCCTCCCTGGAAAGAGTGTAAGCAGCTGGAGGAAGAAACATTCGATTTTCACCCTTCACAGGAGCCAACTCTTCTCATATTCCCCTGTCAACCATGTCCAACCTTGCCTTAATTCCATCCTTTGTTTTTCTAGGGGAATTTAGAAACATTCCGATAACATTGTCACATACATTTTTTTCCACATGCATCACATCAAGAAAATTTCTGACATACAAACAATTCCAGTATGGTAATTCAAAAAAAATGATCTGTTTTTACAACTAATTTTTGTAAGGTTTTTCAAAAATGGTTTACCAAAAATAGTGTTCACATCTTTTACTTTCTCAAATATTTGATCACCTGTTAGTGGAGATGGTGTTGTGTGTTGTTCTGAACTTCCATTGAATGATGTCATCCAAGATCGGTACTTATGTCGACGAGGTAGAAATCTACAATGTCCTAAAAACACAGATTTTGATGAATGTTTCAACCTAATTGATTCTATATCTTCTTCGCACACGGGACACCCTTGAGTTCCTTTAATGCTATAGCCTGAAAAATTTTCATAAGCAGGGAAATAATTTATCATCCCATACAACATCGCTCTCAACGTGAAGTATTCACTTTTATAAGCATCATACAAAATAACACCTAAATATCACAATAACATCAAATTATCAATCAAATGAGGAAAATAAACATCAATATCGTTACCTGGTTGTTTTGGTCCTGATATAAGGATAGATAACATGATGAATTTATGATTCATGCATAAAAAGGTTGGAAAGTTATAATTTACCAACATAATAGGCCATGTACTGTGAGTGCTAGTTTGAAAACCAAAAGGATTCACTCCATCTGTAGATAACGCAAGACGAAGGTTTCTCGGATCTTTTCCAAATTCAGGATACTCATGATCAATTATCTTCCATTGAGGAGAGTCGGCCGGGTGACGTAATTTTCCATCATTATTTCTTTGATCTACATGCCATGACAATTGTCTTGCAATTTCTTTACTTCCATATAAATTCCTAAACCTTGGAATGATTGGAAAGTACCATACATCTTTCGTAGGACTGGATTCATCTTTCTTGTATCAATAAGCACCACACTTTGGGCATTCTGTAAGTGATTTGTTCTCCTTGCGAAATAGTATACATTCTTTTAGGCAAGAATGTATTCTTTCAGAAATCATACCCATCGAGCGTAGCATTCGTTTAGCTTCATATGTCCGGTTTGGGAGCTTATTATCTTCTGGGAACATGTCATTAAAGAGAGAAAGTAGTTCCGTAAAACTTACATCACTCCATCCATTGCCTTCTTTCAATTTATAAAACTTCAGTACAGCTGACAATTTTGTATATTTAGTGCAACTAGCATAAAATGGCATCTTTGCATAACTCTTTAACTTCTCAAACAATTTTGGGCAATCACGGAGTTCATCTTCAACTATTCTTGTCATTTTCTCAATACAATCTTCATAATCATTGACCTCTGTAATCACATCCTCCATACGATCTTCTTCATTATCCATATTTTTATTCATATCTGATGATCCATAAAACGTAGTTTTATCCCAGCCAGTAGCTACATTAACTTTTTCTACATGTTTATTCCAACATTTATAACTCCAATATATTCCATGACATATCAAATGTTCTTCCAACTCCTATGGAGTTATTAGTCTAGAATAAAAACAATGTAAACTTGGACAAAGGATTTGAGAATAATCCTTTGTGTGATCCTTTGCAAACTTGATGAACTCTTTCACTCTGTTCTCATACTCTATTGTTAAATGATTATCATCCATCCAATATTTATTCATCTCCATCCTATTTGAATCTAAAATATTAGTATTTGTGATTCAAATACAAAAAAAAGACTTCCAAATACGGTAGAACAAAACCACTTCCTTATAAAAATAGAGATTAATAGAGCCTAACCATTTCCAATAAAGATTTGGAAATCAACAGAACTAGGATAGACCCCCATCAAAATCAACACACTTTCCAACCCCCTTACCAATAGTTCTAGCACCCACCACCCTTTCAGAAAAACATTAAACATCCTTTTAACCACCCCTAGCAGCCACCTCATTCATAATAAAATAATCACATTAAACAGACCAAAACTAGTGACCAAACTCAAATAAAATGAAAACAAGGATACAATTTTGATGAGAAAACTAATATAGTGGATACATTTCCAAACAAAAAGGGGTTCACGGGGGAAACAAATAACCTAGGTTTATCCAAAATTAATCTGGAATATCATAGGTTTTGTTATCCAAATTAACATAAGAAATAGAAAATTAAGGTTAGTGAACATAAATTCTATCATGAACATCTAAAGAATATTCAATAACTATCCATCACTAACATGGGGATCTACTAATTCCTACCATATACCTAGAAAATAATTTAAAAAATTAGTAAAAATAGTTTCTTTTACCTATTTCTGATAGTACTACAAGAAAAGTATAACGAACATAGATCATACCTCCAAACACTCCTGGAGCCTCCTGGTAAAAAGACTCTAGTGACTACAACTATCCGAGATTCTAACCACTAACTTCCCAATATAGGAGTGTTCTAATTAGGGGTACTATTATTAGACTCAAACCAAAGTTCCATCCACCTCATGCTGCTCCCCAATATCCTCTATCACTTTAGTGTTGTACATACATCCTTTCTATTGTTCCTTCCTCTGCCTAGGCTATTTGTCGACTGCCTCTCTGACTGTAGCATGAATGTTAAGAAAATGCAATGTGATACGTCTATACCCATCACAATCATATTAAATTACTTATAGTAATGGGATATCCTTGAGGTACCTATGAATGAAAGTGCCTCCTGAGATTAGACTTGCATCACACACCTATTGTGGGTGGGTGTTGCTAACCCTACATCCCAGAAGATCACTACCTTTAAAGATTATGATATCAACTCAAACCATAGGCATAATCATAGAACACTAATATAGCCATCCAAAGATTAGTATTACATGTTGAATTCCCCCAAACCACTAGAGGTCGGTCTATGAATTGATCAACAAAAATTAATGTATTTAATAAAAAGAGCTGAAATACAATCCAACCAAGTGAAAGACATTTACAATCTCTTGAGATTAAATTCATACCCATAACATAATCGGGTTCTCCATAGTGTAGGTGTACTTAACCAAAATCACTTGGCCTGACACACAAAGGGTAGTTCTTTACTACATCAGTCTCCATTCAAAATAACGATTTTGATACCCATAATAGGTATCAGGGAAGAATCACTATCTACCCAATGAAATGCATGGTGTCTCCCCATTTTCAAGAAAAAACCTTCTATACTAACACCTAGGAACAACTGGTCATAGAGGTTCACTAAGTTGACACCACCCTTAAATTTTCCTTAACATAAAAGAAAGATATGTGGAATTTACCATTGATCAATGTCAAGAAACATCCCACAATCCTAAAAAGAATTAACCACACAAATACAACTGCTCACATGTTCATACCACTATCTAAACCCAAATTCCTTTTCCAAAGAATACCATTCACCTTTCCATGGATGCTCTACTCTGATCTCCTCATCTTCTGTGGCCCTAGTGCATGAAGACTGGAGGTCACCCCATAAATCTTGGTTTAATAATAAATGAACATAAATGGCTTATAGGCTCCACTATGAACCATCTCAAGGATAGATTCAATTTAGAACACTATAACTTCACAAATACACTCATCATCTCTGGTATATGGGTGGATGCATACACCATATCCTTACCAAGAGTTAACTATAAGTCTCCATTATGAAGCATTCCAGAATTCCTCGACATTCATAGGGAAGAAAAGTATTCTTCTTGCACACATCACATAAAACCATTCTCACCAACTAAGGGAAATATAACTTAACATACATAGGGTTGAATACACTTTCTATATTTGAGGGGTCCTAATCACTATCATAAATAGAACCTTCCCCATAAACACAATCACCATCACATCATGACACCCAAAAAGTGTAACCAATTAATAATGAGGTGGGTACTATCAAAACTCTTCTTTTCATGAAGGGGTTTACAAAAAGACCACTTTCCCCAGTATAGATAAACCCACTCCACCAGAAGGATGAGGAAAAAATACTCAACATTAATAGAATATTCATGTATAACAAGGTCTAGCTTGAGGTTTCACAAGAATATCAAACCCTCATATATATGACACTTGGTTAAAAATAAATTCTAGTTCCAAACATCATAAGGACCCATGGGTAATCATAAAAAGTCATACTTTAGTTCAAATCATCTGATAACCAAGTATAAGAATCTACTATGTGTGTTATTTAGTAACATAGATTGATAGAACTCTATGTTAGTTAGCATCTAATCCAAGGTTGGTGATCATGGGGAAGAATACAAACATCACCCTAATGAAAACTACTCTCACAAAACTTATCCACCAAAAATAAACCTAAAAGGATAAGTGGGAGACTTACCTAGAGTAGATCGCACTTGTGGTGGAGGGAGAGAAGAAGTGTCGAGCGATCTGGGAGCCTTTTGTGCTACATCGGGAGGGGAAGGCACGACCGTGAGGGGGAGGTGCACGGGAGGAGCTAACACTATTGTGAAAAGGAGGAGTAGGGTTCACAGGGAGTAGGGTCCAGTGGAGAGGAGGAAGTAGGGTTTGTAGGGAGTAGGATCTGCAGAAGGGGTTAGAGGGGGAGGATAAGGAGTAAGCGGGGGAGTAGGGCTAGCAGAGGAGGTTCGGAAAAGAGAAGATCGGGGGGAAGGGGAGTCGTCGTAGGGGTATAGAACCACGAGGGAAAAAGGGCACAATAAAAAGAGGATACTATGCACCGTATTTTATAAAATATGGGACTATGGTTTTATCACTGCTAAAAAAGACCTGATAAAGGCTTCCTTTATCAACACTAAAATTTTAGTGCTGATAAAGGAAGCCTTCATCGGTGCTTTTTTAGAACTTATAAAGGAATTCTTTATCAGTTCTTTTTTAGAGCTTATAAAGCGTACTCTTTATAAGTGTTAAGATAAAAGCATTGATAAAGGGATTATTTATGAGCACTTTTTTTTGTACTGGTAAAGAAGCCCTTTATCAGGGCTATAAAATTGCTGATAAAGAATTCCTTTATCAGTGCTAAAATTTTAGCACTCATAAAGGGTTTCTTTATCAGGGATTTTTTCTTAGCGTTGATAAATGATGGCTCTTCCCTTGCTAGTTTTTGTAGTAGTGTGAATTCACAAGATTAATTAGAATTTTCCCACTCAACTCAAAAAAAATTACTTCCTTTAAAGTGATAGAAACTTCATAGTCAACTTTATTTAAAAAAATTTAAAACCCAGGATCGATTATCTCATCATAACATTGTGAAATACCAATAAAATTTAGTAATTTTGAATGGAAAAATAAACACCATCGTTATTTTTTAGAGTATATAAAAATGGTTAAAAATTCTCCCCTTGGTATTTGTAAGAACTCTTTCATCTGATGATATCAAAAATGTTTTTCTGATGATATTTAATGATTTTCTCCATTCAATAGAATTTATAATGGTGTATCTGATTAAACATTATTTGGTGATCATATGTGCTCTCTATCTAGTCGATTTCATATATCTCTTCATCTGGTTCAACTCAACTTCATCTCAAACATTGTAAAACCTTTATCTATTTGATAAAAAACATATTTATCCATTTAATTTCATCATAATTCTTAATCAGATGATATTATATATCTCTCCATCTGAAGTTGATTCATAGATCTCTTTATCTGGTATAATTCTATAAATGTTTTTTCAATAAACTTTATAAATCTGCGTTCAATTGTTCTACATCTAAACATCATATCATAATGTTTGTATGACCACACATTATACTTTATAAAAAATACTTTTCAACATGAACATTGAAATTATGAGTCTTTATTCTAGGGAAATGTGTTCAGTCGAATATTTCCCTTAACTATAGTTTGGAATCCCCATTCTATAGAACTGTGTTCCACCAATTCTCATCAACTTCTTCCTTCAAACAAATTAATCTTGGATCATGAAAATTGTTATGATATTTGGTAATTTGAGTATCATAATACTGTTATTATACTTAATAATGTTCCATTATACTAAGAAACAACTTATCTCTTAAACATTTCCAAGTTCCTCTAAGTAAATTCTTCTAAAAACAGACATTTTCATATTGAGAAAAATTTCAATAAACACACTTTGGACTAACACAAGAGAAAAAAATAATATATATATATATATATATATATATATCTTAAATAAATATCATCAAATGTATTATTTCACCTGATAAACCAGACTAAAACAAAACCATGATACATTTTATAAGTATTAAATATGACCATTGTTATACAGACATTGAATTAGTGAGGGAGAATAGAGGAAATTTCATTAAGAAATGTATAACAATGACATCAATTAGTAGTAGTATTCCTTAGAAGAAATATTTATATGAGAAGATAAAGGAGGTGGTTTTACAAGGTTTTGTTCTAAACAAATCATAATATGAACTTTAACAAGTAAATCTTGAGAGAAATGACCCGCGGGAGAAGTTATGGCTCGTGGAAATCACTATGAGTTCCATGCTAGCCGAACTACTACATGTGACTTCCACTAATGAAAATATTACCATTAGATCTTATGAAAAATTATTAAGGTGTTTTATAAGTATATGTTAAAATAAAATAAATATGTAATTATTAATTTATTAATTCATTATTAATCATTTTCATACAAATATAATGAAAGGTTTCATTTTATGTGAAAAAAAAATGTTTCTATTTTTTCCAAAATTATGTTTTCTTATATTAGAAATATTGTTTTATCACTTTTAGAATTTTAATTTAATAAAATAAACTACTTTTTTGGATTAATCGTTTAAATATTAGCCTGGGGTAAAAATTTTATATTTTTCTAAATTAGTTAATTTTGCAGGGAAAAATGAAAATAAAGTTTTAACAAACAAAATAAGTTTTATGTAGTCATTATGATATAAGAATGAATTAAAATATATTAAAACTATTTCACATCCAAAAATTTATTTAATTATTTTAATAATTCATTTTAAATTAATATGTTTAATTTATAAATCTATGGTTGATGTTTCGAAAACTAGGCTATTTTTTATTCTAATAAAAAACTATTTTGGTATGTTTTACTTTAATTAATTATTATAAATGATCCATTAAACTTTTTGATTATTTTTATAGTCAAAAAACTATTATTTGTTTAATCATAAACCAATAAATATCATGTGAACATATATTATTACTTATTTTAGTGCAAATTTAATTTTTTACCTAAAAATAGAATTTTTCGAAAAACTATTTTTATTTCATCAAGAATAATTTTATTAATATTAAATTTTACTACCTTTATAAAAGTAATATTTAATTTTTTTCAAATTTTGAATCAAAATATTTAAATTATTTAATTGTATATTTTACATATTTTCATAAAAAGTAAATTACCATAGTAAAATATAATCACCTCTATAAAATTTAAAATGTTTGAAAGGGGGTCAAATAAAGGTATATTACCTTTAATATCACCAAAAATATCTCTAATATATTGGTTTATTATATTATTTTCTTATATAATCTTATATTTGAAATATATCTATCTTGCAGAAACTTGACTTGAATGCGAATTTATTTTTATTGTAACAAATGGGTACTTCCCAAATTTCCACTCTCTCGTATTTAAAAGGACCCAATCATAATAAAATTATCCTCATTATAAAATATAACACCTTAAAACTTTATTATATCTTTTTCTTTTAATAAATTTTATTTATTTGATAGCTAGATTTACAGGAATCACTAAGTTTAAATGGACAGATATATATGATTGAATTGTAACTATTTAGTGTGATAGTTATCATCTATCCATTTGATGGAGGGTTAGAGATTAGAATAATTAAATTATTAAAAATTATTTTTCAAATATTTATAAAATTATTTCATTAGTTTTAAATTGTTTAGAAATTAAAATAAAAGACTTTGAAGGAAAATAGAGATGTTTTCTAAAGAAACTTTTTTATGTGCACAATATTTTTTTATCTTAATAAATAAAACTAATATCTATTAATGAATGATTTAAATTAAATTTATAGAAAATATAATCAATAAAAAAATTTACATTCAGATAATATCTTTTACATGATAAGGAATGATGGAAAACACAATTTTATACTTGAAATAAATTTTCTAAACATGTTTTTTTTTGCGTTTTGCACACTTATTTTAAAATTAATTTCTTCCATTTATAGATATTTAATCATATAAAATAGATTAAAAATTTATAATTAGTATAATTAATATAATTTAATATTCCTAGCTTACATTCTAGTCATTATGAATAGTAACTGAGGTAAAAAATCATTATTATAACGAAGGTCAAAAGTGGTTATTGGGGGTTAAAATAAAGAGATAATGGTTAAAATGAATTAAAAACTTCTATAAATCCTAATATATGAATATATGTTGACTATATATTTTCATATATTGAAACATGATCTAATCTAGATCTAGTTTTCCATAAGTTTGACTTTATAGTATTCTTATATTCATAATAATTACAAGTGTGTCACTCATCTCACTTATAAAGGGCACCCCTTCTTCTCTCTTCTCCAAACAAAATGAGCCCTTTATCTAGAAAAAAAATTACCAAATTTATTCTAAACAACATTATCCATGTCTTACATAAGTTTATCATCTTAGAGTTCCATCCCTAGTGTCCTTTAGAAGATATTCAATGGAGGCCTCTAAAAGTGGAGTTATAAATCTTAAATGAGGCCTTTCAATTTTATTTTTTCAACTTATATAAACCTATTGTATCTATCACAACATGATTAATCCCATATCGAAAATATACTTATATGTTATTATAATTATGAAAAAATGATTTCCATTGCCTTTCTATCAAATGGTTATTGAAAGTATCGTTGGTGCGTATAAGTGGACTACCGCCTCAATATAACGATACAATTCATTTTCCATAACCACCATTCATGTATGGTTATTATGATGGATTTAATGTTTATATTTTATATTTATGGACTAATTAGGTTTTTGAAATTTTAATATCTTATCTAAATTCTTAACTTCCAACACGATAGAAAATTATAACGTTGTTCGGACATACATGTGGACTATCACCTCCACAAAGCAATGCGATTCATTTTTTCATTTACAATTTTCATGTATATTTATAAGGATAGGTATAATGAATATACACTATTATTATGATATAATAATGACTCTATAAAGGTGAATTTTTATTTACCTTTATTTTGTTCCATCCATCGATCAGTTAAAACACCACCCTAGCGTACGTACGGACCACCTTCTCCACAAAGTGATGTGATTGATTTTTCATCACTAATTTGTTTTAATAGTTAAAAAAGTGTATATAATAAATAAATATGATATTTATTCCATGATTAATATTCTATAACCATGACCATGGTGATAATAGACGAACTATCATACCAAAACATACATGGAAAAAAGACCAATTTTCACCCGAATGTCTATTTTAATGATGAAGCTATTAATAAAAGTATAATTGGAAATTATAATAGAATGATAAATAGTAAGTTATTTATTAATATGGTTCTGAAATAGATTTATAATAAATATTTATTTATTTTATACGAGGCCTGAACCCTTAAAAATCATGATGATACTTGAGGTAATGTATTTATGTTATGATCTCATTTCTTTTTGGTATTGCCTATGCCAAATTTCTGTCGAGGGAAATTATATAGAGGTTGTCATTTAAACCACAAATATTTTCTTTATTTATAGTTATTCCTTGATTTTTTATGTATTATTAATTTTTTCATCTCTTTTTTATTTAGAATGGTTGAGAAATTATTTTTAAATAAAAGTCAACCTTATTACCTATTTGGTCGATGAACGTTTCCTTCCATGTCCATGCTCTTAAAAATTGCTTTATAGAAATTTTTAACAATACCAATAATGTAACTAAAGGGTCATTTACATTACCTTTTACTTTATTTTAAATGTTTGTAAAGGAATATATTTAATGATTTTTTTTAAACAATTCATTTTTTACTTTTTTCAAAAGTGGGAAAAGAATGTTCTCTTTCAACATATATGGTATTAACTGATTTTTCAGCCATCATGGTCATTATTTTCATTGAATATTCCATTAATATTTTTGTTATTTATTTTCAAAGAAAATAATTTTCTAAATATTTCATGAATTCATATTTAAAATTTTATCAAATGAAAATGATATTTTTCTCAGGTTTTCAAAGAAATTTGTGAATGTTCTTTTATTGGTATTGTTTAACTATGTTAACATCCTTTAAGGAATTTTTTTATTCACTATGGATATGGTCTTATGATACTGTAATGGCCTAGACCCTCATGACCCCTCCCTTTTCCAAATTCTAGGATCCTAAGGGGTCTCACCTCGATCGGCGTGACCGATCGGCGCGACCGATCGGTGTCATCTAGCCTTACGGGTTTTCCTTCTACAGTTTTTCTCGTAACGCCTATTTTAGGCCTTTTTGACCTTTTAAGGTGTTTCAAGGCTTTTTTTAACCCATAATTAATATATAAAAATCCCGATAAACCTCCCTATTAAATAACAATTTATCCCATCACGTGTAACCACCCAACCGCGTGGGGAATCACGATCTGAATTTAAAGCGTTCAAATTTCTCATATCCCATAACAACGGGATTTTATCTATATAATGCACAAGAATTTCTTCTTCCCCCTTCTGACTTCTCTCTTCTCCCTGGTGTGCTTGAGGTCCCTCCTTCCTGAGACTTGTGGTAAGCCTAGGCTGAAGTCTTCTGCTTGTCCTTGGTGTTCCTGGCGACCCTCCCCTGCAAATCGCGCATCCCCTGTTCCTGGCGCATGGAGAAAAACTCCGCTCGTTGATAAATAAAGTAGGGATCTTACCTTCATCTCTCCTTTCTGTGTATCATGAGGGGTGGGCATGCCTTTGTCTCTGTGGAAATTGACGAAACCCAACTTAATGAAGATAATGAACGGACCTTTAAAGAATGAAAAGGGGGGTGTGACTGATGTTCTATTATACTCTTTTATGTTGATATGTGCTATGAATTTAAGGGTCTGTGCTCACTGAAAATCATGGTTGTTGGTGCTCTTTCTATGTACACTAATGAACCTCGGTTCTCCTAGATGTTTAAATAAATGTAACATGGAATTGGTTAACTACGTGTACTCGGTTAAATAAACTTAAAGCACCAGGATCAACCCTTTTCTGTGATAACCCCGGTCAAAGTACAGTGGAATTGAAACCATGGAGTGTGTTAAATATTTTAAATCTGAAAATACCTGCTTGGGCCTGCCTTGTGTTGGTGGTGACGGTTTGGTTGTTTTTCCTTCACGGGATGATTGCGGGTGACCGTATGGTTTTATTGGATGGGGGATTAGATTTATGGGGTGATATGGGTGGGGATGGGATCCCCTATTGTTATACTTTCACTGGTTGTGAATTTGAGGTTGTGTGGTTACTCTGCTTATATCACGAATTGGGGTGGAATCCTCTATTGTTGAGAAACCGTTGGATCCTGGATTTTGGGGACATGGGGCTGTATCTCGGGGTTTTTCTTCGGTTCCAGTACTTCGAGTTATCTCACTTATTCCTTGTTGTTGTGACTTTGCAAGAGAACCGGGTGTGAATTCTTAAATTACTGTTTGGCTGTTTCTTTCCTTTTTGCTTGTGGTTATGCCTGTTAGTTGCCCAGTAGTGCAGAATTCACCTAAATGGGATCACTTGAACATGAGAACAAGAATGATATAAATGGGGAATTGGTTCTGGGATGAGTTTTTTTTTTGACCGTGAGTGATGTGGATTCTTTTGTGAATGGACAGTAGCAAGGGTGTTGTGCTAAGGTTTTGGAACCCCTAGGATGGGATGAGTGTTTGTTACCTATACATATATCTATAGATTTTATGTTTCTTATTCGCACCCCACCCAATTTGATAACTTTAGGTTAGAACACCTCCATTTCATGGGGGGGTGTTTTTTCCAACACTCCTATGAGTGGCTGGTTATTAGCTCCTTTCTTCTCCCTTTCCTGAATAGCCCAAGACTCTTCGGGCAGGCTGTGATGGCCTGAAGTCCATTATTAGCCCAAGAATCTCTGGGTGGGGTAGTTGTGGTGGTTGGACCAGGTGTTTGCGGGCAGGTTGTTTCCCAAGTGTCTTCGGGATGAGGCCCAGGTGTCTTCGGGCGTGGCAGTAGTTGTTCTGACCCAGGTGTTTTAGGTTATGGTTATGTGTGGTGGTTGTGGCCCAGGTGTCTGGGGGCAGGATAGTGGTTGTGGCCCAGGTGTGTGTGGGCGGGGTATGGCAGTGGGACTACGGTGAGAATGGTGGGATTGATTCGATGTGTAGGATGTCTCCAATAACTAGTGGGAAAGTGGCACGGGGTACCCAAATATCGATGTGTTATTACTATACTTTACCTGCCTTACGTTATTTGGGGAGTGTGCCTTGGTGAGACTTGGGTGGATAGTTTACCTTGTTAGGTGTTTTGGTTACTTCTTTTTCCATGGGACATTAGAATTTCTCCTCACTTGTGCACGGGAGTCTTTGGTTTTCCCTACTAAGTATACTTGTATGCTCACCCTACGTATATAAAACTGCTTTCAGGTTTCTAGGAGGACTTCAGGGATCATGCGGGACTGTACTAGCTTGGACCTTGGGGGTAGTGGTTGTTTTTGTTTTCCTTTTCTTGGTATCTTTTTACCTTTGGAGTTTTGTGACTTGTATCTTTTACCTTCGAACATGCATATGGGAATGGTTTACTTTCATCTGTACTTGCACTTTTATTTTTGGTGTTGTTGGATTTACTATCTTATCTCTCGATCCTATTAAAAGAAAAAGGGTAATTCCTTCCATTTAGTGTGTGATTCTATACCCTTGGTGTTGTTCGCCACTCCGGGACCTATTGAAGGTGGGTTTCGGGGGTCATTGTCTCTCCTTTAACTTAAAGAAGAAAGGCCCTGGAAATCTGCTGACCCTTCCCTCCTTTTAGTGAAGGCGGGTTGTGACATAATGGTATCAGAGGGAAGAGGTTGAGAGGTAGGATGGAGTCTCAAGTTAGGCACGGTGAGGATTTCATGGGATGGTAGGCTAACAGTGTTGGGTGACCTTGGTGCATGAATTAGGCCAGGGAAGACCGGCTAGGACACGGGATTTTAGGGCCCCCTGTGATCCGATGGAAGGACTCTGGACCTACCAAACGACCAAGTGAGGCCACGCTGATTGCAGGGTAGAGACCCTAGGAAAGGTACATGCATCATAATGACTTGTGTTCTCGTGTTTCATGGGTGTTTTGGGGATTGAAATAAATAAGAAGTTTAAGGAATTTTAAGAACAATATTCTGCACTACTTTGGCTTAGGCATTCCTTGTTTACCTTGTAGCTATGGCACCTGGGAGGCGACCACGGGTGGTGCGGGCGATCGAGGCCCAGAAGGTTGACTTGGCCGATCAGCAGAGGGTTGATCGAGAGGAGGAGGATGACCAGTGGCAGAAGATGCTTCGATCCTTCCAGTGACAGACCCTTGATAAGTATGAGGGAAGTACCTCTGACATGAAGACGGAGGGCTGGCTAGAGGAGATGGTGATAGCTTTCGGATTGATTCGGGATCCGACTGAGTACTGGGTTCCTCTGGCCGTCATCCAGATGCGGGGATCAGGGCGTCAGTGGTGGACGCTCTACCTGGGGGAGAGGAGAGAGGCTGAGGTGGCATGGGCTGATTTCTAGAAGGAGTTCCGGGCGGAATTTCTCTCTTCTACGATGAAGGCTGAGAAGAGGCAGGAGCTACTCTCCCTCCAACAGGGGAGTATGTCAGTAAGGTAGTTGGGGATCAAGTTCAAGGACCTCCTCTGCTTTTCTTTGGACCTCTTTCTAGATGAAGAGTCTCGGGTGAGACGTTTAGAGGAGGCGCTCTGACCCTCACTCCAGTACGTTGTTACCCCCTTCACCTTGCCGACATACTTGGAGGTCCAGAAGAAGGCCGAAGTGGTGGATAGGATGCACGCGCTAGGAGGTGTGTCATGAGAGGGTATTCAGCTAGGCCCATCAAAGGGAAAGGTCATCAGCACTAGACCTCCAACATCGGTACCCTCTAGGTTCTGACCAACAGGGAGCAGGCCGCAGTAGTTCCAGTTCCAGTATCCCGGTCCTCGCCCTTTTCTTTCGGGCCCAGGACCGAGGTGCTTTGTCTGTGGGAGCCATGGACATCTCCGAAATCAGTTCTTGGACCGAGTACAGTAGGCGGTGGAGGACAGGCCTAGCACCTGCCCTAGCAGCAGCTTCCAGCTAGGCCCTTCCAGTAGCAGCAACAGGGGAAGCGAGCTCCCGCTCCTCCGAGGGCAGACATTGTAGGGGGAGGCCAACCTCAGGGAGCTCCTCAGGGACCTCGACCAGGGTGTGGTCGGGGAGGTGGATAACAGCTGAGGGGCACAGGATCTGGGCATGGGCGGTTTCACGCTACGGAGGTAGCAGTTCTAGCAGGACTAGAGGTCATTCGAGGTACGATCAGTTTGTCTAGTACCCTTGCATACGCCTTGTTCGATACCGAAGCTTCACACTCCTTTTTTGCACCCGGTCTGGCCCGTGCTCTGGGTCTAGATGTCGAGATACTTACAGTTCCCCTGGTGCTGAGCACACCAGTTAGAGGTCATACTAACCTGTTATATGTTTGTCGAGAATGCAGACTGATGATAGGGCCACATCGGTCAGTCATGGATCTATTACTACTACAGATACAACCATATGATGTCATCCTATGCATCAACTAGTTGTTCCCTGTGTGTTCCTTCATCGACTGCTTCCGAGGAAGGGTTGTGTTCTCAGACCTGGGCATCCGATGTGTTGCTTTCACCGGAGAGCGGGGTGGCCAGAAGGGCAGCAGGCGAGAGGAACCCCTCGTCTCCTTGTTATCCAAGCTGTCAGTAGAGTCAGTAGATGCTGAGATGGTGGAGGTACCAGGGATTGTCAGTGAGTTTATGGACTTCCTCCCTAAGGAGGTGATGACTCTTCCCCCTTGACGAGATATCGATTTTGGGATAGACTTGCAGCCCGGTGCTCGTCCGATTTCGATGGCTCCCTACCGGATGGCACCTTCGAAGCTATGGGAGTTGAGGATTCAGATTGACGATCTGATGAAGAGGGGTTATGTTAGAACCAATGCGTCACCATGGGGTTCTCCAGTCTTGTTCGCAAAGAAGACAGATGGTGGTCTCAGGTTGTGCATAGACTACAGGAGGTTGAATCAGGTAACGATCAAGAATCACTACCCTCTTCCGAGGATAGACGATCTTTTCGACTGGCTGAAAGGGGCAGGATGGTTCTCGAAGATCGACCTGTAGTCTGGATATCACCAGTTGAGGGTAAAGGAGGGCGACATCTCGAAGACGGCATTCAGGTACAGATATTGGCACTTCGATTTTGTAGTCATACCTTTTGGCATTACGAACGCTCTGGATGTGTTCATGGGACTCATGAACTCCATTTTCTGGGAATACCTAGATTGGTTCGTAGTAGTGTTCATTGACGACATCCTGATCTACTCAAGATCAGAGGAGGACCATGCTGAGCACCTGAGGACTGTTTTGGAGGTCCTCCGACAGCACCAGCTCTATGAGAAGTTGTCGAAGTGCAGGTTCTAGATGCGAGAAGTGTAATTCCTTGGGCACATAGTGTCCGAGCAGGGGGTAGCGGTGGAACCATCAAAGGTTTAGGAGGTTGTTTCTTAGGCTGCACCCAAGAACGTGGCATAGGTTCGTAGTTTTCTTGGCTGGAAGGTTACTACTGGAGGTTCGTACCCAACTTCTCTCGAGTTGTGGCACCTTTGACGGCCTTGACCAAGAAGGACTAGGTTTTCATGTGGATTGAGCAGTGTGAGGCAGCCTTCAGCTATCTGAAGGAGAAGTTGGTTAGTTCCCCAGTGCTGAGACTACCAGAAGAAGGGGCGGTGTATGATGTGTTCTGTGATGCTTCAGGGCAAGGCCTTGGATGTGTGTTGATGCAGCAACAAGGGTTGATCTCTTATGGGTCTAGGAAGCTACGCCATCATGAGCGTAATTATGCCACCCTCAATCTGGATCTTGCAGCGGTCGTTTTCACACTAAATTTGTGGAGGCATTACCTCATCAGAGAATGCTTTGTGGTCTTCACAGATCACAAAACCTTGAGGTATATCTTCTCCCAGCGGGACCTAAACTTACGGCAGCGAAGGTGGATGGAGTTTTTCCAGGATTATGACTTCAATATTTCCTACACTTTAGGAAAAGGAAATGTAGTGGCCGATGCTTTGAGCAGGTGGTCGCAAAAGGATGTGTTCCGAGATTCGGCAGACACATGGAAGGGGATGGAGGATTTGGCTGCCTTGCACCTAGATGCGAGGATGGATAGTGGTAGAGGTTTCCTGTATCAGATGACAGTGCAGTCTTCTCTATTGTAGAAAGTGGAGGAGTCTTAGTGGGGAGACCCATAGTGAGAAGTGATTCTCAACCGAGTTGACCAGGGCGATGCTCCGGAAGGGTGGATGGAAGATGGTCAGAATCAGATGCTCTTCTGGGGGAAGATGTTTGTTCCAGAGGTGATGTGTGGCAAGGTTCTTATTGAGTTACACAACTCACCCCTAGCAGTACACCCAGGAGTTTCCAAGATGTACCAAGGTCTGAGAAGACAGTTTTGGTGGCCCGGAGTAAAGCGAGTAGTGGCAGCATTTGTGGCCAAGTGCCTAGTGTGTCAGCAGGTAAAGGCTGAACACCGTGTTCCAGGCGGGTTTTTGCAACCTTTAGATGTCCCCGAGTGGAAGTGGGATGACATCTCGATGGATTTCGTCACGGGACTACCCAAGGTGCAAGGAGGCTGCGACGCCATCTGGGTAGTAGTGGACCGGTTGATGAAATTGGCTCACTTTCCGGCGATCAAGGAGTTGAGTGCAGTGGATGCTCTAGCACAGAGGTATGTGGACGAGGTAGTGCGGTTGCATGGAGTTCTGAGGTCCGTAGTCTCGGATAGGGATGCATGATTTACCTCACGGGTTTGGAGGGTTTTGTAGTATGCTTTTGGCACCCAGCTGCGCCTTAGCACTTCCTTCCACCCCCAGACAGATGGACAGACAGAGTGCACCATCCAAACCTTGGAAGATATGCCCCAAGCATGCGTTCTAGACTTCGGGGGATCATGGGTGCGACACTTGCCTCTGGTAGAGTTCGCCTACAATAATAACTATCACTCTACCACTAGCATGGCTCTATTCTAAGCCCTATACAGAAGGTCGTGTCACTTACCTGGGTGATGGACTGAGGTTGTGGAAGCAGGTATTCTTGGCCCAGAGGTGGTGTAGAGCACGACAGAGAATGTTCAGATTATACGAGAGAGGATGAAGGCGGCTCAGGACCGGCAGAAGTCATATGACGATGATAGGAGGAGACCCTTGGAGTTCAAGGTCGGGGACAACGTGTTCTTGAAGGTATCCCCTCATCGTGGACAGCAGAGGTTTGGTAAGGGAAGTAAGATTTCTCCCAGGTTCATCGGAACCTTTGAAGTGTTGCGGCGGGTCGGTGAAGTGGCTTATCAGCTAACGCTACCACCGCCTCTACTGAGGATACATGATGTATTCCATATGTCCCAGCTCCGACAATATCTGCACGACGTTTCGCACGTCCTCGACTGGGGAGAGATAGATATCAAAGATGATATAACCTTCGTGGAGCGACCAGTGATGATCGAGGGTCGTGAGGAGAAGGTTCTTCGTGGGCTAACCATTCCCTTGGTTCGTGTGTTATGGAGACATGGTGGTCTTGAGGAGATTACCTGGGAGAGGGAAGCACAGATGCGTGCCCAATACCCTGAGTTATTTTGAATTTTATCCTGTTTTGTCAGTACTTGTTTGCTGTGTAATGCTTTACCTTGTTGACTATGGATGTGCAGTTTCCTTTTATGTGGATGTGTGTATGAAGTGTTCTATAGAATGGGGAGGGGAGGACCTGATCTCTAGTTAAGACACATTAAAGTGGATGCACCTAAACCCGTGTGGGCGAGTCAGTGCCGCCCAAAGTGCATAGTATCTTAACATGGAGGAAGGGAAACCCCTCTCCCACTGGACTGGATAGTTTAGACCTTGTTTTGCGTGGTTGTATGGGGAAAGGAGTGGTAGGGAATTTGTGTTTGTTCAGGGGATAAGGTGTTCCTGTGTCGGATAGGTTCACTCCTAAGAGGTATCTTTCGGGGTGGTTGTTCAGACCTCCCTCTTTTCTTTGGTCTAGGTTTTGATTCTCGAGGACGAGAATGGTTTGAGAGGTATCTGATGTAATGGCCCAAACCCTCATGGCCCCTCCCTTTGCCAAATTCTAGGATCCTAAGGGGTCACACCTCGATCGGCGCGACCGACAGTTCGGTGCAACCGATCGGTGTCATCCAGCCTTACAGGTTATCCTTCTACAGTTTTTCCCATAACGCCTCTTTTAGGCCTTTTTGACCTTTTAAGTCATTTCAAGACCATTTTTAACCCATAATTAATATCAAATAAAATCCTGAGAAACTTCCCTATTAAATAAAAAATTATCTCGTTGTGTGTAACCACCCAACCGCGTGGGCAATCACGATCCGAATTTAAAGCGTTCAAATTTCTCATATCCCGTAACAATGGGATTTTATCTATATAACGCATAAGAAGTTCTTCTTCCCAATTCTGACTTCTCTCTTCATCCTAGTGTGCTTGAGGTCCCTCTTTCCCGAGACTTGTGGTGTGCCTAGGCTGAAGTCATCTGCTCATCCTTGGAGTTCCTGACGTCCCTCCCCTGCAAATCGTGCGTCCCCTGTTCCTGGCGCATGGAGAAAAACTTTGATCATTGATCAATCAAGTAGGGATATTACCTTCGTCTCTCCTTTCTGTGTATCATGAGGGTTGGGAATGAATTGTCTTTGTGGAAATTGAAAAAACCCAACTTAATGAAGATAATGAACGGACCTTTAAAGAATGAAAATGGGGGGTGTGACCAATGTTCTGCTATACTCTTTTATGTTGATATGTGTTGGGAATTCAAGGGCATATGCTCACTGAAAATCATGGTCGCTGGTGGTCTTTCTGTGTACACTAATGAACCTCGGTGCTCCTGGATGTTTAAATAACCATAACGTGGAATTGGTTAATTACGTATACTCGGTTAAATAAACTTAAAGCACCAGGATCAACCCTTTTCTGTGATAACCCCGGTTAAAGTACAGTGGAATTGAAACCATGGAGTGTGTTAAATCTTTTAAATCTGAAAATGCCTGGATGGGCCTGCCTTGTGTTGGTGGTGGCGGTTTGGTTGTTTTTCCTTCACAGGCCGATTACGGGTGACCTTATGGTTTTCTTGGATGGGGGCTTAGATTGCTGGGGTGATATGGGTGGGGATGCGATCCCCTGTTGTTATACTTTCACTGGTTGTGAATTTGAGGCTGTGTGGTTACTCTGCTTATATCACGAATTGAGTTGGAATCCTATGTTGTTGAGAAACCGTTGGCTCTTGGATTTTGGGGACATGGGGTTGTATCTCGGGGTTTTTCTTTGGTTCCATTACTTTGAGGGATCTCACTTATTCCTTGTTGTTGTGACTTTTCAAGAGAACTAGGTGTGAATTCTTAAATTGTTGTTTGGATATTTATTTCCTTTTTGCTTGTGGTTATGCCTGTTAGTTGCCCAGTAGTGCAGTATTCACCTAAATGGGATCACTTGAACATGAGAACAAGAATGATATAAATGGGGAATTGGTTTTGGGATGAGTTGTGTTTTGACCGTGAGTGTCGTGGCTTCTTTTGTGAATGGACAGTAGCAAGGGTGTTGTGCTGAGGTTTTGGAACCCCTGGGATGGGATAAGTGTTTGTTACCTATACATATATATGTAGCTTTTATGTTTCTTATTTTCACCCCACCCAAGTTGAGCACTTTAGTGCCGAACACATCCATTTCATGGGGGAGGGTGTTTTTTCCAACACTCCTATGAGTGGCTAGTTATTAGATCCTTTCTTCTCCCTTTACTGAATAGCCCAAGACTCTTCGGGTAGGTTGTGATGGCCTGAAGTCCATTATTAGCCCAAGAATCTTCAGGCGGGGTAGTTGTGGTGGCTGGACCAGGTTTTTGCGGGCAGGTTGATTCCCAAGTGTCTTCGGGATGAGGCCCAGGTGTCTTTGGGCATGGAAATAGTTGTTTTGATCTAGGTGTTTGTGGGTATGGTTATGTGTGGTGGTTGTGGCCCAGGTGTCTACGGGAGGGATAGTGGTTATGGACCAGGTGTGTGCGGGCAGGGTTTGGCAGTGGGACTGCGGTGAGAATGGCGGGATTGGTTTGATGCGTAGGATGTCTCCAATAACTAGTGGGAAAGTGGCGCGGGGTACCCAAATATCGATGTGCTATTACTATACTTTACTTGCCTTGCGTTATTTGGGGAGTGTGCCTTGGTGATACTTGGGTAGATAGTTTACCTTGTTAGGTGTTTTGGTTACTTCTTTTTCCACGGGACATTAGAATTTCTCCTCACTTATGCACGAGAGTATTTGGTTTTCCCTACTGAGTATACTTGTATGCTTGCCCTACGTATATAAAACTGATTTCAGGTTTCCAGGAGGACTTCAGGGATCGTGCGGGACCGTACTAGCTTGGACCTTGAGGGCAGTTGCAGTTGTTGTTTTCCTTTTCTTGGTATCTTTTTACCTTTGGAGTTTTGTGACTTGTATCTTTTACCTTCGAACATGCATATGGGAATGGTTTACTTTCAGCCGTACTTTCACTTTCAGTTTTGGTGTTGTGGGATTTACTATCTTATCTCCCGATCCTATTAAAAGAAAAAGGGTAATGCCTTCCATTTATTTTGTGATTCTATACCCTTGGTGTTGGTCACCACTCCGGGACCTATTGAAGGCGGGTTTCAGGGGTCATTATCTCTCCTTCAAATTAAAGAAGGAAGGGCCTGGCAATCTGCTGACTCTTCCGTCCTTTTGGTGAAGGTGGGTCGTGACAAAAATCCAATTTAATTCTCTTGATGGATTATGATGATGATGGTCAAACGATGATTCTATGAAACTTGTTTCATTCCCATGGGTTAATTATTTCATGATGAAAATTTTATGAAACCCGGTTCTTTTCCATGGGTTATGCTTTTATGAGATGATAAAATGTTTATGGAACCAATTTCATATCCATGTTTTATGATGTGATGGTTTGAGTAATGTTTTATGATATTGTTTCACACATATGTATAGTTTTCATTATGTTATGGGTGGTCCCAAAGTTATATATCCCACCAATGCATTGGTAAATATGGATATCTTATGTGATAATAAAAACTGGAATAAGGAGTGAACCTAGTTTAGTAATGGACTTTGTCCAAAATGATAGTCTTGGGAGTGAACCTTGAATTTTGAAATGATAGAATGGGTGGTGAACCCAATCGACTATGACAGTATTGATAGTGATCCTTGACTAAGAAAATTATTTTCTATTTTTATTGGTATTCCACGAATATATGTCTTATACTTATGGTTTTTTCTCATGGATCATTATTTATTATTGATGAATCCACACACTTATGTCTTATGTATTTTTGTATGAAAAATCCTTATGGAATGATTTATGTTTAAATTTATTTTACTGATTAAGTAATATTTTCTTAAGTTTTTATCATGTTCTCATACCCTTATTATTATGCTTACTTGTAATTATAGATTGATGTCTCTATTCTTTACTTTTACAGAGAATATGAGCTCACCCTTTATTATATTTCATTCTTTCCTAGTTTATAAATAAAGGTATCAATTAAGAAATATCTAATAAGGTAACTATAAGATAAGAACATTGTGGTAGATGTTAAAGATCTTTTATGAAATATGTTTATTATGTATCTAGTATTCAAATAAACTAAACTGTTATTATTTTGGGTCATTTATTTGTATGCAATGTATTGAATATTCATCTACAATGATATAATATATATTTTTCTTATTCTTAAGTCACCTTAGTTGGAATCATAGTAGATTTTAGTGGTTTTTTGAGATTATTATTAGGGAACATTAGTGAGAACCCCTCTAATAAGATTAAGTATAATAGAATATTCTATGTTATGATAAAGTAGAGACTCTATGGTTTTCCTATAATATACATCCCTGACTAAATACTGGAAAGTGGATGTTGTTGTAGAACATATTCACCTAGGGGTGAAAACTATTAAAGGGATAAATTGAGTGTTAACTCGATTTTCACCAGTGCACGATGAGTGAGCCTAAGACTGGACACCCTGATGAACACTCTTGGGGGATATGATTATGCTAATTTACATTTTCATTATGAACAATTATGGAGTATTTGAATAGATGATGACCATGAATGACTTAGGTTAGACCTAAGGGGTTATAGATTGAAAATAAGGTGTCATTATTTTGACATCATATGAATGATTTTTCTTGATTATTTTATTACTCGCTATGATTATTATTTCTCACACTAGGATTTTTGGGTTTAGTCATTGGTTGGAACAAGGTGAAATCATGTTAATGTCAAATGTGATAGACAATGCAATATTTATCCTCATGAGAATCCAAGTGAAATAAGAGTTGGAACAAAAAATATTATTATTATTTCTATCAATATATCTCAATATATGATTAATAACATCAACTTGGGTGTACTTACTAGTACACCCAATAAGATAAAAATGGGTTTTTATGGGATTTAAATTGGTTAATACCATGGTAGAAATAATATTAATCTTCCTCCTTGTTATAAATGTGGGAAGAATCACCCATGTAAATTTATCAATTAGATAGGGAGATATTTTATGTGTGGAAAAGGAGGGAATAGAGAAAGTAATTTCTTAGGAAAAATAAAGAGTTCGATAATGGGAATGAAGTACATCTGAATGTACCATTTATAGTTCAATGTCTTATATGTGGGGAACTTTTGTATTATCCAATTCAATGACTTAATCCAAGGACTAACTCCTAGACCAAGGAAAATCCTATTTTATATCAATCACTAAAGTAGGTCATGATAGTTAAGGCACACTTATACCCCGTTCCATAGTTGGGATGACATGTTAATATTTTTAAGAATGTGTTCGATTAAAATGCTATTATTCTTTCTTTAGTATAATTTGCTGTGATTTTGAGCTTCCATTATATCTCTCTACATTGATCCCTTATGATTGTAAGAATAACTAAATCACATTGATATTCTACACCAATATATGATCTTCTTTTGGTGAAAGGATGAATGTGAACTTCCAATGGGAATAACTTCTATTGTTTGGGTATTACTACCCATTCATATGGGATATTTATCTAAAATGGTTGGAGATAAACTCAACATTAAATTTATAGCTATTTTTTTGGAATATGATGATGTATATCATAAATAATTTCCTAGTATTCCTTCAAATCCTGAAGTTGTGTTTTCAATAGAACTCATACCAAGTGCCACACCTATTCCAAAATATCCATAGAGAATGGACTCAATTAAGCTGTAGGGATTGAAGAAGAAACTCTAGGAGAATATTAATAGGGAATTTATTCATCCAAGTTCATCAAAATGGGGTTCACCTATTCTTATTTTATAAAAAAAATATGTATTAATGTGACTCAGCATTGATTATAGGGAACTTAACAAGATCACAATCAATAACAAGTATCATCTACCATATATTGATGAATTTATCAATCAATTAAAAAGAGATCAAAATTTATCCAAGTTTGATATTCGATATTGATATCATCAACTAAGGGTGAAAAGTGAAGACATACCCAAGACAACCTTCTGTACAAGGTATGGACACTATGAATTTATATTTATGTCATTTTTCCTTACTATTGTCTATGTTATCTTCATTGATTTAATGAATAGAGTCTTTAGAGATTACTTTGATCAATTTTGGTAGTCTTTATAAATGATATTATTATATATTACAAGAGAAATTAAGAGCATGAAGATCATTTTAGTAGTGTAATAAATAACCTAATGAAGGAAAATTTTTATTAAAAATTTACCAAGTGTGAATTTTATATATATAAAGTTTCGTTTTTGTGTTATATAATCTCAAGAAAGTGTGTATCGATGGATCCATCAATAAAGGAAGTTAGTAAACATTTACTAGACCAACCACTAAGGCTGAGATCTATAGTTTCATGGATTTGATGGATATTATCGATACTTTTTGTAGAATTTATTATAGAAATATAATCTACTCACAATGTTAACTTAGAAGGGATCCAAGTTCTTTTAGAAAGAGGAATGTGGGGAAAATTTCAAGGAGATAAAGAGAAGGTTGGTCAATACACCTGTACTTACTCTACCATATAGTGGAGAAGGGTTTGTGATATATAATTATGCATAGAATAAATTATTAGGATGAATCCTTGTGAATAATGGTATAGTGGCAGCTTATTCCATGCACTGATTGAAAATTAATGAGAAAAATTACCCCACTGATGATTTGGAGTTGGCAACAGTAATTTTTTTCAATCAAAATATAGAGGCATTATCTTTATAGTGAAATATGTGATATATATACTGATCATAATAGTTTAAAAAATATATTCACCTTTCAAGAATCAAATATGGTCCATAGGATATGGTTAGAGCTAATTACATATTATGATTACTCGATACATTAATACCCTTGGAAAGTGAACAAGTTAGATGTTGCTTTGATTCAAAAGGATCAAGATAGGATATCTATGATCAGGATCACAAAATATAAAATATTTATAGATTTAAAAAGGATATACCTTGAAATTTTTATGGAATGGAAGGAATATTACCTCACTCAAATGAATGTTCAACCATCTATCAATGTGAAGATTAAAGAGGAACCAAATTAAAATATTGACCTACAGAAGAGGGTGAGGAGTGATCATGAGTTAAAATATGATTATAAAGGAATTATAAGGTTCAATAATAGTTTATGTGGCTTTTAAATACTATAATTTGTGAAGGGAATATTAGATGAATCTCATAGTACATCATTATTTATTTTTCATGTAAGTATAAATATATATAGAGTCTTGAAAGAGTATTTGTGATGGGATAACATGAAAAGGGACATTATATGATCTATATATTGATGTATGGTATCTTATAATTATATGGTTGAGATATATAATTATAAAGGACTATTATAACCATTACCCATATGATATTATAAATGGTAAAACATCACTATATATTTTTTCATGGGGCTCTCCAAAACATCTAAAGGCTATAATTCTATTTGGGGTGTAGTCATTCACCTTATGAAGTAAGCACATTTCATTATAATTAGAGTATAGTTATCTCATGAAAAACTTTGTAGGATATATATAAAGGATATGTTAAGTTTCAATGGAGTACCATATTCTCTTATATCTGATCAAGGAACAAGGATTACCTCGATGTTATGGTGTGGTCTTTAGAAAACATTGATTATAGAGTTAAACTTTTTCACTAAATATAATCCTCAGATATATTTCTAGTTTTAGAGAACCATTAAGAACCTGTAATATATGTTGAGGTCTTATTTTATGGATTTCAAAGCTGGTTTGGGTCAATATCTTTCCTCGGTCAAGTTTTTTAACAAGAATAGCTTTCACTGAAGCATTCAAACGGCTCCTTATGAAGCCATCTATAGAAATAAGTGTATAAAACCAATGTTCTAGGATAAAGTTAAATAAATAAAGATATTGGGACTCTATATATCTATGAAAATTGAATATAATTTTAGATTCATTCAAAATAACATCAAGGAATCTTAGATTTAACATAAGAGTTACGTTGACAATCATCGGTGAAATCTAGAATTCGATGTTGGTGAGATGGTATTCTAACAAATTTATCCATGGAATAATGTAATAATATTCCAAATTAAGGTAAATATAATCCCTAGATATATTATTCCATTCAAAATTATAGATTTTATAAGTAATTTTACTTATCACTTGGAATTTATACCAAACCTCTATCAAGTTAATGATGTATTCCTTGTATCGGTTTTGACGGCGTATGTACCTGGTCCTTCATTAGAAATGAACTCCAAGGTTTTACCATTGGATAATGATATTTAATATAAATAAAAATAATTATAAATCATGTATTATAGATATATAGTTCTATATAACAATTGAACTCCTTGTGTTAACTATATTTGGAGGAATTAGAAATTTTATGAAGTTATATGGGAACCCGTGGATTTGATGAGGTAGAGGTATCCTCAGTTTTTTGTATCAGAGTGATAGAATTTTTATGGTTAAATTATTATAATTGGGTATCATTTAATACATTACTATTTTATTATATATTTACCTTTATATACATTTAATTTCTTTGATAGATTTCATTACATGCAACACCGAGTTTTAATAGACTAAGATATACTATTGAATTATTATTATTTTATGTGTTTGTTATCACCTAGCCATTGGATTAGTGATAATAAATATAAATGAATAAATTATTAAAAATTATTTTTTAATATTAATAAAATGGATTTATTAGTTATCAATTGGTTAGAAATTAAAATAAAATCATTTGATGGTAAAAAGAGGTGTATTTATAAAAAACTATTTTTTATTCTCACAATGTGTTTTATCATACCAAATAAAATTAATCTATATTGATGAATGATTTTAATTAAATTTATAGACAATAATTTTAATAAAAAATCTTAACTTTCATTTAATTGTTTTTACATGGAAAGGAATGAAGGTAAACTTAGTTTTATATTCCAAAATGCATTTTACTATAAATGTTTTTATTGTGTTTTGTGCACTTATTTTACAATGAATTTCTACCACTTATTGAAATTGAATATTTTAAAATGTATTCCATGTTTTTAATCAGTGTGATAAATATGATTTAACAATCACAACATAATTTGTTTCTATTAGGAATAGTAACTGATCTAAAAAATTATTAGTATAGTAAAGGTTAAAAGTTGGTAATGAGGGGTTAAGCTAACAAAATAAGGGTTAAAATGACCTAATATTTTAAAAAAATCATATTATATGTGAAGATTTAGATTCTATATAATAATATATTTTAACATGTTCTAATTTTGAGACACTTATGCTTGAGAGTATCTTTATTATATTTTAATTTTATTTATAATTACAAGTGATCCATTCCCCTCACTTACAATAGGGTCCCACTTTACTCTATTTTCCACATAAATTGATCCATTTGTCTCAGGAAAACCCCACCCAAATCTATTATAAACATAAATATCCATGTCATATATTTTTTTATCTTCTTAAAAGACAAACCTTATAGTTCTTGTGAAGAGATTCAAAGGAGGCATCTTAATGAAGAGGTATAAATCTTAACCGATCCCTTTCTATTTTATTTCTTCTTTGACCTTATCTATACATGTTGTATCCATCATTAAATGATTAATTCAGTATCATAGATATAAATATATGTTATTATTATGGTTTTATTTTTATTTTCCACCTCCTTTCGATCAAATGGGAAATGAAAGTATCGCTTATGCGTATGTGTAGACTACCACCTCCACGCAGCAATATGATTCATTTTACATCACCATCATTCACGGTTAATTATTATAATGGATTTAATTTTTATATAATATATTTATAAAATATTTATTCTTATGGAATTATAATATCTTATATACCTTCATACATTCTTATCCTTTCTAAAATGATAACATCACTCGGGTGTGCGTTTGGACCACCACCTGCACGAAACGATGCGATTCTTTTTTCATTTTTAATTTACAGGGATGGTAATATGGATAGATTTAATGAATATATATATATATATATATATATTATGATATAATTATTACTTTATAAAGGTTAATTATAACTTACCTTTCTCTCGTTCTGTTTATAAAAATTTGAAAAAATCACCTCTACATATATACGAACTACCATCTCCACAAAGTGATACAATTCATTTTTCATCACCGATTCATAATGAAAATATTATATATAATGAATAATTATCATAACTTTTTCATTGTTAATATTATGAATCCATGACTAATGTTCAAGGACTGGAACTGTCAAACCAAAGCATACATGAAAAATGGATACATTTTAACCCGGATGTAGTTTTTAATGATGAAAATGTTAATAAAAGGATAATTAGAAACTAGAAAGGACTGATACTTAGTAAGTTATGTATGAATTTAGTTCAAGAATATTTTTATAATAAATATATATTTTTTATACATGAGTTTTTTAATCTTAAAATGCAAGATGAGACTTGATGTCATGTATTTATGTTATAATCTCATTTCCTTTCAGGATTGTCTATGCTAAATATTCATTGAGAAAAAATATATGTATCTTTACCTTTAAACCCAATATATTTTATTTTCATATGATTGTTCACATAATTTTATGTATTATTAAATTTTCCAACTCTTTGGTACATAAAATGATCATGGAAGTGTTTTTAAAAAAAGTCGACCTTATTTCTTCTTTGGTTGATAGATTTTTTATTCCATGTCCATGCTCTTCAAAAAAAATTATAGATATTTTTACCTATGATTGAAATGTTTTAAATAGGTAATTTTCATTAAATTTTACTTTATTTACAAATTTTTAAAAGGAACATTTTTAAGGAAATATTTTATGGTTTTGTTTTTTGAATTTTTTTCAAAGTGTGAAAAGAATATTCTCATTTAATATAAATTATGAACAAATTTTCCTATTTTCATGGACATTATTTGATTTGATGCTTCCATTACAAGTATCCATATTTATTTTTAAAGGAAATCAATTTATCCATATTCTGGAAATTTTTAGTTAATATTTTATCAAAATAAAAGAATATTTTTATCATGTTTTCAAAGAATGGTTTGAATGTCCTTTTGAAGGTGTTTTTCCTCTTAGTCAACATACTTTAATGATTTTTATGCTCCACTTGGTATATGATCTTGTGATACCATACACATTCATTCCTTGGATGTCTTATAATGATGATGATTTAAAAAGGATTTTTTGAAACCTGTTTCTTTCTAATAGGTTAATTAAGTTGTGATGAAATATTTATGAAACCCATTTCTTTTCCTTGGGATATGCTATAATGAGATGTTAAAATTTTTATGATACCCATTTCCATTCAATGGGTTATTATATGATTAATGTTTTATTATTTTATAGAACATATATTTACGGTTCTAATTATGTGTTAAGTGGGACTAGAATTAAAAAACCCCAATGCATTGGGTATAGATGGAAATACCATGAGATAATAAGGACTGGAATGGGGAGTGAACCCAGTTTAGTAAAGGACTCTATCCAATATGATAGTCTTGAGAGTGCACTTTGACTAAGGAAATTATGGAATGTTGAGTTAACCCGATCCAGTATGATAGTCTTGGTAGTGAAACTTGACTAAAGAAATGATTTTCTATTTTTATGTGTATGAAAAAACTTATGACTTAGGCTTATGATATGTTCTCTTGGATCATGATTGATTATTGATGATTCAACACACTTATGAATTATTTATTTTGGTTTGACAAAGCATTATTACATTATTTATGATTAATGTTAATTGATTGACTGGGTATGAATTTTTGTGTTATGATCATGTTCTCATAACCTTATTCTTATGTTCACTTCTAATTATTGATTGATATATACTATTTTTACCATTACTAAGCATCTGAGCTCACCCTTTATTATTTTTCTTTCTTCCCCAAGTTATGAAGAAAGTTATTTAGTAATAAATTTATGATAAGGGCTCTATGAGGGAATAAAATTTCATGACATATTGAATATATTTTAGAAAAATATGTTTATTATGTATCTAGTCTTGTAAGACATTAATCCTTTCGGTTCTAGTGAATGTAGTGTTATGAGATGTATTGAATATTCATCTAAAATGATGCAATATTGATGTATATTATGATTAATTTACCTCACTAAACCATCATTTATCAACTAAAATTTTCCAAAAAACTCTCATGAGCCTTATTTCACATGACTTAAAGGTTTCTATCTCACTAAAATACATATCTATTAAGGCTAAAGGTGAGGCCCGAATGAGGGTATTCAAGGAAGTGGAAATTTTTTTTCTACCAATTTCTTTCAAAAAAAATTCCCCTTTGACCTACTAAAAATATTCAATAACCATCCTGATATAATGAAATAAATACCATTAGTGTACTTAAATATTTTTCTTTTGATGGAATAACCATTATCTACTTTCCTCCCATTCCTTATAAAATGAAACCATCCTTCATGCTAGGTGTGGACTATCGTCTCTATGGAATGACATGTTTCATTTATCCTCACCACCTCACATGGATGGTTCTAAAAATTAATTTTAAAGATAAATTTTAAAATTATAACATGATTATGACTCTGGAAGTATAATTTATTCTATCATTTAAAATATTAACATTAAATGTTCATTGTCAATCTGTCCACTCAAAATAAATATATAGATACACTTTTTTTAATTTGAATATATTTCTAATTTGTTTTGAGAAGTATAAATTTTATGCCAATATAATGATAAAAGAAATATTTTTATACATTCATGAGATGGTGAAGCTATTCTATAACCCCTTTTTCAATGGTAAATATATCAAAGTATTTTTGGAGGAATTGATGGAACAATCCACATAGGAAAATGAGAGAAACAGTCATATAATAAATGAGTGAAATATGACACTAAATAACCCATAAAAATTTCAAAACACCTGATTTTTTTAATATAGTATTTAGAAAATTTAATTTTGTTATTCAAGAGTTTATATGCATGCATTAAGCGAGTCTGGACATGTGGAAAGGGTTTTTCATCTCAATTTAATTTCATTGATACATGCATCATATTATAAACCTATTTTCATTTTTATAATGTACATAATACCATTTTGAAATATTATGTCATGAATAAATTTATAATCATGGTGTTTTAGTTTCACTCTCAACTTATTTTTTTCAAAGGGTTTTTTATTTTAAATTATCAATGGGGATTTATTTTAAATCACTACTTTAAAAATTTTGATTTAGTTTACCCAACTCTATCTCCTCCATATCCATTTTCTTTATATTGTTTTCAAATTTTTATTCTTTATAATTGAATGATTATTTAATTTTATTTTCTACTATATTTTACTTTTTATAAATTTTTTAAAGGAATATTTGATGTGGTTTTCATACGGGTCATTTTTTACTTTCTTTTTAAAGGTGTGAAGATAGTGTTTATTAACATTTACCATTTGATCACCTTTTACCTCCATTTTCTCCAATCATAATTGTCTAGATTCCTTTATATGATTCTATGTTTTTTCAAATAAATTTCTATTTCCATTATTCTTTGAATTTCTCATTTTTTTATAATTCACCAAATTAAAAGTATATTTATTAATGTTTTTTCAAATCATATTTCTAATGATTTATTAAAAGTATTTTTCATCTATATCGATATCATTTAATGATTTTTATGCTCTATTAGTTATGTTCTATAATGATACCATCCACATTATATCTCTAGATGGATTATGATGATGTTTTAAGGGAATTTTCATAAAACCCATTTCTTTTCCATGAGTTAATTAATTTATAAATAAATGAAAAATGTTGTTATGTTATTGTAGAATACATAAGTATGGTTTATCGTTATGTGATGGGTGGGGTCTTATATACCCCTCCAATGCAATGGTAAATGATTTATACCTCGTGTAATAAATATTTTTTATGTCGGCATGATTTTTGTTTAGCTATGATCACAACATTGTGTGTGGACATGATTTATGTTCAGCTATTTTCACAACCTTGTGTATGGATATGACTAGTTTTTAACTATTTTCATATATTTTTACATGGACATGATTGTTTGTATTTATGTTTACAATGTAATAATTTTATATTCCTATTTTTATACCACACTCTAATGTTATATTTCCATTCCATGGTATAGGTTTTTTACTTCTATAGTGATACTTTTATGATCCCATGATCCCATGTCATGATGATTATCTCTTTTGATTCAATGATCCTTTTAATAATATATTTATACCATGCTCATATTATCTCAAATGATTATGATGTATCTATTTTTGAAACATTGATATGTTTTCCTTTACTAATCATTTGTGATCACCCTTTCTTTTTTTCATATTTTCCCCAGGGAATCTACTTATTATAATAAAGTTGGGTTTTATTTCATACACATGTCTCCTCCTCATGCAATGATTTCCCTCCAAAATATTCAACCCCTCTTGATTCTACCTCCCTCTCTAATCTCTACTAACCACCTATGACGATTCTCCTCTTCACCTCCTCTCCTCCCTAGCCACCCATTTCCTTGCTCATACTCTCCACCACATCCCAACCTCTGTCACCGCTTCCAATTTCCATTCCCCTATTCCCTTATCCTCTTCCCTATTCCATCCTTTCCTCCCTTATCTCCATCTCGAATCTCATACTACTTCGCCTTTCCATCACTACCTTTATTCTTGTCTCCCCTTTATTCTCATTTCTATCTTCATTCTTACTTTAAATTTATTTTCATATTTCATTTCTCTCTACCTTCCAAAATTCCCCTCCCCTCTGCCACCTCCTAACCATCATTTCCTTCCTTCGTGATTATGATCTCTAGAGTATATAATAGAAGTTTATAACCTTCCTTTCTGACTCGGTATATGACACTCCTTTGAGTAATTTCTATTAGTTCTGCATATGTTTTTTCAAAATCCATATTTGTTTTGTATATTAGTTTTTGCATATTTTTTCAGAACCCACATTGGTTATGTATATTACCTTACAATATTAGTTTCAAAATCTATATCATTTTATTTATAAGTATATTTTAATTTCCAAAATGAATATATTAAATGTGCTGACTGAATTCTAATTTGAATATGTACTTATATGGAATTTCTAAATCCTTTATACAATGTGGATCGCTTAGTCATAATCTATACTTATTTTTTCCAAGAATATTTACATTTTTCACTATCTATAATTTTTTATGCAAATATGTGATGTATGTTTGATGGGTGAGTGATTGAAGAAATTCCATGTGGTGAACATAATGTTTGATCAGTAGTTGATGTCCATAAGGTGGTTCTAGGTAAAGTTTTTTATACAAAAAATTAGTCTGTGCACACATTTACTCTATATCAACATTAATTATATATACACAGTTAGTATATACAAAAAAATAGTTTAGAAACATTCTTCATATTATAATCATTCATCACTTTCTGTTTATACACATTCAGTTTATACACTCACTATTCAGACACATTCTTTAGTTTATTAACATTCTTCACATACCATTTATACACATTTAGTTTATACACACATTTAGTTTATACAAAAACTGAGTTTATACACATACTTTGGTTTATACACACCTTTATTTCACCAAGTGTGTATCATTAGATATTACAAAACTTATATAATTTATTTTGAAAACTCTTATTATGTTCTATATGTGTTTCCATTCACTATGCGCATATTGTTTTTATAGTGCCATAGTGTTATTATATGAAAAATCTTATTGATATCATTAGTACACCCTTACATGAAAAATATTATACACTATTTTAGAACACTGTTAGTATATTATTAGTGAACTCTTATATAACACAACATAGATAATGTTAGTAAGCTATATATGTGTTCTCATTCAATGTGTTCAGACAATTTCCCAATTATTATTACCCACTTTATGTGTTTAAATTAGTTTCTATATCATTTTTCATTTATTTATTCTCTTTGTTTTAATTAAGGATGTGTCCTTTTTAGGATCTCACATTTTTAGTAAAACATGTTAGACGGTTTTCTAAAATAATGAATCGTTTTGCTATTTTTTTTCCTTTTTATGATCATTCTTTGTTATTAACTGTTCTGTTTTGAGATAGTTTTTTATATATGTTATATTTCTATTAAAATTGATAACAATATGATGTATATGATTTAACATTCATTTACTCATTCTCATTATATTTTACATGCATGTCCAATGTTTATGGTTTTAAAAATTGGATACAACCGCGAAAGCGGCACACACTCAAGGAAGAAAATTACATGTAAATCGCAAGCCCGGGGACTTGACCCCACGACCTGCCCCTCACCCCCCCCCCCCCAAGCCCTTATAACATTTCACTACCACATCTTCCCTCTTTAAATTCAGTGTGTGTAGTTTTTAGAAATATTTGTTTGAAGTAATATTTTTAATTTCAATAGTAGTATCTATATATTTTCAAAACCTGTAAGCTCATTTTTTTTGTTACTATTTTGAAAAATTATTGTCTTATAAATAGTTGTTATCCTGGTTTTTTATATAATAATTAATTTTTAGTGTTCTCTTGTGCAATAGTGGGTTCCCTAGACCCAACTAAATAGTAATTTTTGATTATCATATGATGTATATAGTGAGTGATACATGATGTACACTTACCATTATAGTGTATTTATTTCCACGCCCACTATTTTAATGGTAATGTTCATACATTAATTTTCGTATCAAAATTTTATAGCATATCGTAGGCTATAATGAGAACCTTGAGATGCTATGACATTGATCTTATACAAAGGTCTTGTGGTCTTGATAAATCATACAGTTTGGACACAGTTGATGTCTGACTATTCGGTGTTGGGGGCTCATAAACATTTAGACTTCTTCTCGTGAATTTCACACATGATGATATCTGGTAGGTGAGATCATGAGGACAGACCCACCAATAGGAACACCACGTTTTTTTGGTGACATTGGTTGTTCCTATATATAGACATGTGTATTAGTCTCTTGACTTGAGATGGTTACCAATGTGTACCTTTTGATCAAATATTTTGATGCAAGGAAAAAACCATGATAATGAAATCGTGGTGAGGTTGCTTGTGTTTGGTGCGTCATTGGTGGTATGACATTGGTTGAATAATCAATGTAGGATTTGTCGCTTCCGAGTTGAGGAAGTAATATATCTCAGGCCTGGTTGATCAGGATGGTAGTACCTTCATAATTCTTTGGCCAAGGCAGTTGAGAGTAAATTCGTCTAGTTAGATCAACAAATAATAAAACAATAAAGGATGATGAAACAAGTGTGCATCCTGCTTTAAGAGATATTTAAAGACAAAAAGAGTATGTTATACAACACATGTTCGTAAGTTGGTTGTCGTTAATACGATTATTCCTTATATATTTAGGGGTTTTGATGGGTTGTCATACTTCGCCCCCGATATGTAAATATTCTTTATTGTTATCATGATAAGGGTTTGGGGGGTCACACATAATATCATATTCAAGAATCTACCATATTCTCATGAATATGTATATTGGGCATGGTGGGCCCCACTATGGGGTCTGAGTGTTTTCAAGGTATTGACGGTCATCAATGAATAAATAAATTCATTATTATTCAAATAAAGAATAATTGGGTTGAATCTATTTATTAAAAGTATTTAAGTGTTTAAGTAAATATGAAGAATAATATTATTCAAACGAGTATTATTTTAATATTCTAGGTTCATTTAATATGATCACGAAATACGAGTCAAGTTAAATGACTTGGTTTTATCACATAATATATTTAATATATATTACAGGTATGAGATAAAAATATTAATAATATTTATGGCATAGTTTAGCTCATCAATATTATTTATTTTTTACTTATTTAGTGGGTGTTATATTTTCGAGGGCTAGTGAACCCTATCTGGGGTATCCCCCCCCCCCACTATATGAGGAGAGACGATGCTCTTTGGGATGATATTTATTTATTTATGAATGAGAGTCTCTCTCTCTCCTCCCATTTTCTAGAGAGTGACATACTCTCTCCCGAATGACCGATCCAAGGTTCCTTCGACGAATCGAAGGAACAAGATTGTGGCGATCATTACCATGTTGAAGAAATCGTTGACGCTTCTCACTAGCACCTGGAATTCGACAAACGACATGCGCATGGATTTTTCGAGCATGTGTGGTGATCTATAGGGGGTTTGATTTAGATCTTTTGTGTAATGATAACTGAAAACTTCCTGCAGTCAATCATGACGTTGAATCAAACAAGGTACACACTCGTTTTATTACTTTGCTCTGTTTAATTTATACGTAATACTCAGACACTGTACTGTGGCTTAGATCTCAACATGTTCCGTCATCCCAATGATAAAAATTTTAAATCCCTAGACCACTGGGTTCCCCAACTCTCCCCAATACCTTTAATTTGTATCAAATAGAGCACATCAGTTTTCTGAGTCGATAAATTAATTTGATTTAAATTGAGTAGATGGTTTAAAATCGGTCCCTACATAATCCGATTTAGAACAGGTTATAGATATTCAAAAAAAATTAATATATATCTTTGCAATGTTTTTTTGGGTATATATATGTTTTAAAAAACATATTTTGTTATTTTTTTATTCAAGTTTGGATGTAATTCCACGCGGCTGTGGAAGAATATTTTGTTATAATAATATTTATTATTATTTTAATAAGGGTATCATAATAGCCTTCAGAAAAAAAAAAGCGGGTGTGGAGGTTTTTTAGGACAAATGTGGAAAAAAAAGTAATTTTTGACTTTTTTTTGCTGTTGTTGTTATAATAATATTTATTATTATTTTAATAAGGGATCGCGACCCGCATCTCTGTCGTCCGACCCTTGGCTGGCCCCTGCGGACCGAGCCCTGATGCCGACCAGTTTCCCTTTCCCGGCTAGATCAGGTCTGATGGAATCCTCCTCGCGCCTGGTAGCCAGAAGCAGCACCAAAGCCATCCAAGACCGAGGACCAGCCGCCACTAGGTAGCCCTGGTTCCGATATTCAATGATCACATCCCACCAGAAACACGCGGGTTTTGGGCCCCGAGTTAATTACAATTAATTTAATTAATTAATTTAATGTTTAGAATTTAATTAATTATTTTAATGTTTAGAATTTAATTAATTAATTTAATTTTTAGAATTAAATTATATTAATTAAAAAATTGATTTTTTTTAAATAATTTAAATTCCCGGAAGAATTTAATTTAATTTGTGTAATTAAATTAATTACTGAATTTTATTTTTGAAATTAAATTAATTAATTAATGAATTTAAATTTTGAAATTAAAATTAAAATAGTTACTGGATCGAATATGATTAAATTATTTGAATTTAATCAATTCATTTAATTTAATTAAAATAAACTCATACTTTAATTTATTTCAATTAATTTTTATCGCGTGTTTACTTTTATACTGATTGGTCCTGAGCTAGTGATTGTACCTGTGCATGGCTAGATTAATTTATATACTTATTTATAATCGTGTGTGATAATTGTAAATAATTAAGAGGGTTTGTGCATCGTCATTTATTTTCAGTCAATATGTATAAGAGTCTACATGTATATTTTATTAGTCTATTTTCCACTCATGCTCCCCTCACTTACGTGCTTGTATTTTTGTACTGTTGACAAGGTCACAGTAAGTCACAGACCATGCCAAGTCGAAGCAGAATCCAGACAAGCAGTGGACACAATGGATGGGGATGAGACGCATCATGAGTCCAGCAACAACTTAGGTATGATACCCATAGGTCATGGTTAGATGCCGAGGACTAGTCGGGTAGTATATTTCCTTTATGCATTTTGCTTATTATTTTATGCTTTGTGGATGACAATTGAGAAAAACATAAAATAATAAAAATGGAAAATGCATAAAGAAGCGATGAATGTTTTTCTATTAATGTTCAGTTATGAACGCGGAAATATATAATGAAAAAGATTAATAGAAATGGATTATATTCATCAAAAAAATTATAAAAACCCTCAAAAAAATATTAAGTCGCAAACGCCTTCTGTCTTTTGAATTCGAACTCAACCAGGTGTTCGGGGTGCTCAGTCACCTATAGTCGAGGCTTTCTCCTACTACTAGGGAGTTCTTAAGAGAAAAATGGGTTGACTTAACTAAAGTACGTAGTTAGATATCAGCCATAGCTAACATTCTATTACTTTATAGGAAAAGCGTTACAGGAATCAAGATTACAATTTTGAGAAGCTGAGACTTCACTCGACAGATCAAGAAGCCACTAGTTAATGCGGTTAGCCAGTCGAAAGACTACCTTGAACTCTCTGAGTAGTGGTATAGCCATAGCTGGTGGACTATGAGGGGAGGTTCAAGAATCATTTCCACTAGAATATTCAAGCAACACAATATTCTGATTCTAGTATAGAGGGTTCCTAGAATTCAATAAAATACTTGGAGACATTTAATGATTTAATTAATTAATCAATAGTGTCTAAATCAGTAATGAAGATAAAAAGTACAACTTAGTCAATCTTATTTTTTTAGAAATTGGTAACTAATACGACACGATACATTGCAATAGTCATCGACAATGTATATGTGCATACTTGCATGAGTTTCCAATTGTAGTTTTGGCAATTGCACACAGTACTATGATATCAAAAATTCAAGGTGCTGGTATCCCCAATACCCGTTAAGACACTTCAGGAAGCGATGATGTTAAAATGCTTACAAGAGACTCACATATGTAATATATGATGGTTGTATCATAATGCGTTCATCAACATCTGATGTATGTAGTGGATACTACATCAGGACAAGGATGATTTTACGTGATTGTCTCATCTCTTAGAAGCTTGCAAGGAGAAAGAGATTTAAACTAGTTCTATGTGAATTGAAATATGAATCATGATCTTTCACTGGACCCCTTTTTCATATCATTTTCACCAATTTTCTCCAGTCTTGTTTAAGAGCACAAAATGAACAGCTTGGAGAAAAATGCTTGATTACCATCTGGGTACAAGTTTCCATGTAAATAATAAATTAAAGAAATTATAATATTTAATTATTATGGTAAACAAGTTGAAAGAAAAGGAAAAAAGGCTAATGGAAAAGCGATGCCAAATGCACCTTTGTAACCTCCTTCAAAGAAAGAGATATTTAACAGGAGGTTATTTTCGTTGCATATCATGAAATAAATTCTATGGAAGATAGATGCAATGAACTGAATTGGATAAGAAAGTACCTGCTTCTTTTCCAGTGTATATTCATCAATTATAAGTATAGTTTCTGACATACTTCTTGGGTATTAAATACAATATTATTATTACATATTTGTATCATAATATAGTAACCAAGTATAGAAATATTATTAGAAGTAAGGTGTATTCTCCAAGCAACTGAGAAAAGGTGGTTCCTACATTAGTGGTCAGAAGTACATGAATTCTAACTTCCAAGTAATTGATTCTAGTTGAACAAGTTTTTGAATATAACCAAAACATTTATCTCACGTGTCCTTTGGACACAAGGATACAATGTTCAAAGTTCAATAATGAATGTTGGTTGTGGTGTCTCATACTAAATAAATAGTTCAGTAGTACTTGAATCATAGTCAATACTTGATGAATATAAAATGTAAGACTAATTTACCCAAGTGTTGCAAGATAATTATTTTTCAAGTAACACCAAAAGTGGAAATTAAGGATATACCCAGTTTGGTATTTAGACTCAAAGGTGCTAAACACCTTAGGTGTTATTGATGTATATACTTATTTATTTTTGGACAAGGATACCTTTAGAAAAAAGGCATGCCACACAAGTTTTGGAATTAGTTTGGCTAGAGAGCACAAACTATTCCAAGAGTGATCTAGGGGTAAATATACTTTATAAGATTCCTTTAAGACTTTAAGGAATGGTAATGTGAAGTATAAAATATCCATGGTTAGAAGATATAATATGCTTTGGGCCGACATTCCAAATAATATATTAAGCTTGTATTTATCGATCAATACAATGTAGCATGAAGTATTCTTAAACTCACATTACCTTATCCAAGTCACGACTGTGATGTTAATAAGGAGGATCGATGACGAGTCTTACATTTTAACATTTATCAAACAAAATTTAACATTGATAAATTCCTAAATGCACATTTTATTATACGCATCAAAGTCATGATGTAGGTATAAAGAGTATCGATGTCATGATATATATGCATGGCAGAAACTTCTATTACATCTCAAGATGTGCTTCATAAATAATGGCGATATCCCATAATCATAAGCCAACTATAATGACACATGGATATCATATGAGTCATAGTATAATGGAAATTCATTATGTCATAAGAACACATGTTTAGATGTAAGGAGTTTGTTAAGGATATAAATAAACTTGCATCAACAAAAACACCAAGTGCAACTAAAGTAATTATCCTTAATGTTTTTAGGATATTACAGAACTCCCTATAATAGAAATGCAATAGAAAAGTGATAGATTGTGTTTCTATAAAAAGGTTCACATCTCTATATGAGATAGTGGGAGCAAGATTGAATTGGGTTTAGTTAATTCCAGATATGCCCAAGTAGTTGGCATATGAGAAAGTTACACAAGAGCATGGGGAAGAGGAATGTTCCAGAGATACATACTATGTAGGAAGGATAAAACCATGGTGATGGTTTTATATTCACCATGGCTGATGATGTTTTATTCATTAAAAGTAATATTTCATTCAAGTAGGCACTATATGGAAATTAGCTAAAATTGAAAAGACTAATTAAAATTCAATTATGGATTTCATGTATCAAAGTTCAGGGGGCTTATTATTTTGAGTATTGAGGTGGGTAGTCAAGTGAGATGATATATGGATGGTACAAGGGAGGTACCATTAAGGTTCTATTGGTAACATATATTTTTTATGCCTAAACCCATTAGAATTCTACTTGTCATATCTAAATTATAAGATCAATTCATTGAGTATTTGATGTCAAGACCACCAATCATGGATGGTGTCTATAAGTCGAAAATAGAAAGGGATGATGACCTCATAAAATTCCAATACAGGTTGCAAGTTACTAAAATCCAGTTCTGGATTAAAAGTAAGCAAAAAGAACTCAAAGAATTCATTTGGCGTGAATATTTTCTATGTGTCAACTAGTGGTTAGTGGGAGCACCACTGTTTTCCAAGTGAAATATGTTCTGTAACATATGGGAAACGACTATTGGTATTACCATTAGTTAAGACTAAGATGAAATTAACTCTCCTGATATTTTATTAATATAGAAACCTAAGTTATAGGGAACATGATCTACTATGGTAGATATAACAGTTTCTTGGACATAGTCAGTTATACATATACTGACATATTATTGAAAAATAAAAGTTGGAACAATTTGAGAGAGATGTTTTTATAGGGTCACATGGAATAAATATCTCCAAGCAGATATGCAAGGGCATAAGAAGAGATTAAAGTGGTGATTTATATTCTACATCCTTCTGCGATGGATCAGTCACATATGCCATGATATATACAATAGGTGATATTGCTAACATATACTTTATAGTAGGAAGATATCAATTCTATTTGGGAGAATTACAAGGGAAGTAGTCAAAACTATCTAATTATACTTGGGAATGTACAATAGATATGTACCTGGTATGTGGAGAGGAAATGATACTAGTTTTCAGGGAACAAAAACTGGTCTTCCTTGGATCAATATGATCTTATATCACAACTAGGCTATGAAAGTGAGTGAGACATGTTTATACAATATAGTGGTATCTATACCTACAAATACTAAGTACTTTTCATATTATGAGGCAACTAAGAAGAAGTTATTAAATGAAATGATTTGTTCTAGTTCTTGGAATTTCACATAGTATGTAAAGTTTTAACATTATGATAATATTATTACTATTAATAGCCAAGATGTTATGTTTTAGCAGTGGTAAAATGAGATATATTCAAGGATTCCACCACATATGCTTTAATAAAGGAGGTTAGGTCACATATAGTAGAACAACCATGCATCAGAGACGTACACAACCCATCAACTAAATCCATGACTTAACAGAAACATGATCTTTATTATGTGAGACCTAACAAGGATGGTTAGCATCTTGGATCTTGTGAAAGTGGGAGTGTTGTAATCGGGGGTGACGTAGACCCAAATAAATATCACTTTGGGATTACCATATCATGTATATAATGAGTTATACATGATGTACACTTACAATTATAGTGTATAAATTTATGCAGCCACCATTTTAATCATAATTTTTATAGAGTAATTGTCATATCAAAAGTTTATAGTAGATCCCAATCTATAATGAGAACCTCAAGATACTATATCATTAATATTAAACAAAGGTCTTATGGTCTAGATATGTCATTCCGACTGGACGCAGTTGGTGTATGACTATTAGGTGTTGGGGGATCATAAGCATTGAGAATTCTCATGATTTTTTCACTTGGTGATCTATGGTAGGCAAGATCATGAAGACAGACCCGCCAATTGAAACACCACATGTTTTAGGTTTCATTGGTTGTTCTTATATACAAACATGTGTATTGGTCTCTTGACTCGATATCATTACCAATGTGTACCATCTGATCATATATTTTGGTGCAATACAAAAACCATGATAATGAAATAATGGTGAGGTAGATTGTGTTGGGTGCGTCATTTGTGGTATAACAATGGTTGAATGGACAAGATAGGATTTGTCACTTCTGAGTTGGGAAAGTAATATTCTTGGCCCTGGTTGATTAGGATGGTAGTACCTTCATAAGTCATTGGCCAAGACAATCAAGGCTAAATTCATATGGTTATATCAACAAATTATAAATCTAGAAAGGATGATGACACAAGTGTGTGTCCTACTTTATGATATATTTAAATAAAAAGAGATTATATTACAAAATACGTGTTCGTTGGTTGGTCGTCGTTGCTATGACTATTCCTTATCACTTTAGGGGCCTTGATGGTTTTCTAGAATTCTCTCTTGGCCTGCACATATTATTCATTGCTATCAAGATAATGTCAGAGGTTCACACATAATAGAATATCTGAGAATCTTCCATATTATGGTGAATAGGTATATTGGACTTGGTGGGACACACCATGGGGTTTGAGTGTTGTCCAAGTATTGACGATCACCGATGAATAAATAAATACATTATTATTTTAGTATAGATTATTTGGGTTGAATTTATTTATTAAAAGCATTTACAAGTGGAATGATCTGCAACTGGATTTTTATATGACCTGACTATATTAGTTCCACACCAACATGGTTAAGATAGTATGTATCTTTAAAATAAAACTAAGGTTAATATTGTGTACAAAGAAGTAGAATGATAGTGTTAATATAAAAAAAGTCCAAAGGCAGTAATTTCACTAAGCATCAACAAGATACCCAACAAAATAGTGAGTATTTTTTTCTCTAATATATGCTTGATCATTTGGCTTAGATATTGTTTATAGAAACTTATGAAATTTATCTTTTATTCATTTGTTAAGGTAATTCCATATTTGGTTATGGATCGATTTTATGCTTTTTATAAATCACATTAAACATTCTTATAGCTAGATCCTATGATTTGTTTCTACAAACTATGAAAGGTATCAGCAGTTGAAACCATATATCCATTATATTATGTTGTCTTGCCTATTTTATACATGTTTTTATTCACAAGATCCTCTGTATAAGCATCACAATATGATACTTTTTTATTAAACTCAAAATGAAAATGGGTAATTTGAATATTCAAGTGCTCATTGTTACATATAGGCTATATACGGAGACATAATATAAGATTCCCATTTACCCATCAATCACATGTTTTGTAATTTATTTACCTAGTCTATGTGGTGTTCAATTTTTTGGAATCATGTGAAACTTCCAAATACATGGGTGTGATATTGTTGAATGTTTCCTACCATGTAAGTGTAAATATATGCTACTATTGGTTTGTTTTTTTGAAATTTCCTTGGAGTTATTTTATTATTTCCACCAATGGATGAACTAACAACACCCATGTCTCTTTTGTTATCACCTTCATTGGTAGACTATTTTCCTAACATGACTTTCAATACCCTTGTACAAGCCTTTATTGTTATATAGAAGAAGGAATCTTACCCCTATAATGGATTTTTTCCTTTCATCCCCAACATGTTGTTCCTCATCAGCCCCTTACATTAGTAAACTTCTAAAAAAACATGAAATCGCCACTATAGTGACCCATACTTTTCATAAATAAATCTTACATCTTATTAGGTGAATATTCAGTACATAACATTATGTCCCACCATAGAATCGTATCGTTATAGTGTCTTTGGAAACATGGATACATAAAAAACTTTTTCATAATAGATATATAACATCTCCCACTATGTTCTTCATAACCAGAACTCTTCTTAGAGATATCATACTTAAAACCTTTCTTCATTACATGGTGAATGGGAACAAAGGAAAGGGTGAGCTCAGATTCCCAATAATGGTTAAAAAGGGAGATATCAATGATCACTTAAACATAACATGATAATAAGGGTATGAGGACACGAGATTAAAATTTAAAAATCATGCCCTGCATATCATAGATCATAATCATGAGTCATGGAATAAAGCTTGGTAGTTCATAAGATATGAATCATAAAGGAATAAAAGAACATGATCGATGATAGGATAGATTGACATAAGACATATGTTTGTGGCATACACATAATCATAGAAAATCACTCCCTAGGTTAAGGATCCCTTCCAATACCATCATAGTGGATTGGGCTCACTCCACATCCATTCATATCCTTATTTAAGGTTCACTCCCAAGACTATCAAAATGGAAGAATTCCCTTACTCAACTGGGTTCAATACTCATTCTAGTCCTTGTTGTCTTATGAGATATCCATCTTTACCCAATGTATTGGAGGAAAATATAATAATGGTCCCACCCATATCCTAATCATAATCCATTAATATGTGTTCTATAATATCATAAAATATTCATCATCAAATAACCTATGGAAATGAAATTTATTTCATTAACATTTAACCATTGAATCTATCATAATCCATGAAAATTAAATGGGTGTTGTAATGGTTTTATCACAACTTAATTAGGCTTTGGGAAAGAAATGGGTTTCATAGAAACATCCTTATATCAAAATCATCATAATACATCCAAAGAATGAAAGTTAATGGAATCATTGGATCATATCCCCAACAATTCATAAGTAAAATCAAAGGATATTATCATAGATAGAAAATCCTTTAAAAGATCACTGGAATATTACCTGAGGAAAATACCCTTTTCACTTTGAAACTAGTTATTTAAAATCTAAAAATTTCAAAAATTTTAAGGAAATAAATTTATTTTAAAATAAAAATGGAAACATGTTAAGGAATATTCAAATCATTAATCATTAATGAAGGCGGTAAATTCCATTCATTCCATGTATGTTAAAACAAAGATTCCTATCACATTCTCCATACAAATTAAAAAAGTACCTCATTTTTAAAATAGAAAAAGTATTCATATTAATTATTTTTGTAAAAAGTTAATCATGGGTAAATATAATTTTAAAAAATCAAAGGATAATATTAAAAAAAGTCTTTAAAACATTTTTTGACAACATGGATATGAAATAAAAATTATTTTCGACCAAAGATAGAAGTAAAGTTGGTTTTCCTTAAAAATAATCTTTCAGTATTGCGAGTTTATAAATAATGGAAATTGAATGGAAAATAGGTAATATTTATAAATAAGTAGAGGATAATAAAATTCATTAATTTTTGAGAGGTATATCATAAAATTTCATCATCATAAACTTAATAAAAAACATTCCTGATAAATAATGAGATTGTAACATAAATCGGTTACCTCAAGTTTGACTTGATTCGGAAGAACACTAACCTATTTTATAATAAATTTAAATTTATTATAATTCTATAACCGATTAATGTAAATATTTATAATATCTTATATGATCTACTTAAAATTCAACACCCATTTATTATAACCCCTTATTAAAATTGATGTTTCTAAGTGATAACTGCTTCATTTTTACTGAGAGTTTCGGCTCGATAGTTATGATCCTTATGTAACAAACCAAATAATTTGAGAATAAATAATTCTTTAATTAGATATTATATATTTATATGAATTATAATAATATTATTTAACTTTTTAGTCAAAGAAAAAAAGCATTATTTCTAACCAAATTGGATTTTTCGACATTATATGGTTTTATTTATAAGTTTGATTTATAGATTATAGAATTTTATTTTAAAAAAATTAATTTCATTTTTAGTTATCGTTTAAAAGTTATATTTGGATAAATTTTTGATAATTTCTTGAAAATATTGGGTTTTCAATGAATAGTAAAAAATACAGGTTTTTATTGAAAATCGTATTTCCTTTTCATGTATTTAAAAAATAAAATTCTATTAATTTTAAATTTTCATTAGTTATTTTTTGTTAAAAAAATACAATTATAGTTTTTGGAAGAAATTATAATCTTTAAATTTATTATAATAAATTTTTTATACTTAAAAAAGGCATTTAAAAAAACTATTTTTCGTCGTGTTTTTAATTTTAATTTTAAATTAAATCCTTCCACTTCAATGTTTGGAATCCTTAAAAATTTATTCCATATTTGGAATCATGTGACCCATTTTTTTTAAATAGTTTACTTTTGTTTTTGTTCAATATGAAGAGTAACCTCAGTAATTTTTGTTTCCACGTTAAAGGGTAAATTAGGTAATTAAAGTTAAAAATAAAACGACAAGGACTAAAAAATGAACCTAATAGTTAACTAAATTTTATTGAATTGGTATGTATCATCCATAATCATCCCAATATCTAATATATGGTATTTTTTTATTTGGATGTGATTATCACCTTCATAATATTTTATATAAAAAAAGTAAAAAATATCACACTCTTATTTTAAATAACTATAATATTTTTAACATTGCGATAACTATAAGATATATTTTTCTATAAATATTTTTTGAAATATAAATTATTTATCTTCATCATGGAAATTTATTTTCAATTTTTTGTGAAGAAATAATTACTCTATAAATTTATACAACACTAATCAAGTAATTATTCAATTAATAGAAAAATAACATAAACGATATTAAAATATAAAAAGTTATATAATTTTAAATAAGTTTTATGATCCAATATATTATTAGTTAAAATTAAATTTTGGAGAGTTTTTGATACATTTAATTTGTATTCCGTTGTTGTCTTGTAGTTTTAAAAAACAAATTAAATAAATAGTTACAAAATGTACATTGATGTGATATTATAATAAATAATTATTTATTAAATTATTTAAAATCAATAAAAATATTATATTTGTAAAATTTAAGGGAATATGGTTTATTGAATCAAACATCTTCCATTTATACACAATTTTCCCTTTTATAGTACCTTGTGAGAGAAAAGCATCGATATCACCATAATTGTCAGAAGCGTAATCAAAGGGTTAAAAACATATAACGGTAAAATTGTGATATAAAATTGTCCAAATATTATTCTATAAGGATATTTAGAATAATATTAATCTTATATTCAAATATTATCAATTTTGAGTAATTTTTACGTCAAAAGTAATTTATATTAATTTAATATTTTATGATATTCCATGAGTACTCCTTATCTCTCTTATAAAAGTGCATCAATTCTTCTAATTTATTCACACTTAGAAATAATTTTTGATTATAAAAGTGTATAAATAATACCTTCCTAGAATACCTACCCTTATTTTAGAGTTCTTGGTTTAGGAATAATACCATCCTTAGTGGTCTTGAGGTATTAAGCAAAGGAGACTTTCCAAAGAAGATGTGTAGTTTTTTTACCGCATGTATTTCTTTTAAGTCTACTTCTACCTCCTTAAAATAATCATCACCCATGATAAAATAATAAAAATAGTATCCTACATTTAATAAAGTGTTATTTTGTTAATTTCTTTACCTACATCCATTCAATCTTCCATCAAATGGGAAATGAAACCATCATTCGTGTGTACAGTGGATTACTACCCCATGAACTGATTTAATTCGTTTTCCATCACAATCTCTGAAGGATGGTTATAATAATGAAATTAATGTTTAAATATGATATTAATGTAATAATTATAATTCTAAAAATATAATATATCATTTATTTTCTTAGATTTCCATTCACTGAAAAATTATAATGTCGTCTATGTGTACATGTGGACTACTACCTCCACAAAGTGATGTGATTCATCCTTCATCACCACAACACATGGATGAAATATATAATTATGATAAATGAAATAATATGGTAGTTATTATATAATTATCATTATGTGAATCTAAAACAATACTTACTATATTTCCATAATGATCCCTGAAAAATGGAAACATTACTCATGCATAAGTACGCCCTACCGTCTCCATGATTGTAACATATTTCATTTTTCAAGACCATATTTCATGATTGATTTTAAAATTATAACTGATGTATAAAAATTATAATTATTTCATGATTATTATTTTTTATATTATGGAATAATGAATTCTTTGACCATAATCACTTTATCAAATCCATTATGGACTTATGTACTGAATATCGTCAAAATGTCAGATGTGAACTTAAATGATTATATAATTATATATAACATGATATTAATAGAAATAAAAGGAATAATAAACTTGAAAAGGGTTCTTAATAAAGTTAATAATTAACCTATTTTACTATTTAGGACTATAAATTATGTACGAGATGAGTCAAACTCATGGCATGAGACTTTCTTTTAGAAATCCTCTTTTATTGTTTCCTTTAAAACTCTTCTTTTTCTTCCATGATCATATTTTTAAAATTATTATATAGTTGTATTTATATAGAAATAAATGAATAATAAAGGAAATTTTATGTATCTTTCAATGGGTTTTCAAATGAAATCTTTTTAATTTTTTGAATTTCACTACAAATGATAAAAGGAATGTTCTATTTTAACATATACGGAGACAACAACTATTCCCACCATCGAAAACATTATTTGATGTTAGGATTCCATTATAATATTTCTTGTTTTATTCAAATAAATACCATATTTAAGATTTTTTCTATGAATTTTAGTTTTTATAAATGGGTATTAAAGGAATGTGGTATATCAATATTCGAAAATGTTTTCTTATGGGTGGAAAGAATATTTCTATAAGTGAAATCATTAATATATTATGATTATGTCATGGTTCTTCGAATTTTTTTATGAAAATGGGTGGTTCCATTATAAAACAAGAACATGTTATCTTGTTATATCACTCCAAGGTATTGGGTAAAGGGATTTAGTTGACCAATTAGGTTTCTACTAAGAGATCATGGGAACATGCTATGATGGTTATTTTAATTGTAATAGTGATGGTTATTTTATGTATAACTGTGATGGTTAATCCAAGTATAAACATGATGGTTATTCTATGTGTAATTGTGAGGGTTACTTTATATATAATAGAGATATGAAAATGACTCCCCAAGTTTCCTATATGTGTCATCTATTCTTGCGATGAGTTTTAAATGTTTTCATCATGAATAATGTGTGTATGATTTTTGTGTGGAATTTATTTCTAGCAGGTGTTCAAAGAATATTGAGATAAAGGTAAAGGAATCATGGGTTTTCACTTTTTTCACTATTATAATTGATTTATTTTTTATATACCTTACTGAGCTTTTTGTTCTTATCCCACATTTTAAAATATTTTTCATAAGTTTTAAGGATGGGTAATGGAAAAGAAGAAGTCAATCTGAATGTCATGAATATTTTTCATGAATATAAAACATGTTTTATTTTAAAATTTTTATATTATGGAAAAAATGGATAAGAAATATAAGTGTCCACTTTTCAATATCTGAGTTTGATATGTAAGAGTTATGACTTAATTCTCCAATACTCTAAACCTAAAATGATCCTCAAATGTAAGAAATTAAATTCTTGACTTAAAACTCAATAAAATGTAATGTTTAATTATTATTCATTATAGTTGGTATCAGAGGAAAATTTTAGATAACTTAAGGTGTTAGAATAATGTTAATATAATATCCATAAAATATTTTACTTAATGGTTAAGTTTAAATGAAATAGAATTTGAAGATTACCTTGTTGCCTCGTCTAAACTATGTTTGTTCATAATAGTTTTCCATAGAGGATATATGGAAGTTGTAGTTGGAAGGCACCAAGTGGACAATATCCTTCAAAATTAACAAAATGGAATGGTTGGAATTATAACATATTAGTTTTTTACAGTGATGGATTAGTTGATGCAAGCTATAAATAGTGGTGGTATCCATGCTAGAGAGAATCCAAATCTACCACATAGGAACTTGTCAATAGTGGAACATTTTATGAGACAAAACCCTAATGAATTTATTATATCTTCTGACCCAATGGTATATAAGGAGTGTATTGAAGCCCTAGAAATGATATTCAATGTCATGAGTTCTTTGGAACAATAAAAGGTAAGTCTCACTATTTACCATTTTGATGCTGAAGCTGATCAGTGGTGCTCAATGGTCAATAACATTAGGGAAAGATAGGATATTGATGTCTTGGAATGGAATTAATTTATGAACATCTTACTTAAAAAATATTTTCCTAAAATTTTTAATCTTAGAATGGAAAATAAATTCATAGAGTTAAGGAAAAGAGAGGAAGATTCAATGGTCACATACGGAGTAAACATAAACTGATTAGAAAGTTCCTCAAAAAATTTTATCCGTGATCTTGATAATAAAAATTAATCTATTTTAATCAGTATTGAAGCTATCATATTCTTGTAATTTAGCTATCAATGAATTCAAAACTAATGAGAAACTTGTGTAATGTTATGAGAAGGTAGAAACAATGTTTGCTGATAATAATGTGTACTTTTATGACCAACAGAAAAAGAGGTCTATGTTGTTGGTAAAGGGGAAGAATGGATCAAAAAAATATTATGGTAAGAAAATTATTTTTTCATTTTATGAGCGTTGTGGTAAAAACAACAATGAGGAATTCCCTATAAAGTCTGGTAAGTTCTTATGATGTGGTAAGTTTGGGCATATGGCTTGTAATTACAATGAAAATGATATTGGTAGTGGTAAGACCAATTCTGATAAACATGTAGTAAATGTTTTAAATATAATGATATGGGTCATTATGAACATGATTGTTCAAATAAGAACACAAATTATGGGGAGAAATAGGATTATGAGCATAAGGGTGTAGTGAAATATTTCATGACCATTTAAATAGATGTTGGGGCATCAAATGAAGTGGTAACAGGTATATTTCTTGTTTATTCATATTATGATAATGTCTTATTTGATTTTTGGTCTACACATTCTGTCATTTTTAAGAAATTTTATTATAAATTGGAAATTACACTACAAAAAATGATCCCTAAACTAATGGTAAAAACACACATGGGTTTCATTAAGGGAAAAAGAAATTATAAGAATTTTCATGCTTTTTTTTCTATGGAAAAACTCTACCAGAAAACATTATTGTATTTCCCCTAGTATAGTTTTATTTTATTCTTGAAATGGATTATCTCTATATTTACCAAGATAATATAGAATGTAGATCTAAAAAAGTAAATTTTTAGAAATTTTTTTAGTTTGTATTCATAAATCATCCCATACATTTGATAATATATTAAGAAGTTAAAAAACTATTAAAATATGAAAATGAAATCCATCTTTCACATTTTATTGAAAATAAGGGAGTTGTAAATATTAATGAAGTGTCAGTAGTAAAAGAATACATAGATGTATTTCCTAATGAGTTGACTAGTGTTATACCTAATCGGGATTATGAATTTTCTATTAGCGTAGTTCTGAATGGTAAACTAATTTCAATACCCCCTCATATAATGGATCAATTAGAACTTTTCAAATTGAAAAAGAAGTTTTGAGAGTTTCTTGATAAAGGTTTCATTCTTCTTAACATATCATCATGGGGTGATCCTATTTTTTTATTAAAAAGAAAGATGGTTCAAAGATACTTTTCATTGTTTATAGATCTTTGAATAACATCACTATTAATAACAAGTATCCTTTTTCTCATATCGATTACTTATTTAGTTAGATCTAGGGAGGTAATTATTTTCAATGGTTTACTTAAGGTATGGGTACCATTAGCTAAAGGTGAATGAAGATGACATTTTGAAAAATAATTTTAAACTAGATAAAAGCATTATGAGTTTGTGGTTATACCCTTTAGGTTGAAAAATTCCCCAAATATATTAATGAATATTATTAATAGAGTTTTCTAAGAATATTAGTATATGATTATGGTTATTTTTATTGATTATGAACCAATTTATTCAAAAATATATGTGGATCATGAACAACATATAAGGATTTTTCTATAAACCCTAAATGAAAAGAAGTTATCCATAAAATTCAACAAATGTGATTTTTTTACAGTAGATTTCATTCTTTGTACACATTGTCTCTAAAGATGGACTAACTGTTGATCTTTATAAAACTAAAGTGGATGATGAATGAAAAAGACCTATAAATGTTTCTAAGATTCACAGTCTTTTGGATTTTTAGGCCATTATAGGTGTTTTGTCGAAAACTCTACATGGTAATCTAGACCACTAACTAAGTAAAAAATAAAGGGAGTTTTTTTATCTAGACAAATGAATGTAATGAATGTCTCTATGAATTTAAAATAAGATTAGAGAATGATTTGGTTTTAAAACTACTATCTAGAAATGGAGACTTTATTATTTATAGCGATACTTCTTAGAGTGGTCTATTTAGTGTTTTAATGTAAAATTAATGGATAATTTCTTATTCTTCATGTCAATTAAAACCACATGAGAAAAATTATCAAAAACATGAACATGAACAAGCATCAGTAGTGTTTTCTTTAAAAATTGTGAGACAAGATTTATATGTATCCTTGTTTTCAATATATACTAATCATAAAGGATATATATATATATATATATATATACTCAGAAAGAGTTGAACATGAGACATAGGAGATGGATGGAATTGATAAAGGATTATGATTTCACAATTTCTTATCACCCTATAAATGAAAAAAAAATATTTTGTGCTTTGGTTTGGAAAATTAATGCCACATTAACTATGTTATGTTTGGAACATGACACCGTGGTTAATGATCTAAGGGATTTTGGACTAGAAGTTGCATATGTAGTATCATCCTCTATTTTTTGGTGTTAGTATAATAATCTCTATCATAAAGAATTAATATAGCTTAGAAGAAAGACCATGAGTTATAAGAAAATGTAAAATTGGTTAAGAATGACATCTTTCCTGAATTTAACATTATTATATATTGTATTTTAAGATTCGAAAAGAGTTTATATGTGTTGTGTGGCTCCAAAATTAAGAGAAAATTGTTGAGTGAAGCTCATAGTTCCCCATTTTCAGTTCATCTTGGAAACACTAATATGTACAAAGATCTTCATGAGTATGATTGGTGGGAAGAAATGGAAATAGATATTTCTGACTTTATGATGAAATTTTTGACCTATCAACGAGTTCAATTAGAATAAAAATTACTGAAGGGGATGATTCATCTTTTTTCCAGTGCCAAAGTAGAAATAGGAAAATATATCCATAGTTTTTAGTGGTATTTCTAAATACTTCTCAAGGTAATAATGGGATTAGGGTTATTTTTGACCGATTAACTAAATCATCACATTTTATACCCATTCGAGATACAATTTCTTTGGATCATGTCACATACATGGTTTTATTTTGATGTATTTTATCTTTCATTTTAGTCTTATATTTATATCTTGGATGGTTTTGAAAAAAATATATACTTTTGTGTCAGATAGGAGGAGGCACACTATTGGCACCCAGTTAGGTGAAATTGTGTGTTAGCCCATTAGAGGATCCTTGAGTGTTTTTGGTGTGGAATATTCAAGAAGTCTCTATGTAAGCTTATTCTCTATTATATTTATTTTTCTCCTTAGTATACCTTTATTTCTTTCTTGTGTTCCCTCTTATCCACAATATTGGTTGACCTAAGTTAGGTTCAAACTTAATTATTTGGTTTGGATCATGACATTTTTTGTATTCTATTGTATTGATAGATTCTTCCCTTCGTGTTATTGGTGATTTCCACCCAGTTTAGTGAATCTTCAAGTGAATGGTAGGTGATTTCATGCTTTTATTTTTTTTATGAGTTTAGTATGCTTGATTTGGTTTTGATTTGGTTGTATGGATGGTGAAAATCATGTTTTCCAAAGGTTTTGGTGTGCGTAAGGATATAATAATGACTTTTCTATAGCATGTAGGTTTCAATAGTTGGAATTTAGATTGCACAAGAGGTGTTTTATGGGATATAGTGAGAGAAATTGAGCACAAGGGAATCCTAGGTATCTTGGTGGGAAGAAAATGCCTAGTACATTAGGCGAGTCACTAGGGATGAGGCCTGATCTCCTTAACTAGATTACATTAGAACTGTAACTAAACATTCATATGATGGGTATTGGTGGCTCAAGTAGTACCATTGTATCTAGGAGATGGTTTAATCACTGAGATTAAGAGGATCCTAGGAATCTACTAACCCTATATCCTTAGGGATTTCCCATGGTTCTCGTGTTATGCCTATCGTTTAGCTTGTTTGTCACATTTTATTCTTGATTTAATTTAAAAAGATGCTTTAATTAAATTGTACCTTCCCCTTTTCATAAAACTAGATGTTTATTTGACATTTAATGTTAATGCATGGAATATATCTTGGTGGTATCCTACTGGGAATTGGATCACACCCTAAATACACCCTCATGTGTATATAGATCGTATTACGTTTGACCCAAGTAAATGTTAGTCATTCGGTGATGGTGATAGTGGATCTTGTTTCTAGCGGTTCCTCATTTGATAGGTGTTCGTGGGGGTTTCATGAGGGTGTTGAACCTATTGTTGCATGGAGGCTTGGTTGTATAGTTGGATCCCCTCCCCTTTTGGGTCCTTTTAGTTTCATTTGTAAATATTAAATGATTAACTTTTGTTGTAGTGATATATTGTGATCTATTGCCTTTTGGTTATTGTTTATGATGTGGTGTATTTTTTTATCGACTATGGTTGATTTTTAGGGGATAAATCTTTCCCAAATGTGATTTTTGATTCCCAGGCACTGGTTTACAGCCCATAGGGATCAGGAACGACCTTCTGGCTATCTCACGGGCCTAGTCAGGTGTTGGCTTGGGTAACATACCGGCTTGGTTTGTGAAAAAATGGTATCATTGCATGTTTTCCCTTTCTTTGGGTCATGTGATTTGGGAGAGTTTTTATAGACTGAAGCTAGGACTATCATGGTTTGAGGTTTTGGTTGTGAGTGAGGTGTCTAGCCAAAACACCTCATAACAGACCTTTGGTCACCATGGGATGTTTGAGATTTGGTTTTACTCCACCAGCAGGTTATATGTATAGGCTAAAGACTATTCATAGACACCAAGTAGGGGTGGAGTGCTTTGCCTTGTTATTGTGTTTATTATGATTTTTTTTCTTCTAATTTATAGGAATGTTTGAAAGTTGTTATTGCTAAAAATCTCATCGGTTTATGTATTGATAGTTTCCACGTGTTTGTTGGTTGTTACACCATAAAGCCTCCTTAAATACTTTCGGTGTAACCAAAGGAAGAATCCAAGGAGAGTTCTCCCTCAAAAGTTGATTATATGCTAGTGGAAAACATGGTTTGGGTTATCTAATCATTAAATAAGGGAGAAAAAAATCTATTCCTACTCATGTTAATGAATTCAAACAAGGTTTGGAAAAGGAAAAGTTTCATTAGTTCCTCATGAACAAACCACCTTCCTTATGGGGTAACATGGACCCCTATGAATCCGAGTATTGGTTTTAAAATGCTGATAGTATTTTTGGGTTTCTGATACTTCTGATGTAGTTAATTTGGAATGTGAATCTATCATATTATAAGTTCCCAGTATGAGGTGGTGGAAATTAGTGTTCCATGCCAAAAATCACGAGTATATGGGTTGGAAAGAATTCAAAGTAAAACTCAATAGGATGTATTTCCCTGTGACTTTAGTTCTTGTAAAAACCTGGGAGTTCTTGGATCTCTATCTGGGTTATTAGACCATGTTGGAATATGCCAACCATTTTTCTAAATTAGTCTTTTTTCAACTGAGGTGCTCTTTAATGAGTACTTAAAGGCTCATTATTTTGAAATGGGGCTATAGCCAGGTATCTAATCCCAATTCTTCTTGTTCAGATTGAAGATGTATGATGAAATAGTGGATCAAGACCTGATGGTAGAGATTTATCGCATCGACAAGTCTAGTTTCTCTGGGACAGTTTCAGTAGTGGGTCAGGGCGGTGGTTGTTCATCTAAAAATAAAAGGAAGGATGATGAGCAGGAGAAAATGAGAGGTGGTAGCTCCGGATTCCTATCCCAAAATCATATGTCAATGACCAATGGTGGATGATGAGTTTTATGCTACAAGTGTGGAAGGTCGAGGTACGTCCGGGTAGCATATCCAGTTCTACCTAGACTCTTCCATAAGTATGGGTTATTGGGTCATTTATAGTGATTCTAAAAGGGAAGTTCACAGACTCAGAGTGGAATAGGCTCTTCAGACCATAGGGAATTACCATCTTAGTTCGATGCATCAAGGGATATGGGATCTCAGTCTATTAGAAATTGTTACAAGGTTAGATTATCTTATAGGAAGTTCCATCTCTAGTAAGAGTTTCAAGTTAGAAATCGACTACAAGCTTTGGTAGAGACGAATCACCTACATTCCAAGGATTAAGTGGCAGTGGAATTAGATGTAGTTTCTATAACAATTCGAGGTTCTATTTTGATTAAATCATCCATAACAACTATTTTATTTGACACATGTGACTCTAAATTATTTATTTTCATATGTCTTATGTAATTATTGAAATTTATTACCACACCCATGTCATATGAAATGGAATTAGTTACACCTCTAAGAAAAATAGGGAGCATGGTTTCAAATGCCCATCCTGCACTCCCACTCTTTCATGGGTCGAGCTAGAATTGTATTTCTTAGTTTTGGAAATGGGATAGTTTGACATGATCATCATTATAGATTGGATGGTTCATTTTAGGTGCACATAAATTTTTATCATTGGAGAGTGAGCTTTGTGGCACCTGATGGGAGTAACTAAGTCTTACAAGGTGAATGGGATCCCCAGTCAGGGTGTACTGGACCTCCACTTCCAGAGTTAAGAAATCTTATTTTCTAGGTCTCTTCTATCATGTTGGAGGATGATGGTATAAGTTCAAAGGGTGGATTACCTATAGTTTTAGACACATACCAATATTTGTTTCAAATAATTTCTCAAGGTTTCTTGTAGAGTGGGATGTGGAGTTCACCATCAAATTGGTGTTGGGAACACAACTGATATCACTCCACTCACATCATATTTTCCTCACCGATTTGAGGAAATTAAAGATATAGCTATATGATTTAGAATACAATGTATTCATTATCTTGATCATATCACCTTGGAATACCCCAATTATATTTTCAAAGATGTCCAATAGATATCTATGATTTTGAATTTATTAAAAGAAGTCGAATATGGTAAAGATTAAGAATAAATAACCCTTTCCCCATATTAATAACCTATTTAGTCAGATTAATGGGAAAATGTGATTTTCTAAGATCAAAAAACACTCAAGGTATCATCATATTAGGGTTCTAGAGTATGATATTCTGAAGATATCCTTATGAAGAAGATATGAACACTTTGATTATTTGGTCATTCCTTTCAGGTTGATGAATTCTCTAGTGGTATTCATAGAACTTATGAACCAGGTGTTCTATCAGTACCTTGAATCCTTTTTGATGGTGTTTTTAGAAGACATCCTATTCTATTTAGGGATCGAGAAAGATCATGGGAAACACTTGGGGATTGTGCTAAGCACTCTTTGGAATCACCTTTTCTATACTATTCTCTTCAAGTTTACCTTTTGGATCAGATTAGGGAGGTAATTTTTTTGGGTCACGTGATTTCGGAATGTGGGGTTTTAGTGGAACCTAAGAATATTGAAGCAATAACGTCGATGGAGAAACCAAGGAATGTATTTTAGATCATGTGCTTTTGGGACTGGAACGGTATTACAACTTTTTTTCAGAGACTTATCTCGACTTGCTTCACCCATGGATTCAATTACCTGGAAAGGTATAAGGTTCGAATGGAGACCATAGTGTTAGGAATATTTTGAGGATCATAATAATCATTTGACCATGACCCCTATCTTTACCTTACTAGGATCTGGGAAGGGATACATGTTATTTTGTGATGATTTAGGTATAGATATTGGGTTTGTGTTGATTCGATATGACCATGTGGTGGCGTATGGTTCTCTCTCACTCTGACTACATGAAAAGAATTACCTAATCCATGACCTAGAACGGGTAGTGGTGATGCATGATTTGAAGACATGACATCACTATATTTTCGGTTATTTTTTTAGTATACTCCAATCATAAGAACATGGCCTATATTTCCTCCCAAAAGGATTTGAATCTAAAGTAGTATCGATGGCTCAAATATCATTATGGGTTTGATTTTTTTTATTATCTATACCCTAAGAAATGGTAATAAGGTAGAAGATTCCCTAAGCAAGAATATGCCAGTGAAATATGTAAAGGAGTCTAGTAATGAGTGGAATTTTATGGTACTTTTCACCCAGATACATCTAGAGATTAAGGGGCACAACGGAAGCATGATTTTGGCCAGTGTTAAACTGAATCCCTCCCTTATGGAGTTGATTTGGGAATAAATGCCTAGTAATGTGATGTGACAGTGATATAGGATGTTTCTAAATGGTGGGGAGGTGCCCAGTGAGTAGTCCCTATCATCCGAGGAATTTATTTATTTCAAGGTTTGTTTCATGGAATTGTTGTCATTATAGAAGGTGGTGATGCAGGATAACCATTAGTTATAGTGGTCCATTCATACTAGGACCACCAAGATATTATAGCTAGGTATAAGGAAAAATATAGTTGAATTTGTATTCGTGTGTTACACTTTTCAGTAGGTTAAAGAAGATAAATAGAGTCCCTTCAGTTTACTCTAGCCCCTATCCATTCCTACATGGAAGTGGGACAAGGTCTCTATGGACTTCATCATTGGTTTACCTCATACGCCCTAGGGAAGGAATTACATATGGGTTGTTATTGAACACCTGATGAAATCAACCCATTTCATTCTGATTAGGGATTCAACCAAGGTAGATTAGTTGGACAATTGTATATTTAAGATATATCGAGGTTTTATTGGGTTCCATTTGATATCATTTTAGATAGGGACCCCCTCTTTACCACTCAGTTATTAAAAGGCCTTTATAAGGAAATGGGATCTCAATTTAAGTTGATTATGGAATTCCATCTTCAAATAAATGGTCAGATAGAGTAGGCAAATCATATTCTAGAAGACATGCTCTAGTAATGTGTATTATATTTTAGAGGTTCATGGGATAACCATTTAGGATTGTTTGTATTTTTATATAAAAATAGATACCAATCCTCAATAATAATGGATCCCTTTTAGGTGCTTTATGGTTCTCAATGTCATTCACCTCTATGCTGGAAAGAAGTGGGTGAGACTTCTCTACTGGGGGTGAGCCTTAGGAAGGATATATCTAATAAATTCTAGTTGATCAAGTGGAATTTTGTGACAGCATATAGCTGCTAAAATTCTTATCCTGATTAGAGGTACTGAGCCTTGAAATTTTTAGTTAGTGATCAAGTGTTTCAAAAGGTAGACCCTTGATTGGGTCATAGTTTTCTTGGTAAGTAAGGGAAGCTGGCTGTAAGGTATGAAATACATTTTGATATTACATATAGAATTGGTAATGTGGAATAAAAGAAATACTTTCCATCTTATTTGGTGTCAATCCATGATGTGATCCATGCCTCACAATTGAAAAAGTATAACCCGAACCCATCTCATGTGATGAACTGAGAAGAGTTGGAGATAGAATCCAATCTATCTATATTTGAGTGTTTGTTATAGATTGTGGACTCTCAAGAGAAAGTGATTAGGGGGAAAATGATATTGTTGGTTTGGTTCCTTTGGAAGCTTGGTAATGATGAGATGAGAAGTGGGAACCCTAGTCTTGGGTGCATGAACAATATCCACATTTAATCTTAGATCAGGCTTTAGTTTGACTTTATGATGGTGGAAAATTATCATGGTGGGGGAGAATTGTCACATCTGTGGTTTCATTTTGACATATTTTCTATTTAATTTTGATCTTATATTTATTGCTTGTATTTCCAAAGAGTTTTTGAAAAAATGGCGGTTTTTGGGTCGAATAAGAGGAGGTGCATAGTTGGTGCACAGTTAGGGGAAACTGTGTTCCATCTCAGTGGAGATCATGTTCCTTGGATAATAGCACCATCTAGAACACATGGCCTAGCGCATGGGCATGAACTCCCTCCTGAAAAACTGTGGGGCCTCTTCTCCCTTTTTACAGAGGTGTCACATGGTCTGGAAGACTATGCAGCCAAATCATGTGACCACCAGAACATTAAATAGTTTTAAATTCCTCTTTTTACCCTCCTTGAATGTAATTCCAAATCAACCCTAACCCCCTTTGGCTTCAATCCTTGGTTGTGTTTGGTGTGCAATCTTTAGGAAGTCTCCAATTAAGCTCCTCTTCTTCTATCTTCCTTTTTCTTGGTCTCCTCTCCTTTGTTTATCAAGTAACCTATTCTTTAGAAGATCAGATGACCTAATGTGGGTTCAACATTGATTATGTGGCTTGGATATTCATTGTTTTTTATGTTCTTTACTTTATAGGGTATTTCCATGTTAACATTTGTGCTTTCTACCTAGTTTTGTGAATCTTAAATAGAATGGTAGGTGATCCTTGATTTGAAACTATTTTACGAGTTTAGTATGATTGATATGGTTTCTAATTGGTTTTATAAATTGTTTGTATGGTTTGAATCATGTTTTCTAACAGTTTTGATGTGTATAAGGATTTAATAATGATTTTACTATTTAAAATGTTTTTTTGGAATGTGTGTTTCAATTTTTGAAATTGATATTTTCCAAGAGGTGGTTCATCTGATACAAGGATTGAGATTGAGAACATGGGAATCCAAGGTATCTAGGTGGGAATACCTTTTCTAGTATGTTAGGTGAGTTGTTAGGACTGAGGCCTGGTCTCTCTAACTGGATTACATTACTTCACTATCTAAACATTAATGTGATTAGGATTAGTGGCTTAATCAGGACCATTATGTCCATAAGATGGATTGATCACCAAGAGTATGGGTATCCTAGGACCCTTTTACACCTAGTGTCTTAGGTATTTCCCATATTAATAATTTTAGTATTATCATTAATATTTTTTGAAATATTTTAACCATTTTTTAACTTAAAAGAATATTTTATTTAAAATTTACCATTCATTTTTCTTTAAACTAGCATGTTAATTTTTCAATTAATGTTAATGCTTTGAATATCTCTTAGTGGTATCTTATTAGCCATTGGATTACACCCTACATACACCATCAGGTATATGTGGACCATACTATGCTTGATCATTGTAATGTTAGGTTATTCCATGGTGGTGATAATGGATTTGGATGCTAGTAGTTACTCTTTTGATAGGTTTTGGTGGAGGTGGAATGAGGGTGTTAAACCTTTAGTTTCATGGATTCTTGGATGTATAGTTGTTTCCCCTCCCCCTTTTGGTAATTTTGGTTTAATTTGTAAATGTTAAATACTTAACTTTTTTTTAGTTCTATATAGTGATCTTTTTCGTATTAGTTATTGTTTATGATGTGGTGTGTTCATCTTGTGAATAGTCTATGGTTGACTATTATGGGTGAAATCATTCCCAAATGTGATGTATGATGACCAGACACTGGTTTCCATCCCATGGGGATCAGGAACACACATTAGGCCATGCCATGGGTTGGGTTGGGTGTCAGATTGGATGGAATCCCGACTTAGCTCGTTACAGATAAAATTTATCGATTATATCTCAAGATGATAGATAGGTTATATGAAATTAATCTCTCCATTATATCTGACCATGATCCCATTCTCACTTCAATTTTTTGGAAAAAACTTTAGAAGTATTTGGGTATATAATTAAATATTAGGACATCCTTTATTTTCCAATATAATAGAAAGTATGAGATATCAATTCAATACTTTTAATAAATTATTCTCCCTTGTTCAATGGATTATTATAGAATTTGGGATCATCATATTTAATTATTTGAATTTTCTTATAATAACAGTTTTTATTCCAGTATACAAATGGAAAATTTTAGAGGCGTTATATGAAAAGCACTATCAGAATCCTAATTTTTTGGATGAAGTAAAAAAAGGAAGCTAAATGGACAAGAGTTAGTGGGGGAAAATGGATAAGGAGGGTATGATGATTTTATAGTATATGAGGATGAATCAGAGTAGGAATAAAATTTATATTGATAACTAGTAGAAAGATCTTTCTTTCATGGTAGGTGATCATGTTTTTCATAATGTTTATCAATGGAAAAGTGTTATGCATTTTGGTAAAAAGGTGAAGCTAAGTCTATGGTTCATTAGATGATATTAAATCTTGGAGAATTTTTGACATGTTTCCTACCATGTTTTTTTCTTATTAGTTTATCCTAGTTATATAATGTATTTCATGTTTCAATGTTAATAAAATATGCACTAGATTCGTCCCATGTTTTGAGCACTGAAGTAGTTCTGTTGGAAGATAACCTTTTTTTGAAGGAAAAACCAATTCAGATTCTTTAACATAGAGAGAATGTGTTTTGGAATATAGTGATTCACCATGTTAAGGTTTTATAAAAAACCTATATGGTTGAAGAAGAAACATTTAAGTATGGAAATATTATACAGGAAAGATATCCTCACTTATTTGATAAGTGAATAAAATTGCATAGAAACAATTTAAAAAAGGGGGGAAGAATAAAAAATATAGGCAATTTAAAATAAATCATTCATTTTTTATATATTAAAGATTTATATTCATAATAATAATATTAAGTAATTTTTCAATAAAAAGTAAAAAGTATTTATTTTTAACTAAATTGGGTTTTTAGGCATTATATATATTTATTTAAAAGTATAATTTAAAAAATATATAATTTTAATTTGAAAAATTTAATTTCACTTTTTTATTCTTCATTTAAAAAATATCTTAGGATGAATTTTAGGGAGTTTTTTGAAGTTATTAATTTTTCAATGAATAGTGAAAAATAATTTTTTTTATTGAGAAATGTATTTTCTTTTCAATTATTTTAAAAGTAAAATTATATTAATTTTAATAATTCATTAGTTAGTTATGCTTAAAAAAAATCCAATTATTTTCTTTGGAATGAAATTTAAACCCGAAATTTAATATTAAAAGATTTTTATACTAAAAAGGCATTTTTATGAAAAAAACATTTCATCGCATTTTTTTAGTTTAATTTTAAATTAAATTATACCATTTATATATTTTGAATCATAAAATATGGATTTTATATTTTGAATCAGGAGGTCCAAATGTAGTAAATAGGCCCCTTTTAATTCTTTTCAGCACGAATAGTATCTTTTGTAATTTTTTTACCACAGTAAAGGGTAAGTCGAGTAATTAAAGATAAAAATAAAATTATAAGGACTAAAAGAATGATACCAACACCTAAATAAATTTTATTGGTGTATTATATATAATTTATAATCATATAAAGGTGAAATATATGGACTTTATTCCATTTTTATGCGATTATGAGCTTTAAATTATTTTATGTAAAGAAAAGTAAAAAATGCCACACTCTTGTTTTTAATAACTATAATATTTTAACATGGGGATGAAGAGAGGATATGTATAGTTATAAATTTAATTTTTAAATATAAATGAGTTATCTTCATAATGGTAATTGTTTTCAAATTCTTTTTAAAATAAATAATTACATTGAAAGATTACACAATGCTGACACTATTATTATTCAATAAATAGAAAAATAAAATAAAAGATATTAAATTTTTTAAAAGTGATACAATTTGAAATAATTATTTCTATAAAATATATTGTTAGATAAAAAAGAAATATTAAAGAGTTTTGGATACATTTTATTCAAATTAAATTGTTATCTTGTAGTTATAAAATTCAAACAAGATAAATAGTTTCGAAATTGACATTAATGTTATATTATGATTAATAAAGTCCAAAAAATATTATCATCATCTAAGTAAAGTTAATATGGTTTATTAAATACCATTGGCCACTTATGGACCATTTTACCATTTATAGTATCTATATTAACCCCCTAAAGTTAAAAAACATTAATATTACTATAATTATCAAAATGGTTAACAAATGTATACAAAAATGATAAGGGTAACTACATGTTTAAGTTTTATTTATTCTTACACATTATTTAAATATTTATCAAACATGATAAAATAATAAGAGTATCTTAAATATACTTAGAGTTTATTATGTTAATTATATAACCTATATCTATATTCCCTTCCATCAAATAGGAAACAAAACGATCATTTGAGTGTAAGGAAGACTGTTGCATCACAAACCGATGTAATTTGATTTACATCACCATCTCTAATGAATGGTTATAATGATGAAATTAATCTATATATATATTATATTCATGACATATTTAACATTATTAAAAGATAATATATAATTTACTTTCTTACCTTTCTATTCACTAAAAAATGATAAAGTCATTCAAGAGTATGTGTGGGCTACCACCTCCACGAAGAGATGCGATTCATTTTTCATCACCACACCATATGAATGATATTTGTAAGTATGTTCAAAGAAATAATAGTATATTTATGACATAATAATAATTCTTAAAAGTTAAAATAATACACACCATCATTCCATAATGATTATTGAATAATGGAAATGCTGCTCATACGTACATATGGCCTACTATCTCCATGATTATAACGTAGCTCATTTTTTTTAACAATATATAAATATTTTATTTAAAAGAATAATAGATCTATAAAATTGATAACTATTTAATGATTATTATTCTAGTGATTATGGAATAATTACCTCATTGACCATTTTCAACTTAGAAATCCATTTTGGACTTATGTACTGAATATCATCAAAATATATGACGTGTAATTAAATTATTATGTAATCTTATGTAACATGGTATTAAGTGAAATAATAGGAATAATAAATCTGAAAAAGTTACTTATGAAAATAAATAATTTTCCTTTTTTTATTATTCTGGAAGATAAATAAAATATGGGATGATTCAGACTCATGGTAAGGTACTTTCTTTTAAAAATCCTCTTTTGTTGTTTCCCTTAAAACTCTTTTTTTACATGTCCATATTTTTAAAATTATTTTACATATTTATTTATATTAATTTAAATAATTTATAAAGGAAATATTATTTCACTTTCAAATGTTTTTAAAAAGGAATATCTTTATCATTTTGACTTTATTTACAAAAGGAAAAAGGAAATGTTCTATTTTAATGTATATGATGAAAATGAATTTTCTAGCTTTCATAACCAATATTTGATGATTGTATTACTTTCTATGATTTCTTGTATTATTCAATTAAAAACCTTTTTCCCTTTGTTATGGGATATTATTTTTGAAAAGTCTATTTTAAAGGAAATGGATATATCAATATCTGATTTTTATCTTATGGGTAAAAATAAACATTATATGAATGAAGGATTTCATATATTATGATTATGTTATGGTTCTTGGGAATTGTTTATGAGAATAGGTAGTTCAATTATAAACTAAGAAAATGTGATCCCATTATAACTCTCTAATTCATTGGGTAAAGTGATGTATCTAACTGATTAGGTTTCTCCTAAGAGATTTTGGGAATATAGTGTGATGGTTATTCCAATTATAATAGTGATAGTTATTTTATGTTTAACTATGATGGTTACTACAAGTATAACAACAATTGTTATTTTAAAGTGTAACTATGATGGTTACTCCAAGAATAACAATGACGGTTATTCCATGTGTAACTTTGAGGATTTCCTTATATGTAAGGGTGATATGAAAACTATTCCCCATGTTTGATACATGTATTATCTATTCTTACTAAGGGTTTTAAAGGTTTTATTTGATAAAAACGTGGTTGAAATTTTCATGTGGAAATGATTTATTTCATCTGCTGAAAGAATATTGAGATAAAGTTAAAAATATCATGGGTTTTCTTGTTTTTCATAGGATGAATGGATTTATCTATTTTTATGACCCTTATTGACACTTTTTTTCTCATCCCAAGTTTTAAAATGCTTTTCATAGAGTTTAAGGATGAGTGAGGGAAAATAAGAAGTGAAGTCGAAATTCTTAAATATTTTTTATGAAAATAAAACTTGTTTTATTTTAAAATTTTCATATTATTATAAAAATGGATATTGAATAGAATTTTACACTTTTTAATATATTATCTTGGTAAGTAAGAGTTATAACCTAATTCTCTAAAACTCTAAACCTAAAAAGGAAATCAAATATAAAAATTAATTCCTAAATTAAAATTCAAGATTATGTAATATTTCAGGTCAAGTAATTATACCTTATACATTGAACATGGTTTCATCATCTACATAATTTTAAGGATGACATAAATATCATATAAATTGATTATATATATACTAAAAAAATACATAAATGGTAGATAAAGAAAAATGAATTACATCATTTAGGGAGACAGGAGGCCGTATGTACACATGAACATGGTTTCCATTTTTCAATGGATCGAAAAAAAGAAAGCTATATAAAAATTCACACTTCCATAATCACTATTACATAATATATCTTATAAATTCATTAAATATATTTGTATTACCATCCATGTAAAGTGGAATCAAAAAAGGAATCACATCGCTTCATGGAAGTGGTAGTCCACACGTACGTTTGAGTTATATTATCATTTTACAATACACTGGAAGGTAAGAAGGTAGTTTTGATATTATAATTAAATAATAATAATTATTTAATAAATATAATTTATAAACATTAAACCCAACATAATAACTATTGATGAAAATAGTGATAGAAAATGTATAGTATCTGTAAGTGGAGTTGGTAGTCTACACATAAACACAAGCGATACATTCACTTCACATTTGATGGAATAAAGGGTGGATATTGGTTGTTAAATAATCATAATAAAATTTAATTATATTTAGGATATTGAATTTATTATTTTTTGATGAATACAACCAATTTAAAGGAGGTATATGATGAAATAAATTGGAAGAAGTTAGGTAAGACGATCACCACATCTTCGACAGACCTCATTTAGATCCTTTTGTAAGGACCCTTTGAAAAATATTTTAAGAATAACAACACTTCTAATTTATGTATTGAGAAGATTAGAAGATAATTGGGTAGGTTTTAGTGAATATATATGGCTAAAAGTGTTGTAAAGAATAGAAAGGAGGGATGTCCTTTTTTAAGAGGGGGAGAGGAAACACTTGAAATTTCTTAAAATAATAAAATATAATAAATTTGTTATCAAGAAAAATTATTCCAAATGGATAGAGATTATAATTTTTGATAATAATAGGAATAAATATGGAAATAAAATAAGATTTAACAAGTTTAACTAGAAAAGTTACCCTTATCTCTTAGTTTAACCATCAAAAAACCTGTTTGAACTTTAACCCTAGTGATAATTTTTTAATTTTTTTACTATTAGTTATGAAGAAAACTGAAAGTGTCCGAATTAATAAATTTGGAAATTATAATCCCAAATGTGGAATCTATTTCATCAAATTTAACTTCACATAATAGGAATTATTTAATTTAAAATTAATCCCACAAAACACAACAAAAAAAAGTTTTCTAGAAATAATGTTTTCTTACGTATAAAATGTTTTTATACCAAAATACATCATAAAATTAATTAAAATGACATTAATTTGATTTTTAATAATAAAAATGAACAAATTTTACTTTTTAAATAATTTTAAAATAAAATTAATCTTTGAAAACTCTTAAAACAAAAATGGTTTTCAATAAAAATATGTATTTTTCTCCATTCATCAAAAAATAAATCTTTTATGAAAATTATCAAAAATTCATTCTAAGATAATTTTGAAAGGATTATTTCAAAAATTAATATAATTTTGTTAAATATATTTTATAAAAGTATCATAAATTAATTATATTATTTTATCAAAAAAATTAATAAAAAACATTTTTAAGGGAAGAATAATTTATAAAGAATATAATTAATTTACTAAATGTTGAATACTTATTTAGAAATATATTTTCATTATCTATAAAATTTATACATGATGTTTATTTTTTTGATATCTATACATTGAACCAATTTAATTTCTTTGTTATAACTATATATAATATTATGGTTCAATGAGACTCACGTTGCATGTATCACAAAATAATGAGGAAATTAAATTTATTTGAAGGGAAATATTTCATAAAATATCAGGGTGTTACATTTTACGTCCCAAAAAATTAAATTTACCCTTTAAATTACATTACTTAAATAGAAAAAATTAAGAACATATTTATTTTATCCCATATTTGGGTTTCCATGTAAATTCTTAAAATTTATAATTCCCTCATAGAACATTAACCAAATGAGTAGCCATTTTATGCAGCACTTTAACTATATGTTCCAAGAATTATATTGGTTCTTATTTATAGGAAATATAATTCTCAAGTGGTAAAACCTATGACTTTTGTACATGTGCTGGGCCAAGTATGTACATCCTTAGAAGAGTTACATGGAACACATCATGAACTTGAGAGAGGTTATGTAAAAGTGCCAAGCGATAAGCTACCATCCCTACTCGAACAAGAATATAAAAGGAGTCAATAAATATAAGGCTCAATATTCTATTCTTTTTTATTATCATAACCATATTACATAGAGAAATTTTCAGAAATACCTTCTCTCCAAATTTGAATTCCATATTTTACCTGTGATTGTTATCCCAACTTTTCTATCAACTTTTATCTACCTTGTAATTCTATCAAATTTCTCCAACATTATATAGAATTTCATCATCTATCTCACTTCCCAATTTTTATCTTTCTCAAAAATCATCCCACCATATTGTAGTTCTACACTTTTTTTCATATATGTCTTCATAAGGAGCCAACAAAATGATTGATTGAAAGTTATTGATGTATGAAAACATGACTGGAGGAAGGTGTTGATCCCAAATAGATTTGAAATCCATAAAATAATACCAAGACATATCATATAGGGTTTAAATGGTTCTCTTAGTCTAGACATATTTTTGAAGATGATATGATAAAGCAAAAGCACAACTTTGAATCTCAAGCTTACTGAACACTTCACCAGAACATTATGGAAAACCTAAGATCCTGATAAGATATAATAGATTATGGTACTTAGTGAAACCATACCAATTTTTAAATAAATATTATATAAATATGATCTATAGAGAAATATTATTTGATATAAATTAAGTTTTCTCACTTTATAAGGCGATTAACTTCAACCCAAATAGCATTATGATATTTTGATGTTTGGGGAATCTAATAAAAAAAAATCCATGGTGATGTTTTCACATTTCCATTATTTTATGGGTAATGGTTTTAACAACCCCTTAGACTTATATCCATCATCCATAACTTTCTAACATATCATGAACTGAGATACATATACTGAAATATCTATCTTCATGTTTTCCCACCAAAAATACTCTTGAAAATCTCTCTATATATTCATACTGATAGGGGGGGATAAAGAATCAATAACTATGAGATTCATCCAATGGATCCTTCTCTAAATCTGGTATGGATGAGGAATATACATGTTTCATGATCCTTATAATTCCATCATAATAATGGTTGAACTTAGGAATATTTCCCACCTTCTTTTTCATTTCATTATCATCCTTATGTGCCTCTTTAATATTCACATGGATGGATGGTTGAACACCATTTGAGAATTATAATATTTATACAATTTATTTTAGATTTCAAGATATATCCTTTTATAATCCAAAAATATTGGATTCTTTTATAATCCTCATCATAGATAAGATATCACGATCATTTGACTCAAAGAATGGGCCACATTTTTTCTTTCCAAGTGTGGTAATGTATTGAGCACATATAATATTTAATCAAATGTAATCATCTTCTTTGTTATATGTTGAACTCTTTTTGAGTGAATATAAAATTTAAGCTTTTATGATTTATATATATATATATATATCACAACTTCCTCTATAAATAATACGTCTCTATATATTCAATGAAAAATTACCACAACTTACAAAAAATAATGAGTTGGGTAATTTTTCTCATGAACATTCAATTATTATGAAGCATATTTTATCACTATATCATTATGAATGAGGAAATATCTCATTGTATTCATTAGTGAATCATAATAAATCACAAACTCTTCTCCATGATAGGGTAGTTTATTCATAGTTGTGCTGACTAATCTTATATTTAGCTCTATCAAATTTTCTTCATATTCATCTATCTAAAGGGATTTTGATCCCTTATGAGTTAACATAGAGAGTGGATCAGATAACCATGATAAATTATCCAAAAAAAATTCATTAATATCTATACAAACAAAGAAAAATATGAACCTCATTCATAGTGGTTTTACAGATCCAATGTCACGACCCGTCCTCGGGGCCCGTGTCGTGACTACCCCAAGCCCGTCTTCCATAGGCCAGGGGCTGGCGACTAGCACCAAGGTGTAAATCCCAACAAAAAGGGAAGGCATTGCCTTTGAAAAGAAAACAAGCACCACAGAGTAAGCAATCGGAAAAGTAAACACTAAGTAAAAACGGTACAAGCTATGCTGAAAGTAAAAAGGGGCCGGAAATACAAGCCCAACTGTAAAGTACAACCGAAAGGAAAAACAACAACTGAAAGGGAAAGCCGCAGCGTCGAGCTGTCCTCTGGAAGTCCCACCTGAAGGGTGGGTACAGATAGCCTCCACATCTCCTCGGTCCAGCCGTCCGCTCCGAGTACGTCCCGCCCAGTGGTCCACCTCCAGGTACCGTCCTGCTCCGTACGCCTCCACCTCGATCAGCGCTGCCCGTCGTCTGCAACCAACACCACGAAGTGCGGGCATAGCCCGTGCAGGGGTGAGTATAAGCAACTCAGTAGGGACCCCGAGACCCCCGAAGGTCTCCCGAAATCCACAAAGGAAAGATACAATCACGAAGTAACAACTGACACTGCTTAGGTATATGCCCATACATATACCTAAGTCATCAATTCCCGTTCGGCTCCAACGTCCGTGCACAAGCACAACCCAGTCCACACAGGAAAGCAAAACGTATACCCACATAGGATAGCTCAACACAATCCACAGAGGAGAGTAAACAGTAAATCCACACAGGATAGCTCAACACAATCCACAAAGGAGAGTAAATAGTAAATCCACACAGGATAGCTCAACACAATCCACAAAGGAGAGTAACACAAGATTCAGCTCACACAGGTATACTTCTTCGGATGACGATAAAGATGATCACTGATCCATCTAAGTCGTCAGACCCATGAAGGATCGATAGGTAACTAACCCCTGCAAAGACCCACACAGGATCGGGCCCACACAGGACCTGTAGGCGCTGGCTCACACAGAACCGCTGAGCGCTGACCCACACAGGATCGGACCCACACAGGATCGGGCCCACACAGGACCTGTAGCACTGATCCACGTAGGATCGCTGAGTGCTGTAGTCGTCGCAGTCCACTGAGGATCTCTGCACAGTCGTCGTCGCAGTCCACTGAGGATCTCTGCGCGGTCGTCGCCGCAGTCCACTTAGGATCTCTACACGGTCGTCGCTGTCGAAGTAGCAGTCGCAACCAGCACTAGGGTTCCCGCACACAGCAAGCTCGTTCGGGAGGGTCCGCTCCACGAGCCGAGAGGCTAATACATCAACTGACACAAATTCCGAAGTTGATGTATCCAAAAGTTCCGTATCGTCAACAGGAACTCAACGTCGCAGACGGCGCGTCAAACGGACGCCCGGTCTGAGAGTTATTGGCTTTTTCGTCCCAGGGGCCCGGTTGGTTTTTAAGGCAAAACCAACCCGACCGTACTCCACCTGCATCCAAACCTCGGGCGGAGTGAGCCAAAAGATCCGTCTCACTTAGAGGAATTCAACGAAGCTGACGGCACGTCAATCGGACGTCCGTAGCTCAAGGTATGAGCGTTTCCGCTCCGAGGGTCCGGTTGGTTTCGTGAACGAACCAACCCGGCCGAACCCAAAGTATTCTGAAACCTTGAGTGCGATATACCGAAACGACCGTCTCGATCTAAGGATCGTGTAGCCGCTGACGTCGCATCGTTCAGAGGCCCGTAGCTCAAGTTACGGGCGTTTGAACGAAGGTCGTCCGAAGACGGGGGGTCTGGGCCCGGGCCGACCCGGGCCGACCCCCCCTGGGTCGGCCGAACCCGGTCTGACCCGGTCGGACCGGTCCGGCTTGGCCAGCCCGGCCCGGATCGGCCGAGCGGCCGAGTGGCCGACGCGGGGGGAGCCGCCGCCCCGCGTGACACCCCCGCGGGGTGTCGGCCAGACAGCCGGACGCGGCTGAAGCCGCGTCCCGAGTGACGCGGGGGGGAGCCGCCGCCCCCGCGTGACACCCCCGCGACAACCGCAGGGTGTCTCCCTGGTGGCCGGTGCCGCAGCGGTCTTGTCCGGCGGCGCGCCGGGCGCCGCCGGAGTCGCTCCGGTGGCCCGATTTTCTTCCCGTCTGCGCCGTTGCTCCTCCCGGGACTCGTCCTTCACTGCGGAATCATCAAAAATCCGTTGCAACACGTTCCGTCGTCGCCCGTCAAATCCGCACAAAACGAAGAACGGCGGAGGGTCGTCGGGCCGTGTTCGTTTGGCCTGCACCCTCCGCGTTAGATATAAACAACGGGAGAATTTTTATTCCACACAAGAAACAACAACTTTAATAAATTAAAATTGTTCACAAATCCGGTTCTTTAACTTTTTAAAGAAACATTTACGGGAATGAAAGAAAGGGGTAATTCCAAAAATAAAATCCCTACCTTGTAGTCGTCGCTCGCGAGCGTTCTTCGCGGAATTGCTCGTCGCGGAAGGTGGAGATCGTCGCGTCGTCGCGGAAGGGCGTCGCGTCGTCGCAGAATCCGGCGTAGCGTCGACGAACTCGACGGACCAAGAAACAACAGATTTTAATTATAAAATAATTAAATCCGTGTTTCGTTTTAAACCACAAAGAACTTTTAGAAGAAACCCGAAATCACTCACCTCAAACGGTTGGTGATCGGAGATCGGGGAGGGGAAGAACGTCTCGGATTAGAGCGTCGTCGATTTCCACGGATGACGGCGTTCTTCGCGTTCTTCGCGTTCTTCGTGTTCTTCACGAAGAAGGATGAAGGTTCAAGGATCCTCTCTCAACGAGTAAACTTTCAAAAGACTGGTTGGTCTTATTTTATTATTATGCCAACACACGAAAAAGGGTAATTAACGACCCATCAATTCGTTGAATTAATTCAACGAAAGAAACAGCTCATTTAATTTACGAAATAAACCGCCCAATTAAATGGTCTGTTAAGAAATTAAGAAAACGCGTCAGTTTACTTTCATAATGACGGGTTTTCGCGGGTGCGTTACTTAGCGGAAAGAAACGGCGGGGCTCGTGCGGGCCCCACCTCACAAATATCCTACCGAGGGGGTAGGATATTTTTTGGATAGCATGCTATCTGGATCAACTCAGTTTAAGCCGTCTTTAAGTGGCTTCAAGTGGCTTCAAGTGGCTTCCAAGTGGCTTAAGTGAAATAAAATAAAGTTGTCGTAAAATTATTTTATTTCTTAACTTTAAGCCCGAAAATTAAAAACCACACCCGAGCAAACGCAACTCCGGAAGAGGCGTTTCTAAGCGAATATCGGCGATGCGATTTCATCGGTGCCCTCAGAATTCGATTTCGGGTACCGGTTCAAAAGTTAGAAAAACCCGCTCGTCCGCTCACTGAACGTACCCGAACCAAACTTCGGAAAATGATTCCGGGCACACCGGGCCTCGGAATCAGGTGTCGTCAGAAACTGCGCTCTTGTAAAATTCCAAAGAAAATTAAAAAAAAAATTTCCTTGAAATTTACGGGTCTTTACATCCAATGTTCAATAGCTTCCAAATTTTATGTATCCATATATATACTCTTTTTTAGATTATATGACTCAAAAAATGAAACTTTTTGTAGCCAAAATTTACATTTGGTAATTTTTTGATATCCTTCCTCATTCTTTATGGTCTTTAGTACAATCCTCAATGGATCTTTATACTATTACTTTCCCTTTGAATATATAATAATATCTTTTATAAAGACCGAAACAAACTAATAAAGGTAATCTATAAAGACCTTATTCATTAAATATATGAAGATAGTAGTAGAATTTGTAAGACCAAATAGAATCACCATAAATTCATCATTTATGTACCTTTTAAGGAATTTTGTCTTGGGTATAACATCCTTACTGAACCTTATTTTACAATATCCATAATGATATTCAATCTTGGAAAAGTATTGAGCTCTATGAAGTTTATCAAATAAGTCATCAATATGAGGCATATGATACTTATTATTGATTCTGATCCTGTCAAGTTATGGATAATCAATATAGATTCACATTGATACATATTTCTTCTTCAAAAAAAGAATATGTGAACCCCAGAGTGATGCAATTATCTAAATGAATACTTTGTCATGATTATCCCAATGTTTCTTCTTTTATTACCACAACTCAGTCAGGCCATTATTTATGGATTCATTGAAATAGGCGTTTCACCATATATGAGTTCTATTGAAAAATAAACTTCATGATTTGGTGGAATACTAGGAAACTCATTTGGAAAAACATTATAAACTCTCGTACAATAGTCATATCTTTGATGTTGACTTTCTCCTCAACCATATGTGATATTTTTTTAAAAGTAATCAAAACCCCTATAATGAATATAATTTTCATTAAAAGTTCATAGTTATCATCATAATGAAATATTATCATAGGTTGGTTTAGAATATAAAACATGATTTCAATTTTGTGAAAATTGATGCGGGATTTATGTAATATAATCCAATCCATGCCTAATATAACATTAAATTCAACCAAAAAGAGAATAAAAATATTTATAGGAATTACATTTCTAAAAACATCAATTAGATAAGTATCATATACCTTAGATGAGACCATTTTACCATTAGGGTTTTTCACTACTAAGTCAACATATAATCATTGATGTGGTATTTTTATATGCATAGAAAATTCTTCATAAATAAAAAGTTGGTTTATCCATAATTTAATAAGATATTTGAAGTTCTAGAGTGGATGGTAGGTGTACCTTTCAAAACTTTGTAATCATAACCCTCTTAATAAATAATGATAACATTATATTTCCCTTTGTCTCTAGGATTAAGAGTTTACTAACATCAATCATCATCATTAAACATTGAATTTGAGTACTAGTTAATATAATTCCCATACTCCTTACATTTTAAACACTCGAGTGTGGGTGGTGTATTCCGTGGTACATTCTCTCCATCATTAGATAACTTATTCTTTACATCACTTCAAAATTAGATTGATAGATGAAATTACTTTCCAAACATAAACCACTTTCTAGTTCACTTAAGGTAATTTCCTCCACGTTTCTTCTATAAATTGAGAATAAAGGAAAGCACATCTTATTCTCTCCATGGTTTTTAGAATTTCCTTGAAATTTTACCTTCAATTTCCTATCAAAACCATAATATTGTTGAGTAAATCTAATCAATATCTACACCTTGATAGAATATCTAATAATTTCTTCATAACTGCTAAAGTCTCTTATGGATAATTCCCTTTGGAGACTTGGTTTGATTCCACTGAAGAATTAGCTAGTCTTACTTTTTAGTTGGATGAAAATACCAGAAGTGCACCTCTCAAGTCTTGTAACATTTTTCTTACAGGTACAAGTGGATTCATCATCTCTATTCTTTATCTCAAGGAATTTCTTCTCTATTTTTGTATGAATAGTATGAGGAAAGTATTTATTTAAAAATTAGATATTAAATTCATTTAACACCATGAATTCAATTTATTCCCATTTCCTATAATTCTCGACACGAGTCCTTAATTTATCTATTTCTCCTTTAAAATGATAAACTACTAAAATATAGTTTTCAAGGTTAGAACAACAAAGGATAGAAAATATAATTTCAGTGCAACTGATCCATTTCTTATAAACTGGTGGATCATTGGACCAACTAAAAAAAGGTATGTGTTACCTCATGAAGGAATCAATAAAAGTATGTTCCCTCCTTTTCTCATTTGGAATCTCATTATGATTAACAGGTTGATAAAGTTTATTAAAAAAACAACAAGATTTTCCATTCTAGATCCCATAAAATTTGGCAGCTTAGAAGGAAAATCATTTCATTTTCCATCACATTCATCATTAACATGGTTACTTCATGTTTCATCCATTGAATTAAAAAAAAGCATAGTGTGAGAAATAATAATCAAAGTGAGAATCCATATAATCATGAGAAATCATTTATAGAATGTATAAATAATTAAACTTTCTTTTCATACTATGAAACCTTTTGTTTAACCATGGTTATCCTTGGTCATCATCTATTTTAATCATTCATAATACTTCATAAAGAAAATGTGAATCAACCCAATAATATCCCATGGGAGTGTTAAACTAGGTGAGCAGTAAGAGAACACTCATCATGCACCATAAAGTTGGATGAGATATACTTGAACAACACTTTTCTAGGTTATTACATCTAGATGAAACTATGTAAAAACCACATCCACTTATAATATCCTAAAGAGAATTTTTTAATAGTAAACAACATGCCTTTATTTAACATAACATATGACGTTCTCCTATATTTGGTATTATCTTACATGTTACTATAATTTTTTTCTCATCCTAGTTTCCAAAGGTAACTAAACCTTACTATGATACATCCTATAGTCACCCATGGTTTTCATAAAAAATGTTATATCTTATTGGATAAATATTCAATACATAACATCACAACCGACCCTAGAATCATATCACAATAATGTATTTGTCATCATGGATACATAATCAATGTTTTTGTAAGATATTTATATCATCTCCCACTAAGTTCTTCATAACTTTCACCCTTCTTAGACATATAATACTTATAATCTTTCTTTATAACCAAGGGAATGGAAGCATAAGAAATGATGAGCTCAGTTGCCTAGTAAGGGTAAATAAGGGATATATCAATGATCAAAAAAACATATCACACTATAAAAAATGTATATTTTAACAGATCTATAAAGAATATTCATCCATGCTTTCAAATTACTGATAATATAAGTGATGATAAAATCCCATCTTAAGCAGTGTTTATAAAAAGAGTTAAAAAATGACCCTTTATCTACATTTGTAAAAGGCGATGATAAAGGTACCCTTTATCATCACATTTTTTTAGCACTAATAAAGGGTTCCTTTATCATAAGTTTTTTACAAGTGCTAATAAAGGTTGAATTTTAACAGTGGATACATTATCAGTGCCTTTACATATCATTCAGAAAATTGTGTAAAAAAATTATATCTTTGCACGCCATCACTACTACGTACCCCACAAAATTTGTCATCACTATACCCCCTTTATGGATACTCATGAGCACCACCCCTTAATTAGCAATTTTAGGCCACTTCCATAGCACTTCAGAGGCCTCAAAAACCTATGATCACCCAAATTCGATCCCAGTATATCCTACTATTAAGAGAACAACTTTACCACTACACTACTTTGATTTATTACGTATTTTAAGAGATTTATATATATACATATATGTATTTATATACAATTTTTTCATACATACATACATACATACATACATACATATATATATATATATATATATATTTATAAATATATATATTTACATACATTTTTTATTAATATATATATATATATATATTTACATATATCTAAATTATTCATATATATAAATATTATTATTTTTAAATACATCTATAAAATATATATTTGTGTGAGTGTGCATGTGTGTATGATATATATATATATATACACTTATATTTATTTAAATATATTATATATTAATATTCATTTACATATATTAGAATATAAGCATAAATATATATTTTTTTATTAATACACACACATAAGTATATTTAAAAATTATATACATATGCATATATATATATTCATATAGTTTTATTATAAATTAATTTATATACTACATTTAATTATAATGATATATTTATATTAAAATACATTTATATATGATGTATACACACAATATTGATACATAAACATGTACAAACATATTTACACACATAAGTAAACATTTATATTTATCACATACACACATAGATATTTACACACACACACACATGTATTTATTTACATATATTAGAAAATACAAATAAACATATATTTGTTTTATTGACACACACATGTTTACATATAAACATATTTACTTGTATGGGTATATATAAAAATATTAATGCATTTTTATTGGTAAATAAAATGGATATTTCTTTAATTTTAAATTAAATTAATAATAAATATTAATTTCCATATTGTTTATAAATTTAAAAATAAATTTTTATACAATTATGTATTTATACATTTTATTTATTATAAGTAAATATAAGAAAATATGCATATATTTAATTATATATAAAACTAAATTTTAGAGGCATTATGGGCCCTTTATAACCTTGAAAAATTAGTGATCATGACCCCATTAGATAAACATGGTGTAGATATATTTGCATGCTTCAATTTGATATGAGGTATAGCCCAAATGGACACCCAGATCAAATGTTGTGGCTGTTAGAAGTTCAAATCACATTTTCAAATTATCTTAGACCATCCATTAATTTATTTATTTTTTTGTCATACAATTTTTCTTAAATGACTATTACTCAATAATAATTAGAAAATTATTAATTAATAATATTTTTTAATTATTTTATAATCTATTTTCATTAGATATCATATATATTAAGTATAAATGCGTATTTAACCTTATCTAAATGATAGTTAAAAAAATATATTATATTTATATCAATATAAATATATAAATATATTAATATGTAAATTTTAATGAAATGAATTTTTTTTATGAAATATAACATTTATCAACACTTGAGAAAAGTGTTTTTAAAGGGGGGCCTTTGCTAGTTCTTTTAAAAAAGCAATGATAAATCCACCCTTTTAACAGTTCTTTTGTACTAGCAATGATAAAATCCCCCTTTTATCAGTGATTTTTGAATAGCACTGACAAATGGCCCCCTTTTTTCAGCACTTTTTTTAGCACTGATAAAGGGCCCCCTTTATCATTGATTTTTTATTAGTTCTCATAAAGGGCCTGATTTATCAGTAATTTTTAAGCACTCATAAAGATCCTTCTTTATCAGTTCTTTTTTATTATCAATGATAAAGGGCCCCCATTATAATCTCTTTTTATAGAACTAATAATTCCTAGTGTTGGATAAACCTATATTTATAGTAGTTCCATGATCATAAGGGTATGAGAACATGATCTTAATTTTTAAAAACTATAACCTCCATATCATAGATCATAATATTTATTCATGGAATAAAGAGTGGTAGTTCATGAGACATAAATCATAAAGGAATCAAAGAACATGATCAATGAGTGTATAACATTGGAATAAGACATAAGTTTATAGAATACGCATAATTATAGAAAATAATTTACTTAGTCAAGGATCACTGCTAAGACCATCAAAGTATATTGGGTTTAATCCTAATTCGATCATATCATTAACCAAGTATCACTCCCAAGACTATCTTAGTGAAAAATTTCGATTAATAAATTGGGTTGACTCCCCATTCTAGTTGTTATTATATCATGTGATATCCATATTTACACAATTCATTGGAGGCCTATATAATTTAGGCCCACCCATTACATAATATTAATCTACTCATATGTGTTACATAAGATCATAACACATTATTCATTTCAAAAATCATGGAAATGAAATAGGTTTTATAAATATTTCATCATAGAATCTAGAATAACCCATGGAAAATAAATGGTTTTCATAATGGTTTCATCATATCATAATTAACTTGTGGGAAATAAAGGAGTTTCATAGAATTATCTTTAAATAATAATTATAATAATCCATACAAATAATTAATGTAAAAGGTATAATTAAATTATATCCCCAGCAAATGATAAGTAACATCAAAGGATGTTATCATAGATAGAAAATTACTTTAAAATATCACCAGAACATTTCTTTAGGAAGACAACCTTTTTACATTGAAATAACTTATTTAAAATATAAAAGTTCACAAAATTTTAATGAATACATTTTCATTGATAAGATGCTTGGAAACTATTAATTGAACTATCAAATTATTAATCAGTTATATTGGTGGGAAATTCTGTTCAAGTTGTGTATGTGGAAACAAATATTCCTTTCAAATTTTCAATAAAAATTAAAAATCACCTCATTCTGAAAATGACAAAAGGAATAATTTTAAACCAATTTTTAAAACTTAAATAATGGGTTAATATGTCTTTAGAAAATCATAGTATGATATTTAAAACATTCATTATTTTTTATAAACTATGGATATGGAAGAAAAAGGATTTTCTATCGATGGGAGAAATAATATATACTTTCCTTAAAAAGATTATTTTAGTTTCTTGAGTTCTTAAAGAGAGTAAAATGAAATTAAAACATGTAATATACATAAATAAATAGTGGATATTAAAATACATTAGTTTCTTTGTAGTTATATCATAAAATTTATTCATCATAAACTTAATCATAAACAATCTCAATAAACAATGAGAATGCGACATAAATCACTTACCTTGAGTTTGGGTTGCTTGGAAAGTCCTTTAATTTCCTATATAATTAATTTTAATTTATTATATTTATATACCATTGTACTTTATATACTTATATTATCATATATGATCCTATTATAACATTTTAACACCCATTTATTAATAATTCCTTATTAAAATCATCATTTCAGTGTGTTAACTATTTCATTTTTCATGACAATTTCAGTTCATTAGTTCTGGTGCTTGTACATTGAATATGATTTCATAATCTGCATCATTTTAATCATGATATAAATATTATATATATATATATATATATCCATAAAATGTGGGTATATAAAAATGAATTACACCCTTCTTGGAGATGGCAGGTCTTATGTTTGAATGGATGCTATTTCCATTTTTTAATGGATGTAATGAAAAAAAATTAAATAAAAATTATAATTTTAATAATCAATATTATTTTATATTTATCACATAAAATAATTAAATATACACTTATTACCATCCATGTTAAGAGGAATTTAAAAACAAGTGACATCCCTTAATGGAGGTGGTAGTATACACGAATGCATGAGCAATGTTATCATTTTGAGAGGGATTGGAAGGTAATAAGCTAGATATGATATTATAATTTCATAAGAATAATTATTTCATAAATATCAGGTTTAAACATTATACCCATTATTATACCGATCCATGAAATATGGTGATGAAAAATGAATTGTATCGCTACATGGAGGCGGTAGTCTACATGTACGCACAAACAAAACTTTCACTTCAAATTTCAGAAAATAAAGTGTAGATATTGTTGCTTACATAATCATGAAAACATTTTATAATATTTAGAATAATTATTTTGGTATTTTATCATGAATAAAACATATTTATAGTGGGTAGAGGAATAAATAAATTGGAAGAGGTTAGGTAAGATAGTTACCTCTTCTTCAATAGGCCTCCATTAGAACCCTTCTTAAGGACCCTTAGAATAATGTTTTTGGAAGACCTGAATATATTCTTTATAGATATTTAAGTTGATAATATAATTTTTTAGGGTTTGATCAAGCTAGATGTCTCAAAGTTGTGTAAAGAAGATAAATTAGGGGTGTCATTTTATAAGTTTGGAAGAGGACACACTTGGGATTTCCTAATAGAATATAATATAATAAAGTAATTTTCAATAAAAATTATTTTAAATGGATAGATATTAGAAATTATGATATAATTAGTTTTCAATATGTCTGAAAACTATTATCTATACAAGTTTTATTATAAAACACACCCTTATCTCTTGGTTGAAGCCCTCAGTAAACACATTTTAACCTTAATCAAGGTGATAAATTTTTATTATTTTTTATATTCATTATGAAAAAACATGAGTTTCATAATTTTTTTTAAATTATGATTCCAAATATGGAATAAATTTTATAAAATCCAATTCATTGAATTAGAAAAAGTTTATTTAAAAGTAAACGAAAAAATGCGACAAAACGTAGTTTTCTAGAAAAAATGTCTTCTTAAGTATAAGAAGTTTTTATACAAAAATACAAAATAAAATTAATTAAAATGAACATATATAGATTATAAATAATATATATGAGACAATTTTAATTTTTATATCATTTAAAAAATAATTAAATTCTTAAATTCTTGAATCAAAAGGCTGTTTTCTATAAAAATATCTATTTTTCAATGTTCATAAAAAAATAAATATTTTTAGAAAATTATCAAAAATTAACTCGAAGATAATTTTGAAATGATAATTTTAAAATTGAAGTTAATTTTTTCAAATAAATTTTCTAAAAGTGGAATAAATTAACTATATTACTTTCTCACAAAATAAAATTAAAATAATTTATGAGGAAAAAATTATTTTTTAAAGAATAAAATGAAATTACTAAAAAATGATTACTTATTTTTAAATATAATTTTCTTATCGAAAACATTTATAAATTATTCTTGAAATGTGGTCATTACTATTCATTTTTCTAATTTAATAGTTAGGTTATAATGATATAATATATTATAGTTTATTTTGACTTTGGGTTGCATATGTTACAAGCCATCGAGGAAATTAAATTTATTTTAAGAGGAATAAATCATAAAATATTGGGGTTTTATATCCAATAACTTGAATTTGAGAATTATTTCAAGAGGTTATCCAAATTTAAGTACCTTCTTACACCCCATTCCCATCACAAAAAATGAATATCTCTATTCAATATGTTCAGAATGAGAGCTATATTCCATACATTTTCTATGCATTATGGGTATAAGTTACTATATTTGAAAATGATAACTTATTTTTGAATTGATATTGAATTTTATTTCAATATGATCATATATCTAATTGATTTTATGATATTAATTTAACCTCAATTTATTAATTTATTCTTTTATTATCATTAATGTTATTATTTAATTTCTAACTTCATGACAAGTGATTTTATTTTAGTTCCCATCATATTTTTCATCTACATGCAGATTATAAATAAATTTTCATTTATTATCATTATCCTTGAAATTATAATCACTTAATATACTAGTTTTCTTTGTATTTTCATTGAATACATCATGTACATGTCATTTATATTACAATTTATAATAATATATAAATGGTTTCAGGGTGTAGAAGACAATTTCCATGCGTATGGTTTTTTGTGAACAGAAAATTATCTTTATTTTGTCATTTATATCACAGTTTATACTGTATTTTATATTTCAATTTGTTTTACATTTTACACTGTACTAAAATTTTAGTTTACATTTTTTTATATATCACTATTTAAATAAAAAAATTTATTATAGTTTATATTAATGTTGAAATTTCTTTATCATGTACTAAAGGAGAAATCACTTTATTGTTTACATAGTTTTATATATTTTAGTTTATATTAATATACATTTTGTTTCTTTTTTGTTTAAGAAAATTTGTTTCCCTATAAATCACCATATACCTAAAGTGAAGCTTATATTCAATATGATTTTAATTTCATTTAACTGATATACATATTATTTTTTCAGAATCATGAAGTCTTCTTTACTAAATATGTAATCAATATCCTCAACCACATGTACGTTCAACACACAATATGAAATTACTTTTCAATTTCATAATCATTTATTTTAATTGAATTATGTTCTTGAATGTTCTCTCGCTAATCTACATATATTTCCTTCAGATTATTTTATTTTCTATATTAATGTAGGTACCAACTTAATTATCTCACAAATAATTTAAATTTTGGATGATTTTTAGTTTAATTATCCCTTCATTTCAATTTTGTATGAAATAATTTTCAAAATTATTATCTAAAATATAAAACCCAAACCATATATTAAACAAAAATTTTAACAGGCCTGTGCATTTTTACGGGTGAAGTACTATTTATATACAGGACTATGTGTAGAAGGAAGTTTTATGTTAAGATGTTTATGGGATATGTTAAATAAATAAGTGTAATAATATGTTTATGTAACTAATATATACTAAAAAAAACCTTTGGGTTTGAATAATGTGATATTATTTTTGAGATGTAATGTTTAAATTATAAAAGGGATATAAATTATATATGTGTTTATCTTGGGTTAAATCAGTTGGTATCAAAGTGGTATTAATTATTTTTGGTGATTAGGTTATGGAATATAATATAAAACAACTTAAAAAGTATGGTATGATAAAAAACTTATATATTTTGAACCAAAAGTTTACCAAGAGTATCCTAGACTAAGAGTAAGGTTTCCTAGGGTAAGTCCTTTATAGGATAGAATATAAACATTTATGTAGTTATTCACTCTAATTATCTTAAGATATTATTTTTTATTAATCACATTAATATATTTTGGTATTAATAAATATAAAAAACTAATAGAAACTGACTTAATAATGAGTGTGAATAATAATGTGGTTATTTCACCCCACATTAACTAAATGGGATGGGTGCTAGAGTATAAAACATCGTGGAAATTCTCAATCAACAATATCATGAAATAATAATAACATGAACAATGATGAGATCTCAAAAGAGATAATGAATGAGTAACATGTTATACATTCCTTCATAAAATAACATTCAACTTCCTATATTTTTCCTTCAATTCAACTAATTTCCAAGAAATATATTATTATAATAGAGATTTTTTTTCAATTTTGAAACCAAGAGAGGGTTGTTTTAGCCATATATCTCTTAGAAGGTGGGGATGAATAATGGTGGAAATTTATTAAGAATATAATGAAAAAAAGAAAAAAATCAAATCTATATAATTTGGGGAGTTATAGAAAATATTATTTGCCAAATATTTTCTCTAAACTATATACAAGAAAATAGATAAATAATTCCTAGATTTGAAAAAATGATGACGAATCTATTAGAATATATGAAGAAAACCTTATGATACTCACATGGTATGACTCTAATTTTTCTACTTTATATAAAAGAAATATCTATCTATTATTCAATGTATTAAAACCAAGTATTCATATAGAATTATTTATAAGAGAATTCAGTAGCTATTATATAATTGGAAAATGTACACTTTATATATAAATAGAAACTAGAGATTCTCATTATTCCAATGTATTGGGAGATAGGAAATGTAAAATGAAATTTCAAGAAAACCTGAATGATAAATAGTATGGATGGATGAAATTACAACCACCTAAATTCCAAAAAATGTTAGACTAATCATCCAGGAACATGCACAAAAAAACATGAGAATGTTTAAATAGTGAAATTATTAACCATTGAGATCATGATTGTCAAATGGGGATGATGAATATGGTCAACGAAATGGAGGATAGGAGGGACCCAACTAATACCCCAACACATCAATCCTTAAAATGAAAGGATTTTGTGTATTTTTAAACAATTACCCAATTTAATAGTTAATGAGGTAAAAAGGCAACAACAACCTCCCAGATCAAGGGAACATAGACAAATATATGCAGTGACTACTATTGAAGTGGATCACGATAATGATGTGGTTAAAGTTACACTTAATCACCACTCCAAAACCATGAATGCACTATTTTATTTTATTTCTACTCATTATTTTATATCATACAAGTTTACTAAGAATATTGATTCGATACCGTATAAATTTTAAACTTATTCATCACTGAAGACACCTAATAGTGCATTGATTGCATCCAAAGTATACAAATCTTGTCAAATTGAGTTCTATGTGAAGATACATCCTACATATCTAGTTCTTCTTCCATTAGTAGAATTCTATGTGATATTGTGTGTTTATTGGATTACCTAATATATATATGACATAAATTATTAGTATAAGAAAGTCTAATTTTATATTCCAAGTCATCCCATTATAAAATTTTGATGCAAGGATGATTATGAACTACATTTGGAAGTAATTTATATAATATGACCCATGATATGTTATAATAAAGGACTCTTGTCTCAAATTTTTGGGGAGAAACCCAACATTGAAGACATTCCAATTATACCAGAGTATGTTGATGTATTCCTAGATGAAATGCCTAGTCTTCCCCTAAAATATGAGGCTGAGTTTTCAATTGAAATCATACCAAGTTTTTTGACTATATCAAAGAGTTCTTATTTAATAATTCCTATATAATTAGAATCATTGATAAAGTAACTTATAGTGAATCTAGATAATGGTTTTATATTCCCTAGTTCTTTATAGTGGGCTATGTCAGTCCTCTTTTTCAAGAAGAAGGATGGATTAATTAATATTTGTATTAATTATCATGATCTTAAGAAAATTAGTATTGAGAAAAATTATCCTCTATATCATATTAAAGTCAAATTTTATCTACTCAAATGGGATTAATACTTCTATAATATGGTTTTTTTATCTGGATAACATCATTTAAGTGTCACAATGAAGGTTATAGCCAAGAAAACCTTCTGTATAAGTTATGGAAACATTGAATTGATTGTTATTACTTTTAGATATAAAAATACTACTATGAACATCATAGATCTGATAAATATATTCTTTAGAAAGTACATTGATAAATTTGTGGTAGTCTTTAGAGAAAATATTCTCATATACTCCAAGAACATGTAAGAACATAAAAATCATTTGAAGATGGTATTGAAGACCCAAATAAAGGAGAAACTATATACAAAATTTATAATGTGTGAATTATGATTGAAGAATTTTGTCACAACCTGTCCCCCGGGGCCCATGCCGTGACTACCCCAAGCCCGCCTTCCATAGGCCAGGGGCTGGCGACTAGCACCGAAAGGCGTAATCCCTAAATCTGGGAAGGCATTGCCTTTATAACCTATAAACACACGCAACCAATCACACAACAAGATACGAACACAAGTAAAATGAATAGTAAATAGAGTGAGCACCGTAATTAAAAAGGGGACAAAATACAAGCCCAACTGGAAAGTACAAGAAACTGAAAGTACAAGTAAACCGGAGAAAAAAGGAAGACAACTGCTAGGTTGTCCTCCAAGGTTCCTACCTGAAGGGTAGGTACATATCACCTCCTCAACACTCCACGTCTTTCCATATCTTCTGCATACCAACTTTTCGTAAGGTCCTCCTCCAAGCACCGTCCGATCTTGGTACCCTCAGTCTCAATCAACATTGTCCGTCATCTGCACCAAACAAAACAAGGTGCGGGCATAGCCCATGCAGGGGTGAGTATAATGATACTCAGTAGGGACCCCGAGACCCTCAAGGTATCACAAAATCCACAAAGGATAAACCTCAAAACATGAAGTCAACTGTCAACCCTACTTAGGTATATGCCCATACATATACCTAAGTTATCAAGTATACCCATCTCAATCATGAGGAAACACAGGGTCTAACCCAAAAGCCAAAAGCTCAACTATTCCACAAAGGAATAAAAACTACAAAGTAAATTACCACACAAGTACGTCACACAGAAGAATACCACCAAGGTATTACCACAAAGGAAAGTATCACACAGGTACAAACTCAGCTCACACCAGGTATAACTCAAGTACAGTAGTAGAGACGATTATATGTAACTACTGAATCATCTTACTCTGTAAATAAGATTAAACACATAAGATCTATAGGAGATGACCTACATAGGATTTCTAGGAGATGACCCACACAGGATCGCTAGGAGCTGACCCACACAAGATCGCTAGGAGCTGACCCACACAGGATCGCTAGAAGCTGACCCACACAGGATCTCTAGGAGCTAACCCACATAGGATCACTATGAGCTTACCCACACAGGATCTCTAGGAGATAACCCAGACAGGATTGATAAGAGCTGACCCACATAGGATCGCTAGAAGCTGACCCACACAGGATCGCTAGGAGCTGACCCACACAGGATCGCTCTTCATTCTTCTCGTTATAGCCAGCTACTGGGTTCCCGCACTAAGCCTGATCATCTCTATAAGGATCCACTTCAAAAGTCACTGGTTAATACTCCAACTACTACGAATTCACAAGAAGAAGTATCACAAAGGTATGCCATGTCATAGGAGTCTCAACACAACAGATCAATTGGACGCCCGAACTGGGAGTTATTAGCCTTTTAGTCCCGGGGGCCCGGTTGGATTCATGCTCGATCCAAACTAACTGTACCTCAAATTTACCCAAAAAACTAGCGGGGTATACTCAAAGGTACCTTCTCACTCCAAGATTTATAGTGCCACTGATAGTTCATCAAACAGATGCCCGATGCCAAAGTTATGACCCAAGTAAAGTATAGGTTCGTATTAGGTCTGGGTCCGGTCTGACCAGGTCGGACCGACCCGACCCGACCTGAACGAGGTCGACCCGGTTTGGGTCGACCTGGTGCATTGTGAGTCCTGGACCGCTGGGCGGTCCAGCAAGCCGCGGGGGCCACGAGGGGCCGCGGAGGCCGCGGGTGCTGCTGGGCGGCGGAGGCTGCGGATCAGCTCGACCGCGGACGGCGGCTCGGCCACGAGGGTGCCACGAGGGAGCGGGTCGGCTCTTCCCGGTCCATGGTGGCTCGACCGGGAGGGTGGAGGCTGCAGGGAGGCATGACTGGGGAGTGCCGCGAGGGCGCGGGGCAGCTCGGCCCAGCCCAGGGTGGCTCGATCGGGAGGGCGGAGGCCGCGGGACGGCTTGGACGGGGCGGCTCGGTCGGGAGGGAGGAGGCCATGGGACGACTCATATGGGAAAGAAGAGACCACAAGGTGGATTAGCAAGGCCGTGGGGCGGCGGCCCCGACCACAGGGTGGCGGCTCGGCCGCAGGGTTTGGCCACGAATGGTGGCTCGGCCGCAGAGGGTGGCGGCTCAGCTGCGGGGTGATGGCTCAGACGTGGATGACACGGAGGCCGTGGGTAGTGGTGCCACGAAATGCTTAGGCCGTGGGGTGGCGGTGGCCACGGGGCGGCACTGTTGTGCCTTTGCCTTCGTCACGGCCAGCGGTGGTGCCGACCACCGTTCTTGTGCCCCACCGTGGTTCGTAGCCATTTCTCCATTGCGATCAAAAATTAATCACAAGGTTTGCAGAGAGGAAGGGCCATGTTTGTTTGGCCCACACTCTCCGCGTTAGAGAAATAGCAAGCAACGATAATTCCTTCTTGAATTGTGAAGAATTATCAATAACGGAAAGAGAGAAGAATTTAAAACAACCACCCTACCTCGGATTGTTCATTGACATTGGCGCAAGAAGAAAGTCAAAGAAGGAGAAGAGAGTGCCTATGATCATCGCTTCCGAAACCACGCTTCAATGTCGGGCTCATTAGTCATCTTCTTCCTTGATTTCTGAAGAATGTTCTTCGATGGCATTCTTCGTTGGAGGATGTTCTGAATAAGAAGTCGAAGTCTTGCGTCAACGTTCTTCATTGGAAGAAGTGTAAGCCTCCAAGAGATCTCCCCTTTGCCAATATTTTCCCCCCAAATGAAAAATAGACAACTATTGTGTTTCCCCAATTTTAATTGTTGGCACAATTTCAAATTGGGTTAATTAATTACATTGGTTAGCATAATAAATTAAAGGGGGTGGCACCATTTAAGTGGGGGAAGTTTTAGAGGCTTCCCCACACTTATGAGGGAGTTCAAGGGGTTCAAGGGGTTTTAAGGCTCAGGTGGTCCCCACCACCATAACCTCTCATGGCAGGTCAGGCTTGTTGGTCCCCACCTCCATAACCTCTCATGGGAGGTTTTAGTTCAGGTGGTCCTCACTTGTGAAATATCCACATGGGTGGTTTCAAAATAAAATAAAAATAAAATGTTACACCATTTTATTTTATTTTATTCCTTCATGATAAACCCAAATTCTATCTTTCACACTCGAACCACTGCGGTCGAGGTGAAGGTCTCCTTAAGTGAATACCGGTACTGCGAGTTCAATGGTGCCCTCGGATTTCAATTCCGAGCACCGGTTCAAAAGTTAGAAAAACCCGCTCGCACATTTACTGAACGCACCTGAACAAAAGTTCAAAAATTCATTCCAAGCACTCCGGGCCTCGAAATCACGCGCCGTAAATTTTCACGGACTCATAAAATTCCCATTTAATTAAAAATATATATATGGAAATTCTGGGTCTTTACATTCTCCCCACCTCTGGGCTTTACATCCCCATAAGCCACAACTCAAACTAAGGGAACAAGTGGGGGTACTGAGCATGCATCTGAGCCTTCTACTCTCATGTCCTCTCATGGAGGTTCCCATGCTGCCAGTGAATGCGAACCAGAGGTATCGACCATCCATGAGGGACCTGCTTCTGTTGATCCTCAATATCTACTGGAACCTCCATAAAAGTAGCTCCATCGTCGATGCCATCTTTTTATGGTCGATGACATGGGAATGGTCATGCATGTATCTCCTCAGCTGTGATACGTGGAATACATCATGCACCTGGTGCAACTGAGGTGGAAGATCTAAGCGGTACGCCACCTCACCAATTCCGCTGAGGACCTAAAAAGGTCCGATGAATCTCAAAGATAACTTTCTACCTCATCCAAATCTCTGCAGACCTCTTCGAGGTGAGACCCATAGAAAGACGTGGTCGCCATCCTCAAACTCTAGAGGTCTCTATATCCTGTCGACATAAGACTTATTTCTACTCTGTGTATTCTTCATCCGCTCTTGGATGATCTTCACTTTCTCTGTGGTATCCCATACCATATCTGGTTCCCCTAGTGCTAACTCCCCTATGTCAGTCCAACACAAAGGTGATCTGCAAGGTCACCCGTACAATTCCTAAAAAGGTGTCATCCCAATGGTGGAGTGATAACTATTTTTGTATGAAAACTCAACCAAAGGTAAGTGATTCTCCCAACTGAGACCGAAGTTGAGGATGCATGCATGTAGCATGTCCTTGAGGGTCTGAATGGTCTGCTCAGTCTGGCCATCCATCTTAGGATGGAAGGCGGTGCTCAAACGAAGCTGCATCCCGAAAGCCGCTTGCAAACCCTTCCATAGCAGGGAAGTAAAACACGCATCACGATCGGAGACAATCATCGAGGGTACACCATGTAGCCACACAATATCCTTCACATAGAGGCATCCCAATCTCTCTACTGACCCCTGTTCTATAATCAGTAGGAAGTGGTCCAACTTGGCGAGTCGACCAACGATCACCTAGATAGAATCATGTCCCCTGGATGTACCTGGAAGTCCTGTCATGAAGTCCATGGATATCCCATCCCACTTCCACTATGGGACCTCTAAAGTCTGAACTAATCCTAATGGTACCTAATGATCCACCTTCACTTACTGACAAGTGAGGCATTGAGAGAAAAACTATGCTACCGATTTCTTTATTCCCGGCCACCAGTGCTATCGTCAGAGATCCTTGTACATATTTTCCACTCCTGGATGTACTGCTAGAGGGGATGTGTGGAACTCCCTCAACACTTCCTCCTAAAGTGACACTGGTACCATGGTACATCCTCTAAAGAGGATGAAGTTCTCCCCACCTTCGGAAAAACCATCAGGTGCCTATCCTATGGATATCTAAGAACGTCGTGTCTCGTAGTCAGCGTTCCCACACTACGCCTCCTTGACACATTGAAGAAGTGGGGGAGTGACTATAAGAGACTGAAGAAAATATTATCTATATCTATCCACAAAGGATATCTTCAAAGCGGTCAGCTGCTCCGTCGCCTCACCTAGAAGATGTATACCATACCTCCTACTGAGTGAATCTCCTGCAACGTTCCCCTTCCCAAGAGTATATATTATCTCGAATTCATAGTACTAGAGGAATTCAAGCCAATGTCGTTGTCTCAGGTTCAGGTCCTTATGAGATAAGATATACCTGAGACTCTTGTGACCAGAGTAGACTGTAAAACATTCGCCCATCAGATAGTGTCGCCACATCTTCAAGGCGAAGACCGGTGCTGCTAACTCCAGGTCATGGGTAGTGTAGTTCTGCTCATGTTGTCTCAGCTGTCAAGAACCATATGAAATCACTGATCACTCCTGCATTAGGAAACATCTGAGCCCAGTCCCTGATGCGTCGTAGTGGAATACGTACCCTACACCCTCCTCTAGAAGCCTCAAGATGAGGGCACTAGTCAGACTCTGCCTCAGCTCCCAAAAACTCTGCTGGCATCTCTTCGACCACATGAAGGGTTGCCCCTTCTTTGTCAATGCTGAAAGTGGTGCTGCAACTATGGAGAAATCTAGCACAAATCTCCATTAGTATCTGACTAAACCCAAGAAACTCCATCACACTCCTGGGTGGATCCCAATCAAGAACAACCTTAATCTTCGTTGGATCCACTGCAACTCCGGCCTCTGATACGACATGTCCTAGAAAGTGAACCTCTCGAATCCCGAACTAGAACTTCGAGAGCTTACTATAAAGATGGTGATCTTGGAGTGTGTCCAGTACTACCTGCAAATGATAGGCATGATCCTCCTCAGTAGTTGAGTAAATCAGAATGTCATTAATGAAGACTACTACAAAGCGATCAAGGTGTGGCTGAAAGATCCTATTCATGAGTCCCATGAACACTGCTGGAGTGTTGGTCACACCGAATGACATAACCAAGAAATTGTAGTGGTCGTACCGACATCTGAAATCCGTGTTCTACACATCCTCGTCATATAATCTAAGCTGGTGATAACCTGATCTAAGGTCTATCTTTGAGAACCACTGTGCTCCCATAAGCTGATCAAAGAGGTCATCAATCCTCGGGAGTGGGTACTTATTCTTCACGGTCACCTGGTTCAGGCGCCGGTAGTCGACAAAAAGTCTCAAGCCCCCATCCACCTTCTTGGAAAACAAAATCGGGGCTGCCCAAGGTGAAACACTGGGATGAATTAATCCCTTCCCCTGCAAGTCCTCTAGCTATACCCATAGCTCACGAAGCTCTGCATGATCCATCTGATATGCTGATGTAGATATCGGTGCCATACCGGGGTACAAGTCAATGTAAAAGTACACCTCTCTATGAGTAGGTAGACCCAGAATATCATCAGGGAGGACATCCGCGTACTGGTCCACCACTACAGGATAGCTCAAACTCTCCACATCAACCGCTCCGAGGGTAAGGCTAGCCAACTGATGAGTGATCAGTTGTACTCTCTTCTGGGTAAGTCCATCCTGTGCTGCAAAGGATCCCTTCTCTCTGGTGAAGGTAAACCTGGTCCCATACATGTAGACACACCACACTTCGTACCTAATACATTCAATATGAGCATGGACTGTAGATAACCAGTCTATACCCAAGATGACGTCATAAGGCCTCGACGCTGCTACTTGGAGATCCCAACTGAAGCTCTCACCTCCTAGAGTAAGATCGCATTGCCGTCACCAGTACGTAATCATCGAATATGCTCCCATAGGAGTCTCTAGCTGTAAGGATCGATCCAACGGCTCCGTCGAAATCTCCGAGCTCCAAACGAGGGTAGTGTAAATAAAAGAATGATCGACACATGTGTCTATAAGTACTGCAGCTAAGGTGGAGTAGACACATATCATAACTCGTATCATCTCCGAAGCACCGTGATTGTAGGCCTCAGATTCCTGGAGTTGAGCTCTCCCCTGTCCACCTGCTCCCTGCGGTCTGGGTGGACCTCCTAGTGGTGGTGGAGGTAATATCTTGAATCGTCGGCCACCGCCAGCTGCACGAACAACTCCTCTGCCACATCTGCCTACTCCCTACAAAACTCCTCAGTGAAACCTCTATCTCTTCCTGGGCATTCCTTCGACCATCTTCTGATCATCCGTACGATGGGTCGGACAGTCACTAGCCATGTGACACTGCGCACCGCATGCGTAACACTGCCCGCTCCTGGCATAACCATCTCTGCCTCAGGTGCCTCGCACAACCGACCCTGAATCCTACGGTCGTCCACCTGTAGGTATGGTCTTTTTGGACCTCTGTGACATATGTCTGCTGCAAACTACAGAAGAATTTTCTACGTGATGACTGGTGGTGGGTCTCGCTGCTGGTGACTGCTCTGTAAAGAAAATCTCCACCAAGAGGGCTCTCTCTAACACCCCTGCCTACGTCGGGATGCTAAGTGAGATTATTGAAGCCCTGATCTCTCGTCTAAGCCCCTGCTCGAAGGTCCAGGCCTTGAAGAATGGGTACCTCACTATATCAGTCGAGTAACGTGAGAGGTCAGAAAACCTCACTGAGTACTGAGCCAAAGTCTTGCTGCCCTGCTGCAGATAAAGAAGCTTCTGTATGTGCACTACGTGAAGAGTCACTGGAAAAAACTCTGCCCGAAACAGGCTCTCAAAGTCTGCCCAGAGAAGCATCACCTTGTCATGAACTTGGTGCATCAAGCTCCACCATCTGCCTGCTGCTTCCTGTAGGATATTGGCGACAAGGATCACCATGAGATCGGCTGGTGTCCCTACTAGTTGGAAGACTCTTACTACAACCTCCAACCAATCCTCAGCTACCTGTGGGTCGATATCTCCTCTGAACCTGGGTGGAATCTAGTGCTGGAACTCGTGCAACGTGCTCAGGCGGCATGCACTGTCTTCTGCTGGGGCCAGTGGCATCGGTGGCCCAATGGGTAATGGTACCACTGGTGCCTCTGCTGGTGCCTCTACTGGAAGAGGGCCCTACACCGAGGCCTCGTCGCTCAATGGGATATCAGTGCGTACTACTCTCGGAACCCTAGATGGCTATCTACGTGGAGGCATCCTGAAAAGAAAAAGTTGCGCCATAGTCAATAAGTTATACCTTATGAGATGACTCAAAGAGATCACAAAGAAAACTCTTGAAAACACACATGCAATCAGTGTTTTCATGCACTGAGTCAGAAATCAGAAGTCAGGGTCCTGGTGTATGGATACTTCTGTCACCGCACCAACACTGGATTCCCTAAACTGATAACCACACTCACTATACTTAACACTATTTCTATTAAAAAGAAAGATCAGAGTCCTATGTTCCATAGTAGAACTAACTCCTCTGATACTAATTTTTCACGACCCGTCCCCCGGGGCCCGTGCTGTGACTACCCCAAGCCTTCCTTCCATAGGCCAAGGGTTGGAGACTAGCACCGAAAGGCATAATATGTAAAACTGGGAAGGAATTTCCTTTATAACCTATAAACACTTGCAACCAAGCACACAAAAAGATATGAACACAAGTAAACTGAATAGTAAATAGAGTGAGGATTGTAAGTAATAAGGGGCCAGAATACAAGCCCAACTGGAAAGTACAAGAAACAGAAAGTACAAGTAAACTGGAGAAAAAATGAAGATAGCTGCTAGGTCATCCTCTGAGGTTCCTACCTGAAGGGTAGGTATAGATCACCTCCTCAACACTCCACATCTGTCCATCTCCTCCATGTATCGACTCATTATAAGGTCCTCCTCTAGGCACCGTCCAGTCTTGATACCCTCAGTCTTGATCAATGCTGCCCATCTTCTGCACCAAACACAACAAGGTGTGGGCATAGCCCATGCAGGGGTGAGTATAACAATACTCAGTAGGGACCCCGAGACCCTCAGGGTCCCACAAAATCCAGCAAGGATAAACCTTAAAGCATGAAGTCAAATGTCAACCCTACATAGGTATATGCCCATATATACACGTAAGTTATCAAGTATAACCATCTCAATCATGAAGAAACACAGGGTCCAACCCAAAATGCCAAAGCTCAACTGTTCCACAAAGGAAGGAAACCACAAAGGCAAGTACCACACAAGTACGCCACACAGAAGAATACCACCAAGGTATTACCACAAAGGAAAGTACCACACAGGTACGAACTCAGCTCACACCAGGTATAACTTAAGCATAGTAGTAGAGATGATTATATGTAACTATTGAATCATCTTACTCTGTAAAGACTCTGACCCACACAGGATCTCTAGGAGTTGACCCACACAGGATTGCTAGGAGCTGACCCACAAAGGATCGCTAGGAGCTGACCCACACAAGATTTCTAGGAGCTGACTCACACAAGATCACTAGGAGCTGACCCATACAGGATCACTAGGAGCTGACCCACACAGGATCGCTAGGAGCTGACCCACACAGGATCGCTAGGAGCTGAACCACAGAGGATCGCTCTTCATTATTCTCGTCACAGCCAGCTACTGGGTTCCCTCACTAACCCTGCTCATCTCCAAGAGGATCTGCTACACAAGTCACTGGTCGATACTTAAAATTCTACTAAGTCTCATGAAGAAGTATCTCAAAGGTCCTCCACATCATAGGGGTATCAACACAACATACGACACATCAATCGGATGCCAGGTCTGTGAGTTATTAGTCTTTTAGTCATGGGGGCCTGGTTGGATTCGTTCTTGATCCAACCCAACCGTACCTCAAATTTACCCAAAACTCTAGTGGGGTATACTCAAAGGGATCATCTCACTCTAATATTTTTAGTGTCGCTGACGGTTCGTCAAACAGACGTCCGGTGCCAAAGTTATGGCCCAAGTAACATATAGGTTCCTATCAGGTCCGGGTTCGATCCGACCTGACCTGGCTTGGGTTGACCCGGTTCGGGTGGACCTGTCTCAAACCGCTGGTTCAAGGTCGTCCCATGGTGCGGCCCGGCCCGCTGGGCGCTCCGACAGGCCGCGAGGACCACGAGGGGCCACAGAGGCCGCGGGGGCTGAGGGGTGGCGGAGGCCACAGATCGGCTCAACCATAGAGAGCTGCTCGGCCACGAGGGTGCCACGAGGGTGCAGGGTGGCTTGGCCCGGACTAGGGTGGCTTGGCCGGGAGGGTGAAGGCCCCGGGGCGGCTCGGTCAGGGGGTGCCGCGAGGGCGCAGGGCGGCTTGGCCCGACCCGGGGTGGCTCGGCTGGGAGGGCGGAGGCCGCGAGATGGCTTAGATAGGGTGGATCTGCCGGGAGGGTGGAGGCCGCAGGACGACTCGGCCGGGAGAGCGGAGGTCACGGGGCAGCTCGACAAGGCCGCGGGCGGCATGACGGGGCTGTGGACGGCGGAGCCGCGGGGCGGCGGCCCGGCCGCGAGGCGGTTCGGCCGCGGACAGATGCCCAGCCGCGGGGCGGCTTCTCAACCGTGGGGTTCGGCCTTGGATGGAGGCTCAACCGCGGAGGGTGGATGCTCAGCCATGGGGTGGCGGCCCAACCGCAGATGGTGCGGAGGCCAAGGGCGGCGGTGCCGCGGGGCGCGGAGGCCGCGGGGCAGTGGTGGCCATGGGGCGGTGCCATTGCGCCATCACCTTAATCATGGCCAACAGGGGTGCTGGCCGCCGTTCTCGTGGCCCACTGTGGTTCATAGCCATTCCTCCATTGCGATCAACAATTAATCACAAGGTTTGCAGAGAGGATGCACCATGTTTGCATAAACCGCACTCTCCGTGTTAGAGCGGTAGCAAGCGGCTATAATTCCCTCTCAAATTATGAAGAATTATCAAGAACAGAAAGAGAGAATAATTTCAAACAACCACCGTACATCAGATTGTTCGTTGATGTTGGTGCGAGAAGGAAGTCAAAGAAGGTGAAGAGAGTGCCTACGATCATCGCTTCCAAAACCATGCTTCGATGTCGGGCTCATTCATCGTCCTCTTCCTTGATTTCCAAAGAATGTTCTTCGATGGTGTTCTTCGTTGGAGGATGTTCTGAAGAAGAAATCAAAGTCGTGAATCAACGTTCTTCATTGGAAGAAGTGTAAGCCTCCAAGATCTCTCCCATTTGCCAATATTTTCCCCCAAAATGAAAAATAGCCAACTGTTGTGTTTCCCCAATTTTAAATGTTGGAACAATTTCAAATTGGGTTAATTAAATATGTAGGTTGGAATAATAAATTAAAGGGGGTGGCACCATTTAAGTGGGGGAAGTTTAAGAGGCTTCCCCACACTTATGAAAGAGTTCAAGGGGTTCAAGGGGTTTTAAGCCTCGGGTGGTCCCCAGAACCATAACCTCTCATGGGAGGTTAGGCTTGGTGGTCCCCACCTCCATAACCTCTCATGGGAGGTTTTAGTTCATGTGGTCCCCACCTGTGAAATATCCACATGGGTGGTTTCAAAACAATATAAAAACAAAATGTTACACCATTTTATTTTATTTTATTCCTTCACCAAAAAACCCAAATTATATCTTTCACTCTCGACCCACTGTAGTCGAGGTGAAGGTCTCCTTAAGCGAATACCGGCGCTGTGAGCTCAATGATGTCCTCAGATTTCAATTCCGAGCACTGGTTCAAAAGTTAGAAAAACCCGCTCGCACATTTACTGAATGTACCCGAACAAAAGTTCAGAAATTCATTCTGGGCACTCTGGGCCTCGAAATCACGCGCCATCAATTTTTGCGGACTTGTAAAATTCCCATTTAATTAAAAAAAATTACATGGAAATTACGGGTCTTTACAAATTTATCTTTCTTGGGTCACATAATCACATGTGAGGGAATATCTATAGATCCTTTAAATATAGAGGTTATTGATAAGTGGCTGGGAGTGACCACTATATCTGATATATGTTGTTTCCTTAGGTTAGGTGGATATCATCGATTCTATGTGATATTTTTTTCATTGTAATAAAATCCACTAACTAGGTCAATAGGGAAGGTAGTAAAATTTATATTGGTAAAATAATGTGAAGTGAGCTTAAAGGAAATAAAAAATAGGTTATTCACTACACCTGTACTTACATTACCCTATAGTTGGGAAATGTTTTTTTCTATGACCCCCTACCTCCAAAGATACCCCTCCTAGGCTGGCAGTGAAGAAAGGGAGATAATGAGCCCCCCCCCCCCCCCCCCCGAGTCCCACCTCCATTAGTCCCTAGGGTGGAGACTAGCACCAAGGGTGTATAAATATCACAATATGAGAGGCATTTCACTTTTTAAGAAATAAGATCGGAAGATATGATTGATCATACACAAATAAAGTCTAAGAATTAATGTAAAGAAATCCAAAACCATCCCATATGCACGTGTAAAATAGAGCTGGTAAAAATACAGAAGTCTCCAATGTAAATATGTAAAAGTAAAGCTGAGAAGTGATGAAACAACTACCATGATCTGAGCTAGTAAGGTCTAGAACGGTCCATGAGATCCTCCAAGAATCCAGGAAGTTTTTTATATATGTAGGGTGAGCATACAAGTATACTCAGTAGGAAAACTAACGTATCCCATGCACATGTGAAAGAGGAATTCTAATGAACCCATTAGAAAATAGCTGAGCAAAAAAAACCTAAGTAGGTACACTAACCAAACTCATCCTCACAAAGGCCTTATCACCAAGTAATGAAAGTCATTTAATATAATACAAAGCACATCAATGATAGAGTACTTCACACCACTTTCCCACTGATTAGCCACTCTCACACCCCAATAGAAAACTTCCTGGCACTCCCACATCTTCTGAATATACCACATCACATCCCACCAACACACACCTAGGCCTCACAACACATCTCCCCTGCACACACCTAGTCCCCACAACACATCCCACCCGCACACACTTGGGCCTCACAACACATCACATATCATCCCAAAGACACTCGGGAAAGCAGATCAAAACTCATCCCCAAGACACTTGGGAAATAAACCACCTCACCCATAGACACATGAGATACCACATATCACCACATCCTACATGAAGGAATTTAGGCCATCACTACCTGGAATAAAGAGTAAGGAAGAGCGGGTGGCCAACCTTCTATCCTCCCATCAGGATATAGGTAAAAACACCCCCGCGTGACTATGTGGGTGTTCAACACATAGTGATCAATGTGGGTGGGGTGCATATATAAATCACCTTATAATGCAATTATATATATATAACCAAATCTCATACCCAATCTATGGTTTCACAAATAGACCACCAATTTATAACAGTATCAACTTTTTCTACTTCCTCTAAATCCATAACACCATAAAACACGCAATAAAACCCAATTCACATGCTCAACAAATTTATTTAACCACTTTCATTCTTTATTAAAAAATTCATTTAACTATTCCATCATTATTTAGAAAACTAATAAATACACAAGTAGTCATTACAGAAGGTGAAAATTTTGATAAATAAAAAAATCTTCATATTAAAGACACATCATTCCACAACCTCCCCGTTTAACACCCATTCATGATATATAATATATCCATCTCAAGATATATGGTGAATCTTTATGAATGTTATAAATGGAGAATAACTTATACCAACCACTACCATAATTCTTCAAATTCATACTACCCAAACCACCATGCCAACAAAAACAACCCCAACTCAAAACCACATACAACAACACATTAAACCACAACCAGATCTGTAGCCCCACTGCAAAAAATATACCATGACTAGATCATCACATCAGAAAAACTAACCCCTATGCAGATCCATTCCCACAACTTCATCACCACATGAACCAAAAAAGAAATATTCAGATTTAACATGACTTCCCTTCTTTAATTTTCACTTGTTAATTCAGGGGTTATCAAAAAATAGTATGATCCTAGGGAATCCTTTTATTATCCAATATATGTTTTTAAAAAATTTCATAGAAAATAATTTATAAGGAGAAAAAAACAATCCATAAACCATTTTTTCACAAACAAGGACCCCCTTCAAGTATGATTTTCAGTGGGTAATTAGCCTATACAAATCAAAATATCAACAGAAAAATAGCAAGAATATACTTCACTTTTCCTAGACCCTATTCATTGATATAAAGATGGTTAGTTTTATTTATTAATACATAAAAAAATATATTCACATGAGTAACAACCATATACCCACCCTCCATGATACACAATTAATAAAGACAAAGGATAAACCTACATATAAGAAAAGATGATTGGAACTTACTGATTGCGCTAAAAAAGGGACGCACATGCAATAGAAAAAACTCTAGGGAATCATGAACCAAAGGTTGAAGCCTGACTGCATGAATCCTACAGGAAGAAATTTTTGGGGCATCCCTATAAAGAGAAATCAAGAAGGAAGAACAAGGGGAGTGATATCTTGGTTTGGGAAATATCTAAACCAAGTCATGGGTTGAGATACATTTTAATTTTCCAATAAAGGTAGATCAGGTCAAGACCACACATTTTAACCAATTAAAACCATACTCACTCTTAAGGAATTTAAGTTATGATTTATGGGCTTTTATGTGGTTTCAAAGACTTTAAAAAATGGCATTAAGAAATTTTTACGTCAAAGAAGACATAAAAAGGGAAGAACTAGAAGAAGTTGGAAACACTGTTTGTGAGACACCACTAGACGAGGCACCGATCGATGAGGCACCAATCTATAAGGAACCACTAGAAGAAGTACTTATATATTAGGCACCATTGGATGAGGAATTTTCAGATTAAGTGTTGTCATATGAGTCACCACTGTACGAGGCACCATTGTACAAGGTACTGTTTCGTAGTTCCTTGAAACGTGCATTCTAGTTTTAAGAATCACTATTTCCAGGCAGTTTCCATTGGATTTATTCAAGGAACCAGAAACTTACAATAGTTCTTTATCCAAAGGGCACATACTTTCCAAAGGCAAGCATTCGTTAAGTTTTAACTTTATGACACTTAATAACGTGCATTGGTCGAGAGGATGGGAGGTCGGACTCATCACACCCTTTTGGGGGGAATTATTGTCTACTTTAGAACTTTCCTTTTAAATTTAATAAATTTTCATGAATCCTTATTAATTCACCAAGTATATCATAAATATCCCTTGTAATTTTCAATCACTTATTAACATGTGTAAAATTTAGAATCATCCGTATGCATTCAAGGTTCTTCATTAATGTAAATATCTGTATGTATTTGAGGTTTTCCATCAATGGTATCCTCTAATATACTGCTTAGAGATTATTTTAATCATTCTTGTGATGATACTGGTTTTTAATCCACTCAGTGGGGCACTCTGGAATTTTATTTTCAACCAGGGAGATGAAGGTTTGGTTTGATTTTGGGATCATGCCCATAAAATGGGCTACCTACATATCATTCTGAAAGGAATCAGAACCCTCATAGTTTGATTCCACTGAATAGGACACATCATAACTTTTAAGGCCATGTGATAGGGACCTCTAATTATAAGATGATTAGTAAAAACTTATTGTGGGACTTATGCTGAAGTAGCCCAGATAACTTGGAAGGGATATGGGTTTCCAAGTAAGATCAGACCCTGTTGGGAATATGGCCCAAAGGGAATAGGGTTGATTTGAAGTGTTGAGTTTAAACCTCAAGGAGGCTTCCTACGTATCCCATATGGATGAGAATCAAATCCCACACAGTTCAATAAGTCTCATAGGATAGTATAGTCCTTTTAGGGAGATGAGTTTGGGATTACTTCCTGAAAAAGTATGCCTTGATGATCTGGGGTTTAATTTGGGAATTATTCCTAAAGAGAATTCCCAAATTAAGGGAATTAGGGTTGGATTCCTAAGGAGGATATTCGGTGATCTCGGGCCTTGAGGAGGCTTCCTACGTATCCTGGTTTAAACAGGAATCAGAGTTCTTGTAGTTCATTAAATCGTGAAAATGTTGTAATCGTGGCAAATCTCTAAGCCCACATGAGTCATGCTCTATGTGAGAAATAATAGAATGTAAAAGATTCAACAAAGTCATTCACACATTCAAAATTTTCCTCCATTATGATGGAAGAGGGCGAGGTGAACGTGGAATAGGGCGAGGCGATGAACCTTCCCTTTGTTCTATTTACATTTAGACAAGGGTCCAATGTAAGGAAGAAGGGGTGAAGGTGAGGGGCTTATACCAGGATGGCTGCCTATGGTGATAAAGTTCAACGGGAGAGGGAAATGTCAATTAAGGTCCTTCTGCCCATATCCCTTATGGTCTTTGGAACCAAAGAAGAAAGGAGAAGCAATGATGCTACCTCCTGAAAGAAAAGATAGAGGCTTACACCAAGCTGGCTGCCCTAAAATTGATCTTGGTAGGGGAGGGAGACTTATTTTATGCTTGCGCAGAGAGGTAAGTATGAACCATACCTTCCCCACCAGAGACCTAAGGTTCCGAGTCTTAGAGACAAGAAGGGGAGGAAAAAACCCAAAACCTTATTCTCAAAACTGGGAACTTCCCAACACTGTTCCTGGGAGAAAATTCCATGTGACTATGGATATACAAACCCACATACATTCCATGAATCCCAACCCCATTGTGAAAAAAATGAAGGAAACCTATGACTGTGGAAATACAGACCAAAATAGGAGACACACTAATGTGCCTTTCCCAATGGTTTGATAAGTCTGGAGGTTTTGGAGGAGGCTTCAACTTAGTCCCTTTCAGACAAGGGAACCAAGGAAGGAAATACCCTACCATGAATGGCTTTTTAAAAGGGTACTTGAGCTAGTCGTGTAGGTATCTCGTGCAAGTATTTCATGTAGGCACCCTGAATTGATGTACCGCATAGGTATACCGTGCAGGTATGGCACGTAGGTATGGAGCGCAAGTATGATGTGTAGGTATGCCACGCAGGTATGAATGATGACTGAAGAAATTTGTAAAAAGACTTTCAAAACACGCTTATCCCATTTAATTATCTATTCTCTCATATTTTAGAGAGAAACCTGAGACAATTTGAGGGATCTAGGTGAAAGAGATACGCAATGGGATCTTCAGAGTGTCTTTCAACTTTTTTTAGTCCTGAAATGGGGAGCCCAAGGGCTCTATTTATAGGCATGGATTGGGCCTAGTTGAAGGGATTTTGCCTGCGCAGGTCCTTCATGCAGCTCTTCCATGCAGGTACTCTGTGTAGGGCATATAAATTATTCTGGGGCAGTGCTCTGTCACGTAGTTCTGCCGCGTAGGTCTGCTGCAGAGGTCTGTGAAGCTGGTCTGTCATGTAACTCTATTGCGTAGTTTATTTGGAGTATTTGAATTTCCTTTGAACTCTTCGAATATTGTTTTGGGATTTTGAAATATCAAGGGATCTCTTAATAGTATTTTTGTTTTCTTAAGTGGTGTCAACAAAAGCCCCCCCTCAGGAATGGATCTGAAAGAGAGAGGCGAGTCCTGAGGTATAATTGTGGGGAAAAGACTATGGGTTAAATGTTGGACAACACCGGTATGTTGCACAACCACTTCATGTAGGTATTCCACAGAAATGTTGCACATATTTCTGGCATGCAGGTCTTCAATTTTCTATAAATAGGTTTTCATCTTTCGTGATTTTCTTCTCCTGTTCTTTTAGAATTTATGGTTCTCATTGTATTGTTCATTCGTCCATCCTCATCGCGTTGTGATATCACATAATTCCTTTGAAATTTCATCAAGGTAAAATTACTTAAGAGATGGAGCTATGCCACATGACTTCATCAAAGGAGTTGTGCTAGAAGCATTTTTGAGGGACCTGTGTGTTGGACTTCATCGAAGGACCTACACGATGGACCTCATCGAAGGACCTACGCGAACAATGTTCTTTTCCAAATTTTTTATTATCCTCTTTTAAAATTCTAACCTAATAGTGTAAGTTTGGTAATTATTTTGCAGGAAAGAATGACTCATTTGATGACCCATAATGAAGAAGCTAAGGATTTTCAAAGTGAAATGATGAAGATAGTCGGACCATACTATTATGATATTGTTGAGAGTACTCTACTTGGTCTATGGAAAGGTTTAATTTTGTACCAATGTGACTATCCACAAATTCCTTATTTTACCTTATATGGGCATGGGATTTTCCAAGATTCCCATGTTCCATATATTATGAAATATTTTCCAAATAATTGTTTTTTTAGTACTCTAACTGTAAATTCATGAATATTAGTGCAAGGTGGGTTCCATTACAAGAAGGGATAGTTCCTATTGGTTGTATCCTTTATCATAGTGGTTGTAGTCCCAATATGAATAATCAATTTGTATATCCAAGACCACATTTCTATGATTACACTTTTTGAGATTCTCAAAAAGATCAATCTAATGGTTGGGAGGAAGACTGGGATCTTTGTTTTGGAGGAGGTGTCAAACCTGAGTGGATGTGGGCATTCTGGGTATGTCATACTTGTGCAGAATTCATGAAATATTTATCACACATTCACATCTACGAAGCTATCTGGATGGGGAAAACTTATGCTTATAAAAATGATTTCATTCATGAATTACTAAGATGATGGAGTCTGCAAACTAATTCCTTCCATTTGACTCATAGTGAAGTTGGTATTAGTCTCTTGGATATTTACCAAATAGATGGAAGTCCCATTCTTGGGGAAATGTATGATGAATTCATTCCACCTGCTACAACATGGGGTGATGCTACTTGAACACCACCATAGGCCCATGAATTATTTTATATAGTGAAGAATTTACCCAAATACAAGAAAGATATCCATTCCATAGTGTGGATGGAAGCCTTCTTAGAACCCATAGTAGACAAAGGTCCAACCTGTGGACGTCCTACTATTTGTACTTCTGCAGATAATCGGGGAAGTTCAAGCACATATTGGCCTACGTTAGAAATAGGTGACTATAATAATTGGGGCTATAAAGTAAAACCCAACATGGATGAAAAAGTATGCTTAACTGCCTTCCTTGCTATGTAGATAAGGGATTACTTTCTTCCAGTCTATGAATCTGGAGGTGGTGTAAGAACAAGGACTTTTTTCATTATAGCTAAGTTAGTATAAGGGAAGTATATTGGGTTAGAAACCCCTGTATTGGAAAGAATTTACCATCTTCTACTGCATTTATACAATGGGAAGACTCCATTCAAAATTTCTGGGCCATTCCAAATGTTGTGGGGCTGGATTGCAACACATTTTTATTCACACTCAGTGTTGAATTCAGTTAGAGTTCCCAATGGTTGATTCACCCCATTATTATAGAAAGTTTTTGGTATTCAGCCTCTAAACATGAGACCTGACGTGGTGCTAAAGGAATTTAATGTCTTAGAAGAATTCAGTTTCTTTCTTTTTGGTAACCCACCAGTTGGGACATTTATTGATGATGGTAAAGAAAAGAATTACGAGATGAGATCCTATATGATGGCATTTAAGGATGGTGTATTATCAACCAGTATTTATGGTGAAATTTTCTTCGAGGGTTATGTCCCTTATAGGTTTGCTCGTTAGTTTAGATGCCTTCAACAATCAAGAACATTTCCTCCCATGTATGTCAGATATGAGAAACATCCAATGGCAGTGCGAAAATTATGGATTAAAACAGCTTTAGAGGTATCCAAATTTTTGATTAAGTTACCTCTATCAGATGCATCGATCGGATTGGAAGCTGGGTATGCCAAAGCTTGGGCTTCTTCATATCCTCAAGGGGATTTGACAAAACAAATATATCAGGTGGAAGCTACAATGACTGTTACATGTAGAATTCGTGGTAAGAAGTCCAAGTCCAGAGATGATACAAAAGTTTCAGATGTTTTAGAGCCCTCAAAACATCTTCGAAGGAAGTATACCAGGAAAACTAGGGCTAGAGAAGTGATACCTCCAACACCAAGGTGATCTAGTCGCCGTCATCAAATATTGGTTCCTATTCCATCTCTTGAACTTTCTGAAGAAGAAAGGAGTCCTGAAAATGATCACTAGTCCGAAAGTGCTGAATATCCTCCACAATCAACCATACCAAGATTGGATTATGTGAGACCTTCATCCATTCATTATTGGGAGAGTGTGACTCGTGATCTTAGGGATGCATGGGCATTACTTTAGCATGGTGTTTGAATACCAGACATTGGTGATATTAAGGCACATTCTAATTGCAATTCAGATAATAAACTAGTTGAAGTGTAGAAGTATATTATAGATTTGGAGGCTTTCATATATGAAACTAATGAAAAAAATCCTAGAATCTAAATGAGTATCTCATATGATGGACTTAGGATTACACGAAGGGGTAATTATTGACTCTGAGGAGGAGTGAGATATTTATGTTAATACTGAGAATGTATTTTCCTTCTTATTTTGTCTCAACTATACTTTACCATTTATCATCATTAATTTTTGATGAAAATGTATTTGTGCAGCTTGAATGTAGAGAAGGAAGCTCCGAACCAATTCTTGAATCACCTAAGTACAGTCTTGAAGGCTCTCCTATTGATGAAATTAATGATCCTTCCAGGTCACCAGAACTTTCTCTAGGAGTGAGAATCATGACTGGGGTAATGGAAACGGATAATCCTCAACCCTTACCTCGATTTTCTCCTACCAAGAGAAACATTTCAATTTCTCCACAAGATTTTGAAAAGAAAAATAAGAGAGCACTGAGATTGATTTGAAGTGTTCATCGAAGGAGTAATTATTTATACTGTCCTTTGGGAATATAATTTTCTCAATACACTTCGGTAATCACGTTTTATCCTCTTGTAGGATCCATGTCTCTCTCCTCTCTCAAGGGATTAAGAGCTGATCCTTTGAGATTAGGAAAAGAAACTCCATGGGAAACCCAAGTTCATGTTGATGAATCTACTATCTTAGTAGATAAATCATCAAAATATTCAACTATACCCACTCCTAGCTCTTTTGAAAGAGTAAAAATCCATGGTAAGATTAAATACATTCCTTAGTTTTTTTCAATAGCAGATCCGGAAATAATCAATGCTGCTATTTCTATTGCTCCAGAAGAAAGGAATGAGGACCCATGACAACCTGAGATAAATAATGGTGATGGCCCAAATATAGAAATATTTGATGATGCTGTACCGATTGAAGAGATGATGGAACAGAATGTCAGCAGAGCCAATTTGGGCATCAAACAACATTTTTTGGATACCTTAAATGGTGAGGAGGCTATACCATTCCAAGCCGCATACACTGAAATGATGGAATCCCTTAATCAAAATATTGATATTCCATGTTCAATGAAGGAGTTTGGGGATTTTGATGAAGAATTGCAAGAATATAAGTCTTTATTATTGCATTTTCCATACACAATTGGTTTTCTTTCTTTGATTCTTTACATCGAAGTTTACCTCATGCAACTTTATCTACTGAAAATGTTGCAAAGGTTCTTCAATAATGGGTTATTCCACTCTACCCTTCTATTGTAACTAGAGAAATACTTGTAGAGGACCCTCCATCAATAGATTCTCTAGATCCTTAAAATGTGATAACTAAGAAAACTCAGGGGAATTCCCCTTCTCAAGAAACATCTGCTCAAATCACTAAAACTGAGAATAAAAGGGATGAATCCAATCAAGTATCTAACTTATTATTGAGTAAATATAATCAGACATCTGAATCATATCTGTTTCCTCTATTTTAAAATAATAATGACCTTGATTTATCATTTAGGGTTATCAACTCCTATATCAGAAGGTGAAGCTTCTACTATTCTGAGAGAAGTAGAGTGAAGCATCTCTTTAAGTGATCTGTTTCCAGAGTACATTTTACCTAATGTTAGTGACTCAGATTCAGATTTATAGATGCAATATTCCCTTGGAATGGTATGTAAGAAGACATGGAGGCATATCTGGAGCATAATTGATGAAAATCCTTTAGATGAACTGCTATCCCATTTTTTCAATCTCCCAACATTATTCTGTGTATTGGGATTTGGTGGATTTAATTACCGGCCAGTCTATGATGCTATGAAAGAAATTATTCTCCAACGGGAGGAGGAGCATTAGTTGTGAAAATATTTTGAAGAGGCTAAATGGATTATAAATATTGAGAGATTTCAAGCTACCGTAGCTAAGTCAGAAAAAAATCATAACACAAAATCAATTGAAATTGGTCAAGAAATCATAGAAACCACGAAGGAGTCATTATATATTCAACAGAAACGAGATGATGTTCATAAAAAACTTGAGAAATTGAACCAAACATTGGGAGAAACCAAATTAGAGGGAATAAATACCATTTCAACTACTTAGGAAGAACTTATTCAGGATGAGGAGGTTGGAGTTGCTCATCTATCTCAACTTCAACAGGCAGCTGATAGGGCTCATGAAGCTATTCAACAAATGAAGATTCATGTTGAGAGTTTATTTTGACACATGATAGAGAGGCTCCATTCTGTGGACGTCCTTGTGATTTCATATAAATGAAATGGATTTCTTGTCTCTAGTCATATGTCTCTTCATTCCTATTTTCCACAATTGAAACAATATTACCTAAATCATACAAGAATGTATGTTTAGTGAGATAGAACTCGACTTTTGTTTAGAGTGCCTTTTGTGAGTTCCCAATCTAATGATTACCAAGTCTTTTGTTGTTTTCAGTTTAAATTCATCCATGTTGGACTATAACAGACAAATATTTAAGGTCAAATATCTTTGACCATAAATTTGAAATTAGATTCCAAACAAGACTCAGTGGCTAATAATTTATTTAATATTATTTAAACATTTCCAAGGGGAATCTTGAATCATGATTTTTTATGATCACGAAATCTAAAAACCCGTATCAACATAAGGGGGGGGGGTGTCTCTTCCAAGAATGAAGTTACCATTTTTTTTGAAAAACTCGTTATGGGGGCTATATTATGTAGGGATAACTGGGGAATATGCTCCATAGCCAAATAATGGAATCTTTTGGATGACATGCCTGTTATGTAGGCAACTTATGCAAGGCCACCTAAGGTAACGTATTTCATAGTCAGGCAAAAGAGTTCGTTAGGAATTTAACATTTTCTGCCAATAAATAGGGAAAAAAAGATTTGGGTGACTCAAGACCACAGTGGGTGGTTTTTCTAAGGAAAGGAATTTTAATAATGAAAAGGCTATTTTATACCAACATATTTCATGAATATGAAATCCATTTCTATAAAAATTTGGTGTATGAGTAATGGTTAAAATTTATCAGAAAGGGGAATTTATGATATCATATTGTGCAGTTTTAAGTCTTGAAGTGAGGACATTGTACTGTGTAGTTTTAAGTCTTGTAGTGAGGACATTGTACTGTGGAGTTTTAAGTCTTGCAGTGAGGACATAGTACTGTGTAGTTTTAAGTCTTGCAGTGAGGACATTGTGTGGCTTTAATTTAAGGTCTTTAGCTTTGACCAAAGGTACGAGACCTTCCCAATTTCTTGATAATTTTTTGGAAATATACTACTATATACAGGTATGAAATGAAAAATTTTAAACTATGATTTGGGAATTTTCTGAATCCGAAGGATGATATGGGGAAAATGGGCCAAAATCATTAGAGGAAGTCTCTTTTAAGAACGAAGTTACTATTTTTTTGACAAACCCGTTATGGGGGATTTATTATGCAGGTCCAACTAGGGAATATGCCACATAGCCAAATAGTGGCATCTTTTGGCTGACAAGCCTGTTATGTAGGCAATTTATACAAGGCCACCTAAGGGCATATGCTGCACATTCAGGAAAAATAGCTCTCAAAATTTTGACGTTCTATTGCTAAAAGCCAAATAAAGTTTATGGAGATTCAGGTTTTCTGAAGTACAGAGTTTGGTTTATGGAGATAGGTACCTGAATATAGTAAGGGTATTTTCAACCAAGATTTCCAAATAATTGGAGGAATAGATCCGTTATGAAGGTCTGACCCAAACAAAAGAGATATGGTGTTTGTAGTTTTAGGTCATACAACTAGGACCATAAATAGAAACAATATATGATATGTGACCAAATTATTCCAATATATTTCATATTTCATTTAACACATGGTGAGAGAAATGTGTAAACCATGGTCTTGAGACTTTCATATTAAGATAAAGATAATGTGATACGTATACGTGAATGACTGTTTTTAAAAAAAATACAGACTCTTGTATATTGTCATCAAATTTTGAAGGGGTCAAAGATAATATAACCAAGAACAAAGTTAACATTATTTAAAAAACCTGTTATGGGGGCTGTATTATGTAGGGTCAAATGGGGCATATGCTGCATAGCCAAATAATGGCATCTTTTGGTTGACAGGCCTGTTATGAAGGAAACATATGCAAGGCCGCCTAAGGGAACATGCTGCATAGTCAGGAAAAAGAGCTCTTAAATATTAGAAACTATGTCACTAGAAACCATAAGAAAGATTATGAGAATCTGAAAATATTCAAGATTAAGAATGTGAATTATGGAAGGGGATTTTGCTCAATGAATATGAGAAATATTTGAACCAATATTGGCCATGATTTTGGCATCCTTTACATAGATCCAACTCATATGTAAAATAAAGACTTTCTTTCTTTCCTCTGAATTAATATTGTGATGTGAAGTTTTAATTCATGAAATGAGGAAATTAGACTATATAGTTTTAAGTCATTTAGTAAGAAAATTAATAATCCCATAATAAATTGAAACAACTTATTTATATAAAGAATTCATTTATCCAATTACTAAGCCCACGTGAGCTATGCTCAGTGTGAGAAACAAGGAGCAGTAAAGGTTTATTTTACAATGTAAATGTGATGCATGTGAAGAATAAGGGTGTTAAATTTCCATGCAGTTTAACGTCATGTGGTAAGGATGACAATGAACTGATGTGAAAAGAAAGACATATTATAACTGGATTAAGGGATAAAACCCAAGTGTCACCATGTGTCTTGCTAGGGAATGAATCAAGTCATACATAGTTCTTAAAACATTCCCTATGAAAATATGATTCTTATATAAGAAAAAAAGGGGTTTTTTATCATGCGGCTGGGCCCAATATTGGAGATCTAGGCATCTCTACATGTCTCATTGAAAATGAGAATCAAGCCATATGTAGTTCTTGAAACATGGCCTTTATGTAGATCTGACTCAGGAACAAGGAAGAGGAGGATTCATGTGCCACTAAAGAGTAGCAATGAGGTCAATGATGTTTGCTTATAGAAGCTTCTAACATAAAATATAGAAAAAAATAGTTATAGAAATGATGTCGTGCAGTTTAACGCCATGCGACAAGGATGAAGATGATACACATTTTAATGTCATGCCTCATGGACGCTTATGGTTGTTATGCAGTTTAATGTATTGAAACTAGGACATGGTACTGTGCAGTTTAAAGTCTTCTATTGAAGATGTGCTACTATGTAGTTTAAAGTCTTACAGAGAGGACTAATGATGTCAACTACACAAAGTATTTCTTCAAGAATCTCACATTGGTTGAAGTTGTAATAATCTCTCCATCCATTGAGATTAAGGCATTGGCTCCATTTGAATAGACCTTATGTATGGAATAAGGTCCTTCCCAATTTGGTTCAAGTTTTGGAGGTTTCTTTCCTAGTATCATTGGAGTCCTGAGGACTAATACAAATTCTCCTTGAAGAAATGAATGGAGGCGAACTTTCTTGTTAAAATCTCACTCTATTCTGTTCTGATAAACTTCTAGATGATGCAAAGTGTGCAATATTTTCTTGACTAATCATTCCAACTCATTGAACCATTTATGAGACCTCTCATCTATAGATAAATGATCATAGATTGTAACTCTGAGTGAAGGCAATTGCATTTCCATTGGAAAAACTGCTTCAACTCCATATCCAATGAATAAGGAGTTGCTTGGGTAGTAGTACGGGTAGTGGTACGATAAGCCCATAAAGCATCCAAAAGTTTATTATCCATGGATTATTATCTTTATCTTCCATCTTTTAGAGTATATTTGATAAAGTCTTGTTAAAGACCTCTATCTGTCCATTGGCTTCCCCATGATAGTGAGATGAATGGTTGGACTTGATATTATGTTCCTGATATAACTTTTTTACCTCAGTAGAACAAAAAATGGTGCTATTTTCCATAAAAGTAATACGAGAGACACCAAACCTGGGGAAGATATTAGTTTTTTAAAAACTAACAATTCTTTTGGCTCCGACTTCTTTGAGAGGTATTGCCTTGGCCCATTTAGAGAAGAAGTCAGTGGTAGTGAGAATATACTTGAACTGATTAGCCGTGGCTGGAGGATAAGTTCCTACTACATCCATTCCCCATATGGAAAATGGCAAGGAGTATTTAGCTGTATATAGAATCTTCAGAGGTTGATGAATGAAATTGGCATGCACTTGGCAGGGATGACATTTCTTAGTAAAATCTGTGCAATCCCACGTCATTGAAGGACAAAAATATCCAATCCTTTGAATCTGATCAGAGAGTCTGTGACTAGACTGGTGGGCATCACAAACTCCTAAATTTACTTCTTTCATGATAGCTACGGTCTCTTCCCGATCAATACATTTTAAGAGGATTCCATCAAAGCCTCTCTTGTAAAGGGTCTTTTGGTGGTCTGGACTATCATAAAGAGTAAAAGTAGCTGCTCGTCGTTAGATCTATTCCTTTTCATCCCTATCTAGTGGAAGTTTCCCATTTTGAAGATATTCCATGATGGATGTTCTCCATCCCATGGTATGACCATACTATTCAGAAATAGGGCTAATTTTATTAATTTCCTCTATTCTGGTTTGAAAAAAAGGCAAGACTACACAACGATGAGCTATGCTAATGATTGTCTCATCTTGATTTGGATCTTCCAAGGCTATAACTGCATTAGCTAGTGCATCTTCTTGAGTATTTTTTGATCATAGAACATAAGACAATGTCGACTCTAAGGGAAATTCAGCCATTAACCCTTTTACATAATCACAAAAAGGGATTAATTCTTCTTTTTTGATAGAATATTATCCATTGATTTGTTTTATTACCAATTATGAATCACCTTTCACTTTTAAGTGATCCATTTTCACCTGAAGGGACAATTCTAAACCTACGATAAGAGCTTGATATTCTACCTCATTATTGGTACCACCTTTCGATAACAAGAAGGAATAAGGAAATAATGTTTTTTTGGGAAATAAGGACAATTACTAACCCAACCTCGTTGAGTTTAGGGTTTTCGATTATCTTTCCAGTTGGACTTTTGGAATCACCATCAAAATACATTTCCCATGTTTGGGAATTATGTTGAATAGAGAAGACCTCTTCATCTGGATGCTCATTATTAAATGATGTATCTTCCGCAGATGGATGCTCAGGAAGGAAGTCGACTGGAGCTTGGCCTTTGATTGCCTTTTGAGGTAAAAAATGGATATCAAACTGTTCCAAAATAACCGCCCACCGTTCCAGACGACCTGTAAGAATAGGACGGATGAGGATAAATTTGAGCGAGTTATTGTGAGATACCAATTGGACTTCATGATGTTGTAGGTGGTGACTTAATTTCTAAACTGCAAATATTAATGCTAGGAAGAATTTTTCAATACTTGAATACTGATTTTCTACATCAATCATCGTTCGACTAAGATAGTAAAGGCTATTTTCATTCCCAACATCATTATTTTGGGAGAGGAATGCACCTAGTGATCGCTCTAAAGCTATTATATAGAGAATAAGTGGTCTTACTTAAAATGGTGGCATTAATATTGGTGGACTCAAGAGATATTTCTTGAGTGTATCAAATGATTCTTGGCAGTGATCAGTCCATTGGTAGGTGACTCCTTTCTTCATTAATATAGGGAAGGGAAAACACTTACTTTCTAAATTGGCGATAAAGCAGTGAATATAGGCCAAGTGTCCTTGCAGTCCTCTTAATTATTTCAAATTTTGAGGATTTGAAATACCAAGGATTGATTTTTTTTTCTAAGGATCAACTTCGATACCATGATGGTGTACAATGAAGTCAAGAAACTTTCCCGAGGTTACCCCAAAAGAACATTTCAAGGGGTTCATCTTCAAATTGTGTTGCTAAAGTTTATGGAATATGGTCTCCAAATCAGCCAAGTGATTGAAAAATTGTCAGGATTTGACAACCAAATCACCCACATAACATTCAAAAAATTTCCCTAATAGGGGTTTGAAGATATGGTGCATGGAACGTTGGTATATTGCACCTGCATTCTTTAAGAGAAAGGTAATTACTCGATAGAAAAACACACCTTGAGGGGATCTGAAGCCTGTAGATTATTCATCCTATAGGTCCATATGAATTTTATTATACCCATAGTAACCATACATAAAATAAAGAGCTTCATATCCAACCGTTGCATCAATTAAAATCTCTATGATCAGAACTAGAATATCATCTTTTGGACAATACCAGTTAAGATCTCTGAAATCAATGGAGACTCTAATTTTTCCATTCTTCTTTTTCACTGGGAATATGTTAGCCAGCCATTTGGGATAATGAACTTCCCTGACAAAGTTAGCCTTTATAATCTTATCAACATCAGCTTCAATTTTAGAGGCATGAGTTGGGTGCGTTCTTCTTACTGCTTGCTTGAATATGCGACGTTCTTATGAAAAACCCAAATGATGAGTGGCTAAATCAGTATTAAGACCTTGAATTTCTGTATAATTCCAAGAAAATATATCTCTATGTTGATTTAGAAAAAATGTATACACTTATTTCTATTCATTGGTCATGGCCATACTAATTAGAGTGGGGCGTGGATCTTCTTCTGTACCAAGATTTATTTATTTGATCTCATCCACGGTGGTAGAGACACCTTCCTCAAATGTTGGAGGAGTATCCCTGAGATCTTCCTCTTCTTATTCATAACTTGTTACCTCTTCTGTTTCCACTTGCATAGTAGATGATGAGGCCAAACTCCTATATTTAGAGGGGGAGTAAATATTTAAACATCATGAAGAAAAGACCACCATATCTGACCCTATAGATGAAGAAGGGTATTCCCATGGTAATAAAGAGGAAATGATGGATGGAGAATCAACATCCTTGTATTCTTCTAGAATTGACAAAATTTCTTCTATTCTGAATGAAAAAGTAGAGGCTCGCTGTAGTTCGACAGATGAAATAAAGACATCTATATTTAAGCTTCCATTACTGCTTGGTGAATCAGTAATTTCTCCCATATTTTAAGGCTAAGTTGCCGCAATTGACATTATAGAAATTACTGGATGAGTTCTTAGATTTAGTTTTACCCTTTCACTTTGATTAATGGGTAGCACATAATTTTTACTCAAATGCATGAATGGATTTGATGGAATCTTTTCCAGTCCATTTGGAGCATTAACTCTGGTTATTTACTTCATCATGGACTTCGTTCCTTTTGTGTGATAAAACTATGCCTCAATGTATTGAGACTCTCATGTTTTGAATGGAGCCTTGTCACTATAAAATGTCCCAATTTGACCATTGAAACAATACTTAAGACATTGGTGGTATGATAAAGGTATGGATGCATGTTGATGCAGCCAAGGCCTTCCAAGCAAAATATTGAAGGTTGTGTCCTCACGAATAACCTTGAAATCTGAATTAGATACAAGATCTCTAAACTGAGTTCTGAGTGTAATTTCACCTAGAGGTTCTTGTTCATTCTTGTCATATCACTGCAACAGTAAAGTTGAAGGAGATAATTCAGATTCAGTCATGCCCAATCGACGAAGTGTAGAAACAGGAATGAGGTTGACTCCAGAGCCATTATCAATGAAGGATCATCAGATGCCTATGTCATTGACCTAGCTTGACAAATACAAAGGTCTCATATTTCCACACACAACAACATCTTAATCTTCATTTTTAAAAGATATGACTACATGAAATTTTGAAATATCATTCTCTATACGATAAAACTTAGTAGATACAACTTCGGTTTTAATATCTTGAGGAATTGATAAAGCCTCAATGAGTTCTTCTTGAAGATATTTTGATAAATTCAAAGCATCCAGAATTGAAAACATGGCTGGTACTTGGGCCAATTGTTTCAAGACTTCATACTTTTGGTACAAAGGTCTGCATTTCCCATCATGGAGATGCTATTTTGAAGGTGATTTAGAAGTTTATGCATCTGATGTAGTCGTATTCTGCGTTGAAGAAAAAGCGGGAGATATTCCTGAATTTGGAAGATTATACTAACTAGGTCTATTTACTTACTGAGAGTAAGATGGCATAACTTCTAATCGGTCCTCCAAAATAATTGTGTCAGAACCGGACTTGTTTTGCATAGAATAAACTTCTTGTTCTTGTTGAGCCCACAAAAGGGCTCTTCCATGAGTTTCTACGTATATATGGTTCATGCAGGGGTGGAGTTAAAACAGTGATTTCTAGAATTTCCACATCTTCCCCTGTATCCTCAACCTTGGCCTCTTCTTCTAGTTCCCCAATTAGGTATAGTGAATTATAGCTCATTATAATCAGAATCACTATTGTCATAATGATCCGTTAAATGGATAACATTAATTGAACCAAAGATCAATTCTTTATCTGATAAATATTCTTCCTGATAGGTTACTTATAATTGTTCCATTTGGTGGGGTGGTGCCTATGCTTTTGAAATAGAGACATAAAATCTACCAGGGTCAAGGAGAACTTTGGCCTTAACATGAGCCTGTCTTCTTCTGAAAACTATTTATTCTTAATATCACTTTGTTTCTTTGAGGAACAACCTTTTGATGAAGATGGTTTTAATGTGGCCGGAGTGATATAATCCACAATCTATTTTTTAAACTATTTTTGTAAAATAGAATTATTTCAGTTGATCATTTTACTGATCACCCAAGCATCATATTTCTACACATTTTTACTTTTAACCTCTTTCCATTTTCCTTCTTCCTCTCAATCTGTAGTAGTAACACATGCTACTTGAGCTGATGAAATTTTCAATTTTACTTTCCCAGAGTCTACCATATTTTGAAAGAGGTCTTTGAAAACCAAACATTCCTGGATAGGATTCCCTAACATCTGGTGAAAGGGACAATAATTCGGAAGATCTTCATCTCCTTCTTTATTTGGTTTCTTCAGCCTTGGAAACTAAACAAAATTGTTTTCTAAGGCTGAGACTAAGTAACCAGGAACTTTTTCATTCTAGAAAGAATAAAATTTGTTCTTTAATTTGTCAATATGTTTCTGCATTTGGTCTCTTTGATCATCTTGATGAGACAGTCATCGCTGGTAATGCTCCGGAGGCGGATCCCTTCGGTATGATGAGGGTCTTGAAGTAGAAGTAGGTACAGGTGCCTATTTGAGTGTGACTGTAGAAGCTTATGCCTTTCCTATCCTCCTCCCTAGAGCAGATGGAATTACCTAAGTTTTAGCCTTAGTTTCTATAATAGGATCATATATCTTTTGATAAGTTGATGTAAGGTCTCGAAACCCTCCTGTGTATTTCATAGGGATTAATGGTGTGCGTAACTCATCACACAAATTTTCCACACAGATTGGCAGTAACTCTTCTTGAGGGAGTGCTAAACTTAAGGAATATGTTAATCCCTTCCATCAAGCAATGAAATAAGAAAATCATCCATTCTCCATTTTTTTTACAATTATTAAGATAAAAAACTATCGTCTTTGGTAGTATTGAGCTAAATTGAAGAAGGAATTTTTGACGGAGATTTTCCCATCCAATAATTGATCAATATTTTAAACATGTGTACCAGACAAAAGCTGGTCCTTGTAATGACTATAAAAAACACCTAAGATTTGTTGCTTCTTGTTGTTGAGAAGTTCCCATCATGGGATCACAATGAGAAACAAAATATGTTAAGTATTGTTCTGGATCTCCTGAACCATTAATGATTGGGAATGTAGTGTTCAAAAAATTTTGTGGGGGAGGAATTGCATCCACCCATTCAGGGTAAGCTCACTTTTCTGGCTGAAATGGTGCACATCGTTCCTCTATAGATTAAAATTGATTCGTTAATGCCTTAATTGTGTTCATAAGCATTTGGGGAATATCCAGATGATCCGGATTCTATATAGGTATAGCAACTGGATCTTGGGCTGGTGTAATGACCGGAAAAAACAATGATGGTGGTGCTAACATTTTCCTTGGACATCCCATAGGAATAGGCCTATCAGGACGTGTTTGATCCTACCTTGGTTGTGTACCTAATGGAGGGAATTCATTATCTGTATCTGTAGTTACTACAAATCCTCTTTGCGGAAGAACTACTACAGGATTTGCAATTTGAGGACCATCTTGGGGAGTATATCTAGCAGAAATACTGTTTTGAAGTAACTATGTATTGAGTCTTTTCAACTCCTTTATTTCCTCTTCTTTCTGTGAAAATATCTCTTCAAGTGAAAGAGATTGACCTTATCTAGTGAAAAAGTGATATGTGATATGACTTTTTTACTTTCCCTTTGTTAGATGCCTTTCGGAGAGGGGGAGTTGGTTATTTGAAGGCATACCAAGATTCTGGGTAGGCCTATGATTTCGGGTACGCACACCTTCTTCATTTTTCTCAGTGTGTACCGTATTATGGATAAGAACTTCATCTTCTGATTCCCCTAAACTAGACTTATTTTTTGGAAGATCTTCTGCAATGGTGTTAATAACATTTACTGATGCATAATGCATCGAGGGAATTTTGTCAGTATTTTTTCAAGATCGTCTCCCTCTATATCTTTTATAAGGCTCTTCTCTCCCATAAGATGACTTCCTGAGAACTATTTGGAAGATAGTAACCCAAAGAGAATCATCAGATAGTTTAGTTGTACACTCTCCTTGTGGATTCTTCCATAATTGGGAGAAAACTAACTTCTATTAAGAAGGGGATTACTGATGTGAAAAAGCCCCCAGCCCTGCAGCCTGGGGCTGTTCCTGTTCTTCTTCTTCAAATATTTTAATATTTTTTAATGAATTTTAAGGTTGAATTAAATGAGCTACTAGCCTTGTAAGATGTGGTGATTCTTGAACTTCTATAGATGAAATTAGTGCAACTACTCTTTTGATTTTGTGAATTTTGGTTTGGACATTAGTTGGATGCATCATCTGACAACCACTTAAATCACCTGTTTCAGAAGATCACTGTGCTATTTCAGACATTTGCATTCTCTGATGTCTGACATATTCTAAATGGGACGCCTTCTCAAGATTCTTAGATGCTTGATGTAAAAGAATCTCAACAACTTCTTTTCTTTGGTCCTAGCTCTAATGAGAGCCGTTTGAGGCCTGTTCTTGAGCATACCTTTGATTACATACAAAACCTATTTATTAGGGCCGACCGTGGGCAATAACATTGCATGAAACCACTTTTGGGGTACTTTTTTGATTTTGGAGAATAGTGAAATGAAATGATCTATGTGCACCCCATCCTCTGATACGAACACTAGATGGGGAATCCAAAATTAATTGTAGTAACCTCTCTAGAGCATTGAGGAATATACGCTGAAGAGTTCTCTACTATTTTTCAACCTTTGGATGTTGGGAAGCTGAGTGAGATGCCAAGTCAATTTGGAGTTTCAAATCTTCTATTACCTTTACATGATTTTGATATTCATCATATGGAAATACTTTGGTTTTCAAATGATGAAGAGTTTTCCATAAGATGAAGCAGATATCATGAATGCATTTTTATGTTATCAATTATGGAATGTTATACTAAGAATTTTCCAAAGGCCAAAACATGACGGGTATTTCTCCTTTAGCCAATTGTTTTCTCATGTTTAACATATCTTCATTATCTTTCATTAGAGATTTCTTCACTTGGTCTGACCAAAGTGGATGCTCTATATTAGAAGACAAATGCACCAAGGGAGGTTTATATAAGGACCATTCCATTAAGATGTCTTCTGGTGGAGAAAGTGTTTCACCCATAATTGACTATACATCAGACATGATGGGCCTTGTGTTTGCAAGTGCTTCAAGATAGGAGGGCTTTATCATCTCTACATTGTCAACTATGAAATTGTTTTGACAATGTGAAATAATACTGCAAAGAGTAATATTGCAGCGAATTCCATCACGGGGAGGATCACCATGGTAGATTACAACAAGGGATAAATCTTCTTTCTCCTTGGTCTTCTGGCCACATGGAGGGTTTCCATGGCCCTCATCCGAATATAGACACTCTAGATTGATCGAATTTTCCTGAAACAAGCCTTTATGATAAAGTGTTCAATGAGGAACTTCATAATTACATCTACTACTCTCATAATTTAGTAATGAGAAGGTAGGATATTAAGCTGCAATAGATAAATGTCTGAGGGATTCAAAAACTCCAGCATTAAGAGGAGCTAAATCGTAGCTTGAATCTTGATTTTTCAACGGTTCTTAGTGATACTTATTCTTGGATGTTCTCTTATACTTATTTGGGGCCACTTACTAGGAGAAGTGGTTATCATGGTCAGGTGTATGTGTCTGCCTTGGATTAATTACTAGAATGGATCGATTACCTCTAATTGGAAAGGGTTCATATTCCCGATCTTGTTGTCTGTATGATATGGGGGAATATGACCCATGACCCTCCTAGACTAGAACATAGGTGTGTGTCTAATTTAGGATGGCATGCCTATGTGTCATCCCATGTGTGGGGATAGATTTATGTGTTTGTTTCCCTGATACTACTGAAGTAGTTGTTACAATATTCTGGCATGCTTCCAAAATATGCATATGGATTTGTGTCTACCCTTTCACCATTGATAAGATGTGTTTGGTGACTTCAGTAGATAGAACGGGAATATACATCCATTCTATATCTGGAGTAGGTTTATGTTCCTGCTCCTATCCTCCTTTTCCTATCAATGGGTATTGACAGTACTCATGCATGGGGGTAGAAAGTTGGGTCTTCCCAAAATTTGTCGTCAGAACTTCTCGAGTTACTTCTTTGGGTGATACCAAACGAGACTGTTGGCATACATGATGAACATTGATAGGTGTATGTGCCTGCTGGATGTTTCCTATCAAGTATGGTTGATGGAATTCCTTCAACACTGGAAGATGAGACTACTGATAGAATTGGTGATTGTAAATAGGTGTATGTTCCTATTTACTAGTTTCCACCATATTAGATTGGCGGGCTTCTTTAAATGCATTCAGACGAGCCTGATAACTGGATGATAACTTGTAAGTAGGTGTATGTACCTATTCACGGTACTCCACCGGGTTTATCTGGTATGATTGGTGGGTTTCTCTCAGCCGAGCCTGCTAAGCAACAAAATTGGGATGGACGAGTGTATGTTCCTGCTCATTGTTTTCCATCAAGTTAGGTTGATGGATTTCTACAGAAGGGGTATAGGTAAGAACCTTCTCCCTATTGACCGGACGTTGTCCCCAATGGTTCATATTTCATGCCTGGGTTTGAGAGACCCGGACCAAACATCCGGAGACAACACCCCCATCATGTTGGGGGTTCACTACCGCAAGATTTTGCTGGCGGTGATTGTTGATGGGAGTCCTCAATAAAGACTCCTGTATTCTTGAATTGAGGCCTTGAGTGACCTCTTGATCCACCTCCCTGTAGTATGGGAGGGACTGGTTTTTGAGTTTTAGGGATAAAGACCTAAAACAGTTGGAGACAATGGTTGGCACTGTTTGCTTCTTGATCATCAGTCATCATTGGCCAGATGACCGAGGATTGATATTGACCTGAAGGGCCTGTCGAGTAGCCTCCATAGTTGGGATTGTACTGTGCTGGCGATATTCCTTTACCATCACATTAGAGACCTAGAGTTGAAGACACTGGGTTGTTGATGATCTCCTTCCCATGGATGAATATCTAGCTTGAGCAGTGGTCGAGAAGTTCACAGATGTTGTCTTGGAGAAATCCATTTTTGATGAAGGGAATTCCGAGAAGAAAAACCGAGAACAACAACAAAATCCATTAAAGAAACATATTTTTAGATAGATACATGTGCGATTGATTCCTTTGTCTGGAATTCCTTTATCAATTGATAGGGTCCTAATAGGTGGTTAACATTATTAACTTAGTTAAGGATTCACATCGAGTTCACCATTTTTTGTTTCGTAGTTCCTTGAAACGTGCATTCTAGTTTTAAGAATGTTTCCAGGCAGTTTCCATTGGATTTATTCATGAAATCAGAAACTTTCAATAGTTCTTTATCCAAAGGTGACCTACTTTCCAAAGGCAGGCATTCTTTATGTTTTAACTTTACGATACTTAAGAATGTGCATTGGTCGAGAGGATGGGAGGTTAGACTCATCACACCTTTTTTTGAGGAATTATTGTCTACTTCAGGACTCACATTGTAAATTTAATAAATTTTCACGAATCATTATTAATTCACCAAGTATATCATAATACCTTGAAATTTTCAATCACTAATTAAAATGTGTAAAATTTAGAATCATCAGTATGCATTCATGGTTCTTAATTAATTGAAATATTTGTATGTATTTGAGGTTTTCCATCAATGGTATCCTCTAACATACTGCTTAGAGTTTCTTTTAATCATCATTATGATGATATTGGTTTTTAATCCACTCAGTGGGGCACTCTGAAATTTTATTTCCATTTAGGGAGACAAAGGTTTGGTTTGATTTTAGGATCATGCCCATAAAATGGGCTACCTGCATATCCTTGTGAAAAGAATCATAACCCTCTGAGTTCAATGCCACTGAATGGGACCCATCATACCTTTTAAGGTCATGTGATATGGACAAATAAGCAAAATATGCTTAGTCAATAATTAGTGTGGGACATATGTTGAAGTAGCCCAAAGAACTTGGAAAGGATATGGGTTTCCAAGTAAGATCAGAACCTATTGGGAATATGGACCAAAGATAATAGGGGTGATTTGAAGTGTTGTGTTTGAACCTCAATGAGGCTTCCTACGTATCCCATATGGATGGGAATCAAAATCCATGAAGTTCAATAAGTCTCATAGGAGAGTATTGTCCTTTGAGAGAGATGAGTTTGGGCTTACTTCTCGAAAAAGGATGCCTTGATGATCTGGGGATTAATTTGGAGATTATTCTTAAGGTGAATGCCCATATTAAGGGAATTTGGGTTGGATTATTGAGGAGGATATCCTGTGAGCTCAGGCATTGAGGAGGCTTCCTATGTATCCTAGTTTAAATAGAAATCAGAGTTCTCGTAGTCCATTAAATCATGAAAATTTTGTAATCGTAGAAAATCTATAAGCCCACACGAGTCATGCATGATGTGAGGAACAAGAGAATGTCAAAGATTAAACAAAGGCATTCACATGTTCAAAATTTTACTCCATGCTGATGGAAGAGGGGAAGGTGACCGTGGAATAGGGCGAGGTGACGAAACTTCCCTCTATTCTATTCACATTTTGACAAGAGTCCAATGTAAGGAAGAAGGGGTGAAGGTGAAGGGCTTATACCAGGATGGCTACCCATGGTGATAAAGCCCAACAGGAGAGGGAAAGGGAAATGAAAGTCCCTGTGCCCATCTCCCTTCTAGTCTTTGGCACCGAATAAGAAAGGAGAAGCAATGATGCTACCTCTTGAAAGAAAATATAGGGGATTACACCAATCTGGTTTCCCTAAAATTGATCCTGGTAGGGGAGGGATACTTCTCCTATGCTTGAACAGAGAGGTAAGTATGAACCATACCTTCCCTACCAGAGACCTGAGGTTCCGAGTCTTAGAGATGAGAAGGGGACGACAAAACCCAAACCCTTATTCTCAAAATTGGGAACTTCCCAGCACTGTTCCTTGGGGAAAATTCCATGTGATTGTGGATATAAAAACCGAAAGACATTCCATGAATCCCAACCCCATTTTGAAACAAATGTGTGAAACCTCTGACTGTGGAAATACAAACCCAAATAGGAGACACACTGATGTGACTTTCCCAATGGTTTGATAAGTCAAGAGGTTTTGGTAGAGGCTTCAACTTAGTGCCTTTTAGATAAGGTAAACAAGGAAGGAAATACTCTGCCATGAATGGCTTTTTAAAAGGGTACTTTACATGGTCTCATAGGTATCTCGCACAAGTATGCTGCGTAGGTACCCCCCATTGATGTACTGCATAGGTATACCACGCAGGTATGGCACGTAGGTATGCTGTGCAGGTATGAATGATGACTAAAGAAATTTGTAAAAATACTTTCAAAACATTCTTATCCCATTTAATTATCTATTATCTCATGTTTTAGAGAGCTACTTGAGACAATTTAAGGGATCTAGGTGAAAAAGATACGCAATGGGAGCTTCATAGAGTATTTCAACTTTGTTTTTCAGTCATGAAATGGGGATCCCAAGGGCTCTATTTATAGGTACAGATGGTGCCTGGTAGAAGGGATGCTTCCCATGCAAGTCCTTTGTGCTGCTCTACTGCGTAGGTACTCCGCGTAGGGAACAAAAATTATTCTGGCGTGGAGCTCTGTTACGAAGGTCTGCTGCGTAGCTCTGCCGTGGAGGTCTGTGAAGCTGGTTTGTCGTGTAGCTATACCGTGCAGGTCTTTTGGAGTATTTGAATTTCCTTTGAACTCTTCGAATCTTGTTTGGGGATTTTGAAATATCCAAGGTTCTATTCATAGTCTTTTTGTTTTCTTAAGTGGCGTCAATAGGCACCGTCAGACTAAGTACCACCAGACAAGGCACCACCAGTTGAGGCACCGTTAGATGAAATGCCTACTGCTGTTAGTGAGAGAGAATTAGAAAAGACACTGGCAAACGTCCTACCATCAGACATGAAGCATTGCTAGCCGAGGCACCGCTGGGAAAATTACTGGAAGCAAGCGACCGCCAGGGTGACCTTCCAGGGTGACACACCATTGGCACAAGACACCATTGGAAAATATGGAAAACTGGTAATTTTTTGAAAAGTTTTGAAATGAGTCACCTTGACCTCCCAAGACACCTCAAACACCAAGATTCTAACAAAGTAATGTACCAAAGTGGTCTGATCCATTACACCAGATACCTCTCAAACTATTCTCACCCTCAAGAATTAAAAAATAACATAGAAGCAAAATATAGAAAGGGTTTGAAAAACCATTCCTTGATATACCTCTCAAGGATATTGCTACAATGGAAGCACCACTATGAACTAAACACACCAACACCCAATGAGAAACCACCTTGTGTTGTTTGAAAGCTGGAGTGGAAAACTCAACATCCAAGAACAGCTCCTCTGACATCTATTAACTAACACACTAACCCAAACGATCACAAAACATGCCACACAAAAACAACAAACACACCATCCCAAACACATGAATCTGGGAATTCCATATTCCATGTCAAGATACCATCTAATCTAGGAGGCACTATATTTCCCACATGGGTTTTATTGCAACATAGTTAATGTGTCTCGATTAGGAATATGTTCCACCCATTTTTATATTTCAAGAATTCATCACACATTGCACCAAAAATTGAAAACCAAGTAGAACAAATCATTTCAAAATAAACAATATTCAAAATTCACATTACAAGGAAAAACAAGAAAAACAAAACTCAAAAGACATCTGGGTACTGGGCAAACATCTACGTATCTCGCTCCCAACTACTCTCCACCTGGGCACCATGAATTAACAACACACAAATCAAAGGAATGGTCTTCCCACAAAACACCTTCTCTCAATGATCCTGGATCTCTACTAGCTGTTCCAAAAACGTTGTATCATCCTCGATATACAAATCTCCCCAATCAATAACATGAGATCCATCATTTAGATACTGATGAAGCTGAAAGAAATAAAATATGTCGTGGATCCTTTCTAACTGCAGTGAAAACACCAACTGATATGCCACCTCACTAACTTGTCCCAACAACTCAAAGGGTCCAATGAACCTTGGGGAAGTCTTACTTCTTCTTCTGAACCTTCACTTATGACGTCTAGGGGAACCCTTCAAGAACACATGGTTTCCAACCTAGAACTCTAGGGGCCTCCTCCTATGATCAGCAAAGGACTTCTACCGGTCCTACACTGCTTTCATCCTCTCATGAATAAGATGAACCTTATTGGTCTTTCTCTACACCACATTGGGACCAAGAACAACCATATCGCCAACCTTTTTCCAACACAATGGTGAACAACACAGTATTCTGTACAAGGATTTGAACAGATCCATGCCAATGTAAGATTGATAAATATTATTATATGCAAACTCTACAAAGGGAAAGTGTCATACCCAAGATCCACCAAAGTCCAAGACGCATGCCCACAACATATCCTCCAACGTATGGATAGTCCGCTCTATCTTCCCATCTATCTGAGGGTGGAAAGCAGTGTTGAGGCATAACTAGGTGCCAAAGAAATACATAAATATCCTCCATAATCGTTAGATAAAATGTAATCCGAGAAAATAGACCTTGAAATTCTATGAAACCGCACCACTTCATCCCCACACCTCTTAGCCAAGGCATCCACTATGCCTGAATCCTTGATCGCCAAGAAGTGAGCTGATATTTTCTACTGATACACTATCACTCAGATAATATCACAACCTCCTTGATCTCTACACAATTCTGTTAATAAATCCATTGAGATTTCATCCCACTTCAACTTGGGAACATACAAAGGCTGGAAAAAACCACCAGGAACATGATGCTCGACCTTTACCTATTGGGAAACCAAGCACCTTTCCACAAAATCTACCACCGTCTGTTTCATCCTCAGCCACCAAAATTGAATATTAAACCAATGATACAACTTGGGAACATTGAGGTCTACTAAAAATGGTTAGTTATGAAACTCAGGAAGGACTCCATAGTTAATTTACACCATAATAAACAACCTTCCATGAAAAAACATTCAGTTCCTACCGTCCTCTGACCATCCCTATGGAGAATCACCATGGCCAATAAGATCGCACATCACCTCTTCCTCCGAGTCCCCCTACTGAGTCTCCTCACCCAATAGTGTTAGAGAAGATTGCACTGTCATTTGAAACAAACATCCCTTTCCATCATCCACTCTTGCATCCAAGTGTAAGGATTCCAACTCCTCCAATACTCTCCATGAATATACAGATTCTTGAAAATCCTCCTTCTACAAATTTATGCTCAAAACATCGGTAATGATATTTCAATTTCCTAAGGTGTTGGAGATATTGAAATCATAATCTTGAAGAAACTTTATCCACCTATGCTATCGCAGATTTAGGTCATTCTAGGAAAAGATATAACTAAAACTCCTGTGATCCATGAAGACCACAAAGCACTCCCATATGAGGTAATGTCACCAAAATTTACACACGAACACTACGTCTTCGAGCTCTAGATCATGGGTGGAATCATTACGTTCATGGTGATGAAACTACCAAGACCCATAGGAGATCATTTCTCGCTGTTGCATCAGTACACATCCCAAAAAAAGATGGGAAGCATCAAAAAACACCTCAAAAGTCACCCCTTACTCATGAAACTAGAGCACTAGAGCACTGACCAATATCCCCTTCAAGTAACCAAAAACCGCCTGACACTAATCAATCCACACAAAATCTTGGTCTTTATTAGTCAAATCTATCAATGTGGCTAAAACTCAAGAGAAATCAGGTACAAAGCTCCAATAATAGCCTATGAGACCATGGGAGCTTCGAACATATACCATGTTCTTGGGTACTATCCATGAATCCATGAAAAAACTACTTCAACCTCTGATTAATATCCTTAAACACCCTACTATGACACCACATGCCTAAGGAAATGCACCTCCCGCATCCAAAAGATACAGTTGGATAATTTTCCATAGAGCTGGTGGAATCGAAGAACTTGCAAGATAGTTCTGAGATGCTCAACATGATCCTCCTTTGACTTTGAGTAGATAAAGATATTATTGAGGAATATGAAAATGAATCAATCCAAGAACTCATAGAACACTGAGTTCATAAGTCCCATAAACACATTTGGTCTATTCATAACATTGAATGGAATGAATAAAAACTTGAAGTGCCCATACCTGCTTCTAAAATAAGTCTTTGGGATATCGACCTACTTTAACATCAACTAGTGATATCTAGAATGTAGATCTATCTTGGAAAACCAAATCACCCCTCTCAGCTAGTCAAAAAGATTATCTATCCTTGGAAGAGGGTAAGAGTTATTGACCATCACCAGATTCAACCTCCAGTAGTCTATACACAACCTCAGAACACCATCCACCTTCTTTGGGAACAATATTGGAGCATCCCATAGTGACACACTAGGCCAGATAAAACCCTTCTTCATCAGATCATATATCTGAAACCTAAACTCTCGCAACTCAGAAGGTTCCATCCGATAAGGATCCATCGAAATCAGAGAAGCGCCAGGCTGCAAGTCTATCTCGAAATCAACATCATGTTGAAGGGGTAGTGTCACAACCTCCTTTGGGAAAAAATATAGGAACTGTCTAATAACCCTAGGAACCTACACTATTTCATCATCTAGTGATTCCACTAACAACTTAGCTAACGAGGAAAGAAGGGCTCCACACGCCGACTACCCACCTGAAAACTCCACTCACTAATGAAAACCACACACTGAACATCCACATCTAAAAACACGACTCTACTCCAGAAGTAGTCGATAATAGAACATATGGAATACACACAGTTGATACTGAGTATGAAATCATATGGCTATATCAGTAGCAAGAAAAGATCCCCATGACAGTGATGCAGTCCCATCATCATTCTACACCCCCAACACACATTAAACAAGATGGTATGGATTCTGATTAGCGTACTCAACACTAAGGGCATGGGAAGCCTCTCTAGACATAGTTAAAAATAATGGGATATAGATGGTGTAGAAAATGAGTGTGAATCTACCAAATCAAAAAAGTCACAATAAAGGGTTCTAAAAAAACTGGTCGTACCTATGACGATTTATGGCCCCGCTAGACTTACTACCTCCGCTGCATGCAACTAACCACACCCAGCTCCTCTAACACTCTGCTGACAACCACCTCCACAGCCAGGCTTGGGTCATGGTCCTTGAGCATGAGGGACATATTGGGGTCAAAATATACCTTCTCCAACTCCCCTCAGTGGATAAAAAACCTACGGTCCCTACTATTGAAGTTGTCCTACTCACAACTTCTCCTGAGTCTAAGGCTGAGCCTATCCATCTACACCATAATGAGATTAGGCATCCACTAATAACTAATTATAAATATGGTTGTAAAACCCATAGAAGAATCATATCATCCCCAACCCATAGTAAAGGAACAGATATTGCTGATAGCAAATGGAAAAAAGGAAGCTGATGAGGTCATATCCCCATCAGTTAAAACTTAAAAGGTATTGGAACATGAGATCTTTCACTGAAAACCCTACATCTTGAAGAAATATGATGGATTCCCTCTTATGGTAGGCCTCCTTGTGAGTGATTCTTCTCGATCACATCCACCTTCTTCTGAACCTCCATATACATGTAAATGTAACTGGAATAACACCATACTAGATAGAAGTATAGATTTCTTCCTCAAGGTGTCTCGCACAAGACTCCTCACATGGGAAAAGATCTGGTACAAAAATAAGGAGATACTTGAACTTTATTCCAGGATCCCACACTAACATACTCTCTTACTGAAGGGAGAGTAGCTCCTACCTCTTCTTAACCTTCATGGTTGACAAAAGGAATTCTGCTCAAAACTCCTTCTGGAAGTCAACCCACAAGACATCTACCTCCTTCCTCTCCCCTGATATAGTTTCCACCACTAACACACAGCTCCTCACATCAGACTGACCACCAAAGGGACGCAATATCCTATTGAGTGCCCGAAAAAACTGAAGGCGATATCAAGATCCTCCAACCATCTCTCCATTTCTACATCTCAAATGCTTCCCTCAAAATTTCCCAAATCCTTCCGCTGGAAGGCATGAAACATCCTCAACCAGTAATCCTACTCCTTAGATAGATCAACCCAATTAAGATCAAAAACATTATCCTAATAAACCTCCCCTACCCAAGACACATGCAAACGATGACCATGAACCATATCTGAAAGGAAATCGATGATTTCCTAAGACCGGGTAGTATGAAATCTTACTAATATTTATTTTAACTCATTTAATTCATTTTATTACCCATTTAAACATTCCAAAAACAACCTAATTCAAATAATAACACAAGTTGTTATGATACAATTACCTTGCCTAGTTTTCTACACTATAAGAAGGTCCATCTCACTTAGCTATTCAATAATCTCAAAGTCTGTGTACTGGAACACAGGGGGCCCTAAAGTATTTTGTGCTAGCCAGTCTCCTTGGCCTATTTCATGAACCTAGGTCAACTGGGACTGTTTCCATACCAACCAATTCAATCCTCACAATTCCTATCCCCAAACTCCATCCTATATCTCAACCATCACCTCCAATACCACTATATCATGACCCCCTCCCTTAAAAGATACCCCTCTTAGACTGTCAGTGAAGAATGTGAGATAAATACCCCATGAGTCCTGTCTTTATTAGGACCTAGGTTTAGGAATAACACCAAGGATGTATAAATATCACAATATGGGAGGTATAAAATTTTTAAGGAATAAGATCAGAAGATATGATGGATCATCCACAAAGAAACTTCAAGAATTAATGTAAATAAAGCCAAAACCATCCCACATGAATGTGTAAAATAGAACTTGTAAAAATAAAAAATACTCCAAAGTAAATACCCAATAGTAAAGATGAGCAGTGATGAAGAAACTTTCAAGATCCAAGCTAGTGATTCCCAACATGGTCTGTGAAATACTCCTAGAAATATGAAATCTATTTATATACATAGGGTGAGCATATAAGTATACTCAGTAGGAAAACCAAGGTATCCCATGCACATGTGAAAGAGGCATACTAATTCACTCATGAGAAAACAACATAACTAAACATAACCAAAGAAGGTACACTAACCAAACCCAACCTCAAAAAGGCCCGCTCACTAAGCAACACAAGTCAATTAATATAATATAAACAACATCAATGATAGGGTACACCACACCAATTTCCTACTGATTAGAAACTCTCACAACCCAATATAAAATTTTTGAGTGCTCCCACCTCTTCTAAATATGCCACATCACATCCCACCCACACACACCTATGCCTCACAACACATCCCGCCCGCACACACCTGGGCCTCACAACACATCCTAACTGAACACACCCATTCCTCACAAAACATCCTTCCCACACACACTTGGTCCTCACAACACATCACATATTATCTTGAATAAACCTTGAAAAGCACATCAAAAATCATCTTAAATACACCTAGGAAATAAACCACCTTGTCCACGAACACCTGGGCCACCACATCTCACCACTGTTGGAGTTGGTTCCCTAAAACAAACTTATTTATACTTTATGATAAACTTGTATTATTGTTTTTTAATATTAATAAACTCTTTATCACATCATGATTGTTTTTATACATAACATAGTATGTGATAATTCCCTAGGAGTAGTTGTCACACTAAAAGTTCATAATAGTTCCCTGCTATGATGAGAATCCGGAAGTGATATGACACTATTCTTGAATATATGTTATATAGCTGGACGATATCATTTTATGGACACAAATGATATAGGCTATCAGGGGTGGAGACTCATAGGAATTTGAGGAAACTTTTCATGGTGTACTCCCTTGGTAATATCCAGTATGAATATTATGATAATGACACCCCCAGTAGGAAATGCACATTTCTATGTGTCATTGGATGTTCTTATCTATCAACATGTGTATTGGTCCTTCGACTTTAAGATTATTATTATTGAGTATTATGAGTTACATAATATTATGTATTGATAAAAATAGTTACTAAGATGTTTGCAGTGAGGTAGGATATGTTGGGTGTGTAACAAGTAATATTGCATTAATGAATAATGAGAGAAAGTATTTATCTGTTTTGTTCATTAACAGAAGTTAACATCTCAGGAACTTTGATATAAATGATATAGCCTAAATAAATCCATGGACATGGTGTTCTATTATCAATTTATATTTTCAAAAAGTCAAATAAATAGATATAGTGCATATAGGTTGATGAAACTAGCATGAAACCTACTCTATTTGAGATATTGTGATAAAGGGATTATATTAAACAGTAAGAATTTGCATGGGGTGACATGTCGTTGTGGCATTAACTTATTTCTCTATGGGTTCCTTGACATATTACTATACGTTAACCTTGGACTTTAGGCTGATTCACCTAATTCCACTGAGAAAAAGGCCTAGAGGGTCATACACTAAGTGTATCCAGAATCTTAGTTAAATAATATATTATTATTTATTATTTAACTAGTTGAATAAATATTATTATCAGACATGGTTTAATAATTATTCATGTATTATTGATCCCATATAAATATTTATTTATTTTTTAGTAAATATAATATTAATTTATTTATTGGAAAATAATACAGAGATATTTATTTAATAAATAAACAGAAAATTTTCAAGTTATGATAAATATTGTACAGGTATGGAAGACCATTTTTAATGGTCTAGTGAGAAATTATAATGTTGAATATTATTTAATTAAATAATATTCAACTATAATTTTCAAGTTCGGTGCATGTCAAGAAATAATAATAATAATAATAATAATATTTGAAATGGGTTTTTTCTAGGATTAAATAAATAATAAGGGAACTTTTTCAATTATTTTATTTTAACCCTAGAAATATAAAAACCCAATTATGTTATTTTCTCATGACCTAATTTAGTTTTGCACAACAAATCTTGGATGATCCTCTCAAGCCTAGAGAGTTCCCTTCTCCAAGAACACTCTCAAGAATAGTGATAAATCCTCCTCCACTGGATCAAAGAGAATGATTTGGAAGAGATTATTGAGGTGATCAAGATGGATTATGAAAGCACAAGGATCTTTCATGATATAACCCAGAGACTCCTTCGGTGATGTCTAGAGATTCCTAGAACATATATGGATCACTGATGGAGGAAATCTATACTTGGTTTCTACAACACAAGAAAGGTGCACCATAGATCTTTCTCTGGATTCATCAACAAAGAAAGAATTACTTAGAATTATTTCTTAATATAATTAAATTAGTTATAAACAATATATGCTGATATTCTCTCCCTGGTTCCGGTGTGATTACTATTGTCTATCTTTGATACAATTCTTTTGATCACAACGATTAAACATCATAAAAATCTTGGATTGATCATCATTCCTGACAAAAATAAATGTTGGGCACCACCCATTGTACACTTCCTCTATGACCAGGACCTACAAGTGGTATTAGAGACAAAAAAATTGTAATTATTTAAGATCATGTGTGATTTATGCATTTTAATTTAGTTTTTCAATTTAATTTTAATCATTCTTTTAATAAAAATTTTGAGATCTGTTTCTTCCCCCTTAATTTATCATATATCTAATCAAGACATTTAATTTTATGATAAAAATAAAATTAAGGAACTCATATTGAGTTTCCAAGGATTCTAAATGGATAAAAAAGGAGTACATGCTGTGTAATCAGAATTCAAGTCGTGTACTCGTGCTCAATGCACTAGGAGTTAACTCAGTAATTACTCAAACTGTGTGAATTGATGACACATGGGGTAGTTGATTCTTACACCACAAGTTGACCAGGACAGACTGGTGCACGGTCAGTGGTAGTGCACATTGTGTATCGCACGTACACTATGTGTAGTCCCTTTGGGTTAGAGACAAGCCTTATATTCCATACACGACCTAGATGACTGGTGAACGGTAACACATAGTCAACAAAACATGTGGATCATTAGACATTCCATGTACTCCAAATTTTTTGAGGTATGTTTTACATGCTGAATCCCTAGGCATATACCTCGAATAGACGGTGAAAGGTGTACACGCAATGTAGATCAGATCTACACACTATGTACTTATACCAAGTTTTGAAGATTTAAAATTTATTTATTTTACTATGTAAACCTTGAGAAATTTACATTCATGTGGTCTTAAAGATAGTACATTCCATGTGATAGGTTTTAATATACATAAATATTTAAATGTTTAATTAATAACTATGTAATGTTCAGATCTTCATATCATGTATGAGTCGTATTACAAGTATTTACTATATGTGCATTAAATCATAACATATGACCAAAAAATAATGTAATTCATGTAATCATTCGTGAAGTACACATTGTGAAAGTACATGATAAGTCGTGTATTCCATATGTCACAAGAGTAAAACAGTATATAAGTATACTACATATTAGGTAGAATCAGATGAGTATTCACCATGTTACCTACATTGTAAAAGTCATATACACAGTTAATTTTAAATGATTTTTATTAAATTATAATGGATGATAATATCAAGGAAATTTAGATAAGAACTAAAATAAAAGAATTGATTAATTAAAGATAATCATTTATCGATTCGAGTGTCATTTATCTTAAATAAGAATTATTGAGAATTTAATGCTAGTTTTATTAAATTCATAATTTGTTACATGAATATGGATGATCACAAGATAGAAGAAACCTTTTTCATATGATTGTTTTCATTTAATTTATTATTAAATTAAATTGTTGGCCTGCGTTCCTTCTCTTCTCATTATTATATAGGGCCTTCGTTCCCGTGGTTTGTTTTATATAAACCCCTTGTCCCCCTAATCTTTGTGTGAGTAAAAGGTATATGTAATGGATGGAGATCCCAAGCTAGTGGAGGTGGTTCAAGTTAGGATCTAAGGCGAAACCAATCTAAGGAGATAGAAAGATGGACATGTGGAAAGCTATAAAGACAAACCTCAATTTATTCAAAGTTTTTTGCCCCTAGGTCAACGGTTAGTTTATCATCCTCTAAATGAACTACCATTAGTATAATCTCATGATCACAAACTTTACTTTATTTTTGTTAGTTGTATGGTTATTTCATTATGTATGTCTTATTACGATCAAATAATTAATGAATTAACAGGAATGGAAGATGGAACTAAAATAAATCAACTTATGCGTAAATATAATCTAAGACATGGTTAATCACTTAAGTAATTACACTTAATATTCACAAGTATGTGATAAATATAAATATTTTAAATTTACACATAAAAGGATAAAATCCATCAATAAAATATTAATTTGTTGTATCCTTCCATTCCTTCAGTTAGAATCAAACCATAGTTTAAAGTTCTTGACCTTCCAATATTGGGGTACTTTCAATTTTTTGAAAATTCTAACTTGAGGTTTTAGGTTTACTTAACTTAGTTGAAATCAAGGGTTGACTACCAAAGTAGGACTTTGTGTAATTGAGATTAAAAGGTTGAGGAAATCTAAATTAATGTTTTTAGGATTTGGGAGTCCACTCAGCGGATCAAGGAACTACGAGTTTATGTAGTTAGAATTTGTAATGCCTACTTAAAACCATTTGAGTTTCTTAAACAACCAAATTTGGGGTAATGTGAAGGGAATATAGATCCTTTCCACTTGAATGTACAAGAAACATGATATTTTTAAGCCAATGGTGAGTGCTATTAGGTTTTGATAACATAGTGGGAGACTAATAAATATAACATTTATTTATTTTTCTAAATTTATCATATAAAGTACAAAAATTATTCTCATCTTATTTTGTAGAAAAAATAATAAAATTACATCAAACATATCATTGTGATCCATAAATGAGAAGGAAAACCTTCTCACCAGCACCAATTTCCAGGAGTGAAAAAGACGCCTACAAGTCATCCTTCACCATGAAATGAAATTCTATGTTCTGGAAGAGCCTTTATCAGTTGCGCCTAGTAATGAGGCAAGTGATGAAGATCTATCTATCTATGAGAATCATATTAATGATGCTATAGATGTTTAGGGCTTCATGGTATCATTCATGTCTGATGATATTTTAAACAAACATGTATATATGGATGCCTTCAGTAGGATGTCTCACATTCAAGACCTCTATCAAGAGAAGTTTAGACATGAGAGGTATGAGATCTCCAATGATTTTTTCACAACTAATCTTGGAGAGTCTTCACCAACTAATTATCATGTAGTCAATATTATTGGATACACTAAATTCCTAGAAAAATTAGGGATTAAATTACCAGATGAGTTTCATATATATCTCATACTTTTATCACTTCCCAAGACCTTATTCAACTTTATTGTTAATTAAAATATGAGTAATAGTGAGAAGATTCTTTCATAACATCTGACCTTGATTCTAAAAGTGGATAAGGACATGGGGATTTACAAACCCACATTCCTTATGGTGAATAAGAAGAGAAAGGAGAAGGCAAAGGGCCCCAAGACTTATAAACAATCTAAAGCACCCAAGAATTGTCCTACCAAAAGGAAGAAGATCCAGAGGTATGGAAAGTAAAGGTAGGTGATCTGTTTTTCATGTGGAAAGTTGGGACACTAAAAGAGTAACTATACCCAGAGGAAAGGGAAAGATAAATGTGCATTTGTAATCTCATGTAATCTTTCCATTTCTACACATTAGGTATTAGATATAGCTTGTATTTATCATATCTATATCCAAATGCAATAACAAAGTAGATTTTAAAATATTTCCAGAGGAGTGGTGGATTTGAGAGATACCAATAGAGCGAGGATGGATACCCTTTACATTGGTGTCTACCACCTTTCATTTCCAAAGAGAATGATTTTGGTTTTAAGAGATTATTATCATGTACCTACAGTTATAAAGAACAAAATTTATATGTCATGTTTAGATATAGATGGGTTTGTTTTAAAATTTGGAAATAAAAGTTTTTTCTTTTATAAGGAAAACATATGTTATGGTATGGAACATTTAAATAATGGTCTTTATATATTAAATTATAAAAAAAAGTGTTCTAAATCAATAAAGAATCATGTTCACACAACTCATATAACACACAGTTGTGGCATCACCCTCTTGGTTGTGTAAATGAGAAATGTTTGAAAAAGATCAGTCAAGATTTTTATTTAGAATCTTCTAAAATAAAACCACTTGAAATATGTCTCACTTGTTTACAAGGAAAAATTACCAAACCACCATTCAGTGGATAGGGTGAATGGGCCACATAACTTCTAGGATTGGTACACACTGATGTGCATGGACCATTTCTAGCAAAATCTAGAGGTAGATATTCTTACTTTATAAATTTTACTGATGACTTGAGTAGATATGGATATATCTACTTGATGAGGTATAAGTATGAGTCCTTTGATAAATTCAATGAATTCATGAATGAAGTAGATAATCATCTTGGTAAGAAGATAAAGAAGCTTTGATCGGATTGAGGTAGGGAATATGTTAACCAAGAGTTCATCAAATTTCTACAAGAGTTTGAGATTATATCTCAAATCACTCCACTTTATACACCATAGTGGAATGGTGTTAGTGACAGGAGGAACCATACCTTGTTAGATATAGTAAGGTCTATGATGAGTCATGCAGATCTTCCATTATCCTTTTAGGGATATTCATTACAAACTGTGACATACACATCAAACCGAGTACCAACTAAAGAGGAAAATGGAATTCCCTTCGATTTATGGAGTGGAGAGAAACCCGTTTTGTTTTATACACATGTATGGGTTTGCGAGGCATTTTTAATGCCTTCTCAAGAAACAAACTATAACCTGGGGCATGAAGTGTATCTTTATAGCGTACCCCATAGAAATAATGGGATACTACCTATACACCCCTCAGATAAGAAACTGAATGTCACAAGACAATCCATATTTCTTGATAGGGAGAACATATTCAAAAAGGATAGTGGGAATAATATTTACTTCAATGAAGTTGATGCTAAAGATACACAATAGTTGGTATAGAAACAGATTCCATAATTCCCTATGGAAGAAGTAGTTCCTGAAACCCAAGTACAACGTTGGATCAGAAGAGAGGTAAGAGAACTAGATAGATATGATTTTTTAGGCACTGAGGATTATGATTCATTATTGGTTGACAATGACAAACCTATCTCTTATAATGAGGTAGCAGAGATATCAGAAGCAACAAGATGGATATAAGCTATGAATTATGAGATGGATTCCATGTATCAGAACTAATTTTGGGTTCTGGTTGATGCACCAGTTGATGTAAAGTCTGTTAGATGCAAATGGGTATTCAAAAGGAAACTAGATATGGAAGGTAAAGTATGTACCTATAAAGAAAGGCTAGTGGTTAAAGGTTTTAAATAGCATCAAGAAATTGACTGTGATGAAACATTTTCACTTGTTTCCATGTTTAAATCAATCATAATCATACTTGCTATAGCATCTTAACATGACTATTAGATTTGGAAGATGGATGTAAAAACTGAATTCATTAATGAGAACATTCAGGGAGATGTCTATATGACACAACTAGAAGGGTTTGTGACTACAGGTGATTCCAATTTTTTTTAAAGTTGTTTAGATACATTTATGGATTGAAGAAAAAATCCAGGTCATAGAACATTTGATTCGATGAAGTAATAAAATAATTTGGTTTCATTAAGAATGAATGTGATCCATGTGTTTACAAAATGTTTAATGGAATTATAGTTGTTTTACTAGTAGTATATGTTGATGAAATATTACTTATTGTAAATGAAATACCGGTCTTACAATCTATTAAGGACTGGTTGAACACGTTTTTCTCCCTGAAGGACTTAAATGAAGCAGCCTACATTCCAAGGATCAAGATCATTCATAACAGATCCAAGAGGCTTCTTGGACTAAGTCAAAGTACATATATTAACTATATACTAAAGAGATTTAGTATGGAAAAATACAATATGGGATTGGTTCCAGTGTCACATGGTTTACATATTTCTAAGAAAATGCGTCCTTATACACAATAAGATAAAGAGAGAGTGAGTAATATCCCATACACTTTGGTGATAGATTCAATCATGTATGCCTTGTTATGTACTAGACTTGATGTTGCCTATGCACCGAGCATGGTAGATATATATCAAGAAGATCCAAGAGAACAACATTGTATTATTGTTAAGGCCATCCTTTTGTATTTAATAATAACTAAGGATATGTTACTAGTGTATGGAGGAGATGTGGAGCTGGTCCTCAGGGGTTATATTGATGTTATATTGATGCTGGTTTTTAGAAAGATTTAAATTATCTGAAGTTATAATCTGGATATTTTTTCTGTCTCAACGGGAGAGCCATGAGGTGGAAGTGTTCAAAGAATCCAGTTTTCACTGATTCTACAGCAGAGTCCAAGTATATAGCAGTTTCTAATGCAACTAAGGAACCTATTTGGATTTAGAAAATTTTCTAGGATCTTGATTTGTTTCCTAGAAGTAAAGACCCTATCACATTGTATTGTGATAATACTGCAGCAGTGGTTCTTGAAAAAGAGCCAAGGTCACACCAATGGATAAAACATATACTTTATAAGTGTCACATCTTGAGGGATTTCTATCAGATGGGTGAAGTTTCAGTAAGAAAAGTACATGTATAAGATAACATGGAGGACCCGTTGACTAAAGGCCTATCTCAGCAGAAGCACGAGTCTCATGTGAGAGCTAGCAGACTGAAGGTTGTTATCATTTAGCTCTAGTGCAAGTGGGAGTCTATTAGGGTTGGTTCCCTAGAACCAAATTTATTTTACGTTATGATAAAATTTTATTCATGGCTTTTAATATTAATAAAATCTTTATCACATCATGATTGTTCTTCTTCATAACATAGTATATGATAATGTTCTAAGATTAGCTGTCACACTAAAAGGTCATAGCAGTTCCCTACTATGATGATAATCCAAAAGTGCTACGACACTATTCTTGAATATATGTTCTATAGCCGGATGATATCATTTGATGGAAAAAATGATATAATATATTAGGGGTGGAGGATCATAGGACTTTGAGGAATCTTCTCATGGTGTATTGACTTGGTAATATCCAATATGGATATTATGAGAATGCGACCCACCAGTAGGAAATCCACATTTCTATGTGTCATTGGATGATCCTATATGTGTACTTTTTTATTGGTCCTTAAAATAAAACATTATTATTAATGAGTATTATGAGTTGTGTACTTTGATGTATTGACAAAAAAACGTGATGACAGATGTTCATAGTAAGGTAGGATACATTAGGTGCATCAAGAGTAATATTGCATTAATGAATAATATGAGAAAGGATTTATCCCTTATGTTCATTAAAGGAAGTTAATATTTTAGGCCCTTTTATGGAAATGCCATAGCCTAAATAAATCCATGTCCATGATGTTCTATAGGCATGTTCTGTTTCCAGAAAGTTAAAGAAATAGATATCGAGCATATAGGTTGATGGCATAGACATGTAACCTACTGTATTTGAAATATTATGATAAAGGGATTATATTAAACAGTAAGTGTTCATATGGGGTCACATGTTTTTGTAACATTAACTTTTTTCTCTATGGGATCCTTGGCATGTTTCTAGATGCTAACCTTGGACTTTAGGCTGCTTCACCTAATCCCACTGAGAAAGTGTCTTAGAGGTTCACACATTAAGTGTATCCAAAATCTCAATTAAATAATATATTATTATTTATTATTTAAAAGGATGAATAAATATTATTTCCTTATGAGGTTTAATAATTATTCATGTATTCTTGATCGCATATAAATAATTATTTTTTTTGTTTAGTAAATATAATATTTATTTATTTATTGGTGAATAATGCAGTGATATTTATTTAATAAATAAATAGACATTATTCAAGGTCCAATAAATATTGTGGAGGGATGGTGGACTGATTTTAATGGTCCAGTGATAAATGATAATATTGAATATTATTTAATTAAATATTATTTAATTATAATTCATAAGTTTGACACATGTCAAGAAATAATATTATTACTATTGTTATTTGACATGGGGTTTTTCTAGGATTAAATAAATACTAAGGGCATTTGTGTAATTATCTTATTTTAACCCTATAAATATAAATACCCAATTATGTTATTTTCTCAAGACATAATTAAGTTGTACACAAAAAATCTTGGAGGATCTTATCAAGCCTAGAGATCCCCATTATCCAAGAATGCTCCCAAGATTGGTGAGAAATACTCCTCTACCGGATCAAGGAGAACGCTTGGAAGCGATTATCGAGGAGATCAATGTGGATAACACAAGTGAAAGGATATTCTATTATAGCACCCAAAGACACCTTTGGAGACATATAGAGATTCTTGGAACATGTGTGGATCACCTCTAGAGTATATTTACACTGGGTTTATACAACGAAATGGTGTTGAACCACAGATCTATCGTCAGATTCCTCAATGATTAAATAATTACTTAGATGTAATTATTAATCATATTAAATTAATTATAAAAAATATGTGTCGATATTTTATCCCTGGTTCTGGCATGATTAGTGTTGTCTATATTTGATTTAATTCCTTTGATCATAGCGATTAAAAATCATATAGATCTTAGATTGATCATCAATCATGACAAAAAGAAATGTTGGGAACCGCCCATTGCACGCTTCCGCTATGCCGGGAAGCTACTTACACATCCATCCAGAAGGAACTTGGGATGTAACCACCTAGAAGAAAGAGCAGGGAAGAGCAGGCTTCTAGCCATCCATCCCCCCATTGGAACGTTGGGAATGGAACCCCCCGGGTGACTATGCAGGTGTTCGGTACATAGTGCTCAACATGGGTGGGGTGCATATAGAAATCACAAGAGAATACAATTATATATATATATATATATATATATATATATAATACCAATGGTCATACCCAACCTATGGTTTCTTAAACAGACCACCAAGTCACAAAATTTCAAACATTGCTGCTTCCTCTAAATGCACAACACCACACAACACACCAAAAAACCCAATTCACATTCTCAACCAATTTATTTAACCACTTTAATTATTTATTAACAAATTCATTTAACGATTTCATCACTATCTAGGAAACTAATAAACACTGAAGCAGTTATTCCATATGGAAAATATCCTAATAAATAAAGGAATCTTCACATTTAAGAAACATCATTCCACAACCTTTCTATTTAACACCCATTCATGATATATCATATATCTATCTCTAGATATGGGGTGAAGGTTAATACTTGTAATCAATGGAGAATAACCCATACCAAAAACTACCATAATTCATAAAATTCATCCTACCAAACCACCATGCTAACCAAAACAACCATCAACTCACAACCACATCCAGCAATACATTAAACCACAACTAGATCTGCAGCCCCACTACACAAACATCCCATGCCCAGATCACTACATTAATAAAACTACCCCCCATATGCATAGTTGTTCCCACCACCTCATCACCAAAAAAACCAAATAAATACATATTCATATTTAACATGACGTCCCTCATTTAATTTCCACTTGATAATTTAGGGATTATCACAAAACTATATGATCTTGTGGAATTCATTTATTATCCAATATACATGGTTAACAATTTTCATAGACAATAATTTAGTATGAGGAAAAAAACATTCCATAAACCATTCTATGAACTAACAAGGACCCCCCAATAATCATGATTTTTATTGGGTAATTATCCCATAAAAATCAAAATATCAATAGAAAGACAAAACACAACCAGAACATAGGTCACTTTTCCCAGCCCCTATTAATTGATTTGAAGCTGGTTTAATTAAATTTATTAATAAAAAAACTATATTCACAAGAGTAACATATATATACCCACCCCGCATGATACACAATTAATAAATTCGAAAGATAAACCTACTTGGAAGAAAAGACAATCAGCATTTCCTGATTACACCGAAACAGGGGCACACATGCAGCAAGAAAAACTCTAGGGAATCATGAACCAAAGGATGCATCCCAACCTAATGAATCCTATGGGAAGAAAGGATCAGGGTTTCACATACCAAGATAAACAAAGAAGGAATAATAAGGGGAAGGACATCTCAGGTTTGTAAATATCTAAATTGAGTCACAAGTTTAGATACGTTTTGATTTTCCAATAAAGACGGATCTGGTCAAGAACATGCATTTTGACCAATTAAAAGCCTCCTCACTCTTATGGAATTTAAGATTTTATTTATGGGATTTCAATCAATCTTAAATCCTTTAAAATAAGGCATTAAAAACGTTTTACATCAAAGGATATATAGAAAGGGAAGAACTGGAGGAAGTTGGAAACACTATTCTCGAGACACCGCTGAATAAGGCGCCGCTGGATGAGGTACCATCAGACGAAGTACCTCCAGATGAGGCCCTTATGAACAAGTCACCGTTAGATGAAGTACCTATAGATAAGGCGCCACTGGTCTAGAAGTCGTCAGATGAAACACCTTCCACTATCAGTGAGATATAGTCAGGTGAGACACCACTAAACATCCTACTGTTAGGCACAAAGTAGCGCTGGCTGAGGCACTACTGGGTGAGTGACCGCCAGTGAGTGACTGCCATGGTGACACTGTTGGGGTGACACTTCCAGGGTGACACTTCAAGGGTGACATCACTAGGGTGACACCACTAGGGTGACACCACCAGGGTGACACACCGTTATAAAACTTTGAAAACTTGGATTTTTTTGAAAAGTGTTGAAATGAGTCACCTTAACCTCTTGAACGCCTCAGATACCAAGGTTATCACAATGTAATGGACTAGAGAGGTCTGAGCCATTACATTTTTAATCTATAGTGATGATTTAAATAATTTATTATGATTATTCCTCAAGAAAAATGATAGGGTAATATCACATGACACACATCAATTAAAGGATAATGATAAAAGTTACCCATTATATAATATGAAGTTGATGGCAGTTATCTTTGCATTCTAAATTTGATTGGATTATATTTGAAGTAATAATTATGGTATATATACTGATCCCAAGATCCAAATATATATACTAATATAAAAGGATATTAATATGTTCCCAATTAGATAACTAGAACTAATAAAATATTTTGATTTCTCAAAACATTACCACCTAGGGAAGCAAAATACACTAGAGGATGATTTAAGAAGAAGGACCTTGATACCCTATCCTTGATAAGGATTTAAAGGGACTCAATCTTTGTGGATATTCAAAGGATGTATAATGAAATAAAAAATTATGGTATTAAATCCTACCTTTCCCAAATTACTTCTCAACCGTCAATCTATATAATGATTAAGGAAGCCCAAAATAGTGATATGGAACTGTAGAATTAGGTATAAAATATTCTATAGTTCAATGTTGATAAAAATGGAATTATAATGATTAGAACTTGAATATGAGTACCATAAAAATTATAATTTAATAAGGAACTTTTATATGATTCCAATATCTCATCCTTCTCTATTTATCCTAGAATAATGAAGATGTATCGATATTTTAATCAACACTTCTATTAGGATAACATTAAGAGGGAAATGGTAGAATATGTATGTTGATGCTTTGTATTCCCATAAGAAAAGGATAATCTTCATAAATATAAGGGGATGATGCAAACATCTTCTATATCAGTAAGGAAGTAGAAGAACATCACAAAAAATTTCATTATCTTCCTCCCTAAGACTCATAAAGGGAAAAATTCCATATGAGTAGCGATGGATCAAATTTATTGCTCAATTAGCTTTCAAATTTTTATATATATGAAGTGTTAAGGATGCATGGGGTATAAATTTTATTTGTACGTAATTAAAATACATGGTTAACATAAAAATTATGGAGGCGTATAAAACAGATATGGAGATAAAATTATCTCAATATATCACCCTCAAATAGATGGTCAATTTGGGAGGACCATTCAAACATCAAAAGATATTCTAAGATCCTACTCAATAGAATTCAATGGATATTTGGATCAATATATTATATAGTCAAGTTTTTATATAATTAAAGTTTCAACTCAAGCATCCAAATAGAACCATATGAGGCTCTATATGGGAAAAATAAATAACTCTAACTTGCTAGGATGAAGTTAGGAAGAGGAAGAAGTTAGGAGATAATATTTTACAAGAAAATATGGATAAGTTTTAAATAATTCAATGAAATGTTAAAGCTATATAAAGGTGAAAAGAGTGCCATGCTGATAATCAACGACGAGATCTCAAGTTCAAAGTTGGTGAAAATTTGTTCCTTGAGAAATATCATGGGATAATTATTTTGAGATTTAGGAATAAGGGGAAGCTAAACCCTAGTTACATTGGCCCCTTTGAGATTCTTGATCATGTCTAGGTTGTAACCTATCCTTTAGAACGCCCTCCACACCTCTAAAAAGTATATGATTTGTTCCATGTATCAATTTTTAGGAATTAAATACCATGATCCTTTCAATTGTTACCCCTATTGGGATGATAATGAAGAGAAGTATACAACCCCTGAAGCCCACCTCCAATAGGACATGGTTTGGAGAATCACATCAAGGTTTTAGAATAAAAAATTGGATGCATTACCCTATTTAAGAAAATTTATGTAATAAGAGATAAGATATGATCCACCCATTAACACTATGTATAAATAAGTAATAAATCCAAATACATGAATTTAATTATATATATAATTTGAAACAAATGAGAATATAAAAAAACATCCTTAGAATAAACCACACACTTTCAAAAATCTTGAAAAAGTACTCTGAGCTAGTGATTCCCACCTCGATCAATAACTAGTTTCTCTGGGCCAAATAAAAATTTATATATACATAGGGTGAGAAAATAATTACACTCAATAGGATCTTACCAATAACCTCTCTTAAAAAATATGAAAGAATCATACTAAATCCCAATGAATAAACGGTTTAATCCAACTCATTAACTAAATAGTTAAACATATTTCCCATCATAACAATGACTTTCTCACTAGAAAACACATAGAATTAAGAAATCCATAGAAACACACACACACACACAAACACACAGATGAAAGGTAAACCACTTCCACATACCCAATGTTGTGTCTCTCTCATGCCCTAATAACTCACATCCTATGTTAATCCCTCCCATAAGTCATATTTCCCCAAACTAAGAAATATTTTCAAACCCATCTTGCATCCTTTATAGCTCATCACTATCTCATAATCACCTCATACCATAACCATATAGAAGTATAGAATCCACTATATCCCATGTGTCAAATATTATACATCAAGACACTAAATCCAAACCATTCACACCCTTGGGAAACTATAGTCACCTAAACCATATTTAGGTGTGAGATATAAACTGAAGTTTCTAAAACTCACAAATAAATATATAGAAAATCGAGAACCAACATATCCCACATGAGTATATACCTTATACATTAATCCATTATAGTATATTTATACCCAAAAAATATACTACATCTGAAGGGAGACAATGGGAGAGGTAGAAGTCATCCATCCATTCCCTCGCTTTGGATGTTGGGGAAAATAGCCCACAAAATAATTGAGTGTAATTTTCTCTATCGACATAGGTGGTGAAGCATATAAAATTAGAAAATATTAGGATCAAATCACACATAATGATACTACGTGATTATACCTATCCTTATAATCAGACTAAAATTATCATCATATAATACACTAGGTTGTCACCACTAAGGCCTAGGAGACTAGTTCTGAAACATACATAAAAAGAATCAAGATTAACATCTTTAACCATATTTACATAGCAGTTTATAAAATTAAAAATTTACCCATTATTAATTATACCATAATTAAATCTATCTTAACTATATCATTTCATCACAATCCACATGATTTTAGAAATCATATTATAAATCTTGATTTAATACCCATATTCTTTGATTGTTTAATTCAACCATACCATAGATTTGATTATTTAATTACATCATATCTTTATGATCAGCCACCCATGTGCATCGTTAATTCCTCATTGTGTGAGTAAAATTATAAATTTATATATGTCCCAAACTTTACGTAACTAATAGGTCATAGTATGGTAGAAGTACGGGGTCGATCCCATGAGGAGGATGCTGTTATGTGGGTGAAAGAGATTTGGTCATAAATCCTTTGTAAGAGTCCTTACTAGTTTACTAAAGTTTGAGAGTTTGTAAATAATTTTGGGTTTTAATTCAAGTGTTTAAATAGGGTTCAAGATCAAGTCTAAGTATCTTAATAAAGGTGATCCTAGTTCTAATCTTGGCAAGGTCCTAAGTGCTTAGTCTACGAAGAAAACGGTGGTCTCTAGTAAACCTTGGTCCAGTCTTCTAGTTATACCTAGGATGTAGCTATTCCATGGTCAGGAGGCTAGCTACAGTCCTAGATTCATTACATTTATCTTCTATTGTAGAAATTTCCCTAAGATAATGGTCATAGTCATAGTTTACTTCAAAGAGGATAGGGTTGTTTTCTTGACTATCCGATGGTCATAGTGTGGTTTCACAAATGGTGTTTGACCATTGGTTTATATCCTGATTACTAATCCATTTAGGTTTACCAAAATTATAACTAGAGATTTAATTAAGCATCTAGATACATCGAATCTTGATCCCTACCTCGATGGGTTTAGCTACTCATGTTGGTAATTAAATCAATAAAAGGAATAGAAGAAATAATGATAAAAATACTAATAGAATTGAACATGTACTGAGATGAAATGAACATGCAAGAATAATTTAAATAAAATTTCACTTGAAAGGAATGAAATGGAATTGAAACAACTCGGTAATTGAAGGTGTTGAAGAAAAGTGAATCCATGACTCTTTGATTGAAAATGTAAAGAAATTACAAAAACTAAAGTGTTTAAAGAGGGAAAAGAAATGAGAATTCTGAAGGGAGTCTAAAGAGAGAGAGAGAACTGATCCCAATGTGTCTTCTAAAGTGCTGCTGAGATGCTCCTTATATAGGCGGAAATGATCATGTCTTATACTTGATCGTCACATCGTGAACCCTTAATCTACATTATTTTAATGAGGATCTCCAGCATGACATGCAGATCTTTCATGGATTAATGATGTTTGACCTTGGTCACATCGTGTACAGGTGGTTCACAATGTGTACCCCATGGTCAGCTATCTTTTTATATTGAATCCTCATGAATTTATCAGCGTTCAATTTGACTGGTGTCACGACATGTAGTAGAGATTCATGATGTGAACTGGTAATTACCCCAGTCAATGTGGTTGGTCATGAATTAAGCTTCATGACTTGATGCAGGCTATGATCATCAAGTACATGACGTGTACTTGACCATCACAACATGTACTTGGCCATTTTTATAGCTTTCCTGCCTTTATTCATTGGAATATTGTGAAGTTATATTTCCTAAAAAATTATACATCTATTGCGTTCATTATCCAGTAAATGAATAAAGAATAATGAAAAAGTGATAGTAAAATATATATAACATTTAGGATTATAAAACCCACCACACTTGAATCATTTCTTGTCTTCAAGAAAAATATGTCAACAAACATTTCAAAAAGGATAAGCAATTTTCAAATAAAGAATTGTACATTATGTCCATGAAATTAAATTAAGTTTAAGTAAAAAAGTAGTCAAGTTCCAGTTTTAATCCTACCTAGTAAATTAGTCATGCCTCATAGTTCATTTTTTCAAAACAAATTCTATTCTCTTAATCACAATATTTTAACCGCTACTTAAGCTATATTCCCTATTGAAATTTACCTCACCATAATTTTCTCTCATCACTCAGGGTAAAATGTAAGTAAGGTATTCTAGTACTCTGAGTTCATATTCCTAACCATATGATTACACTGGATATATCATCTCCACTGTGTAAAGACAAGTATAAAAATAATCTTGAGAACTTTTATAAAAAAGGTTCTGATGACTCTGGGGCTATAGGTAGGTAGGTAGAATGTGAAAATCAGTCTCAAAAGGAATGTAAGCTCTAAATTACAATGAAGATTCAACCTGATAAGTGCGATGAAATTCCTCCATCTAGCGAGTCAGGTCCATACTCCATCAGATCAGGCTGGATCCATATGTACCGAAAGTAATTAGCTAAAGAATTTATTTTGTTCCTTTATTTTTTCTTTTGCATTTTTATTTTTCAAAATTTATTCCTAGGATAGATCTCACATCTATTACTTAACAACATATGATCCTTCAAAGGATTCATTGATAAATAAAATGGCGATTTTTGACCCTCCTAGTACACAACCCATACCAATTTTTTATTTTAATTTAAATTTTTTAAAGGAATAGAATATGAATGAGATAAAACAAAAAGACATATGGATCATAACCTAGTAGTAAGGTGAGTGCGCCATACATCTCTTGAAGTGAAAGCATCCCATGCTGTCTGAATGCCTCTACCACACTTGTTTAAAATATAATCTTCAAGAATTGTACAAAGAGCAGGGTATAAAGGTAAATAGGTTGGAAATAAATTTTCTTCTAATAGGTCATTCATGGAAACTATGGGCTAAAATAAGGATAGAGGTTAGGTGGGTCTTAAGTAAAATGGCTATCAAAGGCTGCCTCAATCATTTTAAAATTACACTTGTTCAGTCATCATTTTGATAAGTTATCAATGCAGTTTCTAGTAGGTTTCCATGTCCCAGGTATCTCTCATGAAATATGATCAGAAAAGAAAATGAGATTGAAGGCTTATAATCCTCTTGGGTACTAAGAATAAAATAAAAACTGTAAATTACAAAGGGAATAAATCCTAAGTAGTGATTCAATTAATCATGATTTCAAAGATTTCAAATTTTATTTAAACTTCTAAGCTCAGAAATCATTCTAAAATTCTAAATAGGGGTAAAACATGGTTTTTAACATTTTTATTTTTAACTTTATTTTTAATTTACACAGCCATAACATTTTTTTTTTCAAATTTGGAGCATGCTTATCTATTTGAAAAATGTCTCCTAGAACAGTCAGATCAAACAAAAATTAAGTGTATCTCTGTGAAAATATGAGAAAGACCCCCCCCCCCACTCACATAAAAGGAGATAGTGTCCCCATTGTATATTAAATAATGTGTGGGAGTGGTGTGGTAGTAATTTTTGAAAATTGAATTGAAATGGCAGTGATGATATAATTTAAAAATAGGGAATCTAGAGCTCCTTGAGATGAATTGGCATGCCATGGGGGTGTCTGAGCTATCTTAACATTGAAGTGTTGATTCACCTGAAAAATATGTTAGTAGAAAAATCCTACACTATATAACAAACGTTAATCCACAGGTTTAAACATTTTAATAGCTAAGAATCATGCATTTGTAAAAATAAGGAATAACTATAACCTTTTTATTTATTGAATGAATGTTTTCATAAAGTACTGCAATGGAACACTAAAAAATCCAAGACTCAAACAAAACTCAAAAACAACTATTGGTTTCCTCCCATAAAGCGTTAACATTAAAGTCATCATCCATATGGGTGGACCAAAAAATTAAAAGAGTGGGCCCACTGGCTTAGTTTCTTCTCTTGCGCTTGTAGTTACTGATTGTTGTGTCCTCTAGTTCGAGTGGTCACTTAACTGGATTCACAACTTCAGGTGCATCTCAACCAAAAATTAAATATGGTAGAAATGGAATCATTGGTGGAGGTGGTTGTTGATGATGGTGGATTTCCAATGATAAAACTTGAAGTTGATTGGTTATCTCTACGACATGCTGTGTTACTCGTTGCAGAAGGATATATGGAGGAATGGATCTGTCAATAACATCAAACGACTCATAAGAGATAGACATTGCTAAGGAAAAAGAAAAAGGAAGAAAAAGTAAAAACACATGAAAAAAGGGAAAATAAATCCAAAAATGTATATAAATATCCTAGTGTAGTACAAAATAATGAGAAATAAAGCAGCTTGCCCCTACAAAAAGTGTCCCAAATCCCAAAAAGTATGAAAATACAAATCAGTGCTCCAGGCCAAAAATCTCCTCCATGGTCAGACCAGTGTCAGATGATGGAACGAGCTGGTTGCATAAATCACCATTAGTAGCAGCAATAATGGTAGGTGGGGCTGAGGCCGATGGTGATGTGGTGGTGGTGGGTAGCAGGGCTAGGGTGGGTGGTTGGGAATCTCTAATATGTATAGTGTCCATGTCTCTGGCAGCTGGATCAATGAAAGGGACGTCGGGATTGGTCTTAGTAGCTGGTCCCTTTCCCTTTTAGGCATATTACTCCGGGAAATCCTACTGAGTAGTAGGGTCCGTGACGTCGGGAGGTAGGTCAAAGGCCAGAGAGGGTGAGGGAGTAAGGGTGGATGAGGAAGGGCCAACGGTAGTAGGTGGTGGAGGGGTGAATGAGGAAGGCTCAATGAAGGGAAGTTGGAGGTGGGCAGTGAACTGGCGTTGATTTTCCAGGACGCACTGGTGGAGTACCCATAGGACAAAAGGAGTGGGGTGGGTAGGTGCATGATAGGTGGAGGGGGTGGCGGTTGGGGCCGCTAGTGGCTGGGTAGAGGGGTATGCTACTACTTCCGATGGATTCTCATGTGGATCAACCTCCTGAGGTGCATTCGGCTGGGGTATGGGCTCCTGGAATCCAGGTGCCCAGAAATATATGTCGTCTTCCTTCACTAGAATCCTCATCTTGTGCAGGATCACAAGATCAATAAGCTTGACTGAGCCTAATATGGTGAGAGGCTGTGAACCATTGAAAAAATGGAGGTATCTGGCCAATAAGGTGATGAATAATCCACCCATAAGCATGACCCAACTCCTCTATACGAGTACTCTATATTAGGAGGCTAACTGGGCATCCATGTTGATGAGAGGTCCACCCATGGCAGTAGTGAGGATAAAAACATCAAGCTGACTGACACTGCCATGAGTTTTTCCTCATGCGAACCACCCATGTGCCATGGGATGGTGTAGTATATGCAGGGATGGAGTCCTCAGTGGGGTGTACTTCACCAGCCTATGGTCATGATAGGATTAGGGGTCACGAGCAATAAGATGCCAAAGTCTTGATGCATCCTCTTGAGAAAGAATCATCTGCAGCATAGGGTAAGTGTCTGAGATCACGACATCCTCAGTGTAAGTACCGAGTCCTACACAAAACTAGGCCATGGTGAGCTGGTGTGGCATGCCGCCAAGTCTGAAGTGAAGGGAACCCACCAATATGTTAGAGGTAGCTAGGAACTCCAAAAACAACTCTCTATATGTATCTTCCCTGATGTCAGTGATGCTGTCGATGTGAAGTGTCTCCAATAATCTAAGGATAGCATCTATGACGTTTATCTTTTCAAGCATAGCCATATCCAGAGTCTTGTCGGTCCTAATGGGTTTGTCCTGGAGCTGAATGAGATTAACCCGGTGTTGTGGGCTTGCAATGTAGAGCACCAGGTTAAAATGAATATTATCGATCATAGAAGGGGATGAGCTTGTATCTTGCAAGGCGGATGGAGTGCGCGGGCGCTTAGCAGGAGGCTACTGGCTTATGGAGTTAGAGGAAGAAATTGATGATGATGCATAAGGTTTGAGCTGTAGCCTCTTGGTGTGTGCCATGGAGAGGAGGAGGAGCAGGTCTCATGTTGGTAGAAGGGTAGGATGGTTTGGTTGAGGTCAACGCGAGGAAGGGAGGTAGGAGGTATCACGTCATGAGGATAGGATGGGAAAGGTCACACATAGGTTTGAAAAGGATGGGGGGGGGTCTCAAGTTGTGACCCTTCATGTTATTTTTAAAAATAGACCCAATCCAGGTCATGACATATACCTTAAGGTCACATCGTGAACCTTGATAAAAATAAATTTTCAGAGAAATAACGGGTCACGTTGTGACCTATGGGTTTAAGACATATAATTCGATGGTTTTACTCTGGTTTTTCCCCTTTCTTTCCCTGCCTTGTTATTCAAATGAAAATAAGACTCAAAAAGACTTTTCTTGTTCTAACATAACAAACTTCTAACTTGGGTTGCCTCCCAGTCAGCTCTTCATTTATAGTCGAAAACTTGACTCAATTATGGATCATTTGATGAAATAGTTCTCTCAGAATGGTTCATGAAACATCTTAAATACATGATCATGTATTTTTGATGGTGAAATGTCCATGTATAACTCAGAGTGGACAATAATGCGCAAGGAGGAGGTTTCTCCTTGAAATGAGTACTTTGAAGTACTAGGATGAATGATGGATGGAGTCAACGAAGGCACCACCTCTCTGGTGGGTGGTTCAATAAAGTTGACTTTTTTAAAGTCACAGACTCCTTTTTCTATAACAAAGTCATCACATTCCTCCTTCTTAGTCATGGAATCTTCATCTTTCTAGGTAAGAGATATGACATTATAGACATTGTTGTCATTTGAGGGTTGCACCACTTGAATCAGGTTGAACAAAACCTGTTCTTCTCCTACTTTGATTATGATAATTCGTTGGTTCACATCTATCAGTGCCTTTCTTGTAGCTAGGAATGGTCTTCCAAGTATAACATGAACATTACCATCTTCTTCCATGTATAACACCAGATGTCAGCTGGGAAAATGAACTTGTCGACTTTTACTAGTACATCTTCTAGAATGCCTCGAGGGTACTTGACGAGCGACCAACTAATTTCAAAGCCACCCTTGTTTCTTTGAGATCTTTAAGTTCGAGATTTTGAAAAGTAATCGTTGGCATGAGATTAATGCTTGATCCAAGATCACAGAGTGCTATACCAAATTTTTGCGTGCCTATCTCACAAGGGATTGAGAAGCTACCCAAGTATCTCATCTTTGGTGGAATTTTTTTTCTGTAAAACTGCAAAGCATTCTTCATTTAAAGAGATAACTCCATGATCTTCTATTTTTCTTTTGTTGGATAAAACCTCTTTCAGTAACATGGCATAAATGGGTATCTAGAAAATATCTTTGGGAAAATGGATGTTGATATATAATTTCTTGAACATATCCCGAAACTTCTTGTATTGTGCCTCCTACCTAAGTTTTGTTTGTCTCTACGGATAGGGAAGACGTGGCTGGTATAGAAGTGGGGAAACATAAATAGGTTCCTTATGTTGCTCAGGAATATGTTCCTTCTCAGCTAGTACTTCTTAATGAGGTAAGGTGGGATTGAGTTCATCAGCTTTTTCATCTGGTACTGGTTGTTTTCTCAGCTGTTCTTCTTATGGCCTCGCTTATTTGGGTTGTTGGAAGTCCGGAATCTTTCCACTTCCATCACTACTACCTTATCTTCCTCTCGTGGGTATGTCTCAATGTTACTAGGTAGGGTACCAGGAAATATCTCAGATAAGGTCTTTGATATTTGACCCATTTTTATTTCTAGGTTTCTTAGTGAATCTCTCTAGTTTTTCTTATTTGTCTCATGGGTCGTCATTCTTTGATCAGAATTTTGCATAAATGATTCTAGGAGGTTGTCCAGATTTCTTTTCATAGGTTCTTGCTGAGGTATTGGATGAGGTGGATGAAATTATTGTGCTTTTTTGAGGGAATGGTTTTTTTGATCTTGTGGTCTTGGTACAGGGTTCATAGGAGGGTATCCTAGTGGTCCTTGAGATCTGGATTGGTTCTATCTTCCTCTTAGTTGAATATAACCCTAACTGTTCTAAGGTTTCTACTGATCAGGACTCTACTAATAACACTGTTACTGCGGGAATGGCTGGTTCGGTTGATTGTAATTTATTTAATTACAATCTTGCTATGGTTCTTCATATCCAATTTTGTAATCTTGATATAAATGTGGGCCACTGCACATCTCACAAGATTTTAATTCAATTATAGGGACAGGAGGGGGTTAAATAGTTGGTATCTAAAATGATTCTTTTTTTATGAGTGCTTCCACTTTCACTAATATCTTTGTGTTCTCATCCATTTGGTGGATTCCACGCTATGGTGGTCCAAGATTTCTTTACCAAAATTTTCATTATGAGAGACTTCATCAAGAATTTCTCTTTTGGCTTCGCGAGTCATAAACATGTGACCTCCATCAGTGGATACATCAACAACATTCCGTGCCACTGGAAGGAGCCCTTGATATAAAGTTTGGAGTTGTATCCACATATCATGTCCATGATGTTGACACATCCTCATTAGTTCTTTAAAGTGGCCCCATGCTTACCACATAGTTTCTCTATCAATTTGGTTGAAATTTTGAATGTCTATCTGAAGCTGCTGGGTTTAGATGGGTGGTAATTACTTGTCCAGAAATTTCTTAGCCAGTTTATCCCAAGTCGTAATTGACTTGGGAGATTGACTTTTTAGCCAGTCCCTGGCTTGGTCTCATAAGGAGAATAGGAAGACGCAAAGTCTTATTTCATTAGATGAGACTTCGTGGTTGCGAATGGTATCATAGACCTCCAGGAAGTTGGAAATATGTTCATGCAGATATTTTCTATAAAGACTTCTAAGATTACCCATGATCTAGATCATATGAATGATTCCAGGTTTTATTTCAAAGGTATGGTCTTGGATAGGGCGTAAAATAATGCTAGGGATCATACCATGTATTGATGGAAATCCATAATCCATGATCTTTTTCTCCCAGTTCATTATCAGGTGTTCCCCCAAGATGACTTGATGGTTGGGGTTTGGTAGGTTAGGACCCAAAGGGTGGAATTTCTCGGCCATTGTTGACTGGGGAAGAAAAGAGAGATGCCCTTCGATCATGGGATTAAAGGTCAAAAGTGATTGTGCTTCAAGAGTCCTTGAATGAGTCAAAGGACCTTAGTACATGCACAGGGTGAACAAAAAAAATTAAGACAAAAATATGCAAGGGTTTCTAGAAAGGGGGTGAGGGAAAGGTAATCATAGACATAGACCAGAATCCTAATCACTTAAAAATAGCGTTGCTCGTCAGAAATGGTGCCAAAATTTTATTGGCCACCCACGAGCGTCATTAATTCCTTGGGTTTTGAGTCAAATTAGAAATTTATATGTGTCCCAAACTTTATGTAACTATTAGGTCATAATATGGTAGAAGTCCTAGGTTGATCCCACAAGAAGCACGATGTTCTGTGGGTGAAATAGATCTGGTATTAAATCCTTTGCATAATTACTTACTAGTTGAATAAAGTTTGGAAGCTTGTAACTAATTTTGGGTTTGACTTCAAGTGATTAAATAGGGGTCAGGATCAAGTCTGAGTATCTAGATAAAGGTGATCCTAGTTCTAATCTTGGAAAGGTCCTAAGTGCTTAGTCTGCGAAGCAAGCGACGGTCAGTAGACAACCTTGTTCTAGTCTTCTAGTTCTACCTAGGATGTAGCTATTCCATGGTAAAGAGTCTAGTTACAGTCCTAGATGCATTACATTTATCTTATATTGAAGAAATTTCCAGAAGATAATAATCATAGCCATAGTTTACTTCAATTAGGATAGGTCATTTTCTTGACTGTCAGATGGTCACAGTGCAGTCTCACAAATGGTTTTTGACCGTTGGTTTATATCCTCATTACTAATCCATCTAGGTTTACGAAGTTTAGAACCACCAATTAAATTAAGCGTCTAGATACATGATTAGACACTAAATGATGCTAATATTCATTATTAATATATACAATATTAATGTGATTTATTATTCATAAACACCATTTTAGTGCATTTTACCTTTTGAACATCATTTCACATTATGACTATAATTCCTTCTAAAAATGCACTATTATGTGGTATATTTTTGAACATCATTTAAAGTACCCAATTATTCATATGATTTTAAGGAATATAATTATCCACATTTTAATTTTATATTTTGGGAAATTGATCTACACTTCAATATGAACATGTTTCATTCAGGGATCAATGGAAGATTCATAAAGGATGATGGAGATATTTGGAGATGAATGGAAGCATTTCTAGAGAAGGCAGATTGGACACTAGCCCACTGATGAGAATGTGGGACCAACATTAAGAACCCAATGAAGCCCAAATTTCGTGGGATTCTATAAGACATATAGAGGAACAAATAATGCTACAGGATCCTGTGCTAATTTGGCCTCCATCATGGTTATTGAGGCGGCCTAATTTAGAGATAAAAATATTGGCCAGATTCTGCGGCCCAGAAAAACATCCCACTAATCTAATCATATCTCCGAATCCAAAACTTCAAATGGGACCCAACTTTACATGAGGTTAGGAGACATCCGTTTATCCATTTTCTTCTTCTATTAACCACTCTAATTCGGCCATCTAGAAGGTCTTACAAGTGCGTATGTTAGGTGGATGAAAGCTGGATTCCACCTCGGGTCAAGGGTGGAAAAATCAACTCTCCCTCAACTTTCCAACCACCTATGGCCTACCACAATTAATTTAGGAGACTTGGACTATTTAAGGCTCGACCCAAGGCTTCAAAAAGTACTATTTAAGGCATTGGTGGTGGAGGATTTGAGGATCTTTGAGCTTTGTTTCTTTTTAATGCTATGCTGCCAATTTGATGTTGTAATCACATTCCTTCAATTGTAAGTTCCTTTAATTACCTTAGTTTATTTATAAAATTTCTTCATATTATGTTTTTATATTCTTATTATTATCTATTTGATACCATTTCCTCAAGGTTTGAACTTTTTCATACCAAACCTTGTGAGATTATCACACAATGGTGGAGTGATTGTTTTTTTTCATTGTTTTTTTTACTTCTCCAATTCCTCCCTCATGCGTATACTTTCTGCATCCATTAAAACCATGAAATAAATGGAGGGATAACCCACTTATGGGTTGATCCACGGGAGTATAAAGGGGATGTATTGGATGTTATTTCCCACTCCATTGATGGATAATCACTTCTTTTAAATGATATTTTTATTTGATGACTTTAAAACTTCTTCATCCTTATTGAATTTAAGGTCACACATTTCAAGTGCTAATAAGAACATTAACCTTGGAGTGCTAAAAAATTTGATCCTTCAAGTGTATAGGTGATTAGTATTAGGGTGTGTAGGCATTAAACCAGTAAGTTATGATTTTGTTTGATCTCTTTAAATTAACCCATCTAAAATATAATAAATTGAAACATTTTTACAAGAAAAAGAATGCATCCAATCCACCCCTTGTAATAACCTAGGATCAACCCTTCCCATAATTTGAATTCACTTAATACTTTTAGTGTTCACTTAAACCCATCTAAAATCAACCCAAATTTGGCCACTCAATAGCCAAAAACAGTCCATAGAATGTACATGTCCATAGGTTACTTCTTAGTTCTCTGAGGATTCGACAACCCAAGCTAAACTACAAAGACCATTCTACCTTCTTATCTTGGGTAAATTTGAGCGTGAATCAAATTTTGGAACCATTTTATGGGGACCCAAGTAAGTCATATAAACACCCATTCTATTCTCCCCCATTTCTTCTTTTCTCATCCAAATTATCTTATCTTGTCCCTTTCTCATTTTTTTTCTTTTGGCGCATGTCCGCCTACACCCACGATCAGTCAAACCATCTAGTTAGGGTGGATAGTCCTGGGTTTGGGGAGTCAAGTACACCAAGGGAACTATTTACATTAGATCAAAATCTTCCTAATACTCTAGAGTAAAATATTGAGCCTATTTCAATGGAAGTTCCTCAAAGAAACCAACTCATAAACCCGGGTGGGAACCAAAATGGAAACCCAAATGAGGGAGCCCCAAATTTGGGGAATTCAATTGATCAAACCATGAATGACTACCTCACACATTCATGGACCAATTACCCCTCATGTATTAGACACAACTCCCTAGGAGATTCCAACTACATCTTTAAACCCCATGTCCTAAACCATCTTCCCACATTCCATGGAATGGAGTCCAAGATGCCCTACCTATACATTAAGTAGTTCAATGACATTGTAGAAACTATGTGCCCCCCATATCAACTAGAATCAATTAATATGAGGATATTTCCTTTTTCTTTAAAGGATAGAGCTAAAAATTGGCTAAAAAATTTGAGACCATCATCCATCAAATATTAGGACCAACTACAAAGAGAATTCTACAAAAAATAATTTCCCCACCACAAAACAACTGCACTTAAAAAAAGCATCCAAAACTTTTTTGAAAAAGAGGGAGAGTCATTCTATGAAACATGGGAGAGGTTAAAGGACACTCTAAACATGGTTCCACATCATGGTTTTTCTATTCAAGAACAAGTGAGAATTTTCTATGAAGGGTTGGTTTTTGGGAACAAACAATTCATTGACATGATATGTAATGGAACCTTTAAAAACAAAGCCCCAAATGATGCTGATGAGTATCTAGAAAGCCTTTCTGAACAAAACCAAACATGGGGAACTTCACCTTATTCTGAAAATCCACAAAGAACTACTATAATTCATACAATTAGAGAAGAGGAAAGCCTTAGGGCTAAACTCGCAACACTCTCTAGGAAGGTTGAAGAGATAGACCTTAGGAAAGTCCATGAAATCCAAACTATAGACCCTGTTTGCACAATTTGTGACCAACAGGACCATAAGACAGACAACTACCCAACCATTACATCCATCAAGGGTGTTATTTTAGGAGGATCGCCAGTGGAAGTAAATGCCTGGAACTTTCAAATGCCTCAATACCAAAACAACTTCAACCCAAGGTATAATGACCACCCAGGCTTCAGCTAGAAAGATAACCAACAACCTAGAAAACCACAAGGATAAAATCCTTAACCCCATCAGAACTACCAAACCCATAACCAGTTCCAAACCCAATCTATCCAATACCAATAGACACCAGTCCAATTTCAACACACCATCCCACCTCCAAAATATCCCCCTGGGATAAACCAATCTTCTCAAGAACCAACCCAAACTGTTCCACAAAGCCTACTAGAACAACTGTGCAAACAAATGGAAAAAATGAACTCTGAAGTCTCTTCCCTTAAACAAGAACTTCAAACCATCAAAACTAGAAAGGCACCCATGCCTACTCAGGCGGTACCATCCTCAAATTCAAGGGTAGAGTAAAGTTTCACTCAAACAAATCATGAACAACTAAAGGCTGTGACTGTTTTAAGAAGAGGGAAATCAATTGAGAAACCTGAACAACTAATTCAGAACCCACCTGAAGATTCAAACTTGGATGAAAATTCAAATGAACCAAATGATCAAACTGAAAAACATGATAACATTTTCAAAGAAACAACTCTTCAACAAACAACCCCACAACCTGCACCATTTCCTCAATGCATGAGGGGGAAAACCAAGCCTAAATTGAGTGAAACATTGAGGGAAATCTTTTCACAAGTCAAGTTGAACATTCCTCTTCTCGATGCAATCCAAACCATACCTGCCTACTCAAAGTACCTTAATGACTTGTGCACTTTTAAAAGAAAATTTTCACATAATAGCCAAGTCCTTTTAGCTGCTAATGTGAGTACCAACATTCAAGGGACCATTCCTCCTATGTTGAAAGACCTGGGTTACCCTTACATCAATGTTGAACTAGGAGAGAGCAAAGTTGTCAAGGCCTTGTGTGACCTAGGTGCTAGTGTCAATCTCATTCCCTATACTATGTACTTCTAGTTAGGCCTTGAAGAAATCCAACCCACATCTATCACACTTCAACTTGATGATCGTAGCATCAGGGTTCCAAAGGGTATTTTAAATGACATTTTGGTAAAGGTTGAAAGCTTCATCTACCCTGCTGACTTCATTATCCTTGACAACCATCCAAACTTAGGAAATAAGGAACAAACCCAAATTATCCTTGGTCATCCCTTCTTTGCAACAATCAACTCTATTATCCGAGTTCGAAATGGGAATATGACCATCACCTTTGGGAACATGAGTCTAGACTTGAACATCTATAATGAAAGCTCAAAAATAGGGTATGATGAGGACATTCATGAAGTAAACATGATAGGAAGCATTGATAATGAATCCATAGAACATCAAGGAATATTTGATGGATGTTTAAGCCAGGATGAGATTTATTTCCTTTGTTCACATGAAGGAAGTATATCTCCTTGGATTGAATCATTTTCAAATTACTCTTATGATGAAGTCTTAGGTCCAAAAATCAGTGAAACCTTTCAGGAAACCAATTTCATGGAGACCAATCAAACTTCCTTCCCTAAATCTGATCAAGCTAGTCTAGTAGCTGAAACTTCTACATGTGGGGAATCAATCCTATCTAAAACTCTAGGAAACAAAATTGACATTGATCCAATGTCCCAATATTCTGCTGAAATTCCAAACCAACCTCATCTTGAATTGAAGGAACTTCCCACTATACCCAAGAATGACTTCCTAGGGGACAATCAAACACATCCTTTTGTCATTTCTTTTTCTCTTGAATCCAATTATGAGAGGATGCTTCTAGATATCCTTAAAAAACATAAGAAAGCCATTGGTTGGACCCTGTCTGATATTCCTGGGATTAGCCCACTTATCGGGACTCATAGGATTGTTATATAATCTTATTCAAAGCCATGTTGTCAACCTCAACAGTGAATCAATCCTAATCTCATGGAGGTAGTAAGGAAGGAACTTCTGAAATAGTTAAAAGTTGGTATCATATATCCCATAGCTGAGAGTGAGTGGGTCATCCTAATCTAAGTGGTTCCCAAGAAGGTAGGAATCACAATGATAACTGATAAGGATGGAGAGATTCTTCCAACTAGGGTGAGTAGTGGATGGAGGGTCTGCATTGAATATAGGAAGCCAAACTCATTCACCAAGAAGGACCATTTCCCCTTATAATTCATTGACCAAGTCCTTGAGAGAGTGGCAGGTCATGCCTTCTACTTTTTCTTAGATGGGTACACAAGGTATAATCAAATTGAGGTCTCCCTATACAATCAAGGTAAGACTACATTCACATGTCCATTTGGCACCTTTGCTTTCAAACCCATACCCTTCAGGTTATGCAATTCCCCTGGAACCTTCCAGTGGTGCATCATGGGAATATTCTCAGACATGGTAGTGGATTTTCTAGAGGTCTTCATGGATGAATTATCTGTGTTTGGGGATACATTTTAAGGATGTATGAGGAATGTAGAGAGAGTCTTGTCAAGATGTGAAGAAAGAAATCTAGTCCTAAACTGGGAAAAATTCCATTTCATGGTTAAATAGGGACTAGTTCTAGGACATCTAGTATCAGGTAGGGGGATTGAAGTTGATAAAGCCAAAGTTGACATCATTCATCACCTTCCATCACCCAAAACTGTCAAGGAAGTGATGTCTTTATTAGGACATGTTGGTTTCTATAGAAGACTCATCAAGGACTTTAGTTCAATCTTCCATCCCCTTTGTGCTCTACTAGTAAAGGATGATCCATTTTCTTGGACAGAAAGCTGTGAGGGTTTATTCTCAACCCTAAAATCCTCTCTCACCTCTCCTCCCATTATGAAATCTCCAAATTGGAACCTTGATTTCAAACTTATGTGTGAGGCCAGTGACTTTTCTGTTGGAGCTGTGTTTGGATGACGTTGTGATAAAACTCTTTATGTCATTGCTTATGCAAGAAAATCCTTAAATAATGCCCAAATCAACTACACCACCACTGAAAAGGAGTTACTTGCTATTGTGTTTGCCTTAGAGAAGTCTAGGTCATACCTCTTAGAATCCCCCATCACTATGTTCACTGACCATTCTGCACTAAAATACCTCTTCCAAAAACAAGATGCTAAGGCTAAAATGATTAGGTGGGTCCTTCTCTTATAAGAATTTGAACTCACAATCAAGGATAAAAAGGGTGTTGAAAATGTTGTAGCAGATCACCTCTCTAGGATGGAATTCAAAGACAACTCAAATAACCTTTCTGTGTCTAATTAATTTCCCGATGAACACCTATACTCTATGAGTGTCTGCCCTTGGTATGCTGACATAGCCAATTTCATAGTTACAAGAGTCATTCCAAAATTATTAGGGACTCAAAGTCGAAGGAAATTCCATTCTGATGTTAGGAACTATGTTTTTGATGATCCATACCTCTATAACTTCTGCCCTAACCAAGTCATTAGGAGATGTGTCCCAGAATCTGAACAAGAGTCCATCCTTAAATTCTATCATAGTGAGGCATGTGGAGGTCACTTTTCCTCTAAGAAAAAATCTGCTAAGATTCTTCAGTGTGGTCTCTACTGGCCCACTCTCTCAAGGTACTCTTACACATTTTGTCAAAGCTGTCCTAGGTGTCATAATGTAGGGTCCATCACAAAAATAAATCAAATGCCACTCACTCCCATCTTAGTGATTGAAATCTTTGACTGTTGGGGAATCTATTTCATGGGTCCTTTCCCAAAATCTAGGGGATAACTCTACATTCTATTAGCAATTGATTATGTCTCAAAATGGGTTGAGGCCATTCCCACAAAATCCAATGATCATCAAACTTTTATTAGATTCCTAAAAGAAAACATATTCTCTAGATTTGGAATTCCTAGAGATATCATTAGTGATTGTGGAACTCATTTTTGAAATCTTCCATTCTCATCACTCATGGAAAAGTATGGAATTTCTCACAAAGTATCCACTGCTTACCACCCACAGACCAATGGTCATGCTGAGTTAGCCAATCAAGAAATCAAACAAATTCTTGAGAAAACTGTCAATCCTTCTAGGAAAGATTGGTACGAGAAACTCTTGGATGTTCTTTGGGCATATCGTACAGTATACAAAACCATCCTAGGAATGTCACCATATAGGTTAGTTTATGGAAAAGCATGCCATTTACCTATTGAAATTGAGCATAAGGACTTTTGGGCAATTTATAAAATGGATTATGACCTCTCATTGGCCGGAACAAAAAGGAAATTAGATCTCAATGAACTGGAGGAACTAAGTATGGAGGCTTATGAAAATTCAAGGATCAATAAATCTAGAGTTCATGCCTACCAATCTAGGAATATAAAAGTCAAACATTTTGAACCTGGAAAATTTGTGCTCTTGTATAGTTCAAAACTTCATTTACACCCAGGAAAGTTAAGGTCTAGATGGTTAGGTCCATACACAGTGCATAAGGTGTACCCCCATGGGGCTGTAAAAATTCAAGATCCCACCAATGGTCAAACCTTTAAAGTTAATGGTCATAGAGTCAAACCATTCATTGAACCATTCCAAAAACATGAAGTTGATGAATAATTATGCGAACCCACCTTAGATGATGAAAATAATTAATCAAATAGGGGTCTAAGTCAATCTAATGACGTTAAAGAAAGCACTATATGGGAGGCAACCCATGCTTTCCAAGTTTCCTATCATTTTATTGTTTTAATAATATTTATATTTTAAATAGGATTAATTAATCATTTTGATATTTAATAAAAAAAATAGACTGTTGACCTGTTCTTCTATTATGAGTATGGATGGGTACGAAAGGGGAGTGTCATATTCATCCGTGTCACGTGATGTGATCCTTGAGTAATACCTTACCCAAAAATTTAAAAAGAAGACAATGTATCATGAGTTTATTTTATTTTATTTTTATTTGTTTGTAGGTTAAAATAAAAATAAAAAAAAATAAAAAAAATATAATAATAAAAAAGGCCACATCATAGGTCGTAGGGAAAACCCCGTCACAACCGGTGAAGCCACGGGGATTCGAACCCGGGACCGAAGGGAGACAGGGGTGCGCGCTTACCACTGACCAATGACTTTTTGTGCTTCCTTGTTCTATAATTTTTATATATATACTTATACTTTACTTTCTTTATTATATATAAATATATTGTTTTGTTTTTTTGTTTTTTTTTTCTTTCTTTTTCCTTTTTCTACTAGGGAACTCTGCAAGTGACATGGATATCAAAGGACTAAATTGGAGAAATAAGAACTTCAACTTCAACCACCATGTGACTTCATTCCATGATCCTCATATTTCAATTTACTTTTAGAAATTACCTTACCAGCCTCTACTTCTTCTAAATTTCCATTTCTTCAAACACTGGAGACAATGTTATTTTAAGTTGGGGGGGAGATAAAATAAAAAATAATTTTGTGTCAAAAAAACTGAATGATTTGAAAAAAAAACTGTGTAAATAGAAGGAAAAATTCATTTAACTTTGAACATGGTAATACACATTGCACACTTTGAAACTGAATATCAAATAATTTAGCATGCCCTAATTCTGATTTTAATCCTTGTATAATTTCATGAGCATATATTTTGGAAAGTGTGGCTGTCCAATGTGATATTTCATCATTTATATTTTCATCCAAATAAAAAAAAGATCAAATGCACGTCCTTTGGATAGTGGGGTATTAGTTTGAGTTCATAGGGTCCCCTAAATAAATAACATAGGTTTAGTAATCATTTTAGTTTTAATATGAGTATTCAGAAAAAAATAAAATAAATTTGCGCGTAGAGCAATGAAATGACCTAATGCGTGACTTTCAACACTTGGGGATCGTGGCTCCATAGTTTTCTGGACCAGAGTTAGTAATTTTATGTCTATTTTTGGTAATTTGAATTTTTTTGACTGAGTTAACTCGAGATGATTCCTGAGTATGTGGGATTCACTTGGTGCCCTAAGGTCTTTGAGCCTAGGAGTCGTCGACAAAGTCTCGCTGCAGGGGTTGACTCTTTTGAGTGCAATTTCAATTACCATGAAAAAATTGCAACAACAAAAAAATAAAATATAAAAAAAAATTGAATACTCATCTTAATATTGAAATGTGATTCCATCTAGTGCTTCCGTCATTTCCCCCTTGAATAAAGATGAACCCCCATGTCTATTATGATACACAACACATCCTCATACTTAATTGACATTGGATGAAATATGGCAATGAATTTGAACGAAGGAATGGGCTTGGGATTGGGATCTTCTTATGAAACAATCTTGTATTAAAATATTTTTATTGGTTTCATGATTTTTTGGTATAAGGATTTTTGGTGATCATTGTGTATTAAAATGTTTTTGGAAAAGGGAATTCGAATTTTATATTGTTGAGATACATTTTGCTCGGGACTAGAAAAACTCAAGTTGGGGGGTGTGATTAGCCACTAAATGAGGATAATATTCATTGTTAATATATATAATATTAATGTGATTTATTATTCATAAACACCATTTTAGTGAATTTTACACTTTGAACATCATTTCACATTATGATTGTAATTCATTCTTAAAATGCACTATTATGTGTTACATTTTTTAACATCATTTAAAGTACCCAATGATTCATATGATTTTAAAGAATGTAATTATCAATATTTTAATTTTATATTTTGTTAAATTTATCTAAACTTCAATATGAACATTTTTCATTAAGGGATCAATGGAGTATTCACAAAAGATGATGGAGATATTTGGAGATGAATGGAAGCATTTCTAGAGAAGGCAGATTGGGCACCAGCCCACTGATGAGAATGTGGTACCCGCATTACAAACCCAATGAAGCCCAAATTTCATGGGATTATATAATACATATATTGGAACAAATAATTATGCATGATCCAGTACTAATTCGGCTTCCATTGTGGTTATTTAGGCGGTCCAAGTTAGAAATAAAATTCTAGGCTAGATTATGGGGCTCAGAAAGACATCCCACTAATCTAATCATATATCCTAATTAAAAACTTAAAATGGGCCCAAATTTTACATTATGTTAGGAGACATCTTGGGATCCATTTTAGTATTCTATGTCCCACTCTAATTTTTCCATATAGAAGGTCTTACAAGCACGTCGGTTCGGTGGATGAAAGATGGATGCCACCTCGGGTCAAGGGTGGAAAAATAAACTCTCCCTCAACTTTACACCCACCTATGGCCTGCCAAAATTAATTGAGGAGACTTGGAATATTGAAGGATATACCCAAGGCTTCAAAAAGTCCTATTTAAGGAAATGTCGGTGGAGGAGTTGAGGATCTTTGAGTTTTGTTTCGTTTTAATGGTATGCTACCAATTTGATGTTGTAATCGCATTCCTTCAATTGTAAGTTCCCTGAATTACCTTAGTTTATTTATAAAAGTTCTTCACCTTCTCTTTTTATATTCTTATTATTATCACTTTGAAACCATTTCCTCAAGGTGTGAACTTGTTCATACCATACCTTGTGAGATTATCACACAATGGTGGAGTGATTGTTTTTTTCATTGTTTTGTTTACTTCTCCAATTCCTCCCTCATGAGTCTACTTTCCACTTCCATTGAAACCATGGGATCAATGGAGGGATAACCCACTTATGGGTTAATCCAAGGGAGTAGAAAGGGGATGTATTGTATTTTATTTCTCACTCTATTAATGGATAATCACTTCTTTTAAAAAAGATTTTTATTTGATGACTTTAAAACTTCTTCATCCATATTGAATTTAAGGTCACACATTTCAAGTGCTAATAAGAACCTTTACCTTGGAGTGCTCAAAACTTTGATCCATCAAGTGTATAGGTGATTAGTATTGAGGTGTGTAGGCATTAAACCAGTAAGTGATGATTTTTTTTGATCTCCTTAAATGAACCCATCTCAAATATAAGAAATTGAAATATTTTTAAAAGAAAAAGAATGCATCCAATCCACCCCTTGTAATAACATAGGATCAACCCATCTCATAATTTGAATTCACTTAATAATTTTAGTGTTTACTTAAATCCATCTAAAATCAACCCAAATTTGGCCACTAAATATCCAAAAACAGTCCATAGAATGTACGTTTCCATAGGTTACTTCTTATGTTTCCGAGGATTCGACAACCCAAGCTAAACTACAAAGACCATTCTACCTTCTTATCTTGGGTAAATTTGAGCGTGAATCAATACACAAAATATTGATCCCTACCCCAATGAGTTTAGCTACTCATGTTGTAATTAAATCAATAAAAGTAATATAAGAAATCATGATAACAATGCTAATGGAATTGAACATATATTTATATGAAATGAACATGCAAGAATAATTTAAATAAAATCATACTTGAAAGGAATAAAATGGAATTGGAATAAAAAGGTAATTAAAGGCATTGAAGAAAAGTGAATCCACGACTCTTTGATTAAAAATGTAAATAAATTTTAAAAACTAAAGTGTTTAGAGTGGGAAAAGAGATGATAATTCTGAAGGGATTATAAAAAGAGAAATAGAGATCTGATCCCAATGTTTTGTCTAAAGTTCTACCGAGCTACTCCTTATATTGGAGGAAATGGTCACGACATGTACTTGATCATCACACCATGACCCTTAATATTCATTATTTCAACAAGGATCTCCAATGTGGCATGAAAATATTCTACGGATTAATGATTTTTGACCATGGTCACGTCGTGTATAGGTGGTTCACGACGTGTACCCCATGGCCAGATGGATTTTCACATTGAATTGTCATGGCTTTCTCAGCGTTCGGTTTGACTGGTATCATGATGTGTAGTAGAGATTCATGACGTGAACTTGAAATTCCTCCATTCATTGTGGTTTGTCAAGACTTAAGCTTCACGGCTTGATGCAGGCTGTGATAATCATGTAAACAATGTGTACTTGGCCATCAGGACGTGTACTTGGCCATTTTTGTAGCTTTTATGCCTTTCTCCCTTGGAATCTTATAATGCCCTGTTTCCTACAAAATTGTACATCTACCATGTGAATTATCTTGTAAATTAATTAAAAATAAATGAAAAGTGACAGTAAAATATATATAACATTTTGGTTTATCACTTTACAACCAATGAAATCAATGAAAAATATGATTCCATTATTAATACAATTATTATTCATCAATTTATAAGTATTATAGGTCTCATCATATTCTACCACAACCATTGATTCATGTGTCACGCATATAGGAAAACTAAGTCAATCATTCGAAATACATGAAAAAAATTTCATGCAAACTATCCATTTAAAAGAAATAATAATGAGAGAACCACTGTGTAAGACTGTCTCTTAACTGCTTCTATCCACTTGGTGTTATCTTGGACACCTCTACACATAACACATTACATCTCTCCATCACTAACATCAATACACAACTAAAACCCAATGAAAACTGGCCCATTATTAGCTGAATACAACAACCATTCATGGTTCACAAAAAAACACATAATGTATCTACCATCCTGGATTATATATAAATTTAATCAATATGTATTCTCAGTATGACAAATGTAACACCCCATAACAGACCACCATAATGGAACTTGCACAAGGTTTCTATGAGACCTCAGGAATTCATACACATATTCTTGAGGTTGATGATCATCATTAAGGTCCAGAATAGACATGGAGAGACTAGGGATGTAATCCCTATAATCAATAATCATTTATTTAGGGGCTTTCATCCACCCAGTGTCATCCTGTTTTAAATCATTGAGTACCAATGTTCACCTTGGGGTGTCTCAAATAATAATAATAATCATCATCATTATAATAGTATGGTTTATCCACTTATCCAACCCATATCAATTTACCAAGCTTGGACTATCAAGCACACAAAAAACCCCTATCACTACATCCATATAAAGAAACAATCATCGATTTAGTTTCTAAGGTGACACTCTCAATCATCACTACGCAAACCCGCACCTACCCTAGATGGGTTCAACATAGAACTAACACTTCCATCAGGGTCTCCTAGTTAACTACATAGTACATACACCCTACCTAGGGCCATCACTATTAACCTCAAATCATAGGTTAGAACCCATAAATTAGTGGGAATTATGTCCCTTTACATCATAATAATCATCCTAAGGCCTCATTATACTCATTGGAAATTCCACACCAACATTACCCTTGATGAAAGTCGTAACACTCATCAGACATCCTATAGTCATCCTAGTTTGGTCCTCTCATGTATGAACTAATGAAAACTACTAGGGAATACCCTCCTGAGTGCTCATATATCATATGGAAAGGACCATACACCCCACTCTTTGAACTACCAACCTAACTGTCGTAATCCATCTCACAGTTCTATGTTGGCCTACTCGGGCTAACCACTCTCATTCATTACTTATCACTGCACAAGGAGTATAATGTTACCTATCCGAGTCCTATTTTTTCACATAATTTATTTAATTTATACCCCTCAGGTTCTATTTATAACACCAAATGTGTTTATATTTTATCCATTTTCCATCGACGACTGAGGATTAAAGCCAATGAATAACGTTATGTTATGAACCTTTTCACTTATTGTGTTCCCTTCACACACATTTAATTTTTTTAAGTAAAATAATTCATTAAATATGATAAAGGGGTCAATTTCCATGATATTGAGACCACATATCACATAAATATAAATAAATTTTATAATCTAAATGGGAGACGATCAACCGACCAACAACCGCATATACAAAGTCACCCCCTTTATAATAAAAGACTAACCATCCTCATAAAATCTAGTCCATGTATGAAGGACCGTCATTCATAAATATGAGTCTATAATTGAATTTATAAAACATTAATAAATTATAAAATAAATTTTAAATTTATTTTACTATTAATCCCATAATTAATTTAATTATAATAATTTTTTTCAACATTACACCTTTAACAAAAAAATCCATAAATAAATACTTTGTCTCATTTTAGAGACCACCCCCACTTCCCCATATATTAAAAATCATCCATTTATAATCCTTAAATTAACTATAAAAACATTAAAATACTTCAAAAATATTTTTTATAAATAACTTAATAAATAAATAAATAAAAATTAATAATATATTGTTCTCCCAAAAATAGATTTTTATATAATAAAATAACCCCCAAGAAAAAAGTTAGTATATATTGTTTAAAAAAATCAAAAATCTACCACCCTTATGCACCACATAACTATTGTGTAAGGGTAATAATATATAAACTTACCCACCATAGGCCAATATTAGGCTATCCCCATTACCCTTATGTTGTTCTAGGATATTGTGTTAGGGTAACTCGTGTTACCCTCATGTAGAGCCAAACTAATGCATAAGGGTAACTTGTTCCACCCTTATGCAGTGATAAACCCCTTTTCCTTCATTCCCCTTTTATTTTTATTCTTTTTCTTATTCATAGAGAGCACAAAAAAAACCAAAAAAAGATTTGTATATTTATTTAAAATCCCCACAATGATTATTAATCATAAATTTCAATATCTAATTACATACAATCTCACTTATTCTTGTATTAACTATAATAAAAAATCTAAAACAAAAATTAAACTTGGATATAAAAAATAATCAAATTACTCAACCCACCTTAGGTATGAATGTTGAATATTCAAGATCATATAGAAACTCAATAGCTGTTGAACTTTGATATGGGTCTTTGGATGAAGACATACATATTCTCCCCTCCCTCTCCTTCATTTCCTCCTGGTTCAGTTGAGGATTCCAAATGAATCCACTCATCACCTTCATGCTAAATGAGGGAGATCGAGGGAGTAAAAACTTAAAACATAAATTTCAATTCAATTCAATATAAATTAAATACACTTATAAATAGAATAACCATAGTCCCTAAATCCAGACCATCCTTATATCACCCCTAGGTAAAACTCCCCATTCATGACTTAATAGAGTATTTATAATTTTATTCCTATAATCCATTCAAAATATATCATTATTTATATACCAGAAATATTTAATATTTTTTGAATAAATATTTCAATTTCCCATAAACAATTTCCCAGTTCATAATCTCATAAAATTATATCCCCAAGGCATAAACCCCATTCCGAGATCAATATAATCATTAAAAAATATTTCTAGAATCATTAGTGAGTTTAAATTACTATTTTACACCTCATATGCTTGTAAATCCAAAAAATAAAAATTCCTTTGAGATTTACTTCTTGAAAAAGTAAAAGTATTTGAAATCTCCCCCCCTATAGGACATCCTGCCCCCGAGAAGACTTAGTGGTAATCTAATAAGAAATATAGACCCCAAACGGTCATCTGTTTAGGAAAAATTCCCCATGTTCTACCCTTGAATCCTGAATGAACTTTGATTATGCAATTATAAAAATGAGGCCTGATAATCATCAATTAGATGGTGATAACCCATACCTATCTATCATAGGAACTATAGTTCTATCAATATATTTTTCATCTAGATTATGCTTACCCCACCATAATATTTATCTTATAAGAGCATTTTCTAATCCATGGAACTGCCTACCATTAGAATCACCTATCATAACACAATTCTCGTAGACCAACAACATGCTCGATGTTGTTTCCCTCTCACTGAACACAATTATAAATGAAATTAGTGTTCCAAAATCCTATGTATGACCATTCTTGAATACATTCATCTGAAACCATTGATGATCTATCAAAACAACCAATCACAATGCCTGAACTCCTTAGAGGCATCCATATATTGGTTAATATTAACACCAAATTCCAATACTAGTAATTAGTGTAATTTTAATGTTAGATCCTCATAAAAAACCATTATCTAACTCCACCCAAAACATTGGTACTTCTCTGATTCAACCAATGCTTGGGTCACAAAAAAATTATCTTTAGCCCGATGCCAACTTACTGAATATGGTCAAACTCACATCCAAATATAAAACATTATATTATCTATAAAACTAGATATATTCAGATTCATAGGCTCATTGGAATTTAAAATCCACCTAAACTATCCAATTACTGGTCTCATTTTACCCATAACCATAATTAAATGAGGGGTATATATCCATATATTATATTCCATATACAAATTAATATAATGAATGGATGTGTATATCCTATTAATACAAAAAGACCAACATTGAAAATTAATCACAAACTTTTACCATCTCACCAAGAACGTCATACATGACCCCCCATCAAAGTATTTTCAAAAATTAAAGTCACACCCTCTATGACCAATGTTGCGCTCCACACAATATGGATTTCCATATACATTTATTCAAACACAACCTTAATGGTTTCAAACATCATTTCTCCTTGGTAATTGATAAAACAATATTTTTTTGAATATTTTATTGATAATAAATGATATAATTTCCTCACATTGTGCTAAATATATTCATTTATGAAATATTTGGGATTTGATCATTCATTTGAAAATTTGGTTAAAATTCCAGTTTTACCCTTTATAGTGCACTGTAGTATTTCGAAGATAAATATCATTATATTTATTATTTGAATTCTAAATGTTGTAAAAGTGTTCCTAACTTAAATTTATACAACTTTGATTCAGGAAACATGATCAAAAGAATGAATTTGGATGGAGTAATTGGGCCATAAAGTCAAGAGTGGTCCGGACACGTCAGAATGGAGAAGCTTTTGTATTTCATCCATAACTCCTTACTATGGGCTTTTATTAAGCCCAACCTTTTATAGGAGATAAAGGACCAATATCTGCACATATTATCCTTCTGGAAGGCCGGCCAATTCATGCGTTTTGTTGGTCAAATGGGCAGTGAAAGTTGGAATAAAATATTTGTCCGAATTTCCACATTCACACTTGAAACCACTTGTAACCTCTCCTCCCCTACCATCTATAAATTGGAGTTTTTCTCATTTTTAGGGTTTGGGACGTGCATTGGGAAGTTTAGGGAAGATTATAAGTGGATCCACTCCAATTCTCCAACCATTTCAATAAGGGTACCTCTTGAAGCAAGGATCCCTTCAATGAAGCCTTCTTCTTCTCCTTCGTGTTGTAATGATTTTGTTTGTGTAATAAAATTCTTTGTTATTCTTTATTTCTTCTCTTTTATTGTGTTTTATTTAAATTTATTCTTCTATTAATCTTCCTTTTTGGTCTGGAATTGTTGAGTAGAAGCGTTATTGGGTTATACCCATTATAAACCTTTGTACATGCAAAACGCTTCTACGATGATTACGCCACCCATGGAAGAGTAGTCTTTTAGTAATCGATCTATCTTCTACCCTCTTCATTTAATTATTTTGAATCAATGAGCTAATGTAATTCACATAATATGATCCATGAATTGTGTTTTTAAATTACAAGAAACTAAGCAAGCAATTGAACAATTAACACAAAAACACGCGAGGTCGGGATTTTGTGTAAATTGTGAGAGCGTAATCTTAATCGGTAATACAAGACCACACGGGATAAATTTTTAGAGTTCAAATATAATACCTAAACACAATTTATCCCCATTTCCATAATGGATATGTGCTCTAATTAACCACTGACCATAAGCTATCCTTAGAACAACAATCAAAGTAGGGTGCTGCGATTGTGTGTTCCGAAGCTAGCCTAGGGTTTAAGTAATTTCATCTTTGTGGTTAAGTTAACTCTCATAGGGTTAAAGGGATAACAAATTATGGGATCATAATTAAGTGGATATTTATTTAAATGATAATTATTAATAAGTTAATGAAGAGTTATAGTTAGATCGATTATGCCTTTTAAAATAGATTTCTAAAAAAACATCTTCTTGTTGTGTCATTTTAATTGAAATTCATTTCAAAACTAAAAACAAAAAATATACAATCTTCTTCCAGAAAACTTCTTATAGATTCATAAACTATAAAAAAACCAATACTTTAAAGTAGTGTTTTTATTCTATTCTATTTTATGTTTTTTATAATACCTTTAATAAGTTGTAAAATTCACTTGCTCCTTTGAGAGACGACCTTGGTCAGCCACTCTACTGCACCTAAGTACCCGAAAATCACATTAATCATTCGAGGGCGCCCACGACAGTGCTCTTTCAAATTGGTGCCATTTCCAGGGAGGCAAGTAATTTATTCAAACATTTAGTGGTATTTATTTTATTTTTCAGTTTATTATTTTATTCACCTCTCTCTTTCATCTTTCACCTTTCTCAAGTTTTCATTTTTTTTTTCATCCTCTTCTTTTCTTTTTGGACCATCAACTCAAACTTCTCATTTTTATTTTACTATGGTCCACTTTCTTTCTTTTCATTTTTATTTTATTTATGACATGAACTAATCCTGAAGATCTCCTAGATCTTGACCCTGAGATTGAACGCAGCCTTATGGCACAAATCCATCATTCTCAGTCTACAGGAAGTGCCGACATTTACCCAACTGAGGAATTCCTCCACTCTAGGAATTTTGAAATTGGAAACACTTCTAAGTCCAAATTAAAACAATAACAAATGGCAGGAAATAATGGAAATGAACTTAATAGAACCATTTGATAATTGGCTGCACCTGATATTAACTATCAACCAAATTGTATTTCATACCCAAATCTTGAATCAGACTTTGAATTGAAATCTGGATTAATTCACCTTATTCCAAAATTTCCTAGTTTATTTGGTGAGGATACAAACAAACACCTTAAAGAATTTAATGTGGTTTTCTCAACCCTTAAACCAAGAAATGTTTCTGAAGATCAAATCAAATTAAGTGCATTACCATTCTCACTTGATGGAGCTGCGAAAGATTGGATGTATTATTTACAACCCGAGGATGTAACTTGTTGGAACGATTTAAAATGTCTTTTCTTGCAGAGATTTTTTCCATCATCGAAGACCACTTCCATTCGTAAGGAGATCTTAGGGATCAAGAAAGCACAAGGGGAGTCAATGTATGAGTATTGGGAGCGATTCAAGAAGTTGTGTGCAAGCTGCCCACATCACCAAATCAGTGAGAAATTACTCATTCAGTACTTTTACGAAGGACTCACACCTATGGAGAGGAGCATGGTGGATGCCGCAGAAGTAGGGGCATTGGTGGACAAGACACTAGTAGCCTCACGTGCATTGATCGACAAGATGGCCCAAAACTCCCAATAATTTGGCGATAGAGGTACACCACATATCAGGGGAGTACATCAGGTAAGTCCTTCTTCTCTTGAAAGTCATTTGATTGATACCAAGTTGGAAGAATTGACCACTATGGTGAGGCAGATTGCTTTGGCTCAAAAGACATCCCAACCCCCTCCTTCAAGGCCATGTGGCATTTTCACTGAGACAAGCCACCCAACTGACAGTTGCCCATAACTACAAGAGATAGAGGATTGTGCAGCAGTATTCCCTGGGAGACGATTTCAGCAAAAACAACCATATCCCCAAAATAAGTTTTATTCATTTGTTCCAACATAAAACCAAGAGTGGAATGATCAACCGGACATGAGGTATGGCTCTGGACAATAACAAAGGCCACCCTTTCAACAAAACTTCCAGTAGCCTCCGCCTTACCAGCAGGCTTTCCAACAACTCCAAAGGAGATTTGAAGCCCAAGCATCAACAATCCAACAACAAGATAATCCTCCACCAAAGGTAGATTCTAATACTGATGATCTTTTGAAGAAAATTGTTCTTAATCAACAGAATGAGATGAAGAGTCAAGGTTTGGAGTTGAGGGATTTGAAGACTCAAATGAGCCAGATTGCCACCGCCCTCCATGAACTTGTGAGTAATAATTCTGGAAATATACCTTCCCAACCCACTCCAAATCCAAAGGGGAATGTTAATGCCATCACATTGAGAATTGGGAAGCAAATGACTGATAGATCTGTACCTACCATTCCACCGGGATTCACCTCAACTCCGTAGAAGCCGCATTCCAAACCAACTGATGAGAAATACAAGGAGAAAGATAAAGTTAAGAAAAAGATTGATGAAGTTCCTCCTAAACCCCTTCCTTTTCCCAATAGGGTTGTTCAAACCAAGAAGATGGCTGAAGAAGCAATGCAAAAGGAGGTTTTGGATACATTCAATCATGTAGAGATCAACATTCCTCTACTTGAACCCATTAATAAAATTCCAAGGTATGCGAAATTCTTAAAAGAACTTTGTACCAATCGAAGAGGGCTCAAGGGAAATGAGAGGATCAACCTTGGAAGGAATGTCTCAGCACTCATTACACCAAATCTAGCAATTCCAACAAAGTGCAAGGATACCGAGACATTCACCATCCCATGTACCATAGGGGAGTTTCACTTCTATGATGATCTTTGTAATTTAGGAGCTTCAATAAATGTGATGCCTCACTCTGTATTCTCTTCTTTACAGGTTGGTGAGTTGAAGCTGATGAGAGTAGTGGTGTAGTTGGAGAATAAAGCTACGGAATATCCAGCGGGAGTTCTTGAGGATGTACTTGTCCGGGTAAGAGACATGATCTTTCCATCGGATTTCTATGTTCTTAACATGGAGGATGATCAGTTAAGTTCTCATGCCCCCATTATCTTAGGTAGTCCCTTCCTCAAAACTACAAAAACTATCATAAATGTCAATGATGGTACACTTTCCATGGAATTTGGGGATGAAGTTGTGATATTTAATGTTATGGATTCCATGAAGTACCCCCTCAGAGGATCATTCTGTATTTGTTATCTCCCATTTTGAACCACCAAGTAAAAAACCATGGAATTGGATTGTCCTATGCTTAGGGAGAATATGAGTATTGGTTCTAGTTTGATGCCTAAGAGTACTTCCACACCCATTTATAAGGAACAAGACTCTCTAAGATTTGATTTTGAAATGGAATCATATTATGATTTTGATCATGTGAACTCTGATTATGACATGGTTGTTGAGTATGCTGATGGATTTGATGCTTTATTCTCTGATTTTGATGATGTATATTCTGATACTGATGCTCTTTGTGCACATATTTCAGTTCCTTCTATGTCTCCATCCATACACCACCCCTCTACACCGGAACTCAAGCCATTGCCACCAAATCTCAAATACTCATACTTGTTGAGTGGTGAGAAATTACCTGTTATCATTGCTAACAATATCCCTTTTGAACATGAAGAAAAGCTTTTGAATCTTTTGAGGGAGAACATTAGGGAAATTGGGTGGACCTTGGCTGACATATCAGGTATTATCCCCTCCATTTTCATGCATAGGATTCTCTTGGAGGATGGGGCTAAACTGGTGAGGCAACCACAAAGGAGACTCAATCCAACACTTTTGGAAGTTGTTAAAAAAGAAGTTGAGAAATTGATCAAGGCAAGTATAATCTATCCCATTTCAGATTCTCAGTGGGTAAGTCCAATTCAGGTTGTGCCTAAGAAAAGTGGTGTTACTGTTGTTAAAAATGAGAAAGATAAGTTAGTTCCAATGAGGATGAAAAACAGTTGGCGTGTGTGTATTGATTATAGGAAACTAAATCAGTCCACTCGCAAGGACCATTTCCCCCTCCCATTTATTGATCAAATGCTTGAGATACTAGCTGGGAAAACACACTATTGTTACTTGGATGAATTTTATGGATATTTCCAGGTTTCTATAGCTCCGGAGGATCAAGAGAAGACTACATCCACCTGTCCCTTCGGTACCTTTGCTTACCGAAGGATGCCATTTGGACTTTTCAATACCCCAGGTACCTTCCAGAGATGCATGGTGAGTATTTTCTCAGATTTCACTAAGACCTGCATGGAGGTATTTATGGATGATTTTACAGTTTATGGGTCCTCATTTCATGAATGTCTCTCTAGTTTGGGTGATGTTTTTCATCGTTTTATTGAGAAGAATCTGGTCTTAAATTTTGAAAAATTTCATTTCGTGGTCGAAAATGGAATTGTCTTAGGTCATATAGTCTCACAACATGGCATTGAAGTTGATAAATCTAAGGTAGACATTATTTCATCCCTCCCATATCCTACATGTGTTCATGATGTTCGATCATTCCTTGGATATGCTAGATTTTATCGACGCTTCATCAGAGATTTTAGTAAGACCGCTCTACCCTTATCTCGATTGCTTCAAAAAGATATTGACTTCAATTTTGATGATTCATTATGGGTATCATTTGATGAGATAAAACAACATCTGACCACTCCACCTATCATACAGCCCCCACAGTGGGAGATTCCTTTTGAGGTTATTTGTGACACCTTCAACTTCGCGGTTGGAGCTGTCTTATCTCAGAGGGTGGAAGGACGTTCACATATGATTGCCTATGCATCAAGGAAATTGGATTCAGCCCAATCAAACTACACTACCATGGAAAATGAGTTTCTTGCTGTCATATTTGATTTAGATAAATTTCGTTCATATTTATTGGGCTCTAAAGTAGTTGTTTTTTCTGACCATGCAGCTCTGAGGTACCTCTTGAAGAAGCCAAATGCAAAGCCATGACTTATCCGTTGAATGCTCCTTCTTCAAGAGTTTTACATCGAGATAAAGGAAAAAATGGTTTAGAAAACTTGGTGGCGGACCACATGAGTAGGCTTACTCACACACTAGAGGATGACACCTTGGATCCGGTACCACTTTGGGACACTTTCCCCGATGAGCATCTTTATTCCATCCCAGGCACGCATCCTTGGTATGCAGATTTAGTTAACTACCTTGTTGCCTCTGAAATCCCTGCAAATTTAAAGAAACATCAAGTCCAAAAATTAAATTTTGAGTCAATATTTTATGTTTGGGATGATCCATACTTATGGAGCATGTGTAGTGACCAAGTTATTAGGAGGTGTGTTCCCCATCATGAGTCTGAGTCTGTTTTGAAATTCTATTATACACTTGCATGTGGTGGATACTTTGGACCCCAACGAACAGCTAGGAATGTTTTTGACTCTGGATTATATTGGACTATATTAATCCATGATTCCCATGTGTTTTGTAAGTCATGCTCTCGTTTCCAACACACTGGAAACATTTCAAGGAGACACGAGATGCCCCAACAACCCATTTTATTCTGTGAGATTTTTGATGTTTGGGGAATTGATTTTATGGGCCCTTTTCCTAGTTCCTTTGGTTTTTTGTACGTTTTGGTTGTTGTTGATTATGTGAGTAAATGGGTGGAGGCTAAGGCCACTAGGACTTATGATTCTTATGTTGTTGTGGACTTTGTCAATGCACATATTTTTTGCAGGTTTGGAGTACCAAAGGCCATCATCAGTGACCAAGGGACACACTTTTTCAATAGGAATTTTTCTTCCCTCTTTCAAAAGTATGGGGTGACACACAAAACATCAACACCATACCACCCCCAAACAAATGGCCAAGCTGAGGTTTCAAATCGTGAGTTGAAACAAATTTTGGAGAAAACTGTGCAGCCAAATAGGAAGGATTGGAGCAAGCGCTTGGATGATGCATTGTGGGCTTATAGGACAGCATACAAGACCGCCATTGGTATGTCCCCATTTTAGATTTTTTTTGGGAAAGCATTTCATCTCCCCATGGAAGTTGAGCATCGGGCTTATTGGGCTATAAAGCAATGTAACATGGATTTGGCCCAAGCTGGAATCCAAAGGAAGCTGCAAATTCAAGAGCTTGAGGAGATTAGATTGTCTTCGTATGAGAACTCAAGGATCTACAAGGAAAGATAAAAAGTAGATCATGATATAATGATCCAACAAAGGGAGTTTCATGTTGGAGAGAAAGTCCTACTCTATAGTTCATGACTAAAGTTGATGCCTGGTAAGTTGCGTTCTAGATGGTTAGGTCCTTATAATGTATCTAATGTTTTTCCTTATGGTGCGGTGGAGATCACAAAATAGGACACTGGAAGGAGCTTTACAGTCAATGGGAAACATTTGAAGAGATACATTGAGGGACTTCCTACTGATGCAGTGGATTTTATCACACTGCATGACCCCATCATCACTTGAGCACATCAGGCTGTTCCTAACCCTTTCACTTTTATATTATTTGTCCTATTTAAAAATTCTACATTTCATCATCTCATGGGTTCACATTGAGTACAATGCAATATTTTAAGTGTGGGGGAGGGAACCTTTTAGTTTAGTAATTTCAATTGTTTTCCTGTTTAAAAAAACCCAAAAAAAATGTGTGTTTTTCAAATTTTGTGTTTATTTTACAATTTTCTGTGTTTTTTTGAAACTTTTGAGCTGAAATGATTCTCATCACCATTTTTAAATCTATATCAATAAGTGAAACAATTTATCCCTTGAAACTAAGCTTAAATTAATGCTAAAATAACTTTGTTTCAAGTTCAAATATTTAGTAATTTCATGAAAAGTACACTGAATTTTGAATCCCATGCCACATCTCACTGTCTTTATATTTGAAATCACTTTCCTGTGAGGCTTCTAAACCATTATTTTCATATTCTTTAAATTCACCTCACTTCTTGAGAGAACCAAACCATGCTTGATTTAACCAAAATTTGATCTATTCCTGTCAAAACTTGAGGGTTTGAGGTACTTATGTTTAAATGATTGAGGCATTTGTTTGGTATTAAAGCCCATATTTCAAAGAATCCTTTTTTATAATGGCCTACCTTGAACATTTAATCCTTGTATCCCTTAGAATCCATGCATAACCTGTTAGGTTAGCCACATTACAAGCTAATTTTCCATATCCAACCAACTCTTGAAGTGAAATTGCATAATCTAGTTGAGCTTAAGTGTGGGGGAAGATATGTTGTGTTGTGCTACCACATTCTGTGATACTTTGGGTGGAAAATTAAATTCTGAAGAGATATGTTTACTACTGAAGAAATTCATTATATTGAAAGCTGTGCCTTTTCTGGAGCTTTTATGACAAGTGAAGTTGTGCCTTTTCTGGAGCTTCTAATTGAGGTGGAAAGCTGTGCCAATCTGCAGCTTTCAATAAAATCATGTTTGAGAAGATTGACATTTTTGATGCTGAAATGATGAATGGTGTAAACCTTTCATGAATTTTCATGATGATGGAGTGGAATTGATACTATGGGGATTGAGGAGAAGACCATATTTAAGTGAAAATTAGATTAATACAATTTTTCTTAAAAAAGAGTCAAGCCCTCCTCATTCAACCTCATAATTTTTCACATCTAAATCCTACCAACCGAAAGCCATAGAACAACCCTGAAAAGTCCTCATGATAAACATATGTCCTTGACTCACATCGCGTAGCGATATATGAATTTATCAAGCCTATGGTGACCCTTGTATGAGTTTGGATGAGAAAGACATTGCAAAAAAAATTAATATTTGAGTGATGAGAGAAAATTCAAGCGAGGTAAGTGTTTTGTGCATGGGAGGACAAATAAAGTGGAAATATATTGAATGATATAAATGAATAACTTTAAATAAGGTTTTTTATTAGGCATGATATCTTTTGTTTCTTGGTGTGTAATTGTTTGATCTCAAGGATATGTGTTTTAAAATTGGTTTTGATTTGATATTGATGTTTACTTGATATGAGATTTTGCTCAGGAGTGCAAAAGGGTAAGTGTGGGGGAGTTGATAAAACGCTATTTTTTGAATATTTTATTTATAATAAATAATATAATTTCCTGAAATTGTGCTAAATATATTCATTTATGAAATATTTGGGATTTGATCATTCATTTGAAAATTTGGTGAAAATTCCATTTTTACCGTTTATAGTGCACTATATTATTTAGAAGATAAATATTTTTATATTTATTATTTGAATTTGAACTTTTTTAAACGTGTTCCTAACTTAATTTTCTACAACTTTTATTCATGACACATTATCAAAATAATGCATTTGGATGGTGTAATTGGGCCATAAAGTCAAGAGTGGGCTGGACACGTCAGAATGGAGAAGCTTTTGTATTTCGGTCATAACTCCTTAATATGGGATTGTATTAAGAACAACGTTTTAGAGGATATAGAGGGACCATATACACACATATTATCCTTATGGAAGGCCGGCCAATTCAGGCATTTTGGTGGTCAAATGGGTGGTGCAAGTTGGAATAAAATATTTGGCCGAATTTCCACATTCACACTTGAAACCACTTGTAACCTATCCTCCCCTCCCCTATATAAATTGGAGTTTTTCTTATTTGGAGGGGTTGGGACGTGAATTGTGAAGTTTAGGGAAGAGGAGAAGTGGATCCACTCCAATTATCCAACCATTTCAATAAGTGTATCTCTTGAAGCAAGGATCCCTTTGACGAAGTCTTCTTCTTCTCCTTCATGTTGTAATGATTTTGTTTGTGTAATAAACTTCTTTGTTCTTCTTTTATTTCTTATCTTTTTTTTTTTAAATTTATTATTCTCTTAATCTTACTCTTTGGTCTGGAATTATTGAGTAGAAGCGTTATTGGGTTATACCCATTATAAACCTTTGTACATGCAAAATGCTTCTACGATGATTACGCCACCCATGGAAGAGTAGTCTTTTAGTAATCGATCTATCTTCTACCCTCTTCATTTAATTATTTTGAATCAATGAGATACTGTAATTCACATAATATGATCCATGAATTGTGTTTTTAAATTAAAAGAAACTAAGCAAGCAATTGAACAATTAACACAAAAACACGCGAGGTCGGGATTTTGTGTAAATTGTGAGAGCGTAATCTTAATCGGTAATACAAGACCACACGGGATAAATTTGTAGAGTTCAAATATAATCCCTAAACACAATTTATCCTCATTTCCAGAATAGATATGTGCTCTAATTAACCACTGACCATAATCTATCCTTATAACAACAATCAAAGCAGGGTGTTGCGATTGCGTGTTCCGAAGCTAGCCTAGGGTTTAAGTAATTTCATCTTTGTGGTTAAGTTTACTCTCGTAGGGTTCGAGGGATAACAAATTATGGGATCATAATTAAGTGGATATTGATTTAAGTTATAATAATTAATAAGTGAATTAAGAGGTAGAGTTAGATCGATTATGCCTTTTAAAATAGATTTCTAAAAAAACATCTTCTTGTTGTGTCATTTTAATCGAAATTCATTTCAAAACTAAAAACACAAAAATATACAATCTTCTTCCAGCAAACTTCTTCTAGATTCATAAACTATAACAAACCCAATCCTTTAAAGTAGTGTTTTTATTCTATTCTATTTTATTTTTTTAGAATACCTTTAATAAGTTGTTAAATTCACTTCCTCCTTTGAGAGACGACCTTGGTCAGCCACTCTGTTGCACCTAAGTACCCCAAAATCACATTAATCATTTGAGGGCACCCACGACAGTGATATTTCAGTAATACTTGCCAAGGAATACATGTGGTTCAACCTTACCATGACACCTCAATTCATCTTCGATGAATCTTCTCACTACAGGGAGTCATTTTTCACTTCATCTGTCCTCTCGTGTTACTATAACCATAGGATTCACATCAAACTCATTGATCCTTATCCAGTACATGGATACTCATAAAATTATAAGCTAAAAGTCTATATTCTCCCATCACATTCTTTTCTAACCTCATTAAAACTCACATCTATACATTTCTTTTGATTTTTTAAGACAATTCACGATTCCATGAGTCAAATATCATCATAACAAGGTTCATGTGTCTAAATAGCTATACATGATTAATAGAATGTCAATATTGTCTAACCGGAGTCACCCTTGGTACTCATATTCAAATTTGATACATCAATAAATTCCAAGTTATATTTTTTAGTCTACCACTGTTGTTCCCATATATCACATGTTCTTTATGTTTTGATTATCTTGAAATCTTTTCATATGTTTATAATAATTATATTTTATGTTTATTTATCATATTTTTATATTATTTTATTGAATTATACCTTATACTAAAATTCTATTAATGTTTATTAAAATTAGGCTAAGTCTAGAAAAATCAGGTACATGAGGACTTTGGAAACATGGATTTTGGATTCGTTAGTCAGATATGTGAATGGATCCCCTATTTAAATCAACTACATCACAAAATTGTCTATATGAAAAATGGCTATGTAGATGAGTCACCAATGTGAGAAAATGGTGGCATAGATGAAATAGCTATGTAAATCCACTGCATGTAGTAATAATATATGTGGTTTGGACTCATGGTAAATTTTGATATGCAGTTCCAATCTACTATATGATTCATTTTGCTGTGAAAAATTCATCTACTCAAGAAATATGGATACATAAAGAAATCAACTATGTGAAGTATATATATGTGGATCAATTCATCTATGTGAATTAAAATATGTGGTTTTTATTTTATGATGATCTAGAATTAGATATATTGTTCTAAAATTCAAGTATTTATTACAATTAGAGTAATTTAAGTATAAATTATTTATGTCATCAAAGCATTAATAATGTACTACCTATTTATAAAAAAATTGCTTTTCTAAAAGATTTCAAGTACTGATAAAATAAAATAGTATAGAATAATTTTTTAGTGCCTTTTTCCAAGGTAATTTTTAGAAAAGGAAATATAAAATATTTCCACAAGGCTTGATTTCTTGGGACATCATACAGTGAAATAGTAAGTAGAAAAATATGAAATAGATTTTGAATGAGAAAAAGTGATAATACATACAACTATGTCTATCTCAAAGGTTTCTATACAGACTATTGGTAATAAGAAAATAGAAAAAGAAGAATCAAGTTTTCTATAATTATATTTTGATGATCATCCTTTATATATTTTTAATGACTCCCCTTGAGCTATACTTGATTCCTATTTTCCTTTATAGTGAACTCTTCTCTTGTAATAGTTTTATAATGAAACTGTGTGATTCATTTTGTAAAATTGTATTATTATCTATCATTGTTGTATATGAGATAACAATATTATGAGTTTTGAAGGCTGGAGTTTTTTAAATCCTTGTAGGATCCCAAAAAAGTTTATAGATTTTTACTACATGATAACTACTTTCACTTAGTTAATTAGTCCCTAGGAAGAGGACTAGTACTAGTGAAATCACTAAGATGTATGAAATTGAGTGTTGGTGGAGTGGACTAGGGGATATCTATTCCCCAAACAACTATAAATATCCTTTGTTCAATATTTTTCTTGTTACTTTTATTTCAAAATAATTCTTATGAAAAGAAAATATCAAAATATTTTATACCATAAAAGATGGTGGTTTTAAGAGAAAAAATTTCATGAACTTAATTCACCACCTCTTTAGTCATTGTGTTGTCATTATCTAACAAAAAATTGTTTTTAAAGGTCATGAAATTTGAGTTCTCAACTCTAAAAGGGCTAGGTTTTAAATATAATCATAAAATGGCCTCTATATACTCCACTAGAGAAGATATTTCTATACTATGTGCTCCCCATTTTAAAGGAGAAAATTATAGTTGTAGGAAGAAATAGATGATTATCTACTTGAATAACCTTGGTTTAAGGTTTTATTTAAATCCATTAAGTATTACACTATTCTAGAAGGAGATCCATAAAAATGGGTTTTTTAAGAGAAGGTGAATATAATTTGAACTCCAAATCTATGAATTCTATAATCTTTAGACTTGTTCTAGATGAGTTTAACTATGTTTAACTATGTGTTACACCATATGAAATATGGAAAAATATCTCAGTGTCTTAATAAGGTACTGATAACATTAGGTTACTCAGATATAAGACTATAATGTTAAAGTTTAACACATTTTAAATTATCAATGGAGAAATAATAGCAATGTTGATTGGAAGGTTAAGAAGTATTGTGAATAATGGTTCTTCTCTAGGAGCACCAATTTTTTAACCAGATCAATATTTGAAAGCTCTTAGAGTTTTAGAAAAAAACAGAGTGAAATTTTAGTGTCCATATGAAAATCCATTAATGTGAATGATATCAAAATAAAATTACAACATTAGAAAACTAATTATTTATAATTAATAAATTAATTCTAATGTTAGTGATAAATGATTAGTTAAAAAGGATAATTATACTTTGAAAGTTTGAACTTCAAAAGATGATAAGGAGAGAAATGGAATAAAAATTACTGAATCATTTTATGAAGAAACATTATATAGTTTTGAATCATGTATTTATCTTTCTAAATATAAAAGGAAATTTAAAAAAATTATTGAATAAGATAATAGTATTCAATAAATATTCTACCAACTATAAAAAGAGTGGTTAAATTTCTATAGAAGTATGGTGCTATGAGTTGAATAATATTGGTAACATGAAAATAGATTTTCTAGTGCCTCAAGACAAGAATATATATGAAGAGAAGTGGAAATTGAAACTATAGTTATATAATAATGAGTTAAAGAGATATGAATATCATATGGAATGCTTATGAGGATTTTAGGGGTGAAGTTTCGTCTAAATTTGAAGCTTAAATGTCAAATAAAAAGGCCAATATATTCTTTATAGAACAATACGATGAATTGAATTCATTTTATTCATTGGGGAACGAATATGATGCTAAAACTAAAAATGTATCTTTTAAAAAACTACATTAATATTTTACCATGTTATAAATTAAATATGAATTCCTGAAAAATAAAAATAAATAACTAAAATATTTTTATGATGTTGTTGTTAGTGGAAAAGAGAACATAGAAAATCAAATTTTAGACATGAAATATTTGATGTAAAATTTTATTAACTATTGTGTGAAAATTTTTAATAGAATTAAAATCTTGAAAAAAACATTTAATATCTTAAAGATTTTCTAGTTTCCTTACAAAACGGAAAATTACTTGAATCAAATCCTAGGTAAAAATAAAGTCTAAAACATATGATTTCAATTGGAAGAAAATTTGAGAAACCAAAGATATTAAAAAAATGTTTATGCTATGTTCAAAGAACGAAAACATAACCTATGTTATTTTTTTCAATGTGTAGATATTTTAAATTATTCGAATGGGTATAGTCTAGAAATCCCCAGTTTTTTGGTGTTTATCATGCTTTTATTTCAATAAATGTTTCAAAATTTAGTGTTGGAATTTCTGAGTTGAAATAGAAGATTTGGGTTCCCAAATCTTTGGTTGATAAAATTTTATGACCCAAGATAATATGGGTACCAAAAAAATTTATTTGTTGATTTATTTTCTGGGAAAAAATTTGTAGGAGCATCAATTAAAAATGGAATATAGATAGAAACATTTGTAGGATCATGAATGGAAAATGGAATATGGATAGAAGATGCACAAGGAATATGATTGGAGATTTTTCAAATTTCCATTCATTATCCAAAATCAAGGTGTGGGTGGATGTGTCACAATTGTTGAAAATCATAAGGATAAAATTATGGGATTTGGATCTGTTGGAAATCAAATATTAGTTCTCATCAAAAAAGTTATTTATTTTGAAAGATTAAAAATAACTTGATAATTATTTCTCAACTTTGTGATGGATTATATTCTATAGATTCTTCAAAATATGTATGTTTTTTTTAAAATATAAACTTCTAAAGTTCAAGTAACCTAGAAAATATACTGTATATAATTTTGATAATAGTTATTTTTATAGATAGTAAGTGATATTTAAAATCTAAAACAAATGAAATAAGTTTCAACAAAAGGTCAATTATTATTGAAGCATATACTAATGTGATATTTTATGAAAGTGACATTGTTTCCTCTAGAAATAGGGATGACCTCATTGGTTTAAGGTTCAAATATTCCAATCGGTTTCTAACGAGGTTGTTCGTAGAACTGGAAACATCCAATGATTCTATATCCATTTGGACCTACTTTCCAAAGGTAGGTGCTCATTAGTTGTGGACCGATGAGACTTAAGAATTTGAATTGGTCGAGAGGATGGGAGGTCAGACTCATCACACCTTTTTGAGGGGAATTATTGTCGATTCCAAGACTCTCTTTATAGATTTAAGTTATGTTCGTGAATCCTTATTAAATTACCAAGTATAAAATGATCTTTCCTTTAGATCTGACAATCAATGATTGATATGTAGGAAATTTAGAGAATCTATTATATGTATTCGAGGTTCTTCATAGATAGAGAATCATCTATATTTGTAAGAGATTCTTAGTCAATGGTATACTTCAATACATTATATAAAAGTCTCTTGGTCATTATGATGACCATACTGGTTTTAAATCCACTCAGTGGGGGAACTTGAATTTTATTGTCATTTAGAAGGACATGGATTATTTCAGAGTTGGGATCGTACCCGCAGATGGGATACCTACGTATCCTTTGTTTAGAAATGGAATCAGAACCCACGTAGTTCGAGTAAGGGAATATTATATTTATGCATGATTGATGGCTCAAAGAAAGATGTCATAATTACTTTTACACTCTAAGCTCACGTGAGTCATGCTCGGTGTGAGAAACAAGAGGTATTAGTAAAACCAGACAATTGTGCCATCATAAGAAATGATGTGAGGCTTATGTATGTATGACTTCCCAAATAGCTGAATATTAGGATTTACTTCAGGGAAGAAACCCAGAAATAAGGCCCATAAAGGTATATGTACTTTATGGAGATTTGGATAATCTAACTTGGGGCGTACTCCCGAGGAAGATGCCCAAATTAGGAGGGGACTTATGATTGGGTTTTACTCCTGAGAAGGAAGCCCAAATCAAAAGTCAATTAAGACTGGTTAAGAGAAATTATGACTGGGGATTATTCCTGAGAAGGAGGCCCAGGTTAAAGGAATTTAGAATTTGGGAACTTGGGGCTTACTTCTAAGGAGGATGCCCAGATTAAGAGAATTATGACTGGGACTTAATCCTAAGGAGGATGCCCATATTTGTAGACTTTGAGACTGGGGATTACTCCCGAAAAGGAAGCCCAGGTTAAGGGGATTATGGTTGGGGCTTACTCATGATAAGGATGCCCATATTTGGGAACTTTGAAGACTGGGGATTATTCCTGAGGAGGATGCCCAAATTTGGAAAATTATGACTGGGGCTTACTCTTAAGGAGGATGCCCAGGTTAGAGGACTTGGGGAATATTCCTAAGGAGGAATCCCAAATTAAGAGAAATTGGACTGGGGATTACTCCTGAAAAAGGAGGACCATGTTAAGGATTCTCTCATCTTAAAGGATTAGGTTGAATGAATGAAATCTCTGACCTTAGTGACATAAAGATATGTAAATCACTAGGTTTTAAGAGATGTTCCACAGAATTCCTTTCAGATAAGGAATCCAATAAGTAAATAATGGCTTGAATGGCTTTGGAGAGAGTTCTGAAGGATTAATCTTGAATAGGATAGGTGGGTAGGCATAAGAGAGGTGAAATAGGCAGGAGGGGCACCCAAAAAGAGAGAGGCACGCAAGTCCTGCGTGGGCGCACAAGTCCTGATCGTGCAAGTTTACTTGCGTGACAGATTGTTACTTGCACGATGGTTAACCCTTAGGGTAATACTTGGGCGAGACTTGGCTCAAGCCCTTAGTACTATCCCTAGAGGCTTCCAGAAGAATGGCGGGCAAGTTCTATTGAAGGGGTAAGGCGGCGTGCAAGTGTGGCCATTTCCCTTAAAGGCTGGCCACTTAGGCGTTCAAGTGTTGATGAGTTTCAACACTTAGGCCTTAATCCACCTCTTTAGATCTTCCGTTCTAGGTAATAAATTTCCTTAAAAGTGTTCGGAAGCTTTGAGAAGAGACTAGGGAACCAGGAGCTCAAATCTATGTTTTTGGAATTTTTCGTCCCTGAAATGGGGGGCCCACAGGGGGTATTTATAGCCTAGTGAAGACCCTGGGTGAAATTTAGATAGGGCGCGCAAGTCACCTGCGTGACCACTCGGTGGCGCGCAAGTATACTTGCACGACCTTATTGGAACTTGCGTGACCCAAGTGCAAATGAATCTTTGTTCATGCCTTTGTCAATTTTTGATGTTTCTTCAAAGGATGAATCACTTTGGGTTCAAGGTATTTACCTTTTAATTTTTTTATACTCTGTGATGGAAAGGATCATCAACAGACTTGTTTGATCATAAAATGACTCATGTTGATGAGTTAAATTACTATTTTGAAATCTTGAGACTGGAACCTTTCTTTTACATAAAAAGGATGATGACTAGGAACAAGATTTTAGTGAATCCAATCTTGAAAGGATGGATTTTAATAAACCTAAATATTTGATACTTATATGGCCTAGAACCTTGAAAAATCATCTCATTGATAATGTTATAGGAATATTAGATGAAGGGATTAGGACAAGAATAAGTGTAGGAAACAATGTAATATTCAATTACTTTTATCTAAGATTGAACATAAAACCATATAATAATTCCTAGCTAATTAATGTGGGGTTTTATCCATGAAAAAAATAATTAAACTAGTTTAAAAGAATAAAGTTATCAGAATTAGTTGATACACCATTTGATTACCCTTTTATTAGTGGGTAAAGGCTAAAACCAAGAGGAATTCATAGATTATGAAGAAACCCTAGAACATGTGGCTATATTATAAGCTATATGGATTCTCACATCCTAAGAATATTATATGGAATTAAAATTATATCAGATAGAAGTTAAATTTTCTTTTCTAAATTATTTTTATGAGGTTTTTTATGTCAAAAAACCTCTTGGTTTTAAAAATAAAAATTTTCCAAATTCTATTTTCAAACTCAACATTTTTTTTATGTCCTTAATTAAGCACCGAGAGTATGGAATGAGTTTTTATGTATTATTGTTTTTTAAAATTGATTTTCTTTAGTAGTGTAAGATCCTACCCTTTTCAAGAAAACATCATGTTAAAATAAGTATTTAGTTAAAATATATGTTGATGATGTGTTTTTTGGTTTTACAAATAAAAATTAGTTAATATTTTTTAAAATATATTTCAAAAATAATTTTAAATGAAAATTATTGGTGAGTTAAATTTCATTCTTTTATTTTAAATTTATTAAAAGGATTTTGGTAATGTGATAAATCTATGAAAATAAATACTCGACTTACTTAAGAGGTATGAACTCAGAAAGGAAAATGAAGATGAAAGTCCTTTAAGTTGTAACGTAAAACATGATTTTCATGAAGTAGAGAAATAGGTTGAAAAAAATTTGTATAGAGGAATAATTGGGAGTCTCTATATTTGACTACTAGTAGAGAATACATTATGGTTTTGGTATAATTTTGTGCTAGATTCCATGAAAATACTATGGAATATCATTTTAAAGAAACCATAATGAATTCTTGATTCAATATTACTCTTGTGTTAATAAAAAATGATTACACTAGTGCTATCAACATTTCTATGAATCTAATAAATCATTCGATAAAAAATAATATAGATTCATGACATTATTTCTTGAGATATCATACACTGAAAGGTTATATCACAGTTGTATTTATTTCTATAGGGAATCAATTTTATGAAATCTTTAATAAGTCCCATGTTTTTTTAGGTTTTGATTTTATTAAGTTGTAATTGGAGTTATTTGAATTTAAGTTATTTTAACTTATTTTATTTCTCATTATTATAATCAAATTTCACTTTTTCATTTATTGTTAATTATTTAATGCACTGTTGAAGTTAAATTAAATTAATTTTTTTTTATTTATTTTTATCCTAATTTAATTTTGGAAATTTATTGCACTTCCTTTTTAAAAAGAAAATACTTTATTTTGTTTTATTTATTTATTTTATGTCATATCTACCACTAAACCTAAATTGGATATGTAACCCTCTCCCAAATTGGATATGTGACCTAAAAATAAATATATTATCACCTATGTTTCTATTCACCTTTGCCTTTTCTATCATGAAATAGAATCATCAGCTTTTGATTCTCTTGACATTAAAGAGATATATCTATGATAGGGAAGTAGAAGTGAGGATACAATAATTGATCTAGATCTTCAATGAAATCCAAGGCTAGCGGTGTGCTGCACTGAGTACTTATAGGAAAGGAAATGGATATGGACTGGTTGAAAGGAAAAAAGATACTTATGAAGAAGGAATTTCAATTATAGGGATGGGAGTTTTTATATGAGAAAAATAAATACAATTTCTTCTTTGAAGAAGAGATAAACAACATTTTAGGATGGAGCGACTAAGAGAGAGTGAGGGAAGAGAATGATGTTTCCTTAAATCATTTGATTCTCATAGCTTAATATATGTGGTTGTAGGGAATAGTCATGGTAAATCTGTTGAACCTACTGTCTCCCCGATACTAGCTAAATCCATTCATCCAAAGTAGTTTCATTGAAGAGGTCACACGACCATTTCATTTTCAAATGATGAGGTTAAATTTCTATCTTTTGATCACAGATTTATTCTTGTTGGTAAAATTTTCAAGCATCAACCCTCACTGAACTTACTCAATAAATATTTTAAATCCATTGGGTTTGTTGATTTCAGGATTGGTTTTCTCAACTAGTTAAATGTTGCGACCCATATTGCCTCTGAGAATGACTATTATCGGCTTTGGTCTAGGGGATCTTGGGCTTTTGAAGGATTATCTACGGAAGTTCTAGAATGGTCGTCCATCTTTGATTTTAACACTAAATCCCCTATTTACCCTATTTTTATAGGCTTTCTAGGTCTTTCGACACACTTATTCAAATAAATCACCATCTTCCCTATTTCAAAATCAATAGGGAAAGCCATAAAAATGGATTTTGCCACTCAGAATCTCACAAGACCATAGGTTGTGTTTGTGTGTGTTGAGGTTGACATTACAAAACACCTACCTTTTGTTATCTAGATCCTGAATGGTGACATTTGTTTTTTTCCAAGAAGTGGTCTATGAAGATTTACCTAGATACTGCTCTAATTTTCTGCATCTAGGACACTCCCTTGGAAATTGTGTCTCTAAGAAAGTCCCCATAATCATTTTTCACAATGATAAATCTCTTCCTAGTAAAGTAAAATATGTTTGGATTGATAAATAGAGACATATTATTAATGAAAAAAATAAACCCTCTAATTCTAATGTTCCAATGATTTCTCCATCTGTCCTGAATTCTTTCCCTGTATAACCTCAGTGCACTCAAGTTTATTTTTTTACTGGATTTGTGGATACGTTCAGTAATGATAAACCAATTTTAGACACTTTAGTATCTATTCTAACCACTCATGAGGTGTAACAAGAGACTCACACTATTTTTGGTGATTCTAATAGCAATGATCATAACCAAATCCATCAAATTTAGGATGGATATCTACCCTCGAGTGCAAAAAAAAGGTAAGAAACCTATTACTAACTCTGATGGATTTTTTATTCCCTTTCTTAGGATGACTCAAAAATGAATTGATTATTTTATGTTGGAGAGAACCGTTGTCACTATATCCTTGGGGATTCAGTTGGAGAAAGGCAACATTCTTCCACAACCGATATATAATGATAATGTAACGCCCCGACCCCAGCTACCCAGAGTCGGTGCATTACTTCGTAACATTGGAATGATCACAAAAGATCAAGTCTCGAAAGACCGATTAGTTTAGTAGCCTTGGAAACACTAGATACATTCGTAAACGTTACATTACATCATAAAGTGAAAAACTACAATAACAAAGTCTCCATAGTCCACACTCATATCCTCTTCTGACAATCAATGTAGGTAATTCATAAAATACTTCTTCACATCCTGGAAAATATTAAAACATTGAAAGGGGTGAGCTCAGATGCTCAGTAAGGATAACAATATTGCGGAAGCTTTCATAAATAAACATAAACATTTAAGGCAATGTATAACTAAAACAAAAGCCTTTTAAACTTGAACATCAACATAATATGGAAAAAGTAAAATGAGATAATGCCATTTACTTCTTCACATGGATATTCTACTGATCGAATAATCACATGAAATATCATTAACCACTTTCATAATGAGGGAATGTATAATGCCATACATTCTGAAACATTTTGTCAAGGCCTCGGACAAGACGTCTAAAATGATTAAGGCCTCGGCCAAAACCATAAATCAAATTGGGAAAGGGCCTCGGCCAATTCCACGTCTAGTTGTCTCATGAGACCTAACGATGCATCGAGGAGCTATAGCGGGCTCCACCCGTCACTTATTAAGTCCAATACATTCCTCATATGAATAGGTTTAAACATATCATAAACCATAACATAATCGTATCACATAAAACATGCATAAAGGAAACATAACATTTCCACATTTCAATCACAAGATATCAATACAACACATTGATATAATAAAAATGCTTTCAAAACCATTTTCAATACCAACAAAAAATAAAGTTAAAACTTTGTATTTATTTTTCATTAAAAAAATGATGGCTTGTAGAGGAAGCCGAAACTCAAATAATGGTCACAGCGGCGGAGAAGTCGTTGTCGCCGCATAAGTACGGAAAGAAAAACATTACCTTTTTGTCATTTAGCAAAACGCTTCATATAAAAAAGATTCCTTTTGAATAAACGTAAAAGTCAAAGGGGTTTATACACCGTATAAAATAAAGTTGTGTATAAAACCAAATATGCCTCAATGAAAGGAGATTGAGACGAAGTCCTTAAAAAGATCATTTTTAAAATAAAATAGATCTATTATGTGTATTCACTATAGGTACACATAAAGAAAGTAAAAATACAAAATAGGACATAATAATATCATGACATAATTTGAAAGTAGGAGATTAACCCAAAGAATGGAAGTTGGGTTAAGAAATTCCCTTACCTCGTGTCTGACTTGACTGAACCGTTCTTTAACCTCCTGAATAATAAACTAGAGTTAATATATACCTTATTAAGAACCATTTTAAATTTCATTATCCTTTTTATATCACTTATTACAATGATATGAACATTATGTAATTATTTAAGTTAATAACGGTCGTTTTTTCGATCTTTGGTACTTGAGTCAACAATAAACTTCTTATAATTACAAGTTGTTTATGTGGTAGAATATCCATTATCTCCAGAACTATTTTCATGATTTATATGTCATATATATCATATATATCCAGTATATACATTCATTTATAATATTACGTAACATTTAGAGGTAAGAAATGAAATGCACCGTTCATGGAGACGGTAAGCCGTACGTACGCATGAACGCTACTTTCATTTCTATTTCGTATTTAATGGAATGAAATCATAATGATATAAATGTATAATATAATTCCATTATAATATAGTGTATAATACCATTTACTCCATCCTTTATACATCCCACATATGGCATTAACGATTCAAATAACTTTGAGGGGGCGGTAGTCCGCACTTCCTAAAATGAAATTATCGCGTTTACCCATAATGGAAATCATAAAGTATGCCATAAATGAGAAATACAGAAGCATAAGTAAAACATAAACATATTATATATCATATATAAATATAGTTACATCTTAATGGCCACCTTTTAAGGTGTTATATGAGTGTTGAACAATCATCGTTTCGTGAGCCAGAAAGTCGCCATCCACAGAAACCGTATGTTCTTTAACCATTAGATGTAGGTGTGTGTAAGTGTAGCTCGAATCATTCTTATAACAACATCCTAGTATATTGAGGATACTGGTGTTGTTACAAAAGAAATGAATAAAAAGATTTTATGGGGTTGGAGAAGAAAAATAAAACAAAACAACATTAGAGAAGACATTACCTCAAAATTGGGTAACTCTTTTTACTTTGAGCCAAAGGCTTCCTTGGGAATAGTTCTACCGAAAGTGAGGCTTCTAGGAGTAAGAGGGAAAAGTTGGGAGAGTATTTGGGCAGAGGTTGGCCGATCCAAATGGCTTGAAAGTGTGAATGAGGTGGTAGAGGTGGGGGCCTTTTATAAGAGGAGAGGAGGGGCACTCTTGGAAAGTAAGGAAATTTTACATTATTATACAATGCTTTTCGGATTCTAAATGTCTCACAATTATATAATTCGTGGATAAGGTGATAAGGGTTCTAAATATACCCATCCAATAGTCTTTGGACAAGTGTAAGCCTTGGATTGTACATTATCTTTTCATTTTATTAAAATCGTTAAATAATGAGGTCATCACTGCATCATAATGATGTCGTAAATAATTTAATTTATTTAATGTCTAAAAATTATAAAAAAAATACTATGATGTAGGAAATCATTGTAGCTTTCCAATGACTATTTATAGTCAAAAATATGACTTGTATAAACCCATGTAAAAATTGTTTTAGTAAAACATTTCATGTTTGTTTCATTTTTTACTTTAACATTAAATAAATATATATTAATGTCATTTTGCAACCAAAGTGGCTCCATGGGGTCCCCAAGTTGACCCATGGGTTGTATTGGTCGGCCATGACTCATCAAATAGGATTAGGACAAGTGTCAAGCTCATCTCATATTATTAAAACATTATTTTTACCTTAAACTACATTAATTACCTCTAATTGCGATTAAGAACCTAAAAGTTACTATTCACCAAAAAATTATTTTAATCTCATTAAACCACATTTTACTTCTTAATGAAAACCATGTATGTCAGATTTTTGAAAATCAAATCACAGAAGTGGTAATATTTCATTTAAACGAAAAATCAGTTATTTAACTACCACTTAGTGGTTTCACTATTCATCAAAAATTGAAGTTTTTCAGAACAATGCCAAAATTTCTCCCTAAGCTATAATTGATATTACAAATTCAAAAATAATGTCTATTTTACAAAATTCCAAACATATAAGTTGCATTATTTAATTTTATAATTAATTCCCGCTGTCACGACAGATAGCACGTTTTTAAGAAATAATTTATATCAAAAGATTGGCAATTGTTTATCTCCAATTTCAATGTTAAATTAATTCTAATGACCACTATTGGATAAAATAGTAAAAATATATTCTAATTATACTTTAAAACCACTAAATAGTATAATTTATCACTATAAATTATTTTGATTAAAAAATTTGTTTTTAAGTATTTTTCACTATTCATAAAAATTAGTTCTCAGAAAAATACCCAAAATTCAACATAGGCTAATTTCGATATTCCGAATCCAAAAATGAAGTCCATTTTGAAATATAAATTTTCTATAATTTTAAAAAGTGTTTATTACTATTCATAACGGCTACTTTGATTAGTCGCAGTGTTTTAGAACTCGAAGTTGCGTACAATACAAGCTATTGCATTATTGAATGAGAAGCGTATCGTGGAAGCTCGGGGTGTTACATTCTCCCCTCCTTCAATAAATTGCATCCTCGCAATTTGAAATTTTTCTTTGAAAATAAAAGGTTGAAAATAGAAAATACCTTTGTGGAAAACCCACATCGGAAATAAGGTTAATAAAATTTAGCCTTAATAAGAGGGAAATGGAAATAAGAAAGTCACCACCAAATTATGATCTCGATAAGGAGAACATTAGTGGCAATTAGAGACGTATAATTGGGGGAAAAACGTAAATATATGTAGGGAGTGATTGTGGTCATCAATCACAATCAACTGTCAAATTGAGGGCCTCAAAGCCTTCAATCTATGTTGATTTAAAATATCATCAGTTCAACAAGACATAAGGTATTAGGATAACACATTTTTTTGTTTTAATATCCCTTTACTAAAGTTTAAGAATTAATTTATTCATTGAATAAGAGATAGGTATATATATATTTATGCTTGACAATTAGAGTTTCAACCTTCAACTCATCTTTCACTCAAAAAGATAATAGAACTCAAAAATATTATACTTATCCTAATTGTATAAGGTTCCAAATGTTAACACATACCATTTAGATTAGTAAAATTATATTGTAATAACCACGTACTTCCTGTAGGATAGTGGTAGGAAATAAAGGCCTGTCGTACTATGGTTGTGGGTTCGATTCCTGCAGCTTTGTCCGACGCGATGGGTTAGGCCCCACCCTGCAGGTTGTCCTTTTCCTAAATCTATAGTATTATAATATTCCAAAAATAATCTTCAGAAATGTTTTTACCTTAAACAATACTATCTAAAGATCAACTTAATCCATCCCAACCTTTATAGTTATCCAAAATACCTCTGTCCAAACTTTCTCTAAAAGGTCTCTTAATTCCAAAATCAATTTATCAGATTCCCCAAACAAAGTAAAGTTTTTCTTATTGTCACATACTTAAAATATGATTACCTTAATCATATTAAAACTTTACTGAAACAACAAGTACTGTAGTACAATCCTTATATATATCACATTATTCTAATAACCAGAATATAATCCATGAGTCCAAAAGCACCAATACATTAATTATACTGCTTCAACTGTAGTAACAGCATAAGATTGTCCTTGATCCCTTGGCCTTTTCTGAGGTAAGTTTCCCTGACGCTTAGGACATTCATTTTCATAATGCCCCATTTCTCTACAATTGTAGCATTCAACTTTGATAGCCTCTTTCTTTCCCTTGCAATCACGAGCCTGGTGACCCTTTTCTCCGCATTTATAACAAACTACCATTCCTTTTAGGCAAGTACCAGGGTGATTCTTCCCACAATTATCATATAATGGAAAATCCTTCTTTCCCTTTTTCCATTTATCTGTCTCTTGTTCCACCGTTCTCTTCTTCTCTTGCTTTACTTTGTTGTCATAAGACTTAGAGAATTCCTTTTCTATCTTGATAGCACACGAGACAATATCTTCGTATGATGAGAAGCATTGTGATACTAAAGCTCGACGGAGAAATGGTTTTAACCCATCAAAGAAACGATCAATCTAACTCCTTGGGTTACGTATATAATCAGCAGCATGCCTCGCTAACCTTTTAAAGTTAGCATCATACTTTGCGACATTCTCATCCTCTTTCTGCCTCAGACTCAGAAATTGCCTTTCCATAGCTGCTCGATGGTCACGAGGAAAGTATTTTTCTAAGAAAAGCTCTTTGAACTCCCTCTATTCCATATTCGATACGTCATCATCTTCCTTTGTGTTTTGAATCAGCGACCACCACTGATCGGCATCTCCAGTGAGGCGGTAAACTGCCATGACAACCTTCTCCCTTTCGCTACTCCCCAAGGCATGGAATATTTTCTCTAAGGAGTTTATCCATTGCTCAGCTACTAACGGATTTTTACCCCCATTAAATGCTGGCGGTTGTTGCCTCATGAAGCGGTCTAACATTGATCCTCCACGTTGTGGATCAGGGTGATCCATACTAATAAGGTTATTATTCATAACTTGAGTGAGTTGTCCCAGTATGGTAATAAGTTGATCAGCACCAGTTGTATCTCCAGATACACAATAATTATTTTGAGCAGGAGGGCAATCCCTACACGGAGTGCGTGCATTGATACGGTTTTCATTCCTTCCACTAGGCGCCATATCTAAACAATGGAATAAACTAGATTAGTTTATGAATCAAAATACATAATTCCATACTTGTAAAATACTTAACATAAATTGAACTATTTATGGATATAATCCATAATCATAAAAAGGTTTTATTTGAGGAAGTATATACTCATAACCGTTCATAGTGGTTTATAAAGAAAATGAGAATTATCCTAAGCATATCCCCCGGGAGTGTCGTAACCAAGAGTGCAGCAAGGCCCATTGTCGTGCACCAGTTCCCGTTAGAGTCTAGCTCAAAGCGGTGTTTTCAGGTTTTACCCCTAGGTACATCTGTGCCAGAGTCGCCTCTACCTGCTCGTATCCAGAAAGGGATGTATTGCTCGGAAAACTCACAAAATCTCTACAATAACAAAATTCTAGGAAGTTATTCTATACTAATCCTCAAAGTCTATCTTCAGGCTATGTGCTCTAATCAGAGTTTATCTAAATCTAGCATCCAAGGTTAGTACTAAACTGCCTCTGATACCAACTGTAACGCCCCGACCCCAGCTACCCAGAGTCGGTTCATTGCTTCGTAACATTGGCATGATCACCAAAGATCAAGTCTCGAAAGACCGATTAGTTTAGTAGCCTTGGAAACACTAGATACATTCGTAAACGTTACATTACATCATAAAGTGAAAAACTACAATAACAAAGTCTCCATAGTCCACACTCATATCCTCTTCTGACAATACCTGTAGGTAATTCATAAAATACTTCTTCACATCCTGGAAAATATTAAAACATTGAAAGGGGTGAGCTCAGATTCTCAGTAAGGATAACAATATTGCGGAAGCTTTCATAAATAAACATAAACATTTAAGGCAACGTATAACTAAAACAAAAGCCTTTTAAACTTGAACATCAACATAATATGGAAAAAGTAAAATGAGATAATTCCATTTACTTCTTCACATGGATATTCTACTGGTCTAATAATCACATGAAATATCATTAACCACTTTCATAATGAGGGAATGTATAATGCCATACATTCTGAAACATTTTGTCAAGGCCTCGGCCAAGACGTCTAAAATGATTAAGGCCTCGGCCAAAACCATAAATCAAATTGGGAAAGGGCCTCGGCCAATTCCATGTCTAGTTGTATCATGAGACCTACCGATGCATCGAGGAGCTATAGCGGGCTCCACCCGTCACTTATTAAGTCCAATACATTCCTCATATGAATAGGTTTAAGCATATCATAAACCATAACATAATCGTATCACATAAAACATGCATAAAGGAAACATAACATTTCCACATTTCAATCACAAGATATCAATACAACACATTGATATAATAAAAATGCTTTCAAAACCATTTTCAATACCAACAAAAAATAAAGTTAAAACTTTGTATTTATTTTTCATTAAAAAAATGATGGCTTGTAGAGGAAGCCGAAACTCAAATAATGGTCATGGCGGCGGAGAAATCGTTGTCGCCGCATAAGTACGGAAAGAAAAACATTCCCTTTTTTTCGTTTAGCAAAACGCTTCGTATAAAAAAGATTCCTTTTGAATAAACGTAAAAGTCAAAGGGGTTTATACACCGTATAAAAGAAAGTTGTGTATAAAACCAAATATGCCTCAATGAAAGGAGATTGAGACGAAGTCCTTAAAAAGATAATTTTTAAAATAAAATAGATCTATTATGTGTATTCACTATAGGTACACATAAATAAAGTAAAAATACAAAATAGGACATAATAATATCATGACATAATTTGAAAGTAGGAGATTAACCCAAAGAATGGAAGTTGGGTTAAGAAATTCCCTTACCTCGTGTCTGACTTGACTGAACCGTTCTTTAACCTCCTGAATAATAAACTAGAGTTAATATATACCTTATTAAGAACCATTTTCAATTTAATTATCCTTTTTATATCACTTATTACAATGATATGAACATTATGTAATTATTTAAGTTAATAACGGTTGTTTTTTCGATCTTTGGTACTTGAGTCAACAATAAACTTCTTATAATTACAAGTTGTTTATGTGGTAGAATATCCATTATCTCCAGAATTATTTTCATGATTTAGATGTCATATATATCATATATATCCAGTATATACATTCATTTATAATATTACGTAACATTTAGAGGTAAGAAATGAAATGCACCGTTCATGGAGACGGTAAGCCGTACGTACGCATGAACGCTACTTTCATTTCTATTTCGTATTTAATGGAATAAAATCATAATGATATAAATGTAAAATATAATTCCATTATAATATAGTGTATAATACCATTTACTCCATCCTTTATACATCCCACATATGGCATTAACGATTCAAATCACTTTGAGGGGGCGGTAGTCCGCACTTCCTAAAATGAAATTATCGCGTTTACCCATAATGGAAATCATAAAGTATGCCATAAATGAGAAATACAGAAGCATAAGTAAAACATAAACATATTATATATCATATATAAATATAGTGACATCTTAATGGCCACCTTTTAAGGTGTTATATGAGTGTTGAACAATCATCGTTTCGTGAGGCAGAAAGTCGCCATCCACAGAAACCGTATGTTCTTTAACCATTAGATGTAGGTGTGTGTAAGTGTAGCTCGAATAATTATTATAACAACATCCTAGTATATTGAGGATACTGTTGTTGTTACAAAAAAAAAGAATAAAAAGAGTTTAGGGGGTTGGATAAGAAAAATAAAACAAAACAACATTAGAGAAGACATTACCTCAAAATAGGGTAACTCTTTTTACTTTGAGCCAAAGGCTTCCTTGGGAAGAGTTATCCCCAAAGTGAGGCTTCTAGGAGTAATAGGGGGAAGTTGGGAGAGTATTTTGGTAGAGTTTGGCCGAGGCAAATGGCTTGAAAGTGTGAATGAGGTGGTAGAGGTGGGGGCCTTTTATAAGAGGAGAGGAGGGGCACTCTTGGAAAGTAAGGAAATTTTACATTATTATACAATGCTTTTCGGATTATAAAGGTCCCACACTTATATAATTCGTGTCTAAGGTGATAAGGGTTCGAAATATACCCATCCAATATTCTCTGGACAAGTTTAAGCCTTGGATTGTACATTATCTTTTCATTTTATTAAAATCGTTAAATAATGAGGTCATCGCTGCATCATAATGATGTCGTAAATAATTTAATTTATTTAATGTCTAAAAATTATAAAAAAAATAATATGATGTAGGAAATCTTTTTAGCTTTTCAATGACTATTTATAGTCAAAAATATGACTTGTATAACCCCATGTCAAAATTGTTTTAGTAAAACGTTTCATGTTTGTGTCATTTTTTACTTTAACATTAAATAAATATATATTAATGTCATTTTCCAACCAAAGTGGCTCCATGGGGTCCCCAAGTTGACCCATGGGTTGTCTTGGTCGGCCATGACTCATCCAATAGGAGTAGGACAAGTGTCAACCTCATCTCATATTATTAAAACATTATTTTTACCTTAAACTACACTAATTACCTCTAATCGCGATTAAGAACCTAAAAGTTACTATTCACCAAAAAATTATTTTAATCTCATTGAACCACATTTTACTTCTTAATGACAACCATGTATGTCGGATTTTTGAAAATCAAATCACAGAAGTGGTAATATTTCATTTAAACGAAAAATCAGTTATTTAACTACCACTTAGTGGTTTCACTATTCATCAAAAATTGAAGTTTTTCAGAACAATGCCAAAATTTATCCCTAAGCTATAATTGATATTCCGAATTCAAAAATGTTTTCTATTTTACAAAATTCCAAAAATATAAGTTTCATTAATTAATTTTATAATTAATTCCCGCTGTCACGACAGATAGCGTGTTTTTAAGAAACAATTTATATCAAAAGATTGGCAATTGTTTATATCCAATTTCAATGTTAAATTAATTCTAATGACCACCATTGGATAAAATGGTAAAAATATATTATAATTATACTTTAAAACCACTAAATAGTATAATTTATCACTATAAATTATTTTGATTAAAAAAGTTTTTTTTAAGTATTTTTCACTATTCATAAAAATTAGAAGTTCTTAGAAAAATACCCAAAATTCAACATTGGCTAATTTCGATATTCCAAATCCAAAAATGAAGTCCATTTTGAAATATAAAATTTATATAATTTTAAAAAGTGGTTATTACTATTCATAGCGGCTACTTTGATTAGTCGCGGTGTTTTAGAACTCGAAGTTGCGTACAATGCAAGCTATTGCATTATTGAATGAGAAGCGTATCGTGGAAGCTCGGGGTGTTACAGATAATCCCTCTGCATCTACATCCTCTGATGAAGAGGGTTCCTACAAATCCTAGGATGGAGAGGGATCCTCCTTGGATGGAGAGGATAAAGAGGCTAGCATTAAACTTAAAAATTTTACTCAGGTTATTAAAGAAGGATACAAGGAGTAATTCTATCCTTATATTGAGGAGCATGAAAGGTTGTTTTTGAAAGATATTGTAACAAGGAGATAACTATTGATGATTATCTGATTATCAGATAATGTATGTTTGATATAGTGGAATTTGAGCTTGATCAAAATCCTAATTTTTATTATCTTCAACTTCAATGGGAATAACTATCTTTTATGGTGTTTGAGTCTTATTTATTCTCATCTTTGATGCTATCCGCATAACTTGAATTTAGGATAATGGAATATTACTGATGCGTGTCTCTCTCTTCAATATCTATTGTGTGTATTTCTGAAGTGTATCCTTAATTGGGACTGATCTTCTTCTGATCTTTGGTGGTGTTTTATGAGAACTTTGATTTTAAAAAGATTTTTCTTGGATAGAGAGACACGATATATCTTATTATGGTTTGTATGAAATCTGTGAGGCCTTATTTTTTCTATCATTGTTGTTAGTGGTATTCACTGTGTTTGAATGTTTGGAGGCCTCATGGTGGGATTTTTATACATGGGAAATGTTGATTTGGAAATTCGTGTTTTTATTGAGAGTTCAGGTTTCTCTGTAAGTGGTGAGTGTGAGAAATCAAAAGACAACTGAAGGAAATGGGCCTATAATATCAAGAAAATGAGATTCGGTGTTTTGAAAAAGTAAAATTGAAAAAATAATCCTTCCAACAGAAATATTAATCATTTAGTAGAGGATCAGAGATTAGATTTCAAGACAATAGGCGGGGGCACTATAATTTTTTACAATGAGAGTACAAGGTCAGATTCCAACAGTAAAACAACTTCCATGGAGAATGTAAGAACCCAGATATTCATTTTAGGTATTGATCTTAATTTCAGGTGTTTTTGAGAAAAAAAGGGTGAATTTTCAAATTTAAGGAGTACACACCGTGTACTAGGGGGTACATGTTGTGTAACTGGTTGTTGTGTATAGCCGTGTACTATCTTTGTAACGGCCAAGTACATGGCCATGCGGGGTGACCTGGAGACCACATAAAGTGAAGGACAGTTAAGGCATGTACACGACGTATACATTAAAAGGACACACCATGTAATTTTTTTTGTTAAATCAGACCAGGGTCATGTCTAATTTCAAAAAACACTTTCTTTTAGCCTTGTCTCATCTAGGAGCAATGGGAATCACCAAATCTTCTCTGATCCCCCAACCTACCATCTTTTCTCTTAATCAAACACCTTCAATTGCATTGGAATCACCTCAGTGAGTTCTTCCTTCTTCTAGAACCTCTCATATTGATTTTTCCTCTTGCATGAGTTATTAGAGTTTGAGTGTTTTTGATGTTTTTGTAGATCTACAGTGTTCTAGTTCGATTTAAAGGATGAGGCTCAACTATATCAACCGTACAACAACGAGGTTGGTGGTTTGTGACTTTCCATAGTTGTATTTGAATTATTTGTGCAAAAAGTTCCCAATACCCTAGTTTATGGTATTGTGTGTTTTGGGAATTTAACCTTGTTACTACCTTCTATGCTTTGTTTGCTTGAGTAAGGGTATTTGATTATGAATATGGTTTATTACCATGATATGATGTGTTTGCCCATGTTTTTTTTATATTGTCTGTTTGGTCTAGAACTACCTATTAGGCTGCTTTCTTTTCCATTCCTAGTGCTGTTAGGATGAAGTTTTTGTTTATATGAATGCTTGTGTTATGATTTTTAGTTTCTTATCCAAGTAGTTTTTTGAGATTTACTTTGGTTGTTGAATGCCATTTGTTCACGAATGTATTACACAGGTCTGAGGGAAGCTAGTGTAGTTAGACCATAAGGGGGAATGGATGCTGAGGGATTCCCCAGAGAGTCTATTATACTTTTGACGTTGTCAGACCATAGGGGTTATTGACATGATTTCTCCCTCAGATTGTCTGTAGTATACTATTGTGAGACCACAAGGGGAATTAGATGTTCAGTGCTTCCTCAGAGAGTCTATAGTTACCATTAAAAGGCCAGAGGATGAATTTATGATGAGTGCTTCCTTAGAGGGTCTTTGTCTAAGATGAACCAGAGGGGTTAGACTGTGATAATATCCAAGAAGGTTGCTTGTGGTTTTTTGGTTGAATAATTGGTAAATGTAAATGAATGTAGTTGAAACTGCAGGATTTTTACCTTTGAGTACTTCCTTGTTTATTAAATCATTTTTCATATTTTCCTGTTATATATATATTCAATGCCAGTTAGACCTAGGTCATTTTATGGTTGCCTACTGGGATTTGTCTCACACCTATTTGGGTTAGGATTTTAGGCCCAAAAATATTATATTGTTTCAGGTATAGATAAGGGAAAGATCCCTTCTACTTTACGTACTTGATTGATGTGGAGCTGGAGAGCATGGGAACAAGCTAAGGCTTGAGATGCTGCTAGAGTTTACCTGTTTTTTCGTACTTTGGTTTAGTACTATATTATATCATTTTGACTTGTTTGGCTGTTTTTATAGACATATGCGACATACATCATTTATATATGTGCTCCAATTGTATATTTACTTTCAATCTTCCGCCGTTTACTTATTTTATGGTATTACTGCTTCTGCTACTATTATCTGTTTGTTTCTGATATGTTACTCTATCAATGAGTTCATAGTTTCTTCATTATCACACTTAAGAACCTCGATGCTAGTCGAAGACCTCTTGCATTCAGGGAAATGTGCTTGAGGCCATGTGACCAACCACGTAGAGGGCACCTTTGGGTGGCACCCGAAACCGGGGTGTTACAAAGTGGTATCAGAGGGATTATTTTCTTCTTTGTCTTACTGTTTGGAGACTATAGATATGTTTAGGAAATAATAGGCAGTTGGTAATAATCTATTCCTAGGATTATCTAACCTGTGTATAGGTAAAAGCCAATATTCCTTGAATATTTAAATTTTTCTAGTTTTGAAATTATTACTGTTGCTTTGATTTAACCGTTGGGTGATTCACATGTTTTGTGCTATTATCATTGATGTTATTGAGGTTATATTTCTGTTGCAACCAGATGAGATGAGGGTATGCCATCTCATGCATCATATAGGCACTTTCTAAAAATCACATGTCATGCATTCTTGTCATGCCATTTAGGGTGAAATATTGATTTCATGTTGTTGTGATAGATGTTGTGCTAGATATGCATGTTGTTGTGATAGATGACTTGATAAAATACCTTCTATTTGATAGGATATTTATAATTTTGTAAGTTTTCATTTGAATTAATGCCAAACTTTTGTCCCAAAGGTGTTATGGTCCCTTATGGATCGGAATTTGGTGGATCATGTGTTTTCCTTCACTGTTATACATGTTATGTGACATGAATATGATGCCAAGATTTGATTCACGAGGAGTATGTGCCCCCATAGATCAGAATTTGGAACTTTAATATTGGTTTCAATGTTTTTATGGGGTTATAGAGTAGTTTATGAGGCTTACTGTCTGGAAAAACCCATAATACACAGTGTGTATTCATGAACACACACTGTGTATCCTTCTGTTCAGGAGAGAACAACTTTTCTTAAGTACACGCCATGTACTATATGTACATGCCGTTTAGTCCGTAATCGTGTGGCTGAATGTGTGAGTAGGAACACAGGGTTGGGAATTGTTTGGTGGAACACTCCATGTACTAGAAGTAAACCCCATGTTGTAAGGACCGTGTGTCCATCCATGTGACTAATAACACGGTTGGATGATTTTTAAGTTGTACATGCTGTGTCCATCTTGAACACACCGTGTGGAGTCGACCATGTGACCAATGACATGGGTGGGTTGAACTTAGGTGGTATACACTGTGTTTATAGTGAAGATGTCATGTGGTGTTACCCATGAGAGAACTGTGTGGTTTTTCCGTGTATAGGAACTCAGGTAGGGGGGAAATATTCAAGTACACTCCATGTCAAAGGATGAACATGTCGTGTGTAAGGGTGTTACACGAAGAGGTTTAGAAGAAGTACATGCCCATGTAAAGGCTTAAGGGATCATGCCCTGTAGGGTTTATACATGCCGTGTATCCATATTTGAGAAATATTGAATGTATTATTTCTCAAGTTCCTCTCTTGCACTTCTAAGTTTCAGTCCTTGATAATCTTGAACTGAGGTGTGCGCTTGACCTTGAAAAGTCATGCCATCGAGACATCCTTTGGTTGTACACCAGATCTATGTTAGTGATCAGACACTAGATATGGAAGATCAGGGACTACCAGTATATCCTCCCATCATGACCGTCTTGGCACCAGTCATCATTCCGTATACAAGTGCCGATGCACAGTTCCGAAAAGGCTTCATGAGGTTTATGAAGACCTTCTAGGGAGCACCTTATCCTACCCCATCTATGGCTGATTTGACACGAGTTTTTAGTAGCAAAATCCTCCCACATTATCAGGGGATGGAGGACCTCAGGCTGCAGAGTCATGGTTGGAAGTTATGTTGTCCATATTTGAGAATCTGGAGACGCCTTCAGAGAGGAGGGTGAAACTCACTACTTACATGCATTATTATTCCACTAAGAGATGGTGGGATATGATATCACAGGTAGGAAACAAGTAGGTTATGTCTTGGGATGAGTTTCAACATGCCTTCTATGATTACTTCTACTCAGAGACTTTGAGGGCCGACGGAGCCCAAATGTTCATGAGTTTGGAGCAAGGTACTCTCTCAGTTATGGAGTATTCTTCTTGCTTCACAGAGTTGCAGTGCTTCACAACCATTCTTGGGGGCGATGAGTTATTTCTGGAGAGGAAGCTTGAGGATGGTCTTATGCATGACATCTGATATCAAGTTAACATCTTTTGGTTGACTTCCATCACTTCTATATTCAACCAGGTGTTGATCACAAAGTGCAACCTAATGGATTCTGGAGCCGTGAGACAAGTCGGATCAACATCTGAAATTGGTACCCCTCCAACTGATAGTAGGTAGCGCCATAGGGGGTATACGCATGGAGATCTGAGTAGGAGGAATACTTCTTCATGTATCTAGGTGGTATTCTACCAGTGTAGTGAGAGTGGGAATATGATGCCACATTTCCTGAGAGATCCAGTTGAGTGCCGATCTTGCGGAAAGATGGGTCATCTTTAGTGTTTCTGTCAGATTTTCTCACCAGCAGCTAGTGATAGGGGTTCTATTTGAACTCCTAATAATGGATTAGGACCACCAATCCCACATAAATTAGGGAACTAGAGTTCTTCAAGCCGTTCAAGCTAAGGTGGAGGTCATGGCCTCAGTGGTCAGACACAAGGTTTTCGACAATCGCAGGGTGGATCAGTTCCGGGATCACATACATCTTCACAGGGCTACATCACATGTCAGACTTTTTTGATAGAGTAGACCCAACAAGAGTAGGATCTCAAAACCTCTACAATTAGAGGTATGATTCTAGTTGCCTCAGTTTTAGCTTCTTAACTTTTCTATATAGAGGATTCCCATAGTTTCATATCTTTTGTTGTTGTAGAGAGCCTTAATCTATTTATCTTTACGTCTACTGATATCTTGACACAAGACACTCTGTTGGGTACTAGAACTACTAGTGTGTATTAGTGAAAGGAGTTACCTCTTGAGGTTGGAAGGTGCGACTTCTTAGGGTACCTTTATGTCTTAGAGATGATGAGCTATGATTTCTTTCTCATAATGGACTGGTTGGTTCCCTTCCAAGCTGTTGTCAATTTCTATCATCGTAGGGTGAGTTTCACGTTACAAAATGGTGGGTCATTTCTACATAAGGGAAAATGGGATGTCTAGGCAAGAAGAGATGTATCCAAGCATCATGGGTTGGGAGGAGTTACAACCCATATTTCTAGTTTATATCTAGATGACTAGGGGGCTACACAAATGGACTTTCCTCCAGTGGTGAATCGTTTTAGAGATGTATTTCCAAAGGAATTTTCAGGTTTTCCTCCAATTTGAGAGGTATATTTCTCTATTGATAGTGTTCTATGAGTGGAACCAATGTCCATTTCTACTTATAGGATGGCTACACTAGAGTTATAGGAGCTCAAGAAGCATCTAGAGGAGTTACAGGAAAAGGGTTTCATCCGACCCAACACTTCTCCTTGGGGTTCGCCTATCCTGTTTGCGAAGAAGGTGGAAAATACTCTCAGACTTTGTGTGGATTATCGGAAGATGAATTAGTTGACGGTCAAGAAAAGATATCCCTTGAAGAGGATTGATGATCTCTTTGATCAGTTTCGAGGATACCGGGTGTTATCAATGATTGACTTGAGATCCATTTATCATTAGTTGCATGTTTGACCATCATATATACCTCTTAATGCCTTTCGGAGCAGGTATGGTCTATACGAGTTTGTGGTTATTTCATTTGGTCTCACAAATTCACCTACAGTTTTTATGGAACTGATAAACTGAGTGTTCCATACATACTTGGATTCTTTCATGGTAGTCTTTGTGGACGATATCTTGGTGTACTCTCACACTCGACATGACCATGCCACACATATTGAGATCGATTTGAGTACACCGAGAGAGAATCAGTTATATTCTAATCTCTCAAAATTCAACTTTTGGATAGACCATATTCACTTCTTGGGTCATGTTATCTCAGAAACAAGATTATTAGTAGACCCAGAGAAAGTGAGTGAAATAGTTTCCTAGGAGTAGCCAAAGAACGTCTTTGAGGTACAAAGTTTTCTAGGGTTGGATGGTTACTACAAACGTTTTATATAGGAATTTTAACTCTTAGAAGTTCCATTGACGGACCTAACTAAGAAGGCTATGAAGTACCTGTGGATAGATTCCTCTGATTCAACATTTCAGGATATAAAATGGAGGTTTAACTCAGCACCGATACATGTTTTTATAGAGCTGGGAAAGGTCTATACTATTTATTGTGATGCATCGGGTATCAGGCTGGGAGTGGTGCTTATGTAGGGATGAGTCGTTGAATACGGGTCTCGGTAGTTGAGGCCACATGAGAGGAATTACCCAACACATGATCTCAAGTTGACTGCAATTTTCCATTCTTTACATTTTGGGAGACATTATCTGTTGGGATAACATTTTGTGGTTTTCGCCAACCAAAAAAGTCTCAAGTATATCTTCACTCAGCATGATATGAATCTGAGACAGCAGAGGTGGGTTGAGTACCTTCATTCCTTCGATTGTGAGCTTGCTTACATTCCTGGGAAAGGCAATGTAGTGGCTAATGCATTTAGTAGGAGGACTCAGATACATGCAGTTCAGGAGGCCAGAAATGAGTGGAAACTTAGGGTTCTATTCTCTGAGATGTATTTAGAGGTACACGACAGACAGGGGAAGACGTTTCTTTCATTTGTAGCTGTTACCTCTACTCTAGTTGAGTGAGTGCAAATAAGGCAGCTATCAGATGCTGAAGGCCTAGTCCTAAGAGAGAGTGTGTCAGGTGAGGACCGTATTCCTGGATGGACCATAGGCGAGGATGAGGTCTTGCATTTTCATATATGCATATGGGTGTCAGCAGACATACGCGAGGAGTTGATGAAGGATTTCCATTCTTCAGTTTGGCCAATTCATAATGGTGTCACCAATATGTATCGGGATCTAAACTGTTAGTATTGGTGTCCTGGCATGAAGAGAGATGTCACTATTTTGTGATGAGGTGTTCCACCTGTCATCAGGTGATGACGGAGCATCAACGACCAAAAGGGATTTTGCAGCAGTTACCCATTTTCGAGTGGAAGAGAAATGATGTCACGATGTAATTCGTGACAGGTTTACCGAAGTCGCCTTGAGGAAATGATGTATTTTGTGTTATCATTGAAAGACTCACGAAGGTTTCAAACTTCTTACCAATCAAGGAATCTTTCAATGTTGATGATTTGGGAAGGTTGTACATCCGGGAGATTGTACATCTACATGGGGTTACACACTCCATCATTTCTTATAGGGATTCTCGTTTTACTTATTTAGTCTAGCAGGGACTACAAAGGGCTTTGGGTACACATGTACTTCTGAGTATAGCTTACCATCCCCAGATAGATGGCCAGTCTGAGTGTACGATTTAGGTGCTAGAGGACACGCTTCAAGCATGCATCCTAGATTTTGGAGGTTATTAGGAGAAGCACACACCTCTGGTGGATTTTTACTACAATAATAGATTTCAGGATACTATTCAAATGGAACCTTATAAGGCTTTGTACATTAGGCCATGCTGACCACCCCTATATTGGCTAGAAGTAGGAGAGGCAGCTGTGCTGGGACCTCGTCTTGTCTAGGAGACCACAGAGAAGGTAAAGTTTATTTGGAAGAGGATGGCTACAGTAAAGTCATGATATAAGTCTTATGTTGATAGACAGAGACGACCTATGGAGTTCATGGTCAGGAATCAAGTTTTTCTACGTGTCACACCGAGGTTGGGACACAGAAGGATTAAGAGATAGGGAAATATTTCACTAAGATACGTCGGGCAGTTTGAGGTTTTGTAGAGAGTTAGACCAATTTCCTATCGAGTATAGTTACCTGAGAGGTACTGTGCTATGCACAATGTCTTTCATGTTTCTCAACTATGACGTTACTTCTTAGAACCATATCATGTTTTCCAACCCAAGGAGTTTGATTTATAGGTAGACGCATCATTAGAGTAGCATCCTATCCAAATTGTTGATTGTAGTACAAAGGGTACCCATGACCAGTCTATTCCTCTGGTAAGGGTGTTGTGGCCGCACGGATGAGTACAAGATGGGACTTGGGAGAGGGAGGCCAATGTACGATCACAAGGGCTGGAGCTGTTTGAGGTTTCTTCTTATGCGCTTACTTTTTAGGGGAATTTGGGGACAAATTCATTTAAGGGGGGAAGTTTGTAAGAACAAAAATCTTCATCTCAGGTATGGATCTTAATTTTGTGTGTTTTTGAGAAAAAGGGGAGAATCTAGAAATTTAAGGAGTACACGCCATGTACTTAGAAGTACGTGCCATATACTTAGGAGTACATGCCAGGTACCCAGTTACCGTGGGTAGCTATGTACTGGCCCTGTAACAGTCGAGTACATGGCCATGTGTGGTGACCTAGAGATTTCCTAAAGTGGAGGCTAGTTAAGTAATGTACACAACATGTACATTAAAAGAACATGCTGTGTAATTTTTTTTGTTAAATCGGACTAGGGTCACGTCTAATTTCCAGAAACACTTTCTTCTATCCCTTGTCTCATCCAGGACCGACGATAATCTCTAAATCTTCTCTGATCCTCCGACCCACCATCCATTCTCTAAATCAAACTCTTTAAATTGCTTTGGAATCACCTTTGTGAATTCTTCCTTCTTCTAGAGCCTCTCCTCTTGATTTCTCCTCTTGTGTGAGTTATTGGAGGTTGAGTGTTTTTGACATTTTTGTAGATCTATGGAGTTCTAGATTCATTCAAAGGTTGAGGTTCAACTATATCAATCATACAACATCGAGGTAGGTTTTTTTTCTTTTATGTAGTTTTCTTTGAATTATTTGTGCAAAAAGTGCCCAATACCCTAGTTTACGGTATTGCATGTTTTGGGAATTTAACTCCGTTACTGCCTACTATGCTTTGTTTGCTTGAGTAAGGGTGTTTGATTATGAATAGGGTTTATTACCTTGCTATGGATGTGTTTCCCATGTTTTTTTTGATATTTTCCGTTGGGTCTAGAACTTCATGTTAGGCTGCTTTGTTTTCCATGCCTAGTGCTATTAGGATGGAGTTGTTGTTTATATGATATGCTTGTGTTATGCTTTGTAGATACTTATCCAAGTAGTATTTGAGATTTACTTTGGCTACTGAATTTTTTTTGTGCACAAATGTATTACACAGGGCTGAGGGAACTTGGTGTAGTTAGACCATAGGGGGAATGGACACTGATGGCTTCTCCAGAGAGTTTGCTATACATTTCACATTGTGAGACCATAGGAGGGATGGATGTTAGTGATCCCTCAGAGTGTCTGTAGTATACCATTTCAAGAACACAGGGGGAATTAGATATTGAGTGCTTCCTAAGAGAGTTTATAGTTACCTTTAAAAGGCCACATGAGGAATTGATAGTGAGTGCTTCCTCATAGAGCCTTTGTCTAAGCAGAACCAGAGGGGTTAGACTATGAGAACTTCCCAGAGGGTTTCTTGTGATTATTTGGTTGAATAACTGATAAATGTAAATAGATATAGTTGAAAATTTAGGATTGTTTACTTTGAGTACTTCCTTGTTTATTACTTCATTTTCCATATTTTCCTGCTATATATATTTACTGACAGTTAGGCACTAGTCTTTTGGTGTTTTCCTATTGGGATTCGTCTCACACCTATTTGGGCCATGATTGTGGGGTAAAACAAATTATATTATTTTAGGTATAGATATGGGCAAGAGACCTTATACTTCAGGTACTTGATTACTGTGTATCTGGAGAGCACGTGACCAAGATGAGGCTTACAATGCTGTTGGTGATTACTTGTTTTTATCTTACTTTTTTTAGTACTGTATTCCATCATTGTGACTTGTTTGGATGTTTTACTATACATATGTGACATGAATCATTTATATATGTGCTCTAGTTGTTTATTTACTTTTAGTCTTCCACTGTTTACTTATTTTATGGTATTACTACTTCCACTACTGTTATCTGTTTATTTCAACGGTGTTACTCTGCCAATGAGGGAATAGTTTACCCATTATCACACCCAAGGCCCTCACTGCTAGTCAGCATCCTCTAGAATTAGGGGAAATTCACTTGAGGCCATGTGACCAACCAGGTATGGGGCACCTTTGGGTGGCACCCAGATCTGAGACGTTACAGAGAACATGGTTTCATCAAAATACAACAATGATATTGTATATAAATCATTTCATTTCTATATTTCAGATCAAAATTAGCATTCCAATAATGATCGACTAATATTGGATGTGTCAGTTGTTAAGAATGCTGAAATATACGATTCTTCTTTTGTTGAACCACATTTTTTCACTAAAAAAACATCTTTCTAACATTAATTCTACCCAGATGGTCCTTAAGACTTTAAATCCTTGTGCATGATTTTTTCAGGCTGTATGAATGTTTTCATTATGTTACCGGGACAATTTAATATTTGATTATCCATATGTTACCTTCCTGTTTGTGATCTTCATAAGTGAAACAAGAAGTTTTGAAATTAAATTTGATGATGAGTTGGAAGAATCTAAGATCAAGGTCTCCCATTATCAAGTGCAGACTTTATTTTTTCCATGATGATGTATACAATAAACCTATACAAGTAACTTCAAATTCTATGAAATTGGTCCATTATTTTTCTAGGGAGATTCTATAAGACTCTACAACACTACCTTGGAATATTGTTTTAACCACTAGTGGTGGAAATAATTGGAATATTCTCTTGACTAACTTTTCCTGTATGACACAACTGAATTTTTCTTACAGACAATCAGTTCATAAATGCTTTTTTCATTGAATACCTGGGCATTGGAGGTTGATGCATTGTTACTGAGCTCTCCCATCGCCTTCTAGGGATGATTTATAGGTATTACTTATCATTTTTTCTTATTCTTTTCAATTTTTCTATTGCTGGTACAAGCTCATTATACCTCATGTAATCACCTGAATTTTATTTTTTTGATTTATAAATTTTGGAGAGCATGGGTTCTACTCATTCTCCGAGCCATTCTAAGTAATATATAAACAAGTTCATGAGGAATTATGAGTTTCATTTCAGAGAAATATAAAATGTTCCTTCATCAACTAAAAATAGAAAATATCTATTACTATGTTATAAATAAATGGAGAAAAACATGCTCTATACTCATGAATGTGAGTACAGTTTCATTCATAACTTAGTTGGAACAAGATTAGTTAGAACTTTCAATCTCTTCAAGTTTCTCTATGGTTAATTTAAATTTTAGAAGAAGTATGTAAAGACATAGAGGTATAATAAAAGGTTCTATGAAAATTCATTTAGACTAGAATCTCTCAGAGAGTAACTGATAAGTAAAATGTATTATTTTAGGACATGTATCTATTTTATGTCTTAATCAATATTGTGAAGTTAAAATATCTAAGGTATATGGTGATTTTTATATGCCACTGCTTCTAGGGAAAAGGGAAGATAAATTACAACCCCTGTGGAAGGATCATATATCTAGGTAAGAGAATGAATAAATTGTACTTTAATGAAGGTGAAGCAATAATTTTTAACATGAGAAACACACTTTTAGTAGTTTATATATAGAATTTGGATATAATGGGGATGAAAAATCTAATTAATCAAGGATTTTCGGATATGAAGTTGATTCTATAGTGGTTATACCACATCATGAACTAACTTATGGGGAGACATCCACTACCTCACTACATAGGGATGAAACACCTACTGAGATGCAGTCTTCTAGGGAAGTGGAGAAGATTATTTTTACCATATCCGAGCCTCCTATTTTAAAAGTGTGACATGCTATATAATTTGTTCAACAAATAATATTTTTATTAAAAAATATCAAATCATAATAATAAATGTTTTCTAAAATTGTGTATCCCTCGGGAATCTTCTCTCACAATGTACATACATTCATTGGGAAGTGACTCGGAACTTGAGTAAATAATCAGAGTGTCTCCCTAATACCCTTAATAATCCAAGGAATATGTAGCTCTATTTACCTCTCACCAAGTATATTTGATTCCCACATGATTATTAAATAAGGACTTAAATAATATAATCTGATTAATAATGGACCAATGTGAATCTTCCTTACCTATGATGGATCATTGTACTCAAGATGAATCCAACACAACCACCTCATTATTGTTATTACAAAGGACGCAAATGAGGAGGACACTTAGAAGGGCCTTTAACTCAGTAATAAGAGAAGTTATAGGACTATAAAAGGTTTTGTACACCACCTCCAAAGAACCCCATTAATTACTTATTAGTCCACTACATATCATGATTACATTTTCATAAGATCTACTATAATTGAGCTTCATTCCATAACCATGTTTGGTCCAATACACCTAGTGACCAAACCTAATGATGTATTCAAATGAAGATCATAATACTTTATGAGGGACCTAAGTATATGCTAAATTTACCTCCACTTAATATAGCCACCAAGATCTAAGATAAGAGGCTAATATTTAACCTTCAAACCAAGAGATTATATTTTATATTCATTGTTTAGAGCATTATTTTCGAGCCTCCCATATAACCTAGCATACCATCATAAGAAATAGACATGATTTAGTTAAAACAGTGCCCACACTACCTTCATATAATCACTGTTTTATTAATCTATATAGAGTATGAAATGAGAAAGCACACCTAAAAACTCACCAAAAATTTTCCACATAAAAATCACCCAATTTCCTTCAAAAAATATATAGAATATGGTTTTGGATTTGGAAGAAACACAACAACTCCATTTCAAGGATAGTTGGATGCTCTTATTTTGCACCTCTCCATCAATGGGAATAGTGTGGTTGTGGATATTCCAAAGCGAGAAGTTAAATTTGGTAGGAATACCTTTTAACCATACCCTCACATATCAAGAAACTATATCCTGAGGCATATGTATGTTGCTGTGAAGGTCCCCCACTCCAAAAGAACCATACCTAAAATAAATGAAAATGCACCAATCATCCTCATAAAAAACATCCTTATAATAATATTTTTAATCATTTATAAGAATATGAATGTTTTTCAGAGTCAAGATTTTGTTCCTATTAATAATAATAAGTATGTTCATAAAATTGTGCCTACTGTTGAGACAATTTGTGGAGCTCATGTGGAAAATCCAGTTGAGACTATGCCTAATGTGTCTATTCATTCAGTATGTGTGGAATATACAGATGAGAAAAAAGTGGTTGATCCACTACATTGATTATATACTACTGAAGGAAATGGAATTTGAATTGTTATTACACAAGAAGAAGCTAATATGTCACATACCCAAGTGCATATTCTATCTTCTCCTCATATACAAAATGATGCACTATCTGTATGAAAAAGTTCTGAAAGGTCTAATGTTTAACGAAACATACAAAATTTTTCCTTAGTAGTGATGATTGAGTTTTATAATCTAAAATGAGATTATGATGAGATGTAGAAGGATATATTATCTTAAAGTAATGATATTAGACAACTTAAGGGGTGTTCAGTGTCTTCGGTTGATTTTGATAAGCTATTTGAAATAATGTCTATACAGAACACCTTGATCAAGAACCTACGATCACTGAAATAAATTTCATATGGTGTGTATACTAAGGATTTTGAGGTTATTAATTCTTAAGTAAGTGTGTTCATAGAAATATATTCCACTCTATCAAAAGTAAATGGACTTGGAGTGTACGTGGAATCTCAAAGGGACTTGATTAAAAACCTTCCAATGGTCCATTCTGACATCTCAGAGCCCATCCTTGGTGAAATTATGACTTTTAAATTAGATATAATGGAGATACTGCATACCATGAAAATAATATTTGTGTGGAAATTTATGTTTATTTATAATTTTTATTCATGTGCCACACCTAATCATGCACCTTTAGTGGTTCTAGATATCAATATTTAGTTTGATCAATTTTTTAATCTGAATTCGTATCCTCACATATTTAGATAATCCAATTTTACATGATCTCTCATATGATATTAAAATATTTTAGGAACTGTCTTCTGGGTGAATTTAAGGACACAAAATATACTATAAGAATAGCAGGTCTTGGAACCACTGTTTCCCTCAACGAGATACTTATATTTATCAATGAATTAGTTCTTTAAATCAAAACTAACGTAGATGAATCTACAGAGGTATCTAAGAACATCATGAATATGGGTTCATCTTCCATTTTCCCATGAAAAAACCATAATAATTTTGGCACTATCTTATACTAGATATTTGGAGGAGTTAAAAATAAATATAAAAACTATTCTAAAGAGGATTATAGTTCATTTGAGTCAAAAGAATCTCCTATTATACTAGCTAGTGATAAAGGAAAATACCTTTCTCTATAAAATCCACTTAGGATAGTTTCTACAATTCCATATAATATCAGTGCTTCGGTGTGTCCAAAACCCCACACTAATTTTCATGAGTTTCCTCAGGTGATTCATGAGAAACTAGAATAATTAGATCAAAATTTTATTTCATTGGAAGGGAGGTTGATTGGGTTGGAAGTATTGGATAACAGAATTCAACCCATGTTATTTATAAAACCTATTGAAAATCTATATATGGAATTAAAAATATATATAAAACTATTATAAATATGATTCTAGTTCTTTTGAGTCAAAATAATCTCTAATTTTACTAGCTAGTGATAAAGGAAGATACATTTCTCTATAAAATACTCTCAAGATATTTTATCCAATTCCATATAATATCAGTGCTTTAGTGTGTCAAGAACCCTACACTAATTTCCATGAGTTTTCTCAGGTGATTCTAGAGAAACTAGCATAATTGGATCAAAATTTGATTACATTGGAAGGGAGGTTTATTGGGTTAAAAGTTTTTGATAATATAATTCAACCCATGTTATTTATAAAACCTGTTGCAACTCTGTATAGTTCTCAAACCTAAGTTGTATTCATTATCATATATATTCAACTAGGTAGATTAAATATTTTACAGGGTTTATAAATAATGGTCTACCCTTGGTTAATCAAATTAATAGATAAGATTATAATTCCATTTTAGATTTATCTAAATCTGAAATCTTCAATAGAATCGATATGTGCACTGATGTTTTTATTATCTTAGAGGATGAAGGGACCTTGTACCAAAACTTCCACATTCTTATAGGTTCTCTTGGAAAAGGATAGATATAATGTTTGATCCATCCACGATCCATTAGGGGGAGAAATAAAATATGGTTATTTATACTATTACCAAATCATCTAGAAAAGAATAAACAACATCATAGATTTCTAAGAAAATGGCCTTTGTGAGTTATAGATCATATGAATCCATTATTTCTTGTCAAAATCTTTAAAAGGTCTTGATAATTCATACTCAAAGACCAAGAGATAGATCAATTTTTGGACTGAAGATAGTTATATGGAATTTAAAAGAGTAGTCCCATATCCTGTAGTTGAACCACAAACCGTGTCTTTCTACTCAATATCCTTTAAGAAACCTCCACCCAAAAATCAATCCGAATTTGAACCCATCCATAAGAAATGTTCATCTAACTAATGTATTTTTATATTTTGGGTCTTTTTTACCTTTTTAAATTTTTTTATAATTAAATAAATTATTATTTATTTATTTTTTTGGTTGTTAATCAATTGTTTTCATTTGATAAATTTTCACATTCTTGAATATTTTACTTTACAAAATATAAGAATTTTATTCATTAAAATTTTAAATTTAGTTTCAAAATTATATCTTAATCATTCATAACTTAAAATGATACATTAAAATTGTTTCCCCTCTCTTTACCAATCCTTTTTAATGCCAAATAGGGGGGATGAAAATTGATAAACAGAAAATTTTAAATGAAATATATATTATATATTTTTTATATAAAAATATTTTAATATTTTAACATTTCATGTTTGAGTTTTCATATTTTTTGTGATCATCAAAAATGGGGAGGATTTTTGACTACCAAGGTTGTTCCACCATATCCCATCTGTTTTTTGATTTCATGATCTAAAAAACCCTTCATATGTTTATAATAAGTCAATTTTAAGTGTTTTTATTAGGTTTTGTCTTATTTAAGTAAATTCTGACTCTGTATTCAATTATACTGATGTTTGTTGAAATTTGGATAGTTCTAGAAAAATTGGTTATGAGAGGTATTTGGCTACATGTATTTTGCATATGTCAGGAAATTAACTATGTAACCTACATAAATCATCTATTCCATAGAATCTAATTTGTGAAAATTGAATAGGTTGATGAGTCAGCTATGCAAGAAAACGACCATGTCGATGAAATGGCTACATGGAGAAGTTGGCTATATGGGTTGGATCAGTGGTATGTTTGGATATAATGTTTCAATAAGATAAATGAATTATTCAAAAACCTAAGCAATATGGATACATAATTTCTATACATTAAGTAATTGAGTACGTAAATAATGTCTATATAGATAAATTTGGCTACATAAATTTGAATATATAAACTTTGGATACGTGGTAATCCAAAATTGGATATATTATTCTCCAACATATGTATTTATTACTAACATATTACTTTAAGTGTAAACTAATAAAATTTTTAAAGAACTAAAAATTGAACTAACTCTTTATTTTAAAATTGATTTTACAAATGGTTTAATGTTCCAAGAAATGAAAACAGAATAGATTGATTTATTTCTTAGTGATTTTTTCTGAGGTAATTTTAGAAAAAGAAATCTGAAGGTTTGGCCCGAGGCCATATTTTATGGGATGTTGTGCTATGAAATAATTAATAATAATATTTGTAATAATATTTGAACAAGAAAAATTTAAATTACTTAAAAATATATCTCTTGAAGCTTTCAATGATTCTGATTTATATTGAGAAACAGAAGAAGAATAATTCTGTTTTCTACAATGCTTCTATCAAGATCAACCATGGTTTTTATTTTTGAAGACTCTCCTCAATTTATACTTATTTCTTAGTTTCTATACTACAGAATTATTCTCATATATTAGTTTCATATTGCAACAATGTGATTAGTTTTTTAAATTCCCTATTATTCTATCTCATTGTTGGAAGTGAGAACTCTATGTGGAGAGTTTTTAAGACTAGTGTTTTTAAAGTCTCACAGGAGCCCAAAAAAGATCCTCAATTTGTATAAAGTGATGGTTACCATCACATAGTCTGGAAGTCCCCATAAAAATGACCCATAGTTGATAAATCACTAATCACTAAGATTTTGAGTGTTGTTGGAGTATACTAAGAGATATATACTCATTTAACCCCTATAAATCTATTATGTTTGATATTTTTCATAATGATTTTATTTTCACTATGTGCATGTGATAAAAAAAGAACTGAATATTTTATACCCTAAAAGAGGGTGGTTATAAGTTAAGAAAAGTTGATGAAGTCAATTAAACCCCTCTTGAGTATTTATGCACTCATTAACTAACCAATAATATCATAAAGCGTCCCTCCAAACTGTGTAATCACTAACTAGAATCTTCTACCCATGATCTCATAATTACTCGATGGTGCACCCAGAATAAATTGGGTCATGTATTCCTCTGATCCTACCTTATAAAACCCATAATTAAATACCAAATTTATAGCTCTCAAGGACATTTCCTCATGAATCCATAAATAATATCTATACCTATAGAACAAATAACTTTTATACCAGAAGTGATAACAGTAATGGTTCTTTGATCATGAAAATTTAAAGAATCTCTATGCCTATTGAACATATCTGATAGTTTCTCATGTGCATAAATATCAATATTGATGCATCAACTCATGATTTCATATCTATAAAACTCACTAGACTAGGATAACCCTATTAACTAGATACCCTCACACATCATAAATCATATCATCCAAAGTATACAAATTACTTTTCCTGTGTCATACCTCAAAATCTACTAGGCTCTCATCCTATTTTATAAATCATATCTCAAATAGGTCATATATCATAAGAAACATCATTCTTCCCATTTAAATATAACCCTATAACTAATGTGTCCAACTAACCACTATATTGTAACATATGTACCTTTATACATATATACATTATGTGTTACATGCCAAGTCATCGACCTTCAATTGAACTAATTTTTACTAAGAGTCCTCGTATGGGACTACCCCCATGAGAATCACTACCTCAAAGTAATCCTTAGTAGTTCTCCACACATGGGATTCACCCCTACAGAGTTAGGATATCATTCATGAATATATATATATATATATATAAATGTATTAAATGATATCATTCCATTATGATCCATGATGATTAACCATGGTCAGATGGTTCAGTTTATTAGGATCCCCAAATACCCTATATAGGAAAACACCATATAATTGTTTTGACACTTTAAATAACCGAACCTATTTTATTAGAACCATTATCATTACATTAAATTCCCAAATCAACCAACTAATATTCACTATGAATCCCTTAATAGAGTGAAAACATAACCACTTTTAGGGAGCATCACCATACTCTAAGATCAACATGACCAATCATTAGAAGAAACCACATCATGATCCAGCTATGTAGGATGATACTAATAAGTTTTATGGGAATTTTCCATATAATTGTTTATTGGAACTTTTAAAAGGTGAATCATATTTCATTAGAAATACTAAACACATGTAATTATACATATGTAACATGAATCATGAATTCTAAATATGATGCATGTAAAAATCACTAGCTCTAAGCCAAAACTTAATATTAATAAAAAGTTATTACTATCCATCATTAGGATTCTAGGAACAAATAAACAACACACTCTTCTTAGAGTATATAGACCCAACATTTAGAATCCCTTGGAAACTTAGGTTTCAACTGATTTCATTCTCTCATGGAATTCTCTCAGTTTACCTTATATTCACAAAAATTTATCTCTATCGCTTTCCAATACCTTCCCATCTTAAAATAGATATGATATCATTTTTTAGTACTCTATCTCAGAATGGATAAAAGGCTCTTGCGTATGGATTCTATTTGGCCTAATGAATACCTTTCTATATACAATAGTCTTAAAACCTCTGTTAAGGGCCTAAAATAGTTAGGGGAGACTATGAACTCTAATGTAAGGCTTGAGTGTTATGCATGATTGTATTAAAATTTTAGTATAACTGCCCGTTTAAAAAAACCCAAAAAATTAGACAAAAAACTGGGAGCCCTACATTCCCCCATAGTGTAGAATAAAAAATAGTAAAATCTATCTACGTGATTCATAAAATAAAACACATCATCCATAAATATATAAATAATGATGATACACATCATCCAATTCTAGGAAAACTATAAAAAAATTAAACAGGTCTAGGATTCAAAATATATAATCATCCCAAAAAATCCTTAGCATCCAAAACCAATAGAAACTAACCTAATCGATAATATTACATTGGGACATAACTCTAATCAGACCTAAAACTAGTAAGGACCTTCTCAGGTATTCCAATTCCATGATTTACTTTGTAGGGTGAGTAAAACATAGTAGGGAACCCCCAATATGGTCTCAGAAATAACTAGTAAAGAAATGTTTGCACATGTGATATGTTTAGATGAATAAATAAAATAACTTACAAAGTATAAATAAATAACCATATTTTCTTCTATGGTCCCAATAATACAAATGGTATTGACTATACCTTCTTTATCTAGGATAGAGTGTCTCTGAGTATGCCACCTTTCATTGGGATGAATTCATATCCTACCTTAGGAACTCATAAACATGCCTCCACTAGGTGTAATTACCAACCCCTAGTAAATTCTATAAAACCTATATTGTATCATATAACATCATTAGATTATAGGAACATTCCATTCATCCTGTGTATAACACCAAGGGTCCTATAATATCCTAGTTATTCTAGGAATATGATAATATCAACAAGCACATTTCTAGATCCTAGGAATCACTAGGTATCTCATAACATCAATAGTGTCATATAAAAATCCTAAAACTCACTAGAAATATCACATGATTTATCATTATGTATCCCATCAGATCCTAGGAATCATTGGGAATCTGATTTAGTATCACTAGGCATCCCATTGAATCCTATTTTTTATTAATCATATCTCCTGACATCAAAATGTGTAACAATCATATCTGAGGGAGGTAATACCTATAACCCCACAACCATCAATCATATCTAGATCCTAGGGAGGTTAATACTAGAATCCTTCATAATCAAGCACTATCATATCATAAAGAGGTAATCCCTGATATTCGTTGTCATATATCTGGGTACCTATATCCAAATGGCATCATCTCATGATAAGTCATCAGGGCCTAGAATTCACCCTATGATGTCTCATATAATAATAATTATAATAATATTTTTTCCACTTTTAAACCAATATCATAAAGTCCAGCCTCTCATGCGCTTGAAAAATCATGGTTTCTATAACCCAACCAGGAACCCATCATTGATTTGGGTTCTTTTGGGAAACCCACAATCACCACTAGTCAAACCCACACTAACCCTTTTAGGGGTAAATATGACACTGGGGCACCCATTAGGGTATCCTAGTCCACTTCATGGATTAGACACCCTAAATGGGATCGCCAATCTCAACCTAAACTCCTGGTTCAACACCTTTCACTCAGAGGGAATATCATACCTCATCATCATCATAACCATTATATGACCTCATTAAACATACCACCCTAGTATTAGCCTCAAAAGAAGGAATATTACCCACCACACCTTCAAAGGATATTCTGGTTCAGTCCCCTCTTATCTTACCTAATAAAAAATAACCTTGAAATACCCTCCATGGTGATCACATACTAGAGGGTATAAAAAATCCAACCCAATCTATAGAAGCTTCCAAATGGCTATATGTTATCACAAAATTATATCACAGGAAACCCTAGAAAGTCACTCACTTTAATCACTAATCCCTACTCAATGAGTAATGGGTATCTATCTAGGTCCTCTATTTACTAAAAATTTATTTTATTTAAAACACACAAGGTTTAATATATGTTAAGGTGTGTATTTATAATTTTATCCCCCAACCATTGGATGCAGAGGCATCAACCAAATGCACAAGTGTCTGTTAGGGAAATTGAAACTTTTTACATTCTATTCATAGAAATTAATATTTTTAAAAATAGTGAATATACTTTGGGTCGTTTTTAATATACCTTTAATTTTTTTATCAATATATCTTATTGTGAATATTTCTTAATCTCAAGTATGAAGGATTTTATGGAGTTCTGAAGAAAATTTTTTATGATGTGATGGAGGTGGATAAGAATATTTCCTTTACCATGATAAGAACCTTTCCTAAAGTCAGATGATTTTGTGCCTATCTTCAAGTTCCTAACATCATGAAAAAACTCATGATCTATGATGATTTTAAACAAAGGTTTATTTCATAAAATGCTACTAGATAGACTAGGTTCAATGTTAATAGATAGTTGTTTACAAGTATTTTCATTGCTGAGTTTTTATACATTTTTTAAAAGTGAAAAAGTACAATGGGGGGGGGGGGGTTAGTAAAAATTGTGATAATATGAAGTTTGAGAGTCATTAAATAGTTCAAGACAAATTATTGGTGAATATGTAAAGAAATTTTGAATGTGTAAGTGTTTTTAAGTTAAAGCTTCACATTGTAGAAATTATAATGTTATAAAGTCATGGAGGATGTTTCTGAATGAATGTTATCAGATCAAGTTCATCAAAAGAAGATCAATCAGACTGAGTTTTGTTTCATAATATCTTTTCTACTCAATATGAAAAAGTTTTAGTATATATCATTACAATTACCATCATACATAAAGGAAGAAGTTAAGTTTTTAAGTTCTATAAAATTAAAAAATGATAGAAAATGTATTAGATGGATAAAATAGTTGATCAATGAGTCCATCAAGATGAGTTTATATAATTTTTAAATTTTTCAAAATTATATTGGATAGAAGATAATTGGACAAAAATGTGATTTCATTAGATAAAAAATTCCATTAAGTTGTATTAGACTGATATTTCATGCTAAGAAGTCATGAGCTAAGGTAGGATAAGTTAGACAAAGAGATTCCAACACATTAGATAGATCAGGATGGATAAACATATGTGTGCCTATTGGTTAAAGGATGCATTCAAAGAGAATCATTTGGGGAGAAGATTACAAAGTGTAGTGGATGAACTTTACAATACTTATCATATGAAAGAAAGAACTAAATTTCATAGTACATACTTTTTGATACCATTTTTTAGAGGAGTCCTTACAGAGTTCGCCAATAATAAAAAATAAGAGTACACCATATTGAGTCAGTTGGCCAAAAAAATCATTAATAAGTGAAAAAAATATCCCACATATATGTTCTTAGGGTTTCAACAGACATAGGAATAGTTCAATGAACAAAAAAATCTAATAAATTCACTGAAAAAACAATTTTTGGATTAAATTTTGAGTAAATTTATATAAAATATGTAAAGAACTTTACAATGATGACACTGATTACAGTTTATCAGTTTTTTTTATCTTTATATGGTTAAAAAAGTTTATATAATTTCCTTAATCCCATATTTAAGGAAGTTTGAATAGATGGATCTAATGATGATTTTGTAATAACATTAAATAATGTATAAATAATATTTTATAAGTGTCCAATGAAGTTTAGTTGAGTGGGATATTCAATATTTAAATTTTGGTTGAGTAGGAAAAGACATTTGAGTTCCCATAATTTCTCCTTGGTGATGTCAGATATAAATGGGTAAACCTATACATTATAATAAAATTCTTCATATGAGCATAAAGGAAACCTTCTAAAGAATTTTTAGTAGACTGAGTTTCCAACCATTCAATCACTTGGTTGAAGTAGTAGTACACCAGACAAAGGTGTAGTGAGAAGTGTTGCTGAACATAGGTTCCAATTTGAGACACTGAACAAATAAATCTATCTTAGATACCATATAATGGTTATACTAGATAGATATTCTAAATAGTTTGTGAGTAAAATTTTTTTTCTTCATTGGTAAGAGAATATGTTAGAGTTTCAGTATCTGGAGGTGCATTAGATGATGTTTCCACATATGATGTTTTAATAAACAAGAAAAACTATTATGGATAGAAAAAATCATATGATAGACTTTAGGAAAATAGTTCTATGAGATTTTTTCCAAATATTATATTTATTATTTTATCCTAGAAACATCAAAAAAACTTATGACTAGTGAGATTCATTATAATTTACTACCGAGATAAAGAAGTATCTTAATGGGAGTTAGCTCATTTTTATTCACTTTCTATCAATGTTGATCTCCATGAACTGAAGAGAGTTTCCCTCATAAGTATATAGTGACCCATAATGTGGGAAAACCATGTACATATTGTATTTTCTATTTTAATATCCTAAAATAGAATTCGACGTGTTGTGAGTTATATAGATTTTCAATTGATAGAAAACCCTAACAACATACATTGGTTAATTTCAAAGAGGGAAGAAATTATAAAAAACACCATTGATTCACCCCTTCCAAATGGTTCTTACGATCTTAAGGAATTTCAAGTGGTATCAAAGGGGGTTTTCCCTATTTGGTAATTATGAAAAATAATATCAACTCAGTTAATAGAAGAGTTATTCCAAACTTTTATGGGATAAATGATCAGGGTTGGAAAAATAGAATGATACACTCTCTTTTTTCTCTTATCCTGGAGGTAATTAATGCATCTAAATTTTGGTTTGAACATGTTAAAAAATACAATAATATGATATTTTATAAAAATATAAATGTTTAGGTAGGTGGTAAATATATATATTCTATTCTAATGTCTTTCTTAGAATCTATTTATATGAATATGATGGGTATGAAGATAGCTAAGGAAACGTAGGAAAAATCAAACGTATCTTTCTGGAAAATATGAAAGTGAAGAATAAAATTTAAAAACCTAGAAAATAATGTTTAATGATATCAGAATAACATATGATGAAACTATTAATGAGTAATTAACCAGAGGTAATGAAATTTTATGCAATATTGTAGGATTTATATATGTGTTGGAAGATTATCCCATTGTTAAGAAACTCATGAAAAACATTCCAGATAGGTTTGATCCTAAAATTTCAACCTTTAATGATAAATATAATTTATACCTTGATAAATTTCATAACAATATTATTTCTTATGAGATGATTAAATATTTATCATTAAAAAAGTATATTAAAGAAGAAATGGATATTCAAGATATGAAGAAGTTGAATTTTTATATACCAGAACATTAGTTTGTGGAACTTAGTAAATCAAATTTTAAAAAGGTTGATGCTAAAGAAAATGATAGAATCTTATCGATTGCATCCATAAATTATAGGAATGGTAAAATAAAGTATGAATAGAATATTCCACATAAATTTGTTAAATAATTTCAAAATTTTATATACATTTTATTAAGTTTAAAGTTGGAGATTAAGAATATGATTATGAAGAAAATACTCCATGGAATAAGTGGATATGAACTTACAAGTAAGGTAATAAATCCAATATAAGTAATAAAACTTTCACTAGAAGGAACATAAGAATTATTTTATTTAATAATATTATAATCCGGCTAGTGAAGAACTTTCTTTTATTATCTTAAGAGAAAGGAAGATTCTTCAAATAGTGGAAAAGAAGAGGGTGAAGAAACTTATATAGAATATATTCTGAGATCAAAATGTGTGGAATGTTTTGAGATAAACAAAAATAATAAGAAATAAACTAGAATATTAAATGAAAAAGTTGAGAAAAATAATGTAGTAAAGAAAGATCTCTATAAAAAAGAAGATCTGTATATCGAGGAGAATAAGAACCTCCAACAAAAAGTTTCATAATAAGGATAGATGGTAGAATTTCATAGTAAGAAACTTCCTAAAAAAGAAAACAAGGTTTATAAAAACCAATAAATATTTATTGAGGTTTAGAGTACCTTAAATAATATGAGTGAAAATTCAAAAATGCTTTAGAGGTAAATGATGAATCATCTCAAGCTTCTAAAAAAATCATTCTATGAATCAATTCAAATATATAGACACTAAATATAAAAGTTCATCTGAATATGATAACCATGTAGGTGTGAGAAACAATATCATTTAAAAATGGACCAATAAGGTATTTTATAAACACCTTAAATCAACAGAATATGGAAACAACCTCCATGAAAAGGGTTTCACAATCTTGTGGAAAAAGGTGCATGAAATTTTATTGAACCTCAACAAACTCATTAAGAGGAAAGATTATTTTTCTAAATAAGAGCATGGTTTAGTGAATATTTTTTGTTTTGTGGTATATATAGGAGAAAGTAATATAATTCACCAAAACATGTCTATACCTATTAATAGGAATAAACTTAGGGGGAGAAATAGTTTAATAATGGATAGAAACTTTCTTAAGTTTCATAAAGAAAGAAAAAAATTCATTAGATCCCCGAATGTTTCTAAAGGAAAATTGTTTTGATTTCATGGTGATATTCATGGATGGTAGGTCTAATTGGGTCACTATACTAAAGAATTTATAATAGTACTTTTAATATAGTTTTCATATTCTAGAAAACAAAAGAATGATGGAAAAAAGAAAATTTAGGAAATATATTTTATTATTGAGACTGCATTAAAAGATAAAAAAGGAAAAAACCTTGGATTCTTGATATAGGATTTTCCTCACATATAAAAGGTGATATAAATATCTTAAAACATTTTAAATAACATGATGTAGGGGAAGTTACTTTTGGCCATAACAGTTTCTTAAAAATAAGAGGAATAAGTATGACTATGAGTGAATCTCAAAAACTAAAATAAAACAAAGTTTTGTTTTTGATGAGATTAAACATAAATTTATAAGTGTTAGTTAACTTTTTATTGATGGTAGGTTAGTTATCTTCAGAAAATATTCCTTTATCATAAGAAGTTTGTAATATGGAAATGTTGTTATTAAGGGATAATTATCTAATGACAACCTATTTAAGATTCAAGATCCATGTAACTCAGATTATTTAAGTGTAGATGATGAAAATAAGTCATATAATCAAGGAAATTTGAATATTCGAAAGAAAATTATGAAAAAAAATTATAATTAAAATACTATAATAAATACACCACAAATTAAAATGAATTATTTTTATGTTTGAACAATTTTCCTAGAAGAAATGATGGTTATTAACTAATATGAAAAAGTTAAAATCCAATCAACTATAACTCTTGAACTCATTCGCTCCGACTTTTTTGGGACAATGGGAAATAAATATATAAATATTTATTTTTGATTTATTATTCTCATTAATTAATTATCATGGATTATCAATATAATGTTTGTGAAACATAAATCAGAGGATGCAAAAGGGTTCATATGTATCAGAAGGGATGTTGAGAACAAAATGGGTATCTAGATACTGAAGTTGAGAATATAAAATGGAGATAAGGATAAAATAAATTATTTTTTGTCATATTTTATGAAACATGGAATCAAAAAACAACACAATTCTACCTATAATCCTTAAACAATGTAGTGGTGGAATGAAATAACATATGTTTTTTAAAATGGGGATAATAATTCTCTCTGAATATAAAATTTCTAAATCTTTTTGGAGAGAAGATGTAAGTATATATGTTCATGTTGAAAATATATTTTTATTTTGGATATAATCAAATATTACTCCTTATGATATGTGGTCTAAGAAATGGCTAGCGGTGGAATACTTCAATGTTTTTGGGATTCCTTAATTACGATAAAAAATATAAATCTTGAAATTCTTGATCATAAGGAAGAGAAATGAATTATTGTGGGTTTATCACCAAATTAATGAGGTTATGAATATTGGAAAAAATTACTTACTAAGTTGGTTGGTTCTTATAATGTGAATTTTTGAGAAACCAACATCCATAACAAAATTTATTAAAAATGTTATGGAATATAGATTAAAGAAATAAAATGAAGATAATAAAATGGATTATGAATTTGATAAAAAAATATACAAGATGATTCATATGAATATTGTGATGAAATCATTGAGACCTGAATAAAATATATTGTATTTTTCACCTTAAAAAATAGGTTGAATCTGAAAACATAATTTGAAATCAGAGTGGTCCAGTTCAGAGCATAAGAAAATTTAAATTAGATAACTAGAAATCACTTATTTAATAGGTTAATCACAATTAGTTTTAAAGGTATTTAAACATAATGATTAGTAAAATTATATGAATGAAGTGTTATATTGAATTGAGAAAATGAAACCTTTTAAATTATTGCAACACTACTAGGAAATAATGTAATAGGAACAAAATTGATGTTCATAAACATGTAGAAATTTTGAGAAATAAAGTTCATCTTGATTTCAAAGTTTTATCAAAAGTGGATGTTGTTTAAATTGAAAAAAAAAATTCCCCTATCATGGGACTTGAATATATAATAATTTTCTTGGTTGTTTTTGCGTATCACTATTATAAAGTTTTTTTGATGGATGTTAAGTAAACCTTTTTAATTTTAGAAGTTGAAGAAGAATATATAATAGTAAACCTAGTGGGTTATAACTTGAAATATATTGAACCATGGTGTGTTAGGTCAAGAAATATGTGTATGTATTGAAACATGATTCTCATACATGGTAATATAATCATTATAGTGTCCTGAATTAGTTGAACTTCTCTAAATGAAAACCTGATATAAAATTGTATGTTAAGAAGATGAAAACATGTGACCTTTTTTTCATTGTTTATGTTGATGATATAATTTTTATAAGTTACAAGGATAAATATTATGAATAAATTTATAATTAAATGAAGACAAACTTTGAAATTTATATTCTTGGAGAGTTAATCTTTTTTCTTGATTTATATGATAAAAAAGGGGAGACAAATGTTGATATCCCATGAAAAGTATACAAAATAGTTTTTATAGAAGTTTGGCATGGTGGATTCAATGGAGTTTTCTACTCCTATCATGTTGTCATAAAGTTGAGTGAAGATAATTCTAGAAAATGTGTGAATTAAAAATAATTTTGAATGTTGATAGTAAGAATACTCTATCTTAATATTTCAATACCACACATTGGATATATCGTTGAATTATGTGTAATCTATGAGAGTGGTCCAAATCAACATCACATGTTGGAAGATAAATGAATTCTCATGTATGTTAAATATACTTCTAAATTTGGTATTATGTATAAAATAAGTAACAATATGAGATTTAATAGTTCACTGATGCTAACTATGTTATAGATTGTAATGATAGAAAATAAACATAAGGAAGAACTTTTTTTTTTCAGAGAATATTATGTGATATGGAATAGTAAGAAACAATGTTCCGTTATGTCAATCACATAAAAACTAGAATAAGTTGAAACCACCCAAGATTTTACACAATTTGTTTGGATGAAAGTTCTGTTGGAAGATTTGATATTGAATGTTTGCAAACCATTAAAGATTCATTGGTATAATCAAATTGTTGATGATATTTCCTAAAATAATGTTCAAAATTAGAGGTAAAATCAAATTGATATTAAGTATTATTTAATTAAGGAGAAAGTTTTAGGTTAAGAAGTTATACTTTAATATATTTTAATAAAGTGTCAAATTGTTTATGATTTAACCAAATCTATGTGAAGATAAATATTTGAGTAATTGAGGAAATAACTAAATGTTCAGCATCTTCCAAAGACTTCACAAAGTTCTTAAGGAAATTCCTACCTTTCTTGTGACTATGTTTTAAATGGGGGAGATAATGTATAAGTTAATTTTTGAGATGGTGTAAAACACTTTATTTAATGAATATGATTATATTATTATCATAAGGGGATGGGGGAGATAAAACGTTTTTTGGGGATTTTATCTGATCATGGATAAAAAATTTATTGTCACCGAGGTATGGAATTCATTAGAACCATTACATTATAAATCCTTTTAGTGCTATCATATTTTCAATGATAAAGGAAATGGTTTTAAATAAATGTGAGGAAAATATGGTTGAAAATTTTTAAAAGTTGTTTCAAATATTTAAAAAAAATTAAAAGGTGAAGATCAAATATTATTCATTTTTTTATAATTTGTTTTGAGTTTTTTATCAACATATATTGATGTCAATGTTTTTATAACTAAGGTAATACAGAGTTGTTATATTTTCTATGAAAATATTGTTATGATGAGCTCTAGGTGGATAAGATAGTGTACTTAACCATGTTAGGAAACATTCCTAAATTTAGATGATGCTTTGCCAATTTGAAGTTCCTAACATCATAAAGAAACTCATGATCCCTGATGATTTTGTACAAAGATTAATATCATATAGTGTCACTGGATAATTCAGTGATAATGTAAGGGATAGAGGTTTTCAAGCAATATGTATTATTGATATTTTAAGCATTTATAAAAAGTGAAATAATAACAAGGATGGAGTTGTAAAATGTCTGAGATATCGAAGTTCGAGCGACACTACAAGTCTCATGCTGACATTCCATATGTATATGGTGGACCAAGTTGAATTTACAAGTGTTACAAATATGAGGCTTTACAATGTAAAAAGGTTGATGTTATGAAATCATATAGCATGTTACTCAATGATTTATATCTAATATATTGTATCAGATGAAGATCAACTAGACTGAGTTTTTTTTTTTGAAATTTTATTTTCTACTCTGTGTCAAGGTGAGTTCATACTGATATTTAAATAGGTTATTATGTGAAAAAGAAGATGGAATGTTTTTAAGTTCCAATGGATGAAAAAATTATAGAAATTGAATCAGATGAAGGCAGCAATTGATCAACAAGGTTACCTAAATGAGTATATAAAATAATTTTATTGGCCAATGATCCATCATATGGATGATCATAAGACAAAAAATGTAATTTCATCAGAAAGAAGATTATATGAATTAACATCATATTGAGTCTTTCATTCTATGCTATCTAGAACTGAAGCATGATGAATCATAGAGAGACATGCCAACACATTGGACATATCTAGTTAGAAAAAAATATGTATATCATAGGTCATATGATACATGTAAAGAGAATTATATGGTGAGTAGAGTAAGAATTATAGTAGAAAAACATTACAAGATCTATTATATGAAAGGAATCACTAAATTTCATTAGAAAGAATTTTGTGAGATCATTTGTAAGAATATTTCTTACAAAGTTCACTAGTCAGACAAAATATGAGTATACCAGATCAAGTTAATTGGCTGAAATATATCATTCTGAAGTGAAAAAACCATTTCCTATATATAAGTTCGTATTTTTTTCAATAAACGTATTACTAGTACATCATATGGGAAAAATATAATGATGTCACCATTTTTTTCCAATCAATGTTTTGAGAAGATTTTTATAAACCATATAAACACATCTATAATGATAATTCTTGAGATAATAATACAATGTTTTTTTATTTCAATGGTTAAGGATATTTGAATAAGTTCCTTAACCACGTGTTTAATAAATTTTGAATAGATGGATATGACACTGATTTTGTAATAAGATTAAATAATATTCTAAGAATATTTTAGAAGTGTCCAATGATGTTGAACTAAGTGAGAGTTTTGATACTTGAGTTTTTGTTGAGTGAGAAGTCACATTTCAGTTGCCACATTTTCTCCCATGTTATAGCCTATATAAAGGGGTGTATATAAAACTTTTACTAAAACCATTTATATATGAAAAAAGGTTTAGTGCTAATGAATATTGAGATGACTGATTTTATGACCATGGAAACACATCTTAGAAGTATAATTACACCATACATTGGTATTGTGAGAACTGTTACTGGATAGGTGTTGATCAATGACAATAGTAAAGATGTAAATCAAAGATACCAGATATATGTTGTACTAGATAGTGATTCTGAAAAATTGGTAAGTCATAGTTGTTTTTATCTTCAGATGGAGAACAAATGAGGACTAAAATCTCATGAGGTGAACTGGATGGTTTTTCATTGGATGGAGTAAGAGCACACTAGATTAAATTTTACTAAATGAATGACATTAGGAAGAAATTTTTTTGAACTATTTTTGATATTTCTTATTGTTATATTGGATCGTAGAGTTAAGAAAAAATTATAATTTATGGGAGTCTGTAAAATTACCTATCAGGAGATAGAAGTACCTTAACATGAGTTATCTAAGTTGTATTCACTTTATATCATTGTGGACAACCATGGAATGATTAGAATTTCTAAGGAAAGGATATACTCACCCGTATTGTGGGTGAACAATGAAAATATTTTTTTTTATGCATTAATTTTATAACATAGCATAAAAAGTGTGGTTGAATTTTAAAAAGTTATAAAGGATATAAAAATATAACAAGTTGAAGGGGTTAACTTCAAAGAGGGAATAAATTATAAAATATTTCCATTTATTCAAACCCTAATGGTTCTTATGATCCAAATTAAATTCAAATAATAAGAATTATTTAATTTCATAAGTGGTTAATCACTACAGTGCCAAGGACGCAAACCACATAAAAATAATCACTAGGCATATACCAAAAGGTAGATTCTCAATGGAGAAACTACCTCATATATGGAGTCACACCCTTTATATCCAAGGCTCGACCATCATTATTGAATCTCTTTGAAGTCCAAACAATCGTTATCCATTAATAAGATCATCTAATTTAATTTTTAACACTTTAATAAATTATAAATAAAATTTAAATTTATTTTTTAATTAATAAATAAAATAATTAAAGTTTAATAATTTATATGTGAATCTATTATTTTAATAAAAAAATCAAAAAATAAATAATAAGGCTCATTTTAGAGACCACAAACCCTTCACTTTATATTACAAAACATCCATCCATATTCCATACATTAACAACAACCAATTTAATATAATTCATGAATAATTTTATTAATTAATTCCAAAAATTAAGTAAATGGAATTAATAATAAATTAGTCTCACCAAAAAACCTTTTTATGCCATAAAGTTATCTCCCATTAAAAGTTAAAGAATCTCAATAGTTTTTTCAGTCTTTTTTACCCTTATAGAGGGGGGTACCCTACGTAAGGGTAATTTTTTTTACCCTTGCATAGTGTATAGATCTTGCACAATTATAACAAAAATTAACCTTATTCCACAAATTATCCTCTATAAAATGGTAACAATGGAAACCCTTACATAGGTAATGCCTACACTAGGGTAACCCGATTACCTCCCCCTAATGTTGAAACGCTATATTAGGGTAACTCGTATTACCCTCACATATTTTTGGGCCAATATGTTAGGGTAACCCATGTAATCATTACATAACTTAAGACCCTTTAACCTCCCCCCTTTTCATTGTTTTCTTTTTGTTTTTATGACACGAGAGAAAAAATATCTAAATCCATATTTACAGACATATTTAAAATTACTAGAACAATTATGAATCATAAATATCAGTATATAATTACTCATAATTTCTATTCTAATCACATTAGAGAAAAAAATATAAAACAAAAATTCAATGGGTAGATGAAAAATATTCGACGTACTCTTCCTTCATCATGATTAAATATGGAAGCTTTATGTTTGGAGATGTGATCAACACCCCCACACCCTGATCCAACTCCTCAAATGAAGTCCAAGTTGATATTCCCTCTATCTCCATCATTTTATCCTTGTTCGATCAAGGATTATAATGGAATCCAATTCTCTATTTCACATGTAATTACAAAGACCAGGGGAGGATAAATGAATAACATAAATTTTAATTTAATTATTTTAATTAAATTCAATTTAAATTAAATAATTGTTTAAATATATTGACCACCATCTTGAATTTCATGCCATGATTATACCTCAACCAAGTAAATCTGCCCATTCCAGAATCAACCAAAAAGTTATAAGTTCATTTACTGTATATATTTAAATGTTAAAAATATTTACATTCAAAGAATATTTAATATTCATCTAATAAATGTTACAATATTTCTAATAGATTTTCTTGGTTTAGAATTTCACCATATTATATACCTAGTGTAAACCTCACATTCCATGACTAATTTAACCCTCATAAAATACTTAGGAGATTTCATGTGAGGTAAAATTATCAATTTACCCCACATACGCATCCAAAACCAAAAAATCAAAATTCCTCTAATGTTTAATACATAGAGAATTTAGTGGTAGTTACCACACACTCATTGGGAAACTAAGACCATAGCATTAAGTAATTCATGCCTTTATCAAATAAAATGGTTTCACTTATATCCTATAAATTATCTTCTAAAAACAACCACTTCATTACAATATTTAATTATCTATTTTATTATGAATATGTTAAAAAAATATCTACATATAAACAACAATTATTCATAGCTATAAATAAATCATAAACATGAATCAATAATAACTTCTCTATTTCATATTTTTGAGGAAGAATGTCAATTTTTTTACCTTCACTTTTCATTAATCGATTCATAATTCCGATGTTACCTATTTTTCTAATATTAATAATATTAAACATGTTAAAAAAACAACAACACAAAAAATAGATATCACGTTGTCTAAAAAAATAAAGATACAACATCAAGATGGAAAATCAAATTCGATCATAACATCCTGATTCTATATTTCATTATTCCCCAATTTTTGGTACTCTTATCTTAATCGGTTTATTCCAACATTATGAAAATATAATAAAGTATTAAATTTTTTCAATTGCACATAAATAAAAGGATATGTAAATAAATCCCCTAATTTGATAAGATGTTAAATGTTATCCAAGAGTAAATGGATGAAACAAGGACCACCCATCATAGATCTCAAAGGAATCCACATAAGAACCAAACCAAAATAATCTACTCTCAATCCTTTCTTAAAACTCAACAAAAAATAGAGTGATATTCATCCATATCAATACAATAGAATAAAATATAAAAATGGAGAATCAGAAGAAGAGGAAGAGAGATTGAGAGAAATAAAGATAATATATTGATCTATGTATTTTATTTGACAAACTAAAAGATTTATACTCTCAAGAGGGGAAGCATAAGGGTGGTGAGATTCCTAGTGGCTAGGTAGGGTTAGATAGAAGAAGAAAAAATCCTAAGAAAGTGGAAACACACACTCTATTTATAGGGGAATCCTGAAAGACTTTACCATAGTGTAGTGGAATAGAAAATTCCCATGGTGGCTCATGTTTAATGGGGATTTTAATTCATATCCATTCTAAATGGTTTGAATCCCCAAGTTTCATACATTTTATAAATCTTATTTTATTCCCCAGGCCACCACTATGCCCTATAATACAACATGGTTCAAGGAATTTCAGATGACCCATAAGTTACCCTGAATTTCACCACATCATAGGAGAAGGTCCCTAACTATTTCACCTCACCATGATAAATAACATGGAATATAAATACTTGGTTCTCTATTTCATCACCTCATGCACTTGACCTCACCAAAACCTTTCACACCAATACAAAAAACACCGTGACCATTTCCCCATTTCCTTTATTCCATTAGGAATCCCCCAATGAGCACCACGCCCTAAAAAACAATATTTCAGTGTGGTATATATCAACAAGATGACCTAACCATACACCACCACAAAAAACATAAGTATTTCAGAGTTTCCATTTCTAATTAGACGAACCCTTGAGGAACCCAGTAACAACATGCCATCCACTATGACATGTAATCCATCCCCATTTCCCTTAGGGTAAACACTCATGGGAAAAATCTACCAAAAGGACCCCTATGATATTTTAACCACCATGGTGCACTGAAAAACATATAACTAGGCTCAAAACACCCACCCTTATGTGATATAGGTACTTTTTAGTGACCATTTAGTTCAAAACATTGTACCCCTATATGATTGAAACTGACATGAAGACCCTTATGTGAGTCTGTATTCATCAAAAGGTCCCTTAAGCGAGATGAGTTACACTTACAGAAGATATGAAATATCTTTACATCATGGATCAAAACCAATCTTACCATTATGAACTAAAGTAAAAATGGGTTTATGTAATGGTAAAGTAATAACATTTACACTGGGAGGGGGTCCCATGTATGGTTGAAAAAAATTAAATATAATTGAACTTTCAATTAAAAAACTTTTAAGTAATAAATAATTGTGTGTAAACACCTTAATGAAAGAGGAAAAAGGAAAAATAAGGGTTATAAAAAATAAATAAATATACCTTATATACCTATTAAATGATTCTCTTCTTTGAGAACCAAAATCTATCCTTGGAAGAAAATAGAAAGGGGTCCAAACAACCACCCCATGATATATCTATTATGGATCCCACAACAAAAATATCATAAACAACACATCATGGGGAATGAGTTAATAAAAATACAATAATATCCTTCATACCCTAAAAAATAATAGGTCAAACCATGAATCTTGATAAAGATCAACATCAAAATAATTAGGATGTTGAGGTAGCTTCTGTAACTCTTGCACCCAAGTGTGATCCTACAAGCCACTATAATACCATCATACATGAACTAATGGTATTAAACACCTATAAAACACCTTCTCTTGATGGTCATGAATCTCAATAGTATTTTTCATTAAGTTTATATCATATTAAAATCACATATCACCCTAATCGATGACATTAGAAACATCATGAATATATCAATTGATCTATGAATCATAAATGATGTCATGTATTTGGACCATATGATATGGTAATTATAACTAATATGAAATATCTCCAACACATTAAACACCTCTAAGGGTCTAAAAAATCTAGAAGAAATTTTACTCACCTCACCCAACCATGTCTACCAATGTTGAGGATATTCCTTCAAAAATAATTGATCCCTTACATCAAACTCTAGAGGACTCATCCTATGGTCAACATAGGACTTCAAAAAATATAACACTACCTCATTATAATATGAGTCATCTATACATTATCCATAATTCTTGACACCTATTATTTTACAATAATTAATTACTCATCGATCTTATTCTAATACAATTGAGATAAAAAATGTCAACCATATAGTGCTTCAAAAAGATCCATACCAATAGTTGTATGATTAAGGTATTTTTTTGGGAAATCCAAAAAGGGTTAGTGCCTCAACAAAAAAACTCCAAAATAGAGAATTTAATTTTGAAATGTGTTTTCTAGATTCAATATAGTTCACTCTATCTAACCACTCATATGTAGATGAAAACAAGTTCTACATAATAACTAATATCCACAAGCTTACTAGAAACCTATATAAACCCTGATGGTGAGAGAATGATCATGATCAAATATTATCATATTAATATTTCCATGAAACCACACCAAATCATCAATATACTACATTGAAAAACATACACATATCTAGATTCTTTAATCCCAAATAAATTATTTGACTTCATAAAGAAGTCCATGATAACCCATATAACATCAAAACTACCATAAAATCGGGGAAAATAGTGATAAATTCCATCTATATGTCCTCCCAGTTCTACTGGGTAACATAATGCAGCTGAAACAACCCTCTAGGAAAACTATGCTCAGCCTTCACTCTCTAGAAAATCAAACATTAGAGGAAAACTATACAACATATCTCTTTATACTGGCCCACAAAAACCAACCTTTCAAGGAATGGTATATCTTAGACACACTAGATTATAACAGTAGAGGTGAACCATGGAACTCATGGAGAACTAAAAACCACATCATTTATAGAAGGAAAATACTTCTATGAAACAACAACCGATACTAGACATCCTTAGAATAACCCTCGGAATCATCACCATGAACAACTTCATCACACCATACGTCCACCTCAGAAACCCCCAATTAGGAATCCTCTACTAGATGTAGCAAATATAACTACTCTATCATCTAATTAAGACACCCTCTTCCATCAACTACTCCCATATCATAGTGTATTATAAAAATATCCTCTATCACCCTCTATAATTTTCTAGACTCACTCCCAACAACACTACTCGACATCCTGCTCATGGAATCATACACAATATTCCACTTTCCTTTATCATAGGAAATATTAATGTTATAATACTATATTAATGAGATCTAGAATTTTTGACAAAAATTGAAGTCAAATTAGGAAAATTCAAAGAATAAACCCTTTTGATCTCTAAATACCCAAAAGAGATCACTAATTAGGGAATACCACTAAACTTCAAAGAAAACATAACCATATCAAGCTCAAGATCATGGGTGGAATTATTATATTCAAGAGGACTTAATTGTTTACACCAATAATAGATGACCACCATCTAAATACACAAAACAAAACCCAATAATGGACATGATGCATCCTAATAATCCACGAACACAATGACATTATTTGGATACCATAGAATAGGAGGAAAAGATAGATTCCCCTTCAAACACTCAAAATCATCATGAAAATAGTCGTTACACATGAATTATTGATCCTTTAAAGTAAATTTTTTTATAGGATACAAAACCCAAGATTAGTTAGGTACTAACCCTTTATAGAAAACAAACAGGAAAAATGAAACTCTAAACCACGTTATTGTTACTTTGTTCCACCTAAAAAAATCCTAAACTTTCAAAGTATATACAAATAATTCCCACCAAGACACAAAATTACCCATGAAATGGACCTCATGGTAATAGAACATGCACGCAATCATCTTCCCAAACTACTGGTGATGATGAAGAACACCCAAAAATTCTCGTAGATGCTCTAAAAGCTCCTCCTAAGACTCATAGTATACAATAATGTCACTAATAAAAACTGTTATGAATTGATATAAGAACCCATGAAACATTTCATACATCACTCCCATTAACATGGATAGAGTGTTTATGACATCAAATAACATTAAAAATAACACTTAATGGATAGAATAAAATCTAAAATTTGTATTTGGGAAATCCTTATCTTTTTCCTATAACGGATGATATCCTAACAATAATTTTTTCTTCTAAACTAAGATATATCCCTTAAAATGATCAAATATTTCTTATAAGGGGCCATCCTTTATGGAAACATACATATTAGAGAAATTTATGACTGGAAATTTATATCAAACTCAGTCTAACATCGATGGTGTATCATAAAAAATCTTTTGTAAAGACATCATGGTAATCATAGACAACCCTGAGGAACAATATCAACTGGTCTTCTATAGAACATAATATCATCTCCACCATAGAGGAGGAAAAGGTCCCGACATTCCATTAACCAAATGAGGGTCTCTCTCACCAATATGCACAACCTGATCTCTATCAATATAATATAATACGATTTTCATCTCAATTAAATCCACAATTTCATTCAGCTAACACAACCAATCTATGCCAAAGATGATGTCACATGGCTATATACAAAAACATAGGAAATATCCTGAAGATTGATGTTTCCAGAACATTACCTGAAAATATATGAACACATGATACAATCTATCCTGACCTCAAAATGATATAGTTAACTCCAAGGTAATTGAATGTTTATCCATATCATTCCCCAACACATTGAGTATGATAGGGTCAACAAAGGAGTTCATTGCACCTAAATCAAACAAGGAATGAAATTATGTATAAAATAGGAATAAAATTCCTCACATGATGTCTCTCTTTACCTATACAAGCTATTCAAAGGCATGAATTTGCCCAATTTTAAATCTATGAACTCTTTGAATCTAACTGATACAACATCCATTGTCATGATCTACTCACCTCCCTTGAGGAATAGGGCCATAATGGGGATTTTACCTTTCTACCACACTCCTCTCTTTATTGATAATATAATGGAGCACCCTACTTCTAATGTCTCAGAGGGAACTGATATAATAAATGAGCCTAAATAGGTCCATTGACACCATTCCAAAGACTGAGGAAGTTTTTACACTCTATCTTCCAAAGGTAAAACCTTCACATGCATAACAAACCACACATGGTCTACTTACAAGGGTCTAAGAACTACTGGATGTAGTGACACAATATAAAGATGGTTGGAGAAAAATTAATGATTTTTTAAAACTTATTTATCAATCTAGGAAAATAAGACCTTCTAGTCATAGTTATTCTCTACTAATATTCATAAGAACTCCTATCCCAAGATGATTATATCCTAGATAACATTCTATCAATGACCTCTACCCTTGCAAGAACCTCCTGATATGTCTTCAAAATAAATGGGGTGAAATGGAATCATATATCTATGAAAAAATACTCCTTAAAATTACCTTCTCTATCTATCTCATATAGTCATAGTTCTGATGCATAATTAAAGAGGTTTTTATATCGGATACAAAACTCCCAAACTCTATAACTCCCTTGATGGAGGGTAACAATCTCCTACTCAAAAACCGCCTAAATTTTTGAAGAAAGAAAATCAACCAAAAACTAGTCACATAACATATCAAATGAAATGAAAAACTCTTAATGATACTTGATTAATAATAACCACCAATTCTATGCTTCCCTACATAACATTATAACAACTAACAGTTAAGGAGGGTGGCTTGCAGAAAGGGCAGGTGCCAGTGAGTAGTGATCATGGTCCCGGTGGCCCGCAAGGTCATGGACGGGAGGACAATATCAAGCGGTTACAGTTTATGGTCCGTGGATATGACCAGCTTGATGGTGTTGACATGGTTCATGGGAAGTCCTCCAAGGAGGTTTCTCTTCACTACGACTTGGAGAACAAGGATGGTATGGGGATGTCCTCTAGTCCCACAACCCCCTCAATGAAGGCTCGGAGTTAATTTTGGGGAACTGTTTTGCTGGTTTGGAGGTTGATGAATCGCCATTGTCTCATTAGGAGTTTTCTTCAAGTGACGACAAGATTTTACACTCTTCAATGGACATCTTGGATCGTTTTCAAGGGAATGGACCTCATAACGTTAGGAGGAAGAAAGGGAAACAAGGAACTCGGGACCTAGTGGATTGTATTGTGGTGCGGGGGAAAAAATCTAAGGCTCGCAAAGACTACTCCCATCTGCCAAAACCTATGGAGACCAGGTCGGCCAAGAAGGGTAGGGAAAAGGAAAGCAAAATCCCTCAAAAAGGGGGAGTAAAGTAGTGGTAAGGACTTCGGGAGACAGGGATGGAGATGATGGGGAGAGCTTGAGGCTCATCCTGCACAGCAAGGAAGAAATGCTTGAACAAGAGGTACAGCCCAAAGTCTCAGAAGAGGATCTCAGAAAAATGGATGAACGGAAGATACAAGTGGAGATCAATGAGGAGAAAATAGCGTGGATAGATAAACAAGACCGTATTGTGACCCGAGGCTTCAATCAGAATAAAGTCAACTTAGAGGAATTCATTCATATAATGGAACGATTGATCTCTCACTTTGAAGAGCTCATTAGCAAGGATCCGGACACCCAAGTTAGTGAACTTCACTAGGAACTATATAGAATAGTAGAGTCATGTAATCTTAGTTTGGTGTTCAATGATTTTGTGAGCTCTTTTAGCACGTAGTGGCTTTTGGCTGTGAACCTTGGTTGCCATTTTCCCTTAAAATGGCTTTATTTTATAAAAATTTAAATTTGGATAGATGGATATGCATAACCTAGAAATAAACCTCTTGAAGAGTATTACTTTATGTTCCTTCATCATCAACCTATAATCTTTCATGATCTACTAGAATCCCTTATTGAAATTCATGAGTTAAAAGATGATGGAGACATTGAATTGGATCCATTACTGGAAAAGAAATTTTTTAGGGACTCATAAATCCTAAATATGGAATATATAGGTTTAGTAAATTAATTTAATTCAAATTAAACTAGTCCATATTTTCAACCCAATTCAAACATATGTGAAGAATATCATGATGTGTGATCCTTACCTAGGTCTCAAACATGCTTGCAATATCACATTGCTTTTTCATATTCACTAAACTTGAAGGTTTTGGTGATGAATCATAGATTCCATTAAATTATTGTGCCCTAGATGGTATACCTGTTTAATAATGTTTCAGGTCCAGTTGATACTCTTTCCCTACCAGCCCATGCATCCTCACTAGTTTCTATCTCCCAAATCCATCTAATCTTAAAACCATTAGTCTTAATACTACTTTATCACAATCCCCATCCAATGTCAACCCTATAGGACCAATAATAAAGAGAATGTAATGAACCTTAAATCATATATCTAGTAAGCCATGGGTTGGTGAGTAGCACTGAGATTATATAAGTGAGAGTAATTTCCCTATTTAAATTAATTTAGGGAATAAGTGATAAATGAGATCCAATAATAAACACAAATGATAATTAAATAATAAATTCTAATACTCAAATATAATATCATACACAATTTGAGTCAAATGAAAACACCAAAACAAGCCTAGGAAGAAACCATAATATCTAGAATCTCTTGGAAAACCACTTGGAGTTACTGATGCCAAATTTGATCATCAGACAACTCATTCATACCTAATAAATATTTATATACATTTAAGGTGAGAATAGAAGTACACCTAGTCGGATGTCACCTAAAACCTATCCTAGAAAATGGGAAAGATGTTTACTAAAGACCAATGAATAAACAAATAAAACCAACTTGTCATCCAAAGATATAATTGTATTAACCATGCTTATCATATCTATCTCACTATGTAATCCATATAATTATTTAATCCATAATATATATATATATATATATATATATATATGAATGGTACATCATTTCCACTTCCCCATTGGTGTGTCACTCTCACACCCAAATCACTAACATCATGTGCTCACCCATCCCACAAGTAGTCAAACCCCAAACTGAGAAATAAAATCAAAACCATACTACTTTCTATGGTTCCCTTAACAAACTCAACATCACCTCATCCTATAACCAAGTAAAAGACTTAAATATTATACAACCCAGGTATCAGATATTACACATCTAACCACTATATCCCATGCATGTACACCCATAGCAAATCATTGTCACTATGCCCAGATAAATTTATATTATATAACCATGATAGTTTTGTAGTTCCTTGAAACATGTATTCTAGTTTTAAGAATCACTACTTTCAGGCAGTTTCCATTGGATTTATTTAAGGAAATGGAAACTTCCACAAGTTCATTATCCCCAGGGGACATGCTTTATAAAGGCAAGAATTCATTAAGTTTTAACTTCATAATACTTAAGAAAATGCATTGGTCGAGAGGATGGGAGGTCAGACTCATCACACCCTTTGGGGGAATTATTGTCTACTATGGGACTCTCTTTATAATTTAAGATATTTTCATGAATCCTTATTAATTCACCAAGTATATCATAAGTAACCCTTGGAATTTTCAATCACTTATTTAGCATGTGAAAAGTTTAAAATCATCCGAATGTAATTGAGATCCTTCATTAATTGAGATATCCATATGTATTCGAGGTTCTACATCAATTCTATGCTATCATATACTACTTATAGATTATTTTAATCATCGTTATGATTATACTGATTTTTAAGCCACTCAGTGGGGAACTATGGAATTTATTGTCATCCAGGGAGATGAAGGTTTGGTTTGATATTGGGATCGTTCCCATAAAATGGGCTACCTACGTATCCCTATAAAAAGAATCATAACCCTCATAGTTCGGTGCCACTGAATGGGAAACATCAAACCTTTTAAGGTCATGTGATAAGAACTTATCCATATAGTTTATTGTCATGTGGTATGGACATCTAAGCAGAAGGTGCTTAGTCAAAACATAGTGTGGAACTTATGCTGAAGCATCCCAAGGAACTTGGAAAGGTATGGATTTCAAAGTAGGATCAGACCCTATTGAAAATATGGACCAAGGAGAACATGGTTGATTTAAGGTATTGGGGTTGAACCTCAAAGAGGCTTCCTATGTATCCCATATAAATGGGAGAAATGAGTATAGTACTTTGAGAGAAATGAGTTTGGGATTACTTCCTGAAAAGGATGCCTCAATTATTTGAGGATTTAATTTGGGGATTATTCCAAAGGAGGATGCCCAAATTAGGAGAATTTGGGTTAGATTCCTAAAGAGGACATCAAGTGAGCTCGATCCCTGAGAAGGCTTCCTACGTATCCCAATTTTGGTGGGAATCAGAGTTCTCATAGTTCATTATTGTGAGAAAATGTTGTTACTATGACCAATCTATAATCCCATGTGATTCATGATCGTAGTGAGAAAGAATAGAATTTCAAATATTCAACAAAATCATCCACACTTTTCCTCTTCCTCCGATTGAAGGGGGCACACCTATGGCAATACGAGGAGATGAGGGTGAGGTGACGAGCCTTCCCTCTGTTTTATTTACATTGCACAAGGGTCCAATGTAAGGTGGAAGGGATGAAGGTTATGGGATTACACCAGGACGGATTCCCATGGTGACAAATCCCAACATGATAGGGAAAGGGTAACAAAAGTCCTTGTTCCCATATGCCCTCTGATCTTTGGAACTGAATAAGAAAGGAGGAGCAATGATGCTACCTACTGTAAAAAAAACTTGGGGCTTATGCCAGGATGGTTGCCCTAAAATTGATTCTAGTATGAGAGGGATACTTATCCTTTATTTTTAAAAGGAAAAGTAGGTATGAACTCTACCTTCCCCTATGAGAGACTTGAGGTTCTGGGTCATCTTTTTGAGAAGGGAGAGGCCATGACCCAACCCTCCTTTAAACTGGGAACTTCCCAAAACTATTTTTGGGAGAAAGTTCTATGTGTCTATGGATATAAAAACCCACATACATTACATGTATCCTAACTCCCTTATAAAATAAATCTGAGAAACCTCTGACTGTGGAAATAAAAACCAAAATAGGAGACATGTTGATGTGACTTTCCCAAAGTTTTGATAAGTCAGGAGGTTTTGGTGGAGTTATGAACATAATTCCTTTCATATAATGGATCCAATGAAGAATAAGACTTTCCATGAATGGATTTGAGTAAGGATTTATGGATTGTATACTGAAGATAGTAAGTGAATCAAAGAGGGGTGCCCAAGTAGAGAAGGGTGTGAAAGTATGGGTACGCAAGTAGTCTGGGGTGACCTGATGTTCACTTAAGTGAAGAACACCTTGTATGGTAATACTTCGGATAGACCTTGATCAAGCCTTCAAGAATATTCATAGGTCATCATAGAAGTAGGGTGCTCATGTTCCTATGAAAGGAATAGACGACACACAAATATTTCTGATGTGGGGAGGTTGGGTGCTTTAGGCGTGCAAGTGTTATGGTTTTCAAACACTAAAAGTAATTAAGTCCAATGATCCTCCCTTAAATCCTCCACTCAAGGTGTTGAGGAACTACCTTGAATGTTTCAGAAGACTGGGATGAAGTACTAGGGAGACCAGAGTAGCAACTGGGCTTAAGGGAAATTCATCCATACAAATGAAGACTCCAAGGGTCTATTTATAGGTAGATATAGGACCCTGAGTAAAAGTAGTTTGGGAACGCAAGTAGGCTGCGTGAAATTTTGGGGTGCCAAAGTAGGCTGCTCGCCGACCCTCTTTTGGTTTTACTAAGGTGACCCAAAACTCATGCCTTTGAAAATCTTAATTCTCTTCATGTATTTTCCCATTTTCTTTCTAAGGTGATTCCCTTTTTCATTTTTTATACTCTTTGATGGAACAGAGTGTCCACAAAATCCCCCTCTTAGAATTGGATACAAAATGAAAAGAGGATCCTATACTGAGGTAAAGTAATGAAGGAGAAAGAAAAGAGTACCAGGGAGTGCATGTGTTATGCGCGTTGAGGAAATGGTCACCCAAGTTTGCAGCATGCAGGAATCTGGAGCACAGGGTGACATGCATTGCCTATATATAACTGATTCACTTATGTGAAAAAGCATCAATACTTATGAAATTTCAGCTCTCGACGCGCAATTATTCTTTGACTCGGACTCTTCTGTTTTCGCTATGCTTGTTCTGTATGTTTTTTTAGTTTCACGCTATAAGTGGGGAGCCATACTTTTGCACTGACTTATACCTGCATGCCAATAGTATACTTGCACACCTTAATGCCTTTACCAATTTTTTTGTCAAAACACCAAAAATGAACTTACTTTAAAAGATGATTTCTATCTTTTTTTAGGTTCAAATGGCTCCCAAAAGAATTGGAACTTCTGATTATCTTTCCATCAAGAGGATTTATGACATGATGAATGTCATTGGTCATGATTACTTTGACGTTTGTGATATCACCCTTCCATAATTATAAAAATATTTGAAGAAGTATCATTTAATCTTTCCCCAAAGAACCTATCTACCTTTGTATAACTATAGACATTTTCAGGATGTTAATATCTCAAATACGAAGAACTATGTCCCACATTCTTGGTTTCATGATTATAACAACTTTTTGTTACCCAACATTTCTATTGTGGGCTCATTTTCTAATGTTGGGACAGTAGAGAAAGCTCACATTATTTATCATAGCCCATTTGATCCAGATTTGAAGGAACACACACCCAAGCTACAAACACACTTTTATTCATCCGTCTTTCAGTATTCTCAGAAAAATCAGTCCAAGGGTTGGTAGAAAAGTTGGGACTTCCACCCAGGGGGAGGTGTAAAAACCATGTGTATGTGGGTATACTTGGTTCGTAAGACCTCTGTAGAATTTACAGATGACTTGAATGGCATCAGGATTTATGAGGTTGTCTGGGTTGGACAAACTTATGTTTACAGTGATGATGATTTCTTCTCAGAATTATTAATCCAATGGATCCTAGAGACTAATTCCTTCTATTTAACACATGGATAAGTAGGCATCAACTTGTGGGATGTTTACAATATTTCTGGAGCTGCAATCCTTGGAGACATGTATGATGAGTTTATTCCGCCCAATGTGACATGGAATGACTCGGATAAGACATTGCCTTTGATTTGTGAGTTGATGAAAATATCTAACAAACTCAAGAACACAACCACCATGAAATCTCACACCAGTAGGGATATTCATCCGGAACAATGGATGAAAATATTTTTAATAAAGAATAAGGAAAAGGGTCCCACTTACACCCGTACGACTAGCTATCCAAGGGTAGAGAAGAGAGGTACCCCTAATACTTTTTGGAAAACATTGGATAAAGGATAATTTGATAAATGGGGATATGAAGTCAACCCAAAAAATCATGCAAAGACGCGTCTAGAAGGTTTCTTGTCCATGTGGATCAGTGTGAATTTTTTACCAGTCCAAGATTCCAAAGGAGGTGTGAGGCTAGGAACCTTTGTTGTTGCAGCTAAGCTGGAAGAGAAAAGGATGGTAGGGTTGGAGAATCCTATTTTGGCCAAGATTCATAAGAGTTTTCTGCACATTTACAAAGAGAAGTCTCCCTTTAGAATAGAGGGACCATTCCAAGTGTTTTGGGGATGGATCACTACTAACTTCAGAACTAATACTATATAAAGTGGAGTACATGTTTTTGGAAGTTCTTTCCAACCATTTGTTCAGGATTTTTCTGGTATTTCACCCTTGTCTTTGAATTCTTACGACATCAAGGTTAGATTGAACATGCATAAGCAGTTCCATTTCTTTCCTTATGGGAATCCGACTATGGGGTGATTTATTGGTGATGGGATGGCCAGTTTGTAATTGAGGGCATATATGATATCTTGCAGAGATGGTGTGTTGGCCACCAGAATCGATAGAGAAATCATATTTGAGACCTATGATCCTTATAGATTTGTGCGTCAATTCAAATGTATACAACATAGTACTGTATCCCCTCCTATGCATGTCATATTAGAGAAAAGCCCAATGGTTTCCCAACAACTGTGGTTGTTTCTATCTGTGGAGAAGACTGGGGTAATATTTAATTTACCCATCGCTAATTTTGTAAGCAGATTGACTATATGGTTTGTCGAAAACTGGGTTTCATCTTACCCTGAAGGGGTATTAAATCAAATCGTCCCTCAAGTGGGGTTTAAGAGAAGTAGAAAGAGGGAACCCATTCATTTAGAAGATAGTTATTCATCATCAGGGGATGACTTGCAAGAATCAGAGGGTGGAGGTGATGATGATCTAAATTCAGAGAAGAGACCTCATTCCTGATATAACCCTCCTGCCAGAATAAAGAGAGCCACTCCATTAATCCCTACCGAAGTCATATCAAGGAGATCTGGTCACCATCATTCTGAAGATCGGTGAGTTTCATTTTCTAATCCCTCTTCAATAACTGTGGGTATTGGGAAGAAACTCAAATCCAAGGTTGTAGGATCCTCTTCACAAACCTCTAAGATACATTCTGAATATATAGGTCCAAAGGCTGTTCAAACATGATAGAGTATATACTATGATGTTGAGACCATGTGGATGGATCTGCGTGAAGGAATGCATATTCCAAGAGAAAGGGATTTTCAGGATTCTTCAAACATTATTTTAAGGATAATCCCAATGAGGTGAGGACCTACATTTGAGAGTTGGAAATGCTCATATATGCCACTGATGAATCAATTCCTACCACAAAGCGGGTGAAGGAAATGATATATCGTCGTACCACAGAGGGGATTAATCCTTCATTAGACGAAGAGTGGCGTGAATTTTGAGATCCTGAGGATGTAAGTTTCCTTTATCTCACATTCTATTCCATTTTTTCAACTTAAAACTTAGTCAAAACATTTTTACTTAGGAGAAATACTATCTTAACTTACAGTTGGGTAAATGAAAGACAATTGAAGTTCCTTTACCACTATATATCCCTGGAGGTACTACTCTTGGAGCTACCGGATCACCCTGTGAATGGGGGGAAATATCTCTAGGCCAACAGGCCATAGAGGAGGAAATAGAGAGGGTATTGGAATCTCTAATACTTGTCTTTGGAGATGATGATTAAATCCCTCCTAAGAAAGAGAATATACAAAAGCACTGAATAAAGAGAGCCATGGTTAACCTCTTTCTTAGCATTGGTAAGTTTCCCTAATAATCATGAATTTTAGTCCTTGATCATGAAAAAGTGTTTAAACTTCTTATGATTACAAGGGCTTCTTTTATTTTTTCTTTGAAAGAAACTACCGATAAGGTTCAATGAATCATATAGGGTGATGCGGAACAGACACAAATTCCTGAAAATATAGTGGTTTCTGAAGAGGCATTAAATTGAAAAGAACCAACATATATTCCCAGCACTGCTTGTGTTCCTGCTATTAGAGGAGAGGTAGCTTCTGGTAAATCAACAGTACTTTATAAGGCATAAAATGTATCAAAAAATAACTTCCATTCTGTGAAACTTGTAGGTTTATCACATGCACCATAACATCTGGAAACAGTTGATGTTGACCCCACAACTGCTATTGAGGAAGCTATTCATGGTCAAAGGTTGTCGGAGGAAGGTTGCGAAGCAAACATGCCAAGTACTCCCATGAGTGAGACTAACCTAGGATCTGAGATATCACTAGATGAAATGATGAACCATGGAATGTATTTTGAAGAACTATTAGAACATGTTAATATACCAAATGATTTATAAGATTTTAGAGTTCCTTATATAGAATCAACTAGATGCGATTTCTCATTATTCATCTTGTTAATCTTCTTATGATTAACCTTCTAACTATGTTTGGTTGAAATATGAAGTTCTATCTAAATAAAATGCTACCACAATGATAGTTGAAGGAAGTATTGATATTAACGCCAACCCCACCATTGTAAAGACATTGTCCTGGGTGGATATTGAGATAACAGGTCTTCCTGATATTCACTATGAAGATCTTGAGCATATTAAAGATAACACTCCTCATCTAGATACATCAAAAAAATTTGCTGAAACTGAGAATATTGGGGAGGATTCTTCTGAAGCTGATGAACTACTGTTAGGTAAGAGATATTGATTTTGTGATTGCCTTCACTTTTTCTATCTCTCGAATCTAACCATAACCATAATTAGTGATTTACCATATAGGTCTATCAACCTCAATGGAAAAATCTATAGGTGAATCCTCTGCATCATCCCAAACAACATTGGAAGGTGGAGTATCCATTGTTCAGGAAGGAATAGAACATGACACTTCTTTAAGGGCATTAGTCCCAAAATATATCCCTCCTTATGATAGTGATTCTGAATCAGACCTATAACTATAGAAAGATCTTCGTCTTGCATGGATCAAGGCATGACAAAACATCTAAAAGATAATATCTAAGATACCCCTTTAGGAACTTCCTTCAAGAATTCCATGGCTTTCATCTCTGTCTATCATGCTAGGATTTGGAGGTTTCAAATACCATGGAATTCATATTGTACTGAAAGAGATTATTCAGATGAGGGAGCAAGAGAAAAAGATTCGACAAGACTTGATAAAAGCAAAACTTTTGATCAAAATTGAATATTTCTAAGAAGCACTGTCCCAGGACAAGGCTAATCATACTGCAAAGTTGAAGGGACTGAAGTAGAAAATTAAAGAAAAGGTTGTTCAGCATCTATGCCTTCAACAGGAGTTATATATTATTACAGGGGAACTTGACCAGCTTCATAGCTCATTAAGATAAGACTAAAAGGATGGTGAAAAATCAATTGCATATGCGAGAGAAGAACTTCATCATGATGAAGAGAGTGTGGATGGTCAAATAAATGATCTCCAACAGGCAACTGGTGGAGATCAAGAAGCTATCAAACAAATGAGGAATTATGTAGAAAGCCTTTTACAATTTCCAATTTTTGGAAAGAGAGAGACTCTAATTTGTGGATGCTCCTCTGTGAAAAATTTTCATAAATGAAAATTATTTTGTATTTAATCATTTGTGTTTTTACTTTCGCTAACTGCTTTTGTTTTACTTAAACCATTGGGCCCAGTAGCCATAGTTTTATTTTTTCTAGGGTTTTTTGGACAACCCCAAAAACTTTATATATATTGAATTTTTATTGCTCAATAGTACCTAAATCATACAAAAATGTACGTTTAGTGAGATGTGACTTGAATTTTGTTCAGAGTTCCCTTTTCGGGTTCTCAATACAGTAAGTAACATGTATTTTATTATTGGGAGTTTAGAGTCATGCATTTGGGACTATAAAGGGATAGTATTTAAGGTCAAATATCTTTGACCATAAATTTTGAAATTAGATCCCAAACAAGAATCTGTGGCTAAAAATTGCTTGAATATTCTTTATATATTTCCAAGGGGAAGCTTGAGTCATGATTTTTATGGTCACCAAATCTAACACTTGTATCAACATAAGAAGACTCCCCTCCAAGAATGAAGTTACCATTATTTTAAAAAATCCATTATGGGGGTTGTTTTATATAGGGCCAACTAGGGCATATGCTGCATAGACAAATATTGAAATCTTTTGGCTGACAGTACTATTATGTAGGCAACTTATGCAAGGCCACCTAAGGTCATGTACTGCATAGTCAAGAAAAAGATATCTTTAAGAATTAAACATTTTTATGCTGATAGACAGAGGAAAATAAGATTTGGGTGACTCAATACCACAGTGGGTGATTTTTCCAAGGAAAGTAATTTTATGAATGAAAGGGATATTTTACACTGACATATGTCATGAATAGGAAAACAGTTTCTATACAAATTTGGTGTATGATGAATGGTTAAAATTTATCAGAAAGGGGAATTTCTGATATCATATTGTGCAGTTTTAAGTCATGCAGTGAGGACATTGATACTGTGCATTTTAAGTCATGCATTAAGGACATTGGTACTGTGCAGTTTTAATTCATGTAGTGAGGACATTGTTACTGTGCAGTTTTAAGTCATGCAGTGAGGACATTGGTACTGTAATTTATGGTCTTTAGATTTGACCAAAGGTTTGAGACTATCCCAATTTCTTGATAATTTGTTTATAAATATACTACCATATCCATAAATGGAATGGAAAATCACAAACTATGATTTAAGAATTTCTGAATCCAATGGATGATATGGGAAAAGGTCTAAAAGCATTGGAGGAAGTGTTTTTTTTTAAGAAAGAAGTTACCATTATTTGAAAAACCCATTATGAGGGTTGTATTATGCAGGGCCAACTAGGGAATATGTTGTATAGCCAAATAGTAGCATCTTTTTACGGACAGACATCTTATGTAGGTAACTTATGCATGGCCACCTAAGGGAACATGCATCATAGTTAGGCAAAAGAGATCTAAAAAATATGACATTCTAGTGTAAATAGCTGAAGAAAGTTTATGGAGATTCATATTTTCCGAAGCACAAATTTTGGTTTATGGAGAAAGGTACCTGAATATGGAAAGTGTATTTCCAACCAATATTTCCAAATAATCGAAGGAACAGTACTTCTATGAAGGTATGATCCAAATGTAAGAGGTGTGGTGTCTGTAGTTTTAGGTCATACAATAAGGAACAGAAATGGAAAAAATGTGTGATATGTGGCCAAGTGGTTCCAAGGTTATTTCATATTGCATTGAACACATGGAGAGAAAAATGTGTAAACCATAGTCTTGAAGACTTTTAGATCTATAGAAAGATAATGGGGAAAATATACTTGAATGACTATTTTAAAACAGATTCCTGTATATTTCCATCAAAGTTTGAATTGGACAAAGACACTATAACCAAGAATGAAATTACTATTATTTGAAAAACCTGTTATGGAGGTTGTATTATACTAGGCCAACTAGGGCATATGCTGCATAGCCAAATAGTGGCATCTTCTGACTGACAGACTCATTATGTAGGCAACTTAAGCAAGGCCATGTAAGGGAACGTGCCGCATAGTTAGGAAAACAAGTTATTAAATATTTGAAACACTATCACCATAAACCGTAAGAAATATTATGAATATCCAGAAATATTCAGGATTAAGAGTGTGAAATATGGAAGGAGGTTTATCTTAATGCACATGAGAAATATTTGAATCAATATTGTCCATGAGTTTGACGTCCTTTACATAGATCTGACTCATATGTAAAATGGAGACTTCCTTTATTTCTTTTGAATTAATATTATGATGTGCAGTTATAAGTCATACAATGAGGACATTTCTAGCCCCATAAGGAATTGAAACACCTAATTTATATAAATAATCCTTTTACCCAATTCCTAAGCCCACTTTATCAATTCTCAGTGTAAAAAACAAAGAGTAGTAAGGGTTTATTCTATAATAAAAAGGTGACACATGTGAAGAATGGGGGTGTTAAATTTCCATGAAGTTTTAATGTCATGCAGTAAGGACAAAGATGAACCCAATTGAAAAATAAATACATATTGTAACTAGACTAGGGATTATACCCAAGTTTCACTATGTGTGTTGTTGAAGGCAAGAATCAAGTCATACATAGTTCTTACAAAACTACCTTTGATGGTTTTATTCTTATATAAGGAATAAAGAGTTATTTATCATGGATGGTCCCAATATTGGAGATCTAGGCATCTCTACGTATCTCAAATAGATGAGAATCAAATTTTATGTAGTTCTTTGAACAATAATTCTTCATGGAAATTAATTTTGATATGAATAATGGGGGCTTTTGAAGCATTACGAGATAATGGTAAATTTAAAGACATAAAATGGTATAAGGACCAAATCATATATCTTAAGGAAACACTCTGTATAGATCTAATTAATATACAGGATGAGAAAAGAAAATAAGTATATTTTGAGATTGCGACTGGGCCAAAAATTGGAGATTTAGGCATCTCTACGTATCTCATTGAAAATGATAATCAATCCATATGTAGTTATTGAAATAAGGTCTCTATGTAGATCTGACTCAGACATAGGAAATAGAGGGACTCACATGATACTATGGAGTAGTGATGATGTCAATGATGTTTTCTTATGGAAACTTCTAACGTCAAATAGAAAAAATATTAGTTATATAGTTTAATGTCATGAAACGAGGACAAATGATGTCATGTATTTTAACGTCATGTGATAAGGATGAAGATGCTACACATTTTAACATCATAGAGCATGGATACTTATGGTTGTTATGCAGTTTAATGTTTTGCAACTAGGATGTTGTACTGTGCAGTTTTTAGTCTTGCAGTGAGGACATGGGGGCTATGCAGTTTTTAGTCTTGCAACGAGGACATGGGGGCTATACAATTTTAATTCTTACTATGAGGATGATATGTTCAACTACAAAAAGCATTTCTTTAAGAATCTCACATTTTTTGGAGTTGTAATAAGCTCTCAATCAATTGAGATTAAGGTATAAGATCCATTTGAATTGACATTATGTATGGAATAAGGTCATTCTTACTTTGGATAAAGCTTTGGAGGTTTCTTCCCTAGTATCATTTGATTCCTAAGGACCAATACAAATTCTCGTTGAAGAAATGAACAGAGGAAAACTTTCTTGTTAAAATATTTCGCTATTCTATTCTGATAGACTTCTAAATGATGCTAAGTATTCAAACTTTTTTTGTCTAATCATTCCATATCATTGAACCGTTTCTCTCAGACCTCTTATCTGTAGACAACTGATCACTGATTGAAAGTATGTGTGAAGGAAATTTCATGTAAATTGGAAAATTGCTTCAGTTCCATATACCAATAATTAAGGAGTTTCTTGGGTGGCAGTAAGAGTAGTTGTTAGATAATCCCATAAATCATTCAAAAGTTTATCAGGCCATGATTTCTTATCTTTATCCACCATCTTCTAGAGTATATTTGATAGGGTCTTGTTGAAGGCCTCTATTTGTCCATTGGCCGCCACATGATAGCGAGAAAAATGGTTGGATTTGATATTATTATCCTGATATAACTTCTTTACCTCAATTGAATAAAAATTGGTGCCATTGTTCATCAATATAGTATGAGGGACACCAAATCAGGTGATGATGTTAGTTTTGAAAAAACTAACAGTGATTTTGGATCTGAATTCTTTGAGAGGTTTTTTCTCAGCCCATTTAGAAAATAAGCGAGTAGTAGTAAGGATATACTTGAACTACTTAGCTGTAGATGGAGGATAAGTCCCTACTACATCCATTCCCCATGTGGTAAATGTCCAGGAGTATTTAACTATATTTATAAACTCCAGGGGTTGATGAATGAAGTTGGATTTCACTTGTTAGGGATGACAATTCTTAGTGAAATCTGTGCAATCCTGCATCCTTGAAGGCCAAAAGTATCAAAGCCTTTGTATTTGATCAGAGAGTCTATGCCCATACTGGTGGGCAGCACCAGCACCTAAATGTACTTATTTCATGACAACTGTAGTCTCTTCTTCATCAATACATATGAAGAGGATTCCATCAAATTCTCGCTTGTAGAGGATTATTTGGTGGTTTAGTCTATCATAAAGAGTAAAATTGGCAGCTCGCCACTGGATCTATTCTTTTTCTGCCCTATTTGGTGGAAGTACTCCATTTTGAATATATTCCATGATGGATGTTCTCCATCTTGTGGTATGACCATATGGATTATAAATAGGAATAATTTCATTAATTTCCTCCATTCTGGTTTGAACAAAAGTTGAGACCACATGGCCATGGGTTATGCTAATGACTGTCTCATCCTGATTTGGATCTGCCAATGTTGTAGCTGCATTAGACAGTGCATATACTTGAGCATTTTGTGATCACGGGACAAAAGAAAATATCTGATCTATGGGAAATTCAACCATTAACCCTCTGACATATTCACACAAAGGGATTAACTCTTATTTTTCTGATATATTATTTTCCATTGATTTGCTTGATTACCAATTTGGAATCACCTTTTACCTTCAAGTGATTCATTTTCACCTGAAGTGCCAATTACAAACCTACAATGAGATCTTTATACTCTGCCTCATTGTTGGTTACGCCTTCTGATAATGGGAAGGAATAAGGCAATACTGCCTTTTCTGGTGAGATAAGGACAATTCATAACCCAACTTTGTTGAGTTTATAATTTTCCATTTTCATCCCTGTTGGACTTCTGAAAGAACCATCAAATCACATTTCCCAGGTTTAGGAATTATTCTGAATAGAGAGGGCCTCTTCATTAATAATTTCAATATTTAATGATGTATCTTATGTAGATGGATTCCTAGCAAGGAAGTTGTCCAGAGATTGGCCTTTTATAGCTTTTTGAGGCACAATCTGGATATCAAACTATTTTAAAATAACTACCCACCATGCCAGACGCCCTGTTAGAATAGGACGACTGAGGATAAATTTGAGCAGGTTATTGCAAGATACCAATTAGACCTCATGATGTTGCAAGTAGTTCCTCAATTTCAAAACTACACATATTAATGCTAAACAACACTTTTCTATACTTGAATGTCACGTTTCTGCATCAATCATTGTTAGACTAAGATAGTAAAGGATTTTTTCATTCCTAGCATCATTATTTTGAGTAAGGAATACACCCAATGATCGCTATAAAGCTTTCACATAAAGAATAAGCGACCTTCCTTCAATAGGTGGCATTAATACTGGTGGACTCAATAGATATTTCTTGTGGGTATCAAATGATTCTTGACAATCTTCATTCCATTGGTAGGTGAATCCCTTCTTCATTAATTTGGTGAAGGGTAAACACTTGCCTACCAAATTGGTGATAAAGTGCCAAATATAGGCCAAGTGTCCTTGGAGTCCTCTTAATTATTTAAAATTTTGAGGAGGTGACATACCAAGGATTGATTTTGTTTTCTCAGGATCAACTTTAATTCCACTATGGAATACAACGAAGCCAAGAAACTTTCCTGAGGTTACCCTAGAAGCACATTTCAAGGGGTTCATATTTAAACTGTGTTGCTGAAGTTTATGGAATATGGTCTCCAAATAATCAAAGTGATTGGAACGTTGTTTGGATTTGTCCATCAAATAATCCACATAAAATTCAAAAAATTTCCCTAAGAAGGGTTTGAAGATATGGTGCATGGCACGTTGGTATGTTGCACCTACATTCTTTAAACCAAAGGGAATTACCTAAGATCAAAACACACCTTGAGGGGATTTGAAGGCTACATATTCTTCATCATTTGGAGCCATATAGATTTGATTATTCCTATAGTAACCATCTATTATGGAAAGAGATTCATAGCTATCTATTTCATCAATTTAAAGCTCTGTAATCGGAACTTGAAAATCATCTTTAAGACAATGTCAGTTAAGATCTATGAAATCAATGAAAAATCTTATTTTCCCATTCTTATTTTTCACTGGGACAATTTTGGCATCTATTAGTTATATTTAACTTCCCTGAAAAGGTTATCCTTTATAAGATTATCAACTTTAGCTTCAATTTTATATGCATGATTTGGGTGTGTTCTTCTTGCTGCTCTCTTGAATCAATGACGTTCTTCTGGGAAACCCAAATGATGGGTGGATACCTCAGGATTAAGTCCTGTAATTTTTGTATAATTCCAAGAAAATATATATTTATGTTTCTTTAGAAATTAATTATACACCTATTTCTCTTTATAGGTCATAGCTACACTAATTAGAGTGGGGTGTGGATCTTCTTCTGTACCCAGATTTATTTCTCTGAGCTCATCCACAGTGGTAGAGACACCTTCCTCAAATGATGGAGGAGCATCCCTAAGATCTTCCTCTTCTTCTTCATTACGTGTTACCTCTTCTGCTTCCACTTTCCTAGTATATGACGAGGTAAAACTCCCAAAGTTATAGGGGGATTTAGTATTTGAATATACTAAAGAAGAGGCCACCATATCTGACCCTAATGACGACGAAGGGTCTTCCTATGATAGTAAAGAGGAGATGATGGATTGAGAATCAACATATTTTTCTTACTATATAATTGATACAATTTCTTCTACTCTGATTGATGAATTAGAGGCTTTTTATAGTTCAGCAGATAAAATTAAAACATCTCCACTTAGGATTCCATCACTACTTGGCGAATCACTAATCTCTCCCATGCTGTCAAGATCAGTTTCCACAATTGATATTATGGATGTTATTGGATGAGTGATTGGATTTGGTTTTACCCTATCAAATTGATTGATGGGTAGAAAATAATATGTACTCAAATGTATGAATGGATTTTCTGGGATCTTTTCCAGTCCATTTGGAGCATTAACTCTAGTTATTTCTTTTGTCATGGACTTCATTCATTCTGTGTGATAAAACTCTACCTCAATGTATGAGATTCACAAGTTTTGAACAGATCTTTGTCACTATACAATGTCCTCATTTTACCATTGAAACTATACTTAAGACATTGGTTTCATGATGATGGTATTGCTGCATGTTGATGCATCCAAGGCCTTCCAAGAAGAATATTGAAGGTTGTGTCCTGACTAACAACCATGATATCTAATTTAGATACAAGATCTCCAAACTGAGTTCTGAGTGTAATCTTGACCAGAGGTTATTTTTCATTCTTGTCATATCCTTGCAACATTAACATCGAAGGAGATAAGTCAGGTTCAGTTAGGCCCAATCGATGAAGTGTACGAACATGAGTGAGGTTTACTCCGGATCCATTATCAATGAAAGCTCGTCGAATGTATACATCATTGACTTTTCCAGAAAAATCAAGCGTCAAATATTTCCATGTACAACATCATCTTCATATTTATCTATAAAATATATGACTACATGAAATTCTACAGGATAATTATCTATACATTGAACATTAGCAGCAACAACTTCAGTTCTAAACTCTTGAGGACTTGACAAAGACTCAATGAGTTTTTTTAAAAGTTTAGGGCCAAAAACTCAATTTATTATTGAAAGAAAACACCTCTTTAAAATTGGTATAGGGAGACCCATTAAATAGCTCGAAGGCCCAAGGCCAAGTGGCTTGAATACAAGGCTTGAAAGCCCATTTTTTGGCCCAAAGGACCCCTCGGTGTACAATACTACTACATTACCCACACTGCTACAGTACCACCACCACTATAGTTTCTTCTACAGTACATCCACCACTACAGTTTCGCCACTGCTAAAATACTACTATAGTCCCTACTTGTTCTGTATGTGGCCTAATTTTTTCAAAACATCATAATTTTGGTCCAAAGGTATGTGTTTTCCAGCATGATGATGTGGTTTTGCAGGTGTGTTGGAAGTTGATGATTCTAATGTAGACATACCCTGTGTCAGAGAAAAAGCTGGAAATACTCCTGGAATTGGTAGATTAGACTAACTAGGTCTATTAAATTGATGAGAGGAAGATGGTGTGACTTCTAATCAGTCCTCCAAAATAATCATGTCAGAACCGAACATGTCCTGCATGGAAGAAACTCCTTGTTCTTGTTGAGCCTGCAGAAGGGCTCTTCCATGAGTTTCTACTGCATATATGGTTCGAGTAGGGGTAGATTTGATATGGTGGTTTTCATAATTCCCACGTCTTCCCCGGTATCCTCAAACCTGGTGTCTTCTTTTGGTTCCCCAATTAGGTATAAGGAATTCTGGCCCATTATAATCAAAATCACCATTGGCATAAGGATCTGTTAAATGGATAATGTTAACAGAACCAAAGATGATTTTTTCATCTAGTATAGATTCTTCCTGATAGGTTAATTCTGATTGTGCCATTTGGTGGGGTGGTGCCCATGCTTTTGAAACATATGACATGAAATCTTCTAGGGTCAAGGATAACTTTGACCTTAATGTGATCTCATCGTCTTCTGACTGCTCTTTGTCATTGTGATCACTTTTCTTCTTTGAGGAATGACCTTTTGATGAATGTGGTTTTTCTATGGAAGGAGTGGCATAAGACACAATTGGTTGTTTAAATTATGTTAGTAAAATGGCATGAGTCTGGTTTATCATTTTCCTAATCACCCTATCATTATATTTCTGCACATTTTTACTTTTGACTTACTTCCATTCTTCTTTTTCATCTAGACCATTAGCGGTAACACATGATACTTGAGCTGACAAACTTTTTAGTTTTACTTGTCCATAATCTACCATCTTTTGTAAGAGTTCATTGAAAGAAAAAACATTCCTTGATGGAATTCCCTAACATCTAGTGAAAGGGATAATAATTATGAATATCTTCATCTTCTTCTTTATTTTGTTTCTTCATCCTTCGCAACTGAAAAAAATTGTTTTCCAGAGCTGAGATGAAGTAACCAGGAACTTCTTTATTCCAGAAAGAATAAACTTTGTTCTTTAATTCCTCAAACTTTTTCTGCCTTTGATTTATTTGATCATCTTGATGAGGCGGTCATTGCTGCTGATGCTTAGGAGGTGGAGACCTTTGGTATTATGAAGGTCTTGAAGTTGAAGCAGGTACATGTTCCTGTTTGAGTGTAACTGTTACAGCATCTACCTATCATTTTCTCCTCCTCAAATTTGATGGAATTACATGAATTTTAGCCTTGTTTTCTATAAAAGAGTATTTTATCTATTGATCTATTGAAATAAGGTCTCTAAATCCTCCTGTGTATTTCATAGGGATCAATGGTGTGCATAACTCATCACATAGATTTTCCACACAAATTGGCATCACTTTTTCTTGAGGGAGTGCTAGACTTAAAGAATATTTTAATTCTTTCCATAACGCAATGAAATATGAAAATAATTGATTATCCCTTTGTTTACAATTGGTAAGATGAAAAACTATCGTCTTTGGGAGTGTTGAGCTAAATTGAAGAAGTAATTTCTGACAGAGATCTTCCCATCTAATAATTGATCGAGATTGTAAACTTGTATACTAGACAAAAGATGGTCCCTGTAATGACTGCAAAAAACACCTAAGATTTACTATTTCTTATTGTTGAGGAGTTCCCATCATGGGATCACAATGAGAAAAAAAATGTGTCTAGTGGAAGGAATTCATTATCTGCATCTATAGTTACTACAAATTCTATTTGATGAGGAGATCCTACAGGAATTGAAAGTTGAGGACTTGCTTGGGGAGTATGTCTAGCAGAAATGATGTTTCAAAGTAACTCTTTATTGAGTCTTTTCAACTCCTTCATTTCCTCTTCTTGCCATGAAAATATTTCTTCAAGAGAAAAAATTGGCCTTTTCCTGTGGAAAAGTGAGATGCAATCTAACTTTTGACTTTACCCTTGTTAGATACCTTTTAGAGTGGTGGGATTTGGTTATTTGAAGGCATACCTAGATTCTGGGTAAGCCTATGATTTTGGGTATTCACACCTTCTTAATTTACCTCAGTGTATACCATATTATAGACAAGAACTTAATCGTCAGATTCCCCTGAATTGGACTCATTTTTCGGGGGATCTTCTGTAGTGGTGTTAATGACATTCACTAACGCATAATGCATCGATTGCATTATGTCAGTATTTTTGTAAGATCTTCTCCCTCTGTATCTTCCATGAGACTCTGTTCTCTTATATGATGAATTACTAGGAATTTTTTGGTATACAGTAAACTGAAGAGAATCCTAGGATAGTTCAGTTGTACACTCTCCTTGTGGATTCTTCCCTAATCGGGAGAAAACTGACTTCTATTGAGGAGGGTATTGTAGATGTTAAAAAGCTTCATGCCCTGCAGGTTGGGTCTGTTCCTATTCTTCTTCAAAAAAATTAACTTTTTTTAATGAATTTGGAGGTTGAATTTAATAAGCCCCCAACCTTGAAATCTAGGGTGATTCTTGAACTATTATGGCTGAAATTCATGAAACTACTCTTCTGATTTTGTGAAATTTGGTTCAGACCTTAGCTGGGTGCATTATCCGACAACCACTCAAATCACCTATTTTGGAAATTTCTTTTCTATTTCAGACATTTTCATTCTCTGATGTCTGAAATCCTCTAAGCAGGATGCCTACTAAATATTATCAGATATTTGATGTAAAAGTAACTAAAAAACATCTTTTCTTTGGACCTGACTCTAATGAGAGCTGGTTGAGGCTTGTTCTTGAGCGTACATTTGTTTATATACAAAATCTATTGATTGTGGCCGACTGTGGGCAATAAAATCTCCTAAGACCACTTTTGGTGGACTTTTCTGATTTTGGAGTGTAGTGAAATGTAATGTTCCATGTGCACCCCATCATCAGATACGGACACTATATGGGGAATTAGAAATTAACTAGCATAGCTTCTTTAGATCATTGAGGCATGCACACTGAAGGATTATATGCTGTTTTTCAACCTTTGGATGTTGGTAAACTAAGAGAGACACCAATTCAATTTGGTGTTGCAACCCTTATATTACATTTACATGATTTTTATATTCATCTTATGATATACTTTGGTTTACAAATGATGAAGAGTATTCAAAATGTTGAGGTAGATATCATGAATACAATATTATGCAATCAATTATGGAATGTTATAATGAGAATTTTCCAAAGGCCAGAACATGACTAGTAATTCTCCCTTTTACAATTATTTCCTTATGTTTAACACATCTTCATTGTCTTTCACTGGAGGTTTCTCCACTTAGTCTGACCAAAGTGGATTCTATGTATTAAAAGAAAAATGACCCAAGGTAGGTTTGGAGAATGACTATTCCCATAATATGTCTTCTAATTGAGAAAGTGCTTCACCTATCAATGACAAGGAATCAGACATGATTGGCCTTATGTTTGCAAGTTCCTCAAGATAGGAGGGATTTCTCATCACTACATTTTCAATTATAGAATTGTCTTGAAAATTTGGAATAATACTAAGGAGAGGACTTTTGCAGTGAATGAAATCATGGGGAGGATCACCATGGTGGATTATATCAAGGGATAAATATTCACGCTCTTTGGTCTTTTGGCCACACATAGGGTTTCTGTGGCTCTCATCAAGAGATAGGCACTCTAGCTTAACTGAATTTTCATGAATCAAGCCTTCATGATGAAGTGGTTGATGAGGAACATCATAATTACTATTACCACTTCCATAATTTGGTAATGAGAGGATAGGATATTGAGATGCAATAGATAAATGTATGAGGACTTCAAGAACTCCATCATTAAGAGGAGCCAAATCGCAGCTTGACTGTTGATTTTCCAATAGTGCATGGCGAGACTTCTTATTGGGTGTTCTCTTATACTTAGTTGCGGCCACAGCTGGGAAAAGTGGTTATCATGGGAAGGTGTATGTACCTACCTTGGATTGGTTACCGGAACAGACTGATTACCTTTAATTGGAAAGGGTGTATGTTTCTGATCTTGTTGTCCGTATGATATGGGGGAGTATGCCCCATGACCCTCCTGGACTGGAACAGAGGTGTGTATCTGTTCTGGGATGACATGATGATGTGTCATCCCATGTGTGGGGACATATTTATATGTCTGTTTCCCCAGTAATGCTAAAGTGGTTGTTATAATATCATGGCATGCTTCCAGAATATGGGTAGGGATTTGTGTTTGCCCTTTCACAATTGATAAGATGTGTTTGGTGACTTCAGTGGCTAAAACGGGAATACATGTCCATTCTATATTTGGATTAGGTGAATGTGCCTTCTGCTGTCCTCATTTTCCTATCAATGGGTATTGAAATTAATAATGTATAGGTGTATAGAGTTGGGTCTGCCCCAAATTTTTTATCGGAGCTTTCTGAATGACTTCTCCAGGTGATACCAAACGAGACTGCTGGCTTACTCGAAGAACATTGGTAGGTGTATGTCCCTGATGGATGTTTCCCATCAAGTATGGTTAATAGACTTCCTTCAATACTAGTAGATGAGACTGTTGGAAGAATTGGTGATTGTAAATAGGTGTATGTTCCTATTTACTAGTCGCCACCACATTAGATTAGCGAGATTCTTTAAATGCAGTTAGACGAGCCTGCTAACTGGATGATAACTTTTAAGCAGGTGTATGTGCTTGTTCATGGTACTCCACTGGATTTATCTAGTGGGATTGGTGGGTTGCTTCTAGACGAGTCTACTGGATAGAAAAATTAGGGCAGACGAGTGTATGTTCCCATTAATTGTTTTCCATCAAGTTAGGTTAATGGGCTTCTTCGGAAGGGGTAGAGGTAAGAACCTGCTTCCTGTTGACCGGACGTTTTCCCTGGTGGCTCTTCTTGCATGACCAGATCTGAGAGACTTGGGTCCATCATCTAGAGGGAACACTCCCATCATGATGGGGTTTCAATACCATGTGATCCTGTTGGCGGCGATTACTGGTGGGATTCCTCAGGAAGGACTCCTGTATTCTTGAATTGGGGCCTTGAGTGGCCTCTTGATCCACCTCCTTATAGTATGGGAGGGATTGATTATTGAATTTTGGGGATAAGGATCCGAAACAACTGAAGATGGTGGTTGGCACCATCTGCTTCTTGATCATTGGTCATCATTGGTCGGCTGATAAAAGGTTGTTATTGACCTGGAGGGCCTATCAAGCAACCTCCAAAGTCTGGATTGTACCATGCCAGTAATATTCCTTTACCATCACATTGGAGTCCTAGCGTTGAAGATGCTAGGTTGTAGAAGACGTGATTCTCGTGGATGGGGATCCAGCTTTATCAGCGATTGGGAAGTTCACAGATTTTGTCTTGAAGAAATCCATTTTGAAGGGAAGGGAATTATAGAAAAAACTTGAAACTACAACAAACTTCATTAAAGAAACATACTTTTAGATAGATACATGCGTGATTGATTCCTTTTTCTGACCTTACTTTATCAATTGATAGGGGCCTAATAGGTGTTTAACATTATTAACTTGGTTAAGGATTCACGTTGGCTTCACCATTTTTGTTTCCTAGTTCCTTGAAACGTGTATTCTAGTTTTAAGAATTACTGATTCTAGGAAGTTTCTATTATATTTATTTATAGAATCGAAAACTTCCAACAGTTCTTTATCCATAGGGGACATGATTTTCAAAGGCAGGCATTCGTTAAGTTTGAACTTCATGATACTTAAGAACGTGCATTGATCGAGAGGATGTGAGATCTGACTCATCAAACCATTTTGGGGGGAATTATTATCTACTCTAGGACACTCTTTATAATTTAAGTTATTTTCATGAATCCTTATTAATTCACCAAGTATATCATAAGTATCCCTTAGAATTTTTAATCACTTATTTAGCATGTGAAAAGTTTAAAATCATCCGTATTTATTTTAGATTCTTCATTAATTGATATATCCATATGTATTCGAGGTTCTCCATCAATGGTATCCTCTCATATACTACTTATAGATTCTTTTAATCATCATTATTATGATACTGGTTTTTAAGCCACTCAGTGGGGCACTCTGGAATTTATTGTCATCCTGAGAGATGAAGGTTTGGTTTGATCTTGGGATCATTCCCATAAAATGGGCTACCTACGTATCCTTGTAAAAGGAATCAGAGCCCTTATAGTTCGGTGTCACTGAATGATACACATAATACCTTTTAAGGTCATGTGATAAGGACCTAGCCATACAATTTAATGTGATGTGGTATGGACATCTAAACAGAAGGTGCTTAGTCAAAACATAGTGTGAGACTTATGATGAAGCAGCCCAAAGAACTTGGAAAGGATATGGGTTTCCAAGTAGGATCAGACCCTATTGGAAATATGGCCCAAGGATAATATGTTTGATTTAAGGTATTGGGTTTGAACCTCAAGGAGGCTTCCTACGTGTCCCATATAGATGGGAATCAAAGCCCATGTATTTTGATAAGTGTCATAGGAGAGTATAGTCCTTTGAGAGAAATGATTTTGGGATTAATTCTTGAAAAGGATGCCTTGGTGATTTGAGGATTTAATTTAGGGCTTATTCCTAAGGAGGATTCCCAAATTAGGGGAATTAGGGTTGTATTCCTAAATAGCACATCCAGTGAGCTCGGGCCCTGAGAAGGCTTCCTACATATCCCGATTGTGGTGGGAATCAGAGTTCTCATAGTTCATTCCAGTGAGAAAATTTTGTGACTATGACCAATATCTAATCCCATGTGATTCATGCTCGGTGTTAGAAATAATAGAATGTCAAAGATTTAACAAAATCATCCACACTACTCCTCTTCCACTGATGGAAGGGGGCGCACCTATGGCGGCGAGAGTGGAAGAGGGCGAGGCGATGAGCCTTCCCTCTATTCTATTTATACTGGACAAGGGTCCAATATAAGGAGTATGGGATGAAGGTTAGGGGCTTACACCAAGAGGTATTCCCATGATGAAAAATCCCAACGAGAGGGGGAAAGGGTAACACAAGTCCCTGTTACCATCTCCCTGATGATCTTTGGCACCGAAGAAGAAAGGAGGAGAAATGATGCTACATACTTCAAGAAAAATTAGGGGCTTACATTAGGATGGTTTCCCTAAAATTGATATTGGTATTGGAGGGATAATTTCCCTTTATTTTTAAAATGAAAAAATATTATGAACTATACCTCCCCCTACCAGAGACCTGAGGTTATGGGTCATCTCTTTGAGAAGGGAGATGCCATGAACCAGCCCTCCTCAAAACAGGGAACTTCCAAACACTATTTCTGGGAGAAAGGTCCATGTGACTATGGATATAAAAATCCACATAGATTACATGTATCCTAACTCACTTATAAAACAAATGTAGGAAACATCAGACTATGGAAATACAAACCCAAATAGAAGACACACTGATGTTCATTTGAGGAAGAGAATCCCTTTCAGACAAGGGATCCAATGAAGAAGAAGCCTTGAAATGAATTGATTTGAGGAAGGCTTGAGGGATTGTAGACTAAAGAGAGTAAGTGAATCCAAGAGGGGCACCCAAGTAGATAATGGTGCACAAGTATGGGCACACAAGTAGGCTTGGGCGACCTGATGTTCATTTACATGACAAACAACCTATATGGTAATACTTGGGCGAGGCCTTTCTCAAGCCTTCAAGAGTATTCATAGGTGATCCCAGAAGTAGGGCGCTCAAGTTCCTATGAAAGGAATAGACGACACACAATTATTTCTAATTTGGGGAGGTTGGGCCCTTTAGGCGCGCAAGTGTTATGGTTTTCAAACACTAAAAGGACTTAAGTCCAATGATCCTCAATTAAATCCTCCATTCAAGGTATTGAAGAACTACCTTGAAAGTTTTAGAAGACTGGGGCGAAGTACTAGGGCGACCAGAGCAGCAATAGGGCTTCAGGAAAATTATTCCATACAAATGAAGTCCCCAAGGGTCCATTTATAGGCAAATATAGGACCCTAGGTGAAAGGAGTTTGGGCGTGTAAGTAGGATGTGCAACATTTTGGGGCGCGCAGGTAGGTTGCACACTGACACTCTTTTGGTCTGACTAAGGCGACCCAAAACTCATGCCTTTTCAAATCTTGATTTTCTTCATGTATTTTCCCCTTTTATTTCTAAGGGGATTCCCTTTGTCATTTTAGAGACTCTTTGGCAGAACAGAGTGTCAACAATGATCTATTACAACTTTCACATAAATGTACAAAAAACTAAGGTCTATCAAAACTGATGTGAGTCCATACCACATAACTTAATCAATCAAAACCCATGAATACCAACATAATATGATATAGTCAAAGGTAGAGTAAGGCACAGGGATAAGTCATCCATCTATTCCCTCCCTAACATTGATGTTTGGGAAAATACTCCCAAAAACGTTTGGGTGTTGGTTTCCCTCTGGATTCTGGTTGTGAATGGTATGAAATAAAAAAATATAAATATAATATCTTTTATAACCAAACTAAGGGTGACTAACTAGCCTTATACTCTAACTATAACCATCATATCAAAAGTCACACTACTTCCACCACTAATGCCTATGAGACATATTATTCAAATTGAACATATGAATCAATATTAACAAAATTAATTATATTCAATTTTTTGTTTATAATGTTACTATTCATTAATTTAATAACATAGTAATTTACCCATTAAATATTAATTGATCATTAAATATGGTTCAACCATTTTGTTTCTTCACATGATTAAATTATTTTATAAATCATATTTCAAATACATATTCTATAACCAATATCATTTATAATTTAATTCAACCATCCAATGTTTTTTGTTATTGAATTTAATCATGTCAATAATTCCATTGAAAACACCCTAACACATAATTTCATTATTACTCCAATTACTATTACAGAATTATAAGGACCTGACCTTAAACATTATGTAATCTTGAATTAAGTTAATAATTCACATTAAAGATCTTTTTAGGTTTAGAGTTTTAGAGAATTAGGCCATAACTATTACATTACATCTCAATTGTTACAAATTTGACACTTCTACTCAGTATTCATTTTTTCATAAAATAAAAACTCTTAAAAGAAAAACAAGAGTACTTTTCTTGATAAAAATCTTCTTGTATTATTCCTTTCTCTTACCCTTCCTTATATCATGTGAAAAACATTTTAAAAACTTGGGATAAGTATACAAATCTTAGTAAGGGTTATAAAACAAGGAAAGAAAACATTAGTACATTAATACATGCAAATCTATGAAATCATACTTTTCAATATTTAACTTTCCTCAAAAAATCATAAGATTTATGTATAAAAAATGGAAATCATAAATCATAAAGGTAACTTGTGGCATCCATAACATACTTATGTAGTAGCTTTCCCAGCTGTATAGGGAGTTACATTTAGAATACTGATCATAGTATATTCCCTAAATCTCTTAGGAGAAAAAATAACGTTTTCCTCCGTCACATTACCCAATTCATTGGAGAGCTATCTCGGGCTCACCTGCCCTAGGTTTATCACGAAACCACTCGTATATGTAAATAATTCCCAAGAACCATATCATGTTCATAACACATAAAGAAAACATAAAGGAAAGATAAAATTCACACATTTCAATAAAAATATATCATTTAAATATATTGACATAACCAATACATTATCAAATCCATTTTCAATACCAAAATACATAAAAGAGTATATGGTATTTATTTTCCTTTTAAAAACATTACAGCTTGTTAAGGAATCCAAAAATCCAATAATGCTCGCGGCGATGGAAAGGTCATTTTCACCACGTACGTTAAAAAGAAAAATTACCTTTGTTGTTTAGTAAAACTCTATGTAGAAAAATATTACCTTTGAATGAAATAAAATTCCATGGGGTTTATACACTATATAAAATAAATTCATGTATAAATCAAAATATGCCTCAATGAAAGGAGATTGAGATGAAATCCCTTACCTCGTGTCTGACTTGACACGTTCATTCTTTAATCTACTGAATAATAAAATAAAGTTAATTTATAGTTTCTATAGAAACTTTTTAAGTTTATTATTCCTTTCATATTACTTATTACCACGTTATAAACATTACATAATCATTTAATAAAATAACGATTGTTTTTTCAATATTTGGTACTTGAGTAAAAAATGAACTTCTTATAATTAAAAGTAATCCATGTGGTAAAAATCCATTATCTATAGAATTATACTCATGAATTAGATATCATATATATAATATATATCTAGTCTATATATATGTGTGTTTATAATAGTACATTACATTTAGAGATAATAAATGTAATGCACCGTTTATGGAGACAGTAAGCCGTACGTACGCATTAACACTACTTTCATTTATATTTTGTATTTAATGGAATAAAAACTTAATGATACATGTTTATATTATAATTCCAGTATAATATCATATATAATTTCTGTAATTCCATCCTTTATATGTTTCACGTATGGTATGAACGAGTCATATCACTTTGAGGGGGCGATAGTCCACACTTCATCAAATGAAATTATTGTGTCTACCCATTATGAAATCCATGAAGGTATGTTATAAATGAAAAATATATAATCATAGATAAAATATAATCATAATATATATCACATATAAATATAGTTCCATCATAATGGCCACCATGAGAGGCTATAGGAGATAATCGAACAATCGTCGTTTTAGGAGGCAACAATTCGCCATATATAGAAAAAGTATGTTCGTATCCACTAGATGGAGGTGTGTGTATGTGTAGTTTGAATCCTTATAAGAAAAAAAACTAGTATATTGAGGATAATGGTGTTTTTATTTAAATAAAGAGTAAGAATATCATAGGGAGTGAAGAAGTAAAATAAAGGAAGAGAACTTGATGGATGACATTACCTTTAAATCAGGTAACTCCCTTTGGTTTAAATCAAAAGGCTTCCTTGAAGTTCCTTCTGCCTAAGGTAAGGATTCTAGGAGGAATAGAGGGATATTGGGAGATTATTTGGTCAAGGGTTGGATGGTCAAAGGGGTTTGAGAGGGGTGTTTAATGGGTTATATGTGATGACCTTTTATAAGGGAGAGGAGGGTCTCTTTAAGAACATTTGAAAATATTATTTTATTATAAAATGATTTTCGGTTTGAAAAGGTCCAAAACTTGTTGAATTAGAAGATAAGGTGAATATATGTAGAAATAAAATAATCCAATAATAATTCGATAGGTTTTGGATATTTTATTCTTTATATTTCTAATTTAACCCATTGTTAACTTATTTAACGTTTACCATGTCTTCTTGTATATTCAAAATACATGGTTAATATATTTACTATAAAATTACAAGCGACCAAAAATGGATCATTAATTACATTGTTAACATCATGCATTTCACTTGTATGAATATTATATTTTTAGGACTATTTTATCATTTTATAAAATATTAATTGATTTAAAAACTCATTTATGTCAATTTTTATACTATTCATATCATGACTTTTTAAAAAATCCCAACCAACTTGATTATTTCAAAAAAAACATCATTAATTCAAAGATAACTAGTCATCCTCATCTCTAAAATTCGTGGATGGCATAAAAAGTTTAAAAATAAATTTATTATAATATTTATAATCTAATTTTTTTAAAACATTCATTAATGAGGTAATCATTACATCAACATTATCTCATAATTAAATTTATTTATTTAATGTCTAAAAATTATTAATAAAATACCATGAGGTAGGAAATATTTTTATCTTTATAATGAATATTTATAGTTGAAGATATCAATTATATAGAACCACATTAAAATTTTTTTCGTAAAATAATACATGTTTATGACAATTTATTTTTACTTTAAATAAAAGTTTATTAATGTCATTATCTTACCCAAATAGCTTTCAAAGGCCAAAAGTCCTACCAAGGATTTTCTTGGTTGGACATTTCTCATCCAATAAAGTTAGGAAAAGTGTTAAGTTAATTTTATATTATTATAATATTATTTTTATCTTGTATTACTCTATATACCTTTAACCACAAAAAATAAATCAAAAGTTACTATTCACCAAAAATTATTTTCATCTTATTGGACCACATTTTATATACTGATGACAACCATGTATGTTGGATTTTTGAAATTCAATTCACAGAAGAGGTAAAATTTCATTTCAATGAAAAAGTTGGTTTCTAACTACTATGGAGTGTTTTTTCACTATTCATCAAAAATTGAATGTTTTCAGAAAAATATAAAAAATTCACCCAAAGCTAATTTTGGTATTATGAATTCAATAATGATTTCTATTTTACCAAATTCAAAACATAGAAGTTTCATTAATTAATTTAAAATTAATTTCTATTGTCAAAACTAGAAAGCGTGTTTTTAAGAAATAATAACTATCAAAATATTGACATTTGTTTATATCCAATTTCAAAGTTAAATTAATTCCAATTACTAACATTGGATTAAAGGGTTAAAATTTGATCCAATTAAACTATAAAATCCTTTAAAAATATAATTTAACCATAAAAATAAATTAGATTAAAAGGCAGTTTTGAATTAAAATGAAGTATTTTTCACTATTCATTAAAAAATGAACATTATCAGAAACATAGCAAAATTTCGTCCAAAGTAAATTTTGATGTACTTATTCTAAAGAAGAATTTTATTTTTTCAAATATAACATATAAAAGTGATAAAAATTGTATTTAAAAGGGGTTCTCCATCAAAAGGCGGTAAACCAACCTTTAAAGAATATCAGATTATTTCATACTTAAATCAAATTATTTTTTATCTTAAGCCTCTAAAATTTATCGGATAAATGTAAATACATTTAAAAAACATTTATAATCATATTATAGTTAGTTCTATTTATTCCTGCCAATATAATGGCTAGGCATTAACTACCATTTAAAATAATATTATATTATTATTTTTCAGTATGAATTAGCCTTGTGTGCAATATGAGATTTTGAAGAAACTCATTGTTGTGTTTTGAGTATGCCATCAAACATAGAATCCACTTTAAAGTAAAATAAATATTTAATTCAAAATTATTAATAAATATAAAAATTTCATTTTCTTTATTTACCTGGGATGTTACATCCTTCCCCTTTTTGGTAATTGCATTCTTGCAATTTTAAAATTGGGCTCGGAAACTTCATTAAAAGTCCCACATCGAAAAATGAGTGAATAAAACAATCACTTTAAAAGAATGAAATATAAGTACAAAGGTCACCTGAGACAACACATACTAGGATTTCATGTATGAAAAAATGGATTTGGAGGAGAAACTAAGTTTCAAGTTCTGATGGAGAGTGATAGAAAAAATGACTAGGAGAAAGTTAACAACAAGAAAACCACAAACTTGTGATAGGTTAAACAGTCTTTGATTCCCTATTAGGAAAGGTAAGAGGACAACGTTTTTTTTCATTTTAGTTTCCCTTTCATAAATTTGGAGAATTTATTTATGAGATTGAGAATGAACACATGGAAATATACTTACTTTTCAAGTAGAGTTTCATCCTTTAATAAGTTTCTACCAAAAACTCATCTTTTCTCCAATGATGACTATTCAATATTACTTGGTCACACCTAAAGTGCTAAAATCAAATTCTAGAGAATCACATATTTCAAAAAATATGAACTATATATTTCCCCTATCTTTAGACATTAACCAAAAACAAAAAGGTTAGTACAAGACCACTTAATCCCCAAAAAGGATAATCTCTTATTTAAAGAAATACTACTTTTAGTCCCCCAAATTGAAAAAAAAATACCCAAATCTCAACAAAGACCATTAAATACACAATTCTCCTTAAAATTATTCAAAATAATATAGACTACATTTTAAACTTAAAATTCAGCAGGATTTGATCACATAATCTTCCACAAAAATCATAACATTTATCTCTAAATAACACCGACTACTCTTAAAGTCTCATACTAAAGTGTAATTAACCAAATCACATATTCCCTACGATAGGTTAATCATTTAAATAAATATCCCAAATCTCCATATGTCCACAATAAAAACATAGATTCTTTCAAAATAAAATTTCAACAGTTACTCCACAAATGAAATCCCATCGCATTCTATTTTCCTTTGGCATATAGTGTTTCCAAAAAAGAGAGAATGTTTTCCAAAATAACCTTTATCACTTCATCACAAATCATTTTCCTATACTAAGTATATCCATTTGATTAAACATAAGTTCCAAAAATCAACTTATTCTGGATCCATAAAATCATTTAACGAAAAATAATTAGTCATACTAACCTGGTACTTCACATAGTCCACAGGTAGGCGATAAATCTCAATCACACTTTGGTTTTGGGTTCGATTCCCACAACTTTGTCCAACACGATGGGTTGTCACACGGTCTGTGTGTTGTCCTTTTTAAAAAATTATATAATTTTATAAAATTCCCAAAAAATGAGGTAAATTTATCAAAAATAACCATAACATGTTTTTACAACAAATGTTATCTCATACCTCAAATTTTCATCCCAAAAAGTAATAACCCATAATTGCCTCAAAAAAATATCACATGAACCCCTAAGGTTATTCATTATTTCCACACAATAAAAGATAATTATTCTTGAATAAAATTTTCACATATACAACATCATGGTTACACATACTAGAAAAATTATTCCAAAGTAATCCCATGATCAAAAGTGACTTAATACTTTTAAGCATTTCATCATCCTAAACTCTACCATATCTCTTGAATCCCTTATATGTATACTTCTTACTCATTCAATTTTCTTCATGATCTATTAACCATTATTTTCAAACTTATTCCATAATAATTCATTCCTACAAACAAAAATCATAAATCATGCCCTAAGATTCAATAATATCAAAACAATAGCTAAGAAATAATTCATACCTTTTATAGGTTATTTTCAGTTTCCTCATCTTCAATTGGAATGGAATTAAAAATTGGTAAACATATATTTGTATGATCCTGTTGATCCCCTTCTTGAACCTTATTTTTAGTAAATCTATTTGTATGATGACAATGCACATGAAATTTAAAACATTCAATTGATTTTTTGGAAAGAACTTCTTTCCCATTCCTGGAGTCAACTGTACACTTACTTTTTTCATGGCATGTTCTTTCTTTATGACCTTCGTTACCACATCTATAACATCTTGTCGTCCCTTTAAAATATTTTCCTAGGTGTTTCTTTCCACGTCCTTTACACATAGGTTTTTGAATATACTTACCTTTATGTTTATTACCCAAACTCCCATTGGCATTCATTTTTCACATATATGATTCCTTATAAAAATCACTAATGTTCAAGTGGTCAATAATGACTCCAGATAGTTCATTGAGAGTAACCAAAAGAGTGTTCATTATAGATCCCATTTACTTCACTTGATTATTCATAAAACCTTCACAGTTTTCTTCACATCCATTGTTACTTTGGTGCCTGCTAGATCCATCCATTTACTAAAATGAAAAAGGTTAGTCTAAGTATATCAGTAAAATAATCATATAATATCTTATGAGGAGATTAAAAACTAAGATATACTTATTCATGTTATCTTAAACCCATTCAATTTATCTAAAATAACTATGACTCGTTCTAATATTCTAACCATTATGGTTTTGTCACTTATGCTTAAATAACACCCTAACCTCTAAAGTTATCTAAACTGACCTATGATACCAACTATAAGGACACAAACTTAAAAATTACATAATCTAGAATTTAGTTAATAATTCACATTGAGGATATTTTTAGGTTAATATTTTTAGAGAATTGGGTCATAACTATTACATTGCATCTCAATTGTTACAAAGTAGACACTTCTACTCAGTATCTATTTTTTCATAAAATAAAAAATCTTAATTTATACTTGATTGTGAACCTTTTTCAAGTTTATTATTCCTTTAATATTACTTATTATCATGTTATAAACATTACATAACCATTTAAGTTAATAGCGGTCATTTTGTCGATATTTGGTACTTGAGTCAAAAATGAACTTCTTATAATTAAAAGTCATCCATGTGGTCAAAAGTACATTATATATAAAATTATATTCATGAATTAGATATAATATATATCATATATATTCAGTATATATATATGTGTGTGTGTGTATTTATAATAGTACAAAATATTTGGAGATAAGAAATGAAATGCACCGTTCATGGAGACGGTAAGCCGTACGTACGCATGAACGCTAATTTCATTTCTGCTTTGCATTTAATGGAATGAAAATGTAATGATACATAGGTATATTATAATTCCAGTATAATATAATATATAATTTCAGTAACTTTATCCTTTATATGTTCACGTATGGTATAACGAGTCATATCACTTTGAGGGGGAGGTAGTCCGCACTTCCTTAAATGAAATTATCATATTTACCCTTTATGGAAACCATAAAGGTATAATTTAAATGGAAAATATAGAATCATAGTGACAATATAAATGTAATATTCAAATATAAATATAGTTCCATCATAATGGCCACTATGAGAGACTGTAGGAGTTAATCGAACAATCATCGTTTCCGGAGGCAGCAGTTCGTTGTACACAGAAACAGTATGTTCGTATCTATTAGAAGGAGGTGTGTGTAAGTGTATTTTAAATACTTCTCAAAAAAATAACCTAGTATATTGAGGATACTGGTGTTTATATATAAACAAATAACATTAAGAGAATAGGGAGTGAAGTAGTGAAATAAAATAAGAGAACTTGAGGGAAGATGTTACCTTTAAATCAGGTAACTCCCTTTGGTTTGAACCAAAAGGCTTTTTTGAAGTGTCTTCATCCTAAGGTAAGGACTCTAGGAGGAATAGATAGATATTGGGAGATTATTTGGGTAGGTTTTGGACTATCTAATGGGATTGATAGGTGTGTTTAATGGGTTGTAGGTGATGGCATTTTATAAGGGAGAGGTGGGGGTTCTTTAGGAATGTTTGAAAATATTATTTTATTATAAAATGATTTTTAGTTTCAAAAGGTCCAAAAATTATTTAATTCCAAAACAAGGTGCATATAAGTCTAAATAAAATCATCCAATAATAATTGGACAGGGTTTAGATATTTTTTAATCCTTATCTTTCTTATTTAACTCTTTGTTAAATTATTTAACTTTTACCATGTCTTCTTGTATATTCAAACTATATGGTTTATATATTTACTATAAAATTACAAGTGACCCAAAATAGATCACTAATGAAATTTTTAACATCATATATGTCAATTGGATGACTCATAGATTTTGAGGACTATTTTATCATTTAATAAAATTTTAATTGATTTAAAAACTCATTTCTGTCAATTTTTATATGATTCATTCATGACTTTTTAAAAAATATAAAACTTGATTCTCTTGAAAAAACTTCATTAGTTCAAAGATAATAATTCATACTCATATCTATAATTCGTGTGTGGCATAAAAAGTTTCAAAATTAATTTATTTTAATATTTATAATATAATTTATTTAAAACATACAATAATGAGGTAATCATTACATCATCATTATGTCATAATTAAATTTATATATTTAATGTCTAAAAATTATAAGTAAAATACCATGATGTATGAAATATTTTTATCTTTATAATGACTTTTTATAGTTGAAGATATCAATTATATAGCCCCACATTAAAATTGTTTTGGCTAAATAATACATGTTTATGATATGTTTATTTTTACTTTAAATAAAAAGTTATTAATGTCATTATCTTAACCAAATGGATTCAAAGGACAAAAGGATTACCCAAGGATTGTCTTGGTCGGCCATTACTCATCCAATAAAGTTTGGACAAGTGTTAAAGTAATTTTATATTATTATAATATTATGTTTTCCTTTTATTCCCCTATTTACCTTTAAATGCGGTAAATAAAAGTCAAAAGTTACTATTCACCAAAAATTATTTTCATCATATTAAACCACATTTTCATTACTGATGACAACCATGTATTTCATATTTTCGAAATTCAATTCACATAAGCTGTAAAATTGCATTTAAATGAAAAATTCGGTTTTTAACTACTATGTAGTGTTTTTTCACTATTCATCAAAAATTGAATGTTTTCTGAAAAATATAAAAAATTCACCCAAAGCTAATGTTAATATTCCAAATTCAAAAATGACGTCTATTTTACCAAATTAAAATCATATATGTTTCATTAATTTATTCAAATTTAATTTCCGTTGTCAAAACTAGAAAGCGTGTTTTTAGGAAATAATAACTGTCAAAAGATTGACATTTGTTTATATCCAATTTGAAAGTGGAATTAATTACAATGAACAACATTGAATTAAATGGTAAATTTTTTATCCAATTACACTTTAAAACCATTTAAAAATATAACCTGACCATATAAAAAAATTAGATTAAAAAGCAGTTTTGAATTAAAATGCAGTATTTTCACTATTCATTAAAAAATGAACCATTTCAGAAAAATACCAAAATTTCATCAAAAATAAATTTTGATGTCCCAATTTTAAAGAAGAATTTTTTTTTTCAAATAGAATATATAAAAGAGAAAAAAAACTAGTTTTAAAAGGTGTTCTCCATCAAAAGGTGGTAAAACGACCTTTAAAAATATTAGAGTATTTCGTGATTAAAATCAGATTCTTTCAAATCTTAAGCCTCTAAAATTTATTGGATAAATGTAAAGACATTTAACAAACATGTATAATCATATTGTAGTTAGTTCTGTTCATTCCCACCAATATAACGTCTATGTGTTAACTACCATTTAAAATAATATAATATTTTTATTGTTTAGTATGACTCAGCCTTGTGTGCAATATGAGATTTCAGAGAAACTCATTGTTGTGTGTCAGATATGCCATTTAACATAGAATCCAATTTAAAGTAAAATCAATATTTAATTCACAAATATTAATAAATATGAAAATTTAATATTCTTTATTTACCGGGGATGTTACATCCTTACCCCCATTTGGGAATTTGGTCCTCGCAATTTTAAAATTGGGCTCGGAAACTTCATTAAAAGTCACACATCATAAAAAGATTGAATAAAACTATCACTTTAAAATAAATAAATAGATGTACAAAGGTCACCCGAGATAACACATACTAGGATTCCATGTATGAAAACATGGATTTGGAGGAGAAACTAAGTGTTAAGTTCTGATGGAGCGTGATAGATGTAACATTCCTTAAATTTTACGTAACTAATAAATAGACTGTAGTTTTAAAATAATAATGTTATGAAATATATTGTGATTTTATTTAATCAAAACCAAATTTTTTTATTTAGATTTATTATTCAAAGAGAATATTTTTTAATACATGATTAATAAAGATTTATTTTTCATTTATATATATATATATAGATTTCAAATCAGGTTAAATAAATTATTATAGTGTTTAAATTCTAATTAATATTTTGAAAATTATAATTAATTTTTTTTAATATGCGATATTATTTTTGTTAATTAATACTTTATTATACATTATAAATTTTTGTTTTTATACAAAAATCTTATTAATTTGTTAAAAAAATTAATTATGTTTTTATATTAAAATTAATGTCGGTTACTTTATATATATGAATGTTCCATAAATAATAATAATAAAAGACATTATATATATATTTTTTCTATTTTTGGGTTTTTTTGAATAATTTATTTGTGTTAATTCATAATTTATTTTAATAAGACAATATCTTAAAAAATAGTAATAATAATAATAATAAAATGAATTTATAGATTTTATATATAATTTATACATTTTTATTAATATATAACGAATATAAATATATCTATATATGATACAAGATTCATTAAAAAAATGTGATTTTATTATGTTCAAAAAAAATATAATAATAAAAAGTGTATCTTTACTTTGAGGAAAAATTGGTATTGCGTGAGGTTAAAAAAAAAAGCGATATGATTAAAAAATGGAAACTACATCCTTTAAAAAACGTGAATTTAATTATTATTAAAAAATAAATCTACATGTATATAGAATTTACCTGTTTTGTTAGTATATATATATTTATATTAATATAAAATAAAAACTAATATATATATATATATATATATATATATATTAGATACACGATTTTTTTTAAAAAACCAATGATTTTAATATGTTAAAAAAATCGTGAATTTAATTATTTATAGAAAAACTAATTATATAAAACATTTTCCTTAAAAAACGTTAAAGAAAATATTTAAAAAAAGAAAAGTTAAAACGTGGAATAATTATTAAATAATATCTAATCATGACTTCTAAGGAAAGATAAAATCTTGATAAGAAATAAAAAAATAAAAGCGTGGTGTATAAAAATGCTCATATAGTGATAAGAAAATAAATAAAAATATAAAAAAACAATCATGACAAAGCAAATAGATAGAATAAAATATATTATAATGAATGGTGGCGTGTTAAAAGAATGGAGGTGTAATACAATAACATGACTGGATAAAATAATATCTATAGATAAAGTCATAAAATTAAATAATAACAAAGTTAATATAATTTAGGGGAAAATGAGTCATGTTTTTGTCTCTTTTGAACCAACAATGCGTATGAGCCAAACAAAATATTTCTAATACGTAAAACTCAGTATACATACCCTGCGTAACCTATTTTGGCATCTGCACCTTTCCTGCTTTGCTCTTGATATGTCCGAGCATTGTTAGTCAGTCTGCATTTAAGGTAAGAGAATTTTGTGATTTTAGTTTGATTTTGTAATTATATATATATATATATATATATATATATATGTTGATATACATATCTATATTCACGTAAAACCATATTTTGTTAACCTAAATTTCATTTATGTCTATGTCTTCTAGTTTTTAATATTTCTCCATAAAATATAATAATTTTTGGGGTATGATTTTGATTATCAAGAAAGAATGTTTTTTTGTTAACAAAGAATTACATGTGTGTAGACACACACACACACACATATAACTCAATATTTTCAGTGTTTTTATCTATCATCTTGATGAGGGTTCTTTTGCATTGAACGATATTTCAAAATACCTATGTTTATTTTGTTGTTATCATGGTTGATATATATATGTGTATGTACAAGCGAATATACACATTTATATATCTCAACCCATTTTAATTTAATAGGGTTTTTTAAATTTTTGTCCCTAAAACATATGGTTTCTTGAGTTTTATTATTTCAATTATCATATACATAAACATATATATGTATATACATACATATATATATGCATGTAAATATAAACATGTTAAGTACAATATTATTTCTCATTTATTTAGAAACAATTAATGGTATTTATCAACCACCAAACTAAGGTTTAAAGATTAATGTATGATTAATTTCCTGTAACAACCTTGTTTGAATAATCGCATGTGATAATTGTTATCATTTTATGTGTAATTATGGGTCATGTTATTATTTCATATGTGAACTCGCATCTTTATCTCCTTCCATGTCATGCATGAATAGGTGTGGACACAATCTAGCTCATGTGAGGCATTCCAAAGATTATGTTTTCTTGTACACACTTAAAATCCTTGTTTCATGTAATCATGGGTTTCAAATAAAAGCGTTTTTTAGCATGAGATTCTCTATAGACGATTTTAGAAACTTTGGTGAAAATGTTAGTGACACTCATTTGAGTGAATTAATACTATGTGGGTATTTTGAAAATGTTTTTGGATTGAGACTAGAACTACATGTCTATGAGAAAATGTTTTCACAGATAGGGCACTTGTAAATTAAAAGACATTACGGAGAGTGAACCCGTAAGTCTAAGAGAAGACCTGTGGCCTTATGTTATTGATTTTATCCATGGAATGCAAAGTAATGTTAAAGTCCCAAAATAAAATTAATTTTTGAAATGGAGAATCCCCAATGGATTTTCATGTATAATTATTTTGCGAAATACGATATATATATGTTTATATATTTATTCATGTGTTTGTGAAAGTCTTTTTCTTTTGTATGATTATAAAATTTTCAAGAGTTACTAGAAGGGTTTTATCAGTGTTTATTTTTTGAAAACCCCTTACTGGGAATTTTATGCTCACCCTACATTTTATAAACAATTTTATAGGTTTAAAATACTTTCTGCGTTGAAACTCTATTGTGGAAGAAACACACTGAAGAATCATTATTTTCAATTTCTATATTTTTATAGAAATTTAAGTGATGTATCTAAGTTTCCATAACCTAGACCGGTAAAAGGTACTCTGCTGTATTTAATGCTATGTATTTATTCAAGTTTATTTAATAATTTATTTTACACATCATTTGTAAAGGGAGGAAACCGAGTTTCGGGTTCGGGTCTTTATAATTGGTATTAGAGTAACAGTTTAGATAATTATGGAAAATTAGAAGAAATTGAAAAAACATTGTATATGTATCTTGTGTGACATTCTTTTCCGTATGTGTATGATTGAATTGAGGGGACGTAATTCAATTAAGGGGCGAAGAATGTAACATCCCATAAATTTTACGTAATTAATAAATAGTCTTTAGTTTTAAAATAATAATGTTATGAAATATATTATGATTTTATTTAATCAAAACCAAATTTTTTTTATTTAGATTTATTATTCAAAGACAATATTTTTTAACACATAATTAATAAAGATTTATTTTTCTTTTATATATGTATATATATATATATATATTTAGATTTCAAATCATGTTAAATAAATTATTATATTATTTAAATTCTAATTAATATTTTGAAAGTTATAAGTAATTTTTTTAATATGAGATATTATTTTTGTTAATTAATACTTTATTATAAATTATAAATTTTTGTTTTTATACAAAAATCTTATTAATTTGTTAAAAAAATTAATTATGTTTTTATATTAAAATTAATTTCAGTTACTTTATATATATGAATGTTCCATAAATAATAACAATAAAAGACGTTTTACATTTTTTTTCTACTTTTGGGTTTTTTTGAATAATTTATTTGTATTAATTATTAATTTATTTTAATAATACAATCTCTTAAAAAAATAGTAATAATAATAATAAAACGAATTTATAGATTTTTATTTATAATTTATACATTTTTATTAATATATAATGAATATAAATATATCTATATACGATACAAGATTTATTAAAAAATGTGATTTTATTATGTTCAAAAAAATATTATAATAAAAAGTGTAATCATTACTACGGCCAAAAATTGGTATACGTGAGGTTAAAAAAAAGAAAAGCGATATGATGAAAAAATGAAAACTACATCCTTTAAAAAAACTGAATTCAATTATTATTAAAAAACGAATCTACATGTATATAGAATTTAAATGTTTTGTTAGTATATATAAATTTATATTAATATTAAATAAAAACTAATATATATATATATATATATATATACACGACTTGTTTAAAAAAACAATGATTTTAATATGTTAAAAAAATCGTGAATTTAATTATTTAAACAAAAACTAATTATATAAAATGTTTTCCTTAAAAAAACGTTAAAGAAAATATTAAAAAAAAAGAAAAGTTAAAACATGGAATAATTATTTGATAATATCTAATCATGACTTCCAAGGAGAGAGGAACTCTTGAGAATAAATAAAAAAAATGAAACCGTGGTGAATAAAGATGCTCATATAGTGATAAGAAAATAAATAAAAATATAAAAAAACAATCGTGAAAAAACAAATAGATAGAAGAAAATTTATTATAATGAATGGTGGCGTGTTAAAAAAATGGAGGTGTAATACAATAAGGTGACTAGATAAAATAATATGTAAAGATAAAGTCGTAGTATAAAATAATAACAAAGGTAATATAATTGAGGGGAAAATGAGCCATGTTTTTGTATCTTTTGAAACAACAATGCATATGAACCAAGCCAAATATTTCCAATTTCAGGTTGCTCAACAAGGCTCTAATTAAAATATATGTAAAACTTAGTATACATACCCTGCGTAACCTATTTTGGCATCTGCACCTTTCCTACTTTGCTCTTGACATGTCAGAGCATTGTTAGTCGGTCTGCATTTAAGGTAAGGGAATTTTGTGATTTTTGTTTGATTTTGTAATGATATATATATATATTGATATACATATCTATATTCACGTAAAACCATATTTTTTTAACCTACATTTTATTTATGTCTACATCTTCTTGTTTTCAATGTTTCTCCATAAAATTTAATAATTTCAGGGGTATGATTTTGATTATCAATAAAGAATCTTTTTTTTGTTAAAAAAGAATTACATGTGTATATACACATACACACACACTCACATATATAACTCAATATTTTTCAGTGTTTTTATCCATCATCTTGATGAGGGTTCTTTTGCATTGAATGATATTTCAAAATAACTATGTTTATTTTTTTGTTATCATGGTTGATATATATATGTGTATGTATAAGCGAATATACACATTTATATATATCAACCCATTTTAATTTAAGAAGTTTTTTTTTTAAATTTTAGTCCCTAAAACATACGGTTGCTTGAGTTTTATTATTTCAATTCTCATATACATAAACATATATATGTATATATATACATATATATGCATGTAAATATAAACATGTTAAGTACAATATTATTTCTCATTTATTTGGAAACTATTAATGGTATTTATTAACCACCAAACTATGGTTTAAAGATTAATATATGATTAATTTCCGGTAACAACCATGTTGGAATAATTGCATGTGATAATTTTTATCATTTTATGTGTAATTATGGGTCATGTTATTATTTCATGTGCGAACTCACATCTTCATATCATTGCATGTCATGCATGAATAGGTGTGGCCATAATCTGTCTCATGTGAGGCATTCCAAAGATTATGTGTTCTTGCACGCACTTAAAATCCACGTTTCATGTAATCATGGGTGTCAAATAAAAGTGTTTTTTAGCATGGGATTATTTCTAAATGATTTTAGAAACTTTGGTGAAAATGTCAGTGACACTCATTTGAGTGAATTAATACTATGTGGGTATTTTGAAAATGTTTTGGGACTAAGACTAGAACTGAAGGTCTATGAGAAAATGTTTTCAAAGATCGGGCACTGGTAAATTAAAAGACATTACGGGGAGTGAACCCATAAGTCTAAGAGAAGACTTGTGGCCTTATGTTATGCATTTTATCCATGGAATTCAAAGTAATGTTAAAGTCCTACAAAAAATAATATTTTTAATGGAGAATACCCAATGGAGTTTCAAGTATAATTATTTTGCGAAATAATGTATATATATATATATTTATATATTTTTTCAAGTGTTTGTGAAAGTCTTTTTATTTTGTATGATTATAAAATTTTGAAGAGTTACTAAAAAGTTTTTTATCACTGTTTTTTTGTAAACCCCTTACTGGGAATTTTTTGCTCACCCTACATTTTATATGCACTTTTAGAGGATTAGCATAATTTTTTCATTGAAACTCTATTGTGGTAGAAGCAAACTGAAGAATCATTTTTTTTCGATTTGAATATTTTTATTGAAATTTAAGTGATGTATCTAATTTTCCAGAACCAAGATCGATAAAAGGTGTTCTGCTATATTTACTACTGTGTATTTATTCAAGTTTCTTTAATAAATTTTTTACATAGCATTTGTAAATGGTGGAACCCGAGATTCGGGTTCAGTTCTTTATAATAGAAAACCAAAATAAGATAAAGTTAACAACAATAAACCCACAAACTTTGATAGCTTAAACGGTCATTGATTCCCTAGTAGGAAAAGTAAATAGACAATGTTTTTTTAGGTTCCCTTTCATAAAGTTGGAGAATTTATTTATGATATTGATTGAGAACATAAGGAAATATACTTACTTTTCAAGTAGAGTTTCAACCTTTAATAAGTTTCTACCAAAAACTCATCTTTTCTCTAAATGATGAGTATTCAAGATGGCTTGGTCACACCTGAAGTGCTAATATCAACTACTAGATAATCACATGGTCCACAAAAGATAAACTATATATTTCCCATATCGTTATACATTAACCAAAACCAAAAAGTTTTGTACAAGATCAGTTAATCCCCAAAAAGGATAATCTTTTATAAAAAGAAATACTACTCTTAATCTCCAAAATTGAACTAACAATTCCCAAAGCTCAATAAAGACCATTCAATATACAATTATCCGTAAAATTATTCAAAATAATCCAAACTATGTTTGAAAACCAAAATTAAGAATGATTTGATCACATAGTCTTCCACAAAAATCTTAACATTTATCTCCAAATAACATTGTATACTATTAAAGTCTCATACTAAAGAGTAATTAACCAAATCACATATTCTCTAAGATAAGTTAATCATTTCCATAAAAATCCCAAATTTCCATATGTCCGTAATACAAACATAGATTCATCCAAAATAGAATTTCAAAAATTACTCTAGAAATGAAATCCCATCATATTCTATTTTCGTTAGGTATATAGTGTTTCCTCAAAAGAGAGAACGTATTCCAAAATAACCGTTATCACTTCATCACCAAATCATTTTCCTACACTAAGGATATCCATTTTATAAAACATACATTCCAAAAATCAACTTATTTTGGATCAATAAAGTCATTTAACCAAAAATAATTCTTTATAATAACCAGGGAATTCACATAGTCTAGTGGTAGGTGATAAATCCCAATTTCACTTTCGTTGTGGGTTCGATTCCCGTAGCTTTGTCAGACGTGATGGGTTGTCACACAGTCTGCTTATTGTCCTCTTTCAAAAATTATATAATTTTATAAAATTCCAAAAAATGAGATAAATTACTCAAAAATAACCATAACATATTTTAACCAAAAAAGTTATCTCATACCTCACATTTTCATCCCAAAAAGTAATAACCCATAATTTCCTCAAAAACAAAGGATCACACGAACCCCTAAGGTTATTCATTATGTCCACACAAGAAAAGATAATTATTCTTGAATAATATTTTCACATATCCAACTTCACGGCCACACATACTTGAAAAAGTATTCCAAAGTAATCCCATCATCAAAAGAGCCTTAATACTAATAAGCATTTCATCATACTAAATTGTACCATAACTCTTGAATACCTTATATATAGACTTCTTAATCATTAAATATTCTTCATGATCCATTAACCATTATTTTCCAACTTATTCCACAATAATTCATTCATACAAACAAGAATCACGAATCATGCCCTAAGATTCAATAATATAAAAAAACAGCTAAGAAATAATCCATACCTTTTGCAGGTCATTTTTAGTTTCCTCATTTTCAATTTGAGTGGCATTAGGAATTGGTAAACATATATTTGTACGATCCTGCAGATCCCATTCCCGAACCATCCTTGTAGGAAATCTATTTGTATAATGACCATGCACACCACATTTAAAACATTCAATTGATTCTTAGGAAAGAACATGTTTCCCTTTCTCGGATTCAACTGGATGCTTACTTTTTCCAGGACATGTTCTTACTTTATGACCTTCATTACCACATCTATAGCATCTTTCCATCCCTTTGAAACATTTTCCTAGGTGTTTCTTTCCACATCATTGAAACATAGGTTTTTGAATATACTTGCCTTTATGGTTATAAAATGAAATCCCGTTGGGATTCGTTTCTCCCATATACAATGCATTATAAAAATCACCAAGGTTCATGTGGTCAATCATGACTCTAGATAGTTGGTTAAGAATAACCAAAAGAGTGTTCATTACAGATCCCATTTCCATTAGTTTCTTATTCAGAAAACCTTCACAGTTTTCTTCACATCCATTGTTACTTTGGTGCCTGTTAGATCCAAGCATTTACTAAAATGGAAAAGTTCAGTGTGAGTATATCAGTAAAATCTTCATATAATATCTTATGAGGAGGGTAAACACTAAGATATATTTATTCATGTTATCTTAAACCCATTCAATTTATCTAAAATAACTATGACTCTTTCAAATATTCTAACCATTATGGTTATGTCAATTTTGCTTAAATAATACCCTAACCTCTAAAGTTATCTCAACCAACCTCTGATACAAACTATAAGGACCCAACCTTAAACATTACGTAATATTAAAAAAGTTAATAATTCACATTTAGGATCTTTTCAGGTTTAGAGTTTTAGAGAATTATGCCATAACTATTACATTACAGCTCAATTGTTACAAAGTAGACACTTATACTATGTATCTAGTTTTTTCATAAAATAGAAACTCTTAAAAGAAAACAAGATTTCTTTTCTTAATAGAAATGTTCTTGAATTATTACTTTCTCTTACCCTTCCTTATATCCTATGAAAAAACATCAAAAACATGGGATGAGCATAAAAAGATCAGTAAGGGTTATAAAACAAGGAAAGAAAAAATTAGTCCATCAATACATACAAATCAATGCAATCATACTTTTCAATATTTAACTTACGACAAAAAATAATAAGATTTATGAATAACAAAAGGAAATCATAAATCATAAATGTAACTTGTGAAATCCATATCATACTTACGTTGTAGCTTTCACAACTATGAAGGGAGTTACATTTGGAATACCCATCACAGTATATTCCCAAAATATATTAAGAGAGACATTAAAGTTTACATCCATCACATTACCCAATGCATTTGAGTGCTATCTTGGGCTCACCTACCCTAGGTTTATCATGGAACCACCCATATATGTAAATAATTCCTAAGAACCATATCAGATTCATAACACATAAAACAAACATAAAGGAAAGATAAAATTTCCACCTTTAAATCACAATATATCATTTTAATATATTGAAAAACCAATCCATTATCAAAACCATTTTCAATACCAAAATATTTAAAAGATTATATGGTATTTATTTTCCTCTTAAATACATTACGGCTTGTTCAGGAAGCCAAAAATCCAATAACTTTCACGACGGTGGAATGGTCGTTGTCCCTGCGTACGTTAAAAGGAAACATCACCTTTCTTATTTAGTAAAACCCTAAGTTGAAAAATATTCCCTTTGAATGAAATGAAAATTAAAAGGGGGTTTATACACTGTATAAAATAAAGTCATATATAAATCAAAATATTCCTTAATGAAAAGAGATTGAGACGAAATCCCTTACCTCGTGTCCGGCTTGACTAGTTCGTTCTTTAATCTCCTGAATAATAAACTAAAGTTAATTTATAATTTTCTAAGAAAAATTTTAAAGTTTATTATTCCTTTCATATTACTTATTACCATGTTATAAACATTACATAATCATTTAAATTAACAACGTTCGTTATTTCGATATTCAGTACTTGAGTCAAAAATGAACTTCTTATAATTAAAAGTTATCCATGTGGTCAAAATTCCATTATCTCCAAAATGATATTCAGGAATTAGATATCATATATATCATATATATCCAAATATATATATATATATATATATTTATAATAGTACATAACATTTGGAGATAAGAAATGAAATGCACCGTTCATAGAGATGGTAAGCCGTACGTACGCATGAACGCTACTTTCATTTCTATTTGATATTTAATGGAATGAAAAAATAATGACACATAGGTATATTATAATTACTGTATAATAATATATATAATTTCACTAACACCATATTTTATATGTTCAACGTATGGTATGAACGAGTCATATCACTTTGAGGGGGCGGTAGTCCACACTTCCTCAAATGAAATTATCGCATTTACCCATTTTGGAAACCATAATGGTATGCTATAAATTAAAAATATAGAACAATAGAGAAAATATAAACATAATATATATCACATATAAATATAGTGCTATCATAATGGTCACTATGATAGGTAGTAGAAGATAATCGAACAATCATTGTTTCGTGAGCCAGCAGTTCGTCGTACACAAAAACAGTATATTCGTATCCATTAGATGGATGTGTGTGTAAGTGTAGTTTGAATAACTCTCATAATATAAATCTATTATATTGAGGATACTGGTGTTTTTATGTAAACAAATAATAAGAAGAGCATAGGGAGCAGGGAAGTAAAATAAAATAAGAGAACTTGAGGGAAGATGTTACCTTTAAATATGGTAATTCCCTTTGGTTTGAACCAAAAGGATTGTTTGAAGTGCCTTCTGACTAAGGTAAGGATTCTATGAGGAATATAGGGATATTGAGAGATTATTTGGGTAGATTTTGGATGATCTAAGGGGATTTAGAGGCGTGTTTAATGGGTTAGAGGTGATGACCTTTTATAAGGGAGAGGAGGGGCTCTTTAGGAAAGTTTGAAAATATCATTTTATTATAAAATTATTTTCGGTTTTAAAAGGTCCAAAGCATATTTAATTAGAATATAAGGTACATATAAGTAGAAATAAAATCATCCAATAAGAATTTTATCGGTTTTGGATAATTTTTAATCCTTATCTTTCTTATTTAACCCTTTGTTAACTTATTTAACTTTTACAATATCTTTTTGTGTATTCAAACTATATGGTTAATATATTTAGAATAAAATTACAAGCGACCCAAAATGGATCATTAGTTACATTTTTAACATTATATATGTCACTTTTCATAATATTAGATTTTAGGAAAATTTTATCATTTAATAAAATATTAATTGATTTAAGAACTCATTTATGTCAATTTTTGTACTATTCATACCATGACTTTAAAAAATCCAAACCAACTTGATTATTTCAAAAAAACTTCATTAGTTCAAAGATAACAAGTAATAATCATCTCTAAAATTCTTTTATGTCATAAAAAGTTTGAAAATAAATTTATTTTAATATTTATAATCTTATTTATTTAAAACATTCATTAATGAGATAATCATTACATAATCATTGTGTCATAATTAAATTTATTTATTTAATGTCTAAAAATTATCAATAAAATACCATGATATATGAAACCATTTTATTTTTTAATGAATATTTATAGTCGAATATATCAATTATATAGCTCCACATTAAAATTGTTTTGAAAAAACAATACATGTTTATGATATTTTTATTTTTACTATAAATAAAAAGTTATTAATGTCATTATCTTACTCAAATGGATTCAAAAGCCAAAATTCTTACCCCAGGATTTTATTGGTCATATATTAATTATCCAATAATGTTAGTAAAAGTGTTAAGGTAATTTTATATTATTATTATATTATTTTTACCTTGAATTATCCTATTTACCTTTAATCGCGGTAAATAAAAGTCAAATATTACTATTTACCAAAAAATTATACTCATCTTATTGGACCAAATTTTAATTAATGATGAAAACCATTTATGTCATATTTTTGAAATTCAATTCACAGAATTAATAAAATTTCATTTAAATGAAAAATTCGGGTTTTTACTACTATGTAGTGTTTTTTTATATTCATAAAAAATGAACGTTTTCAGAAAAATACCAAAAATTCTCCCAAAGATAATTTGATATTCCAAATTCAAAATTTTTGTCTTTTTTACCAAATTAAAAACATAAAATTTTCATTAATTAATTTAAAATCAATTTCCATTGTCAAAACTAGAAAGCGTGTTTTTAAGAGATAATAACTATCAAAACATTCACAATTGTTTATATCAAATTTCAAAGTGAAATTACTTCCAATGACAAAAATTGGATTAAATGGAAAAAAAATACAATACAATTAGATTTTAAAACCATTTAAAAAGACAATCTAACCACATAAATAAATTAGATTAAATGACAGTTTTGAATTAAAATGCAGTATTTTTCACTATTCATTAAAAAATGAACCTTATCAGAAAAATACCAAAATTCCATCCCAAGTAAATTTTGATGTCCCGATTATAAATAATAATTTTATTTTTTCAAATAGAACATGTAACAGTGACAAAAAACTAGATTTAAAAGGGGTTCACCATCAAAAGGTGGTAAAACGACCTTTAAAGAATATTAGAGTGTTTCATGCTTAAAATTGGATTATTTCTTATCTTAAGCCTCTAAAATTTATCGGATAAATATAAACACATTTAGTAAACATGTATAATCATACTGTAGTTTGTTCTGTCCATTCTCTCCAATACAATGACTATCGGTTAACTATCATTTTACATATTATATTTTTTTATCGATTCCTCTTCCTCTCATTATCTAAAGAATTATAAGACACCATTAAAGCCTGAAGAATGAGAGATCATACTAAAGAACAAAAGATTATTGATCTACCATGCTATCATGTGACTATTAATCATTGATTGTTTGTAGATCAATAAAGAACATCTGGATAACCACTATATGGATTCTGCACATGGATATTACAAAATCAATGAAGGTAATATGAAAGGGTTTTTCAAAAGATTAACATAATCATAGAAGAAGGAAAAAATCCAAGGTAATATATTTTTATGATATTAAATAAATTAATTATAAAATTAACATGTAAATATCCTCTCTGGGTTTTGGGTTTCATAAAATCAATATTTATTGGAAAATGTTCATTGGTCATGGATTTCACATCATTGAAAATATTGTGAATGATCCATCCAAATGGAAAACATTTTATTTATTTTACACCCATAGAGGTGCATCTGTTACACCTAGAACCATCATGTGGTATGAGAAAGGTTATGTTCTAATTTGTAATTATCTATCTGATTATTTATTGCATATCATTTAAAATTTATGATTCATTTCAAGATTTAACTAATTCAATCTATCTTTAAAATCTCTTCTTCCACTTCTTAGTTTTTTGAAAATATCAGGAAGATCAATTAATGATTAATTATGTTTACATAAGAAGATACCATCACTAATTTCCAAGGATCCTGGCTGGATAATAAAAAGACTACATGGCATGCACTCCTTTGCTGCACACTATGTGTCCTTGTTCATTGCATAAGGATTCCCGTGTGGATTCCAGGTCATTGTATAATTAATACATTTTGTGTATAATAAATTCACCATGTTTAGGGCATCTGGGGGTGGTAAATAACTTTATAGGAGTTAATGTTGTGTATTTTGACGATATAATATGCAGTCCATGCAATTTTGAGATCGAAAACAGAGGGTCAAACCACATCATGTAATTAATACACCGTGTGCATTTAATACATGACACGTAATGGCTAGAAGTCATGTGACTAGATGTACTTTCCATGTATCCTTTATACACATGATGTTCTTTAAAAATGTTCATGAGAAGTACATGTAGATACCCTCAATGTTCATTGTGGATATTCAGTTAAGATAAGTACACACCTTGTACCTGGATTGTATACAGCGTGTAATTTACCTATTTACAAAAAAATATTAAAATTAACTATTTAATCCTTAAACCTTATCGACTAAAGTTCCATGGAACCTTAAGTTTAAAGTACTTCCCATTTTATGGGTTTTTGATTATATTTAAATTTTAGTTAATTCCATCAAATAATTAGGATTATGAATCATGTATAGTTATTGTATATTACAAACTCAACACATTTAACTATACATGCTACATAATTTTCATGTGATCCTTGGGTAACTAATTTGATAGTAAAAATCATGAAATTATGATAGATGGATTAAAATATTTCATATGATTTCTCTATTTAAAAGTAATCCATACTGAGTAGTTCAGATTGGTAATCACTGGGTTGATTCCAAGTATAAAGTTGTGTGATGTTTTAATGCATTTTAAATAAAATAGAAATTATTTTTTTAGCATCCAAAAGACTCAGGATCAAATCTGGGCAGGGGAAAATTTTCAGGTGCTGTAGCAGTATTGTAGCAGGGCACTGTAGTAGTACTATAGCAGCGGCGACACTGTAGCAGCGGCGAAACTATAGCGGTGGAGGAACTGTATCAGGTACTATAGTGGTGGTTGTACTGTAGCAGGTAATGTAGTAGCACGGGTACTGTAGAATTACTATTCATCAAGGGGTCCTTTGGGCCAATAAATGGGATTTCAAGCCATGTATTTAGGCTACTTATCCTTAGGCCTTCATGCTATGTAATGGGTCTCCCTCTACCCAATCTAAAGAGGTATTTGATTTAAATAATAATTTGAGGCTTCGGCCCCAGCCTTTAAAAAAACAGAAGAAGTGGATTTATTGGGCGATTGGATAAAATAAGATACAATGAATCAATTGATTAATAAGGCAATTAATCAGATTAATTTGTGCATGTTTTATCTTATTAATTAGTGAATATAAATGAATGATAGATAATTAGTTTAAATGTGTAACCATTTCATGATTATGACTGATCATGAGCCTGACCAAGACCGGCGTATGTGTAGAAATTATTTAATTTAATTCATTACATGAGTTTTTAATTATTTATTATTAAACTAATTATGATGTTCTCTGAGTTATCCCTCCATCCATTATTGTGTAGGACCTGCGTGTCTAAGGTGACTTATGTAATTCCCCTAACCAATACTTTGGTTCTCCTCACCTTTTTGTTTGTTATAAATAATTGTAATAAATTGAGTATCCCAAGGCATATTGAGGTTGTTCAAGATGGAACCTAGATGATGCCAACGCATGTGATACATAGGTGGAGATGCAACTCACACCAAGTACTTCACATTGACTATTCCCTTACACCAAAGGATGATTTATTGTCCCCTCAATAACTCAACCATCATAAAACCTTATTATAAAGTCATTTATTTATTTATTTATTAAGGATTATTTATTTTTTGGATACAAGACTGTGATCACATAAATAAATTAATTAATGTAAAGAAAAAGTAATATAAATAAATAAATTAAGTGTAAATGTTATATCAAACATGGTTAATTAATTAATAAAATAAATATAATATTAACAAGCAATATAAAGTATAAAACACATAAAATTTATTCATAATAATTAAAATCCCTCATGTCAATATTAAGTCATAATGCCTCCCATCATTTGAATTAAGATGAATTGATAGTTAGATTTTTGGTTTGTCCAAATTCAAGGGATATTTTTATTATAGGTATATATTAACTAATATAGTGGGTTGAATTTGAAAAATTTATATAAAATTTATCATCTAAAGTTTTTTCTATAAAAATTTGGAGGCAAGTGTTAACGAAGTTCTAGTTAGGGTGTCTAAATTTGGGAGTCAACTCAACAGATCATGGAACTACAATCCACAGTTGGAAAGACTGCCAACCTATATTCCTTCTTATGGTTTTCATGGAAAAAATCTAGATAATTTTGAAGGGAAATGTTGATCCTCACCACTATAATTTCATAAAAACTAGACATTCCAAGTTCAATTGTCATGGATATTGAGACTTGAAAAAATAGAGAGAGATTTAATAAAATTATTTATTATTATTTATAATATAAATTTTAATCATGAAATGTAAAAATAATATGCTCTTTTAAATTTTAGAATAAATTTAAATTTCATCATCTATACTATCCCTATGATATACATTATAGAACGACCATCTCCATACTGACAGTAACTTCCAAGAATAGTTTAAATTCATCGTGGCTGTGTTTTGAAATGAAAGAAAATCTTATTTACTAGAATCCTCATTACAAAATCCGCATAAAAAGGAGGCAAGTGATGAATAGTTCCTTATGTATGAAAAACATTTTACTTAAAGGGTTAAAGTTCAAGGTTTGATGTTATCATTTGTGTCTAGTGAACTTTTGAAATCACATAGTAACATGGATGATTATAACATGATCAAGCATCATTGTGGTCTTTACAGGGAGATAGAAAGACATTAATGGTTTGAGATCTCCAAGGAACATTTCTAGAGAAACCTTAGAGTGGTTCCACTAGATGGGCATCACATAGTCAAGCATATTGGTTACATTGGGTACTTAGAGGTTCTAGGTTTTAAAATCCCCAATTAACTATACATCTATCTCATTATTACATCAATCCCTCATAGATTCAATGGATTTATTGTTAATTTTAATATAAACAATATTGAAAAGTGTCTCCTCAATCTTGTTAGTCATATTTTCCAAGAATATGGTAAAAAATGTTGAAATTCCTTCTACCCTTATGGTTAACAAATGAAAAATATAAGTGAAGAGATCTAAGCCCAATTATTCTTCACAATGCCCTTAAAATTAGGGAAATATCAAGGGAAATGTGAGGGAACATGATACTGTCTATTTCAATTTTGGAAAAAAGGTCCACATGAAGAAAAAATGGACCCCACTAAAGAATCAAGGGGAAAATTATAGTGAGTTTTTATTGAGTGAAATTTATCGGTATCTACAAATTGGGTATTAGATACATCTCTCGGTACTAATATTTTTATTAATATACAATATCTATGTTGATTCACAATTATTGACCATAGGGAGGTAGATATATAAGCATCCAATAGAGATAAACTTTTTACTGGATCTATGATCGATTACCACCTCACATGGCCAATTGGGATGATCTTGCTTCTAAAAGGTTTTTATTACGCTCCTTGTGTTACAAAAAACATATCATCATTTTCTATACTTGATACATATGGATTTATTTTCATGTTTGTTAATTACTGTTACTTATTTTATAAATGTATATTTCATCATGGAAATGGATATTTTAAAAAATATCTTTATGTGTTGTATTACACAAACAATATAATGGAAATAAATAACTACACTTCTTTCAAAGAATCATACCACACCCTAAAATGGCGTCACTAGATAGGTCATGTAAATGAAAAATATTTAACTAAATTACAAAAATATGGATATTTATATTCTTTTTTACTAAATCCATTTGGTTTATATCATGTTTGTTTATAAGAAAAATGATAAAATCCCCATTTCGTAGAAAAGGATAGAATAAAAAGTAGAATGATGAATTAGTTCAAACCAATGAGTGTAGCCCTTTTCTAGTTGAATCAAGGTATGGGTAATAATATATCAAAACATTAACTAATGATTTTAGTATATTTTTATATTTATAATGGATGTGAAGTAAATAGGATTCATTTGAATAATTTAGGAATACAAGATTAAAGCTGAGAACCATCTTGGTAATAAGATTAAGAAACTCCACTCAGACCATGGGGGAGAATATCTAAATTATGACTTCCTTGAATATTTATGGGAGTTTGTGATTTTATCTCAACTCACCCATAATTATAAATCTCAATTAAATAGTGTAAGTGAAAGGAGGAACCAAACTCTATTGGTAATGGTGAGATCAATGATAAGTCAGGTGGATCTTACCTTATCCTTTTGGGGATATGAATTACAAAAGTAGTATACATACTAAACTGAGTTCCAAATAAAGTGAAATGTGTTATTAAATACCAATCTTGGAGTGGAATGAAACCATTTTTTCATACTTAAATGTGTGGGGATATTAATTGTTTTTTAATTCCTCTTTAGGGAACAATATTGCACCCAAAGGTACAAAGTGTATCTTTATAAGATATCCCAAGGAAAAAGGGATATTACTAATACTATCCTTAATAAAAAAGGATGTGGTTGATAGAAATACCAAATTTTATAATAGGGAATATATTTATAAAAGATATAGTCATAGAAAGATATACTTTGATGAATTCTAGTCTCATGATACATAAGAGTTTAAATATAAAGAAATTCCCCAAATCCTTAAAGAAAAAGATGTTCCGGAGACATAAAAACCATGTAGGAGTACAATAGAGGTTAGAGAAATAATAAGGTATTGTTTTCTAGTCACATAGAATGGTGACTCATTATTTTTTGATAATAATGATGATGTAACCTAAAATAATTTAGTATGTCGTTGATATGATTCGATGTGGCATGAAGCCATGCATTCTAAAATAGATTCCATGTACTAAAACCAAGTCTAGATTTTTGTGTATCCTTTGGTAGATGTAAATCACATTAGTTCTAATTGGGTATTAAAGGAGAAACTATTCATGGATTGAAATGTCAATACCTATATGAAACCACTAGTTGAAAAAGGGTTTAAACAATGTCAAGGAATTAACTATGAATACACCTTTTCACCAATTTATATATTGAATTCCATGACAATTATAATTTATAATAAGGAATTCCATGACTATGAGATTTGGAAAATGTATTTAAAAATAGTTTTATATAACATGAACCATTAAGAAGATGTCTATATTATATAGCCCAAACTGTTTATGACTCAAAAGGATTCAAACTTGTTATAAAAATGGAAAAAATACATTTATTGATTAAATAAATCATTTAGGTCTTGTAAAATTTGTTTTGATGAATCCATAATGGAATTTGGTTTCTTTAATAATAAATGTGAACCTTGTGTCTATAAATTGTTTCATGGTAGTGATATTTTTTCCTAATAGTATTTTTTAATGAAATATTACTTATTTGAGAAAAAATATGAGTCTTACAATCTATTATGGCTTGGATGAATAAATTCTTCTCCATGAAGGGCATACATGAAGGAACATATATTATTGGAGTCAATATCTATTATGATATATCCAAGAGGATACTAAACCTAAGTCAAAGTACATATATTGAAAATATATTGAATAGGATCAGTATGTAACAATACAAGGGGGAATTATTGCATGTGTCATGTAGAATTCAATTTTATAGGAAAATGTGTCCACAAACACATGAGGGATGTAAATTAATGGAAATGACTAAATATGCATCAGTAATTGGATCATTTATTTATTTTATTCTATATACTTGGATATATGTTTTCTACACCTTGATTGAAATAGGTAGATATCATGTTGACCAAGGTTTCATTTATTGGATGGTAGTCAAGACTATCCTTAATAATCTAATTCATACTAAGGATATATTCTTGGTTTATAAATGATATGAGGAACTAGTTATCATAGGATGTGTAGATGCCTATTTTCAAATATATCATGATGATATGAAATTATAGATGGGTTATATAATCACATTGAATGGAGGTATAGTGAGCTAGAAGAGCTAAAAGAAGGCTATGATCACATATTAAACAACAGAGTTTGAGAACATTATGGAATCTGAGGTAGCTAAAGAAGCAATATGGATATGAAAATTCACGCAAGATCTTGATTTTATACTTAGTTTTAATGTTCATATCACACTCTATAGTGACAATTTTGTAGCAGCATATCATGAAAAAGTGGCAATGTCACATCATCGGATGGAGAAAAATATTTGGAAGAAAAATATATTGAGGTGTTTTTCTTAGAGAGGTGTGGTTTAAATGAAAAGTATTTACATGGAAGAAAATTTGGTGGAACACTTTTCTAAATCCTTAAATCAATAGAAACATGATCTTTATGTGAGTTAAGGCGGACTGAAAGTCATATGCAATAGACTTTAGTCCAAGTTGTAGTTTTTGGAGTTGGCATCCTTGGAATAACTATCTTTAATTTTATTACATGTATATTTGATGATTTAAAAATAAAAAAAATATATTATTACATATTTTTCATTATTATTCATGACATTAATACAATAATGTTCTAGAGTATCTGTCACATTGATAAGGTCACAATAGTTCTTGTCTTTAATGATACCATTGAAATTCCATGATGATATTCTTAAATATTGTTTTATGATTAAATATAATTATATGATGGGATACATAGACCATGAAACTTTCTTATTAGTAAGTTTACAAATGGTAATCTCTAAGATTATAGAATAACAGAACAAACCCACCTTTATGAATTTGAAAAGTTTTGGTGTCATGATATATTCTTATATGTGAGCATGTGCAATGGCCCATTGTCTTTATTATTTTTATTAATCTATATTATGACTCACATACATAGATGTATTTCATAAGACATAATGATACATTATTTAAAAGTTGGATACACTGGTTGCTTCACAAGTGATGTGTTATTAATGAATAAGCTAAGGAAGGATTTTTCCCTTACATCTTTATGGAAGTTGATATCTCAGCCCTTTAATCGGAATAAAATCATAGTAATAAATTTCATGACGATGGTGCAATGATGGGTTTATTACATATAGTAAAATAAATACATATCGAGTATATAGGTTGGTGACACAAACGTGGAACCTACTTTTTGATATATTATGATAAAGAGATTATATTAGATAGCAAGAATTCCTATGTGGTTTTCGATGTTGCAACATGATTTTCTTTCTCTTGGTGGACTTAACCCATTTCTATATTGTAATCATAAACTTTAGGCAAGAATGCCTAAAGAAAATGAAGAAGAATCCAAGAGGGTCACACACTAAGTGTTTCCTTTGATCTTGATTAAATTATATCTTAATTTAATTAATAGAATAAATATTATTTTCAAGGATGAGGAATAATTTTATTAATTTTTTATCGATCAAATTTTTTTTGGATGAATGAAATATTTAATTGAATATTTATTATTATATTAAATAAATGAAGAGGAGTTCGAATAGGTCAATATCATGTCCAGTGATAAATATAAATTTAAAAGACAATAAAATAATATTTATTATTCGTCATGTTAGAATTCCCACCATAAATTAATAATAATATTATTATGATTATGGCATGGGGTTTGTTAATTATTATTATATTATTTAATGTTTGGTATGAAAATAAATAATATCTTAACCTAAACCCTAGATCTATAAATTGATGATTATGACTATTGTTTAGGGTAATCTAGAATTGAGAATCATTGTGCTCAAAAAAATTTCTCTCTCGATTCCTCTTCATCCCATCTTATCAAGAATGAGAATACATTATTCAAGACGAAAGGATGAGAGATCAGAGAGAACAACACAAGATGACTGGCCCGTCATACTAAAAATTGAGGGTCCATAAATATTAGTTTAGAGATTTAATAAGCATGTGTGGATCACCACTTGATGGATTCTACATTTAACTCTTAAAAAAAGAAATTAGGTAACCTAAAGGTTTATTTTTTAAGATCAACATCACCATAAAAGAAAAAATGTAATTCAAGTTAACCCATTCTACCGATATCAAATAAATTAATTGTAAATTTAATGTAAAAATATATTCTCTTGGTTATGTGTTTCTTATCATCAATATATAATTGAAAATTTTCGTTTTTCATGGAATTCACTTCATTGAAAATATTCAAAGTGATCCGTAAAATTGAAAATATTTATATTTTTTCACCCATAGAGGTGCTTCTGTTTCACCTGGAACCTCGAATCACAAATTTTCTTTCACTTTATATGCATTGTGCCGAACCACATAAAGTCTATGGAAAAAACAAAAAAAAATTACATAAATCCCATTATTTACAATAAATCACAAAGAAAGAATCAAATAGTAATAAAAAATCATAACTCATTCCAACAACCTCTGTGTTATCCTTGAAACCATTGAGCACAACACATTACATCATGATATTTCTAGAATCATACCACTATTAGAATCTTGGGTAAATTGTACCATTGTTCACTAAATAAAAAAACCATTTTATGTTCACAATAAATAATGTAAAATATCTACCTTCCTAGGTTATATAAACATGTTAATGAAAATTAATTTTTATATGGGACACTCATAGAGAAACAAAGTACATAACAGAACAGCATCAAGCCTTTATGAAACATGAATGTGCTCACTCAACGCTGATCAATTAGACTATACATATAATATTTTCATTAGTATAGTTAATTAACCACTTTATTGTGGTAAGGTTAAATAGAAATAAACTACCTATAAAAAACAACTATCAATAGTCTGAAATCAATCATAATCATGATTCATGTATAACTTCTATATTTAATCACATTCAAGGAATAGTAGTAATTATTTTATATTTAAAATTCATTAATAAAATCATAATTTTATATTTACATTGTTTATAAAATTTCAATCAAGTAATCAATGACAAATAACAATACAAAATAATAAATAAATGGAAATGTATCTAGAAAATCAAGGGGAAGATCAACATAAAAAATCTCATGTGATCACAACATCCCAATTACTTGTTTTATTCTTTATTAATTTTATATATTATTATCTTCATTAGTTTTATTCCACAATTAACTAAATAATATATTTTATGATACATTCGCACTTTTACATAAATAAAAGGAGAAGTAATGAATATACTTCCATGATTAGAAGTTCATCATTCTCATAAAAAGATAGAAAAAAAAGATCAACCACCAGTGATCTTGATGGAATCCACCTCAGAACGTGGCCACATAAATTCATTATAACGATAAGATACAACATCTCCTAAAATAGTGGGATATTCCTACACAATGATTATATATAATAAAAGAGGACATAGAATAATGATAAGTGGAGGAATAGAGTGTACTTTGATCCCAGACCTTGTTTAGAAGAATAAAAAGTTTTAGAATCTAAATATATGTGGCTTGGGGTTGGTAAGAGGCCTATGAGTTGGCTTGGATTGGAGATTGGAATTAAAAACCCAAACCATGTGTAATCCAAACCTCTATTTACAGAGAATTTAGGGAGGCCTCCACCATAGCTGTGTGGTTTGAAAAATTCCTATGGTTGATCTCAATCAAAGGAGATATGGATAAAAAACTATTAAAAATGTGTTGAATCTAAGAATTTTTAATTTTTCAAATACCACATCAAATTCATTTTATTCTCACCATGCCCTGCACCACGACATGGATAAAGGTGTTGTAGAAACCCAACAATCCACTATAAACTTCACCAAAATACATGGATAAGTCACTGGTAGCTTTACACCACTACCCCAGAGGCCACAATATGGAGATACATAGCTCATCATTCCCTCCTCCCTCATACACCCAACCTCACCTTGAATTGTCACACTAACACACCCAATTCCCTTGGAATTTCCCCACTCCCAATTTCAAATAGGAAAAACATGAAGAGAACCACACCATCAAACAATGTTCCAATACTTCTCCTTTCCATTAGGTGGAACTTAGAATATTACATGCATAAAAACATGGGAATTTTAGGGTGACCATTTACCAAGGGGAGAACCATGGAGGAACCCAGCGATGCCATTCCCTACACTACCATGTAGAGCACTTTTCTATTTCCTATAGTGGAAACATTTAAGGGAAACTTCCCATTGAAATGGCCCCTCGAGCCATTTCACTCACCATGGTTCCGAAAAAACCACATATCCAGGATTAATTATACATGATATAGGAAAATTTGAGTTATTATTAAATATAAAATAGATTACACATTCAAGAATTCCCTTGGCTTAAAGATCCTTAGGTGTCAAACCTCACACAAGTTTGAAAATATTGCAATTACCTTGATACGATCCAAGTTAACCATACATGAGATAAGAAATTACTCTACACAAGAGATATGAATAAAGAGTACCCTTACACAATAAACGGAATGTGTATTTACTTATGTGTAATGGTATTGAACATTACACAGGGAGAGGGTCCTCTGAAAGGGTAAAAAGTGAAGTAAAATTAAATTTACAATTAAATAAACATATAAAGTTAAAAAATATAGTCTAAAAACCTTCAAGGATCATGAAGAAGGAAACAAATAAGGGTTTGAAAAAATACACAACTATACAGTACACAAAAGATCTATCATATTTACTAAGAATGAAATTTGTGAAATTAGAAAAAAATATTTATTATGAGGAAAAACCAATGGAGATCCTAGATCAATGAGATAAAATGAGGAAAAATAAGACCACCAACTCATCAAGATTTTTTGGTAAAATAATTAGTATATTGAAGCTATGTGGAATCCAAATGATATAATAAGACAAATTTACCATGGTTTTATTTTATTTATGCTGTGTAATTTTGAAGGAAAACCTTATTTTAAGGGGGTTGAATGTAAAAAAACATTATTTTAATATATATATATATGTTTATTAAATAAATATAGTCAAATAGATTTTTTCACATCAAACACTAATCCAAAACAAATCAAAGATAAATTTATATTTATTAAATTTTACCATTGTTATATATTTTTTGAATATGTGTCTATAAATAGATGTATCCACACAATGAAATATAAATAAATGATATTAATATATAGAAGTATTTCTTAATAGGATTATTTTTCCATGATTTTATAAGGTTTTTTGATACTAGGGTTTCCCTAGACCAAGACCTATTTGAACTTTAAGAAGCGTGGCTACATAGAAATGGCATTTAGTAAAAGTTCAAGGTCATCGAAATCACTATGAAATCTATGACAGTTAAACCACTACGTATGATTCCCACCAATTAATATTTTATCTATAGATTTTATGAGGAGGTTTTGAGATGGGTTTTAGTATATTATAAGTTAATAGTGTCATGTGATTTATAATATAAGAAATTATTATTAATATATTTCTTAGAAATGTAAATAAAAAATTCATTTTATGCTAAAAAATAATTTTTATGAAAATAATTTTTTCACATTATGTGTTATTATATTGATATTATATTTTTCAATTTTATAATTTTAATTTGATAAATTAAAATTAATTTTTCGATTAATCTTATCAAAACTATCTTAGGGTAATTTTTTTCCAATAAAAGTTCATTTTTAAGAGAATAATGGAAATACATTTTTTACAAATACCATAACTTATATGACATCATATTTATATAAGAATGAATTAAAAATATTTAAAACCATTTAATAAACTAAAAAGTTCATTCACATTGTAACATAATGGATTAAAAATTAATTATTTGAAAATCTATTATTAAAATTTTGGAACAAAAGTTATATTTTATTGAAATTAAATAACAATTTTGGTCACTTTACCTTAATTAAGTATTCAGAATGATCCATTCAGTTTTGGATTTCATTAAGAGTAAAAAAAACACTCCTTGTTTAATAATAATCCAATAAATATAATATGAATTAATACTATACACGATTCTTATGTAAATTCATTTTTATGCTTTGAAAGGACATTTTTATAAAAAATCCTTTTGTTGTGTTAAGAACAATTTTCTTAAAATTAAATTTTACATATTCTATAAATTAAATCTTGAAAAAAATTCATATTTGTGGCTAGAAGATCTAAATAAGTGAATATTTTTTATGTAATGTTTATACATAAAATGTAAATTACTATAGTAAAAGTAAGTCATCTGAGTAAAGTATAAAATTGTTAAAAATGGTAAATAAAACAATAAGGAAAAAAATATAGAAAATATTCTCTCTGATTGACAGTATGAGTGGATTTTCAAACTCCCTTATACTAAATTTAAAATGTGTATATTTTATTTCTATTTGAGTTTGTGTTTCCAAAAAGGATTGGTGAAAACACCCTTGGGATCCTCAAGCAGGCGTCAACTACATTTTCCAAATTACTAATTATCTTATGAATATTTTAACCCCATAAGTAATTTAACCAATGTTTCTATTTAGTGGAAATATATCCAATGTTATTTTTCTCTAGTAACAATCAAATTTTTGAAATAAATTATATAAGTATAGAGGCACACTATATTTTAACTAGTTTTGGTATAATTACCCACTTCTAGACATGATTAGTTGCTTTCCCAAATCAAGTATTCTCCAATTTAATGGGTTAGATATCTCCCACACCATAAATTTTGTAGTCTAAATGGACTAATGAATAACTATTTCATATGGTACTTACTTCAATAGATTCTAACTATATTCACTGTGTCCCACTATGATCTCCCTCTATACCTGTTTACCTTAGAATTCGGGAATGACCTCTTGATGGGAGGTTCAAACATTCCGATCGGTTTCTAACGGGTTTGTTCATAGAAACGGAAAAATCCAATGATTCCACATCCATTTGGACCTACTTTCCAAAGGTAGGTGCTCATTAGTTTGTGGACTGATGAGGCTTAGGAATTTGCATTGGTCAATAGGATGCGAGGTCGGACTCATCACACCTTTTTGAGGGGAATTATTGTCTATTCCGGGACTCTCACTACTGGAAAACTAACCTTTACCAACGGTTTGGAACCGTTGGTATAGGCCTCCAAACCGTTGGTATATCCTATACCAACGGTTTGGAGAACCGTAGCCAAGTAAGCCGTTGGGATAGGTCTATACCAACGGTTTTTGGAAAACCGTTGGTATAGACCTATGCCAACGGTTTTGGAAACCGTTGGTATAGGTAATATGAAATCTATACCAACGGTAAAGGAACCGTTGGTATATAAAATCAAAAAATAAAAAACCCACTGGGATTTGATCCCAGGACCCCTCGTTTATAATCGAACGATTTAACCACTAAGCTAACATCACTTTTGTAAACATAATTTCACAAATATATATATGTATTATCATCATTATTTAAAATTTTGATTTATATAATGTTATCGGTTATTAGAACTGGAAAAAAAATAAAGAAGATATCCCAACGGTTTTCAAAACCGTTGGGATAGCCCTATCCCAACGGTTTTCAAAACCGTTGGGATAGGTGAGTGGTGGGTTGAGTAGTTTTTGGCCAAATGTTGAATTCCTGGAGGGTTTTTCCCAACGGTTTTGGTGAACCGTTGGGAAAGGCCACTCTTTCCCAACGGTTCACCAAAACCGTTGGGAAAGAGGCTCAAAAGACAGCCTTTCCCAACGGTTTTGGTGAACCGTTGGGAAAGGGTCCCTCTTTCCCAACGGTTTGCCAAAACCGTTGGGAAAGAGGCTCAAAAGACAGCCTTTCCCAACGGTTTTGGTGAACCGTTGGGAAAGGGTCCCTCTTTCCCAACGGTTTGCCAAAACCGTTGGGAAAGGTGGGGAAATATATGGATTTCCCAACGGTTTTGGTGAACCGTTGGGAAAGGCCACCTATACCAACGGTTTTTACAAACCGTTGGTATACAAGTGTTGGGAAAGATCATCTTTCCAGTAGTGTCTCTTTATAGATTTAAGTTATGTTCGTGAATCCTTGTTACATTACCAAGTATAAAATGAGCTTTCCTTTAGATCTTACAATCAATGATAAAATATGTACAGAATTTAGAGAATCTTTTATATATATTCGAGGTTCTTCATCGATAGAGAATCATCTGTATTTATTAAACATTTATGTCAATGGTATCCTTTGGCATATTTATATAAAAGTCTATTTGTTCATTATGATGACCATTCTGGTTTCAAATCCACTCAGTGGGGCACTTGAAGTTTATTTTCATTCAGAAGGACATGGATTATTTCAGATTTGGGATCGAACCCGCAGATGGGCTACCTACGTATCCTTTGTTTTGGAAAAGGAATCAGAACCCACGTAGTTCGAGTGGCGAGTATAATGTTTATGATTGATGGCTCGAAGAAGGATGTCATAATTACTTTTACCCTCTAAGATCACGTGAGTCATGCTCGATATGAGAAACAAGATGTATTAGTAAAAAATTAGACAATTGGACCATGAAAGATGCAATCATAAGAAATGATGTGGGACTTATGTATGTATGACTGCCCAAAATAGATGAAGATTAGGATTAACTTCCTGAGAAGAAATCCCAGATCAAGGGTAAATTAGGATTGAGGTTAAAGGAATTATGACTGGGACTTAGTCCTGAAAAGGAGACCCAGGTTAAAGGAATTATGACTGGGACTTACTCCTGAAAAGGAGGCCCAGGTTAAAGGAATTATGACTGGGACTTAATCCTGACCCAGGTTAAAGGAATTATGACTGGGACTTACTCCTGAAAAGGAGGCCCAGGTTAAAGGAATTATGGCTGGGACTTACTCCTCAAAAGGAGGCCCAAGTTAAAGGAATTATGACTGGGACTTACTCCAGAAAAGGAGGCCTAGGTTAAAATAATTATGACTGGGAATTACTCCTGAAAAGGAGGCCCAGGTTAAAGGAATTATGACTGGGACTTACTTCTGAAAAAGAGGCCCAAGTTAAAGGAATTTTGACTGGGACTTACTCCTGAGAAGGAGACCCAAAATTAGATTCTCTCATCTTAAAGGATGATGTTGAATGAATGAAATCTCAATCTTTAGTGACATAAAGATGTGTAAATCACAATGTTTTGAGGGATATTCCACAGAATTCCTTTCAGATAAAGAATTCAAATCAAGAAATCACGCCATAAATGGCTTTGAAGAGTGTCTTGAATACTAAATCTTGAATAGGAGAGGTTGAATGGATTAAGAGGGGTAAAATGGGCAAGAAGGGCACCCAAAAAGGCAGGGGCGCGCAAGTCCTAGCAGGCGCGCAGGTATTGCATGGGCACACAAGTCTTGGTCGCGCAGGTATACCTGCGCGACACGTTGGGTACTTGCGTGGTGTTCACTCAGTAGGGTAATACTTGAGCGACTTTAGGTTAAGGCATTTCGAATCCTCTTGAGGTTCTTCTAAGAGAGGGGCGCACAGGTTCTATTGAAGGAGTAAGGCGGCGCACAAGTGTGGCCATTTTACTTAAGGGTTGGCCACCTCAGCGCGCAAGTGTTGAGGAGTTTCAACAATTAGGCCTTCCTCCCCCTCTTTAGATCTTCCGTTCTAGGTAATAAATTACCTTAGAAGTGTTCCGGAAGCTTTGAGAAGAGACTAGGGCGCCGAGATCTAAAATCTGAGTTTCTGGAAAAATTCCTCCTCGAATGGGGGGCCCACAGGGTCTATTTATAGGCAAGAGAAGACCCTGAGCAGTTATCTTTTAGGGCACGCAAGTGACTTGCGCGACCATTAGGGGCGCGCAAGTATACTTGCGCGACCATTGTAGAACTTGAGCGACCCTTGCACAGTATTCTTCTTATTCCTTCCTTTGTCAATTTTTGATATTTGTCCAAAGTTTGAATCACTTTGAGCTCAGATATTCCCCTTTTCCAATCTTTAGATTCTGTGACGAAAGGAGTGTCAACAAAAGTCCCCCCTCAGAGTTGGATCCGGAGAGAAAGAAGGATTTGACTCTGAGGTAAAGAAGAAAAAGAAGCATAGTTTGATTTTTACTAGGATTATTATAAATAACCCTACAAACTTTGAATCTTTTAATTGCTCAATATTACCTAAATCATACAAAATGTATGTTTAGTGAGCTGGGAACTTGACTTTTATTCAGAGTTACCTTGTCTTTTGTGGGCAGTTTAATGTTATGCACGTCAGACATAAAAAGTCTAATGTTTAAGGTCGAAATAGCTTTGACCGAAATGGATTAGAATTGACTCAATTCCTTTAAAATTCATCTGAAAACATATTACCATACTCAAGTATGAGGGAAAATATGTAAGCTATGACTTAAGAATATTTGAATATGAGAAATGACATGAAAAAGGGCTAAAAGGCATTAGAAGAAGTAGTTTCCAATAATGAAGTTACCATTTTTTAACAAACCCGTTAGGGGGTTGAATTATGCAGGGCCACCTAAGGGCATTGGCTGCATAGTTAAATAAAATATTATCTTTTGGCTAACAAGTCTGTTATGTAGACTGTTTATGCAAGGCCACCTATGGGCACGTGCTACATAGTCAGACAAAAGAACTCTTAGAAATTTTCTTTCCTAGTGCTAAAATCCAGTGAAAGTTTATGGAGATTCAAATATTCCAAAGTATAGAGTTTTCTATATGGAAATAGGTACTTGAATATGGAGAATATATTTCCAAACAATATTATCGAAGAACTAGATGAATATCACTCCTACGAAGGTCTGACCCAAACGTATGGAAGGAGAATATAAACCATAGACTTGAATACTTTCAGATCATGAAAAAGGATATGGGATAAATATGTTAAGGATGGCTATTTTTGCGGATCCCTACATACTGTCATTTAAGACAAATAAGGAAAAAAGAGGCATTCTTCCCAATAATGAAGTTACCACTATCAGACAAACCCATTCGGGGGTTGAATTATGCAGGGCCACCTAAGGGAATTGGCACCATAGTTAAATAATAGTATCTTTTGGATAACAAGTCTGTTATGTAGACTGTTTATGCAAGGCCGCCTATGGGCACGTGCTACATAGTCAGGAAAAAGAACTCTCAGAAGTTTGACATTTTTGTGACTAGAAGTCATGAAAAGGGTTATGAGGATCTGAAAATATTTAAGGTTAGGATTATTACACATAAAGATGGGTATTGTTCAATGTATATAGAGATACACAGATCAATGCTAACCATAATCATGTTGTGGCTGGGTCCTGAATTGAAATGTTGGATTTTACTACGTATCCCATAAGGATGAGAATCAAGCCATACGTAGTTCTTAAACTACAGTTTAATGTCGTGTGGGACAAAAGGATTAGAGATCTTAGTTTAGGGTCATAGAGCTTGGACCATTGTAAGAAATACATAGTGTGTGTTTTCATGGGGACTTTTCAGCCAAGGGACTGAAACTGGAATTTGGGGTTAGTCCCAAAGACTTGGGGATGGATTTGAGGGACACTCGAATGTTCCTATGTATCCCATAAGGATGGGAATCAAGCCCACGTAGTTCTAGAATTACCCTTTGTACAAATTTGGTTCGTACATGTGAAGGGTGAAAGGGGACTTTAGTACAATGATGGTTTAACCCAAGATAAAAGGTTTGGGCATTTCCATATATGCACATAGTCTTTGAAATGAAACATGATTGAAAAATCAATGTAAATAATGGTTCCCTCTCAGGTGAGGGTATCAAAGAATATTGTAGTTTATTGTCATACTGGACAAAAGTGTTGCATAGTCTAACATCATACAACAAGGACAAAAGTGAACCAATGTAAAGATATTGATTCTAGGGGCGGTTTCACGAATCAACATCGTATGAAATAGAGGTGAACCGATGTGAAGAGATTGGTTTTGGGCTTGAACCTTGGGAGGCTGCCTACATACCCAGCCTAGAAGGCAAGGATCAAAATCCGTGTAGTTCAATTTAAAAAATGAATTAATGATCAAGTTGTTCTTGGGGACAACGACCTAAAAAATGATGTTGGGACTTACACATGGTTAGTGGCCCATAGAGAGTGTTATGGTTGAGGTTTGCTCTAAGCTCACGTGAGTCATACTCGGTGTGAGAAACAAGAGGTAGCAACAACCTTAACAATACATAGTTTAACGTCATGTAGGACGTATGAAGGGACTATGCAGTTTAAAGTCTTGCAGTTAGGACTATTGGTGATGCACAGTTTAGTGTCATGTAGCAGGGACAAAAGTACAGTTTAATGTCATGTAGGATGTATCACAGACTTTCTGTACAGTTTAACATCATGTAGTTAGTATGATGGGGACAATAGATTTTAATGTCATGCTAGACGAAAGGGGGACTGTGCAGTTTAATGTCATGTAGTGAGGACAAAAGAGTACACCATTTATCGTCATGTTGGACGCATTGGGGATTTTTTCCACAGTTTAGCATCATATTGGACGAAAGTGCGAATATTTTAAGGTCATATGCATGGACCGTGGATGGTGCAGTTTAATGTCATGCTGGACAAAAGTGTAGTTTAAGGTCATACAAGACCTTTGATGATTATGTAGTTTAACGTCTTTCCGGACGTAAGGGACTTTTATACAGTTTAGCGTCATGTAGTTAGGACGTCACAGTTTAACGTCTTGCTGGACGTAAGGGACTTGAAAAAAGTTTAGGGTCATATGCATGGACCTTTGATGATGCAGTTTAAGGTCATACATGACCTAGTTACAGTTTAAGGTCATACTGGACCATTTAGGGAACTTTTTTACAGTTTAACGTCGTGTGCGACGAAGTTGCAGTTTAAGGTCATACTGGACCATTCTTGTATAGTTTAACGTCATATATCAAGGACGAATTGGTGCCGCACAATTTAGTGTCATGTTTTAGGGACATAGTACATACTTTGCAGTTTATACAAAATACTTCTTCAAAAATCTGGCATTGGTTGGGGTAGTGATGAATTCTCCATCTATCGAGATTAATGAATAAGCTCCATTGGAGTAGACCCTATGTATTGAATAAGGTCCTTCCCATTATGGTTCAAGTTTGGGAGGTTTATTTCTTAGTATCATTGGTGTTCTGAGAACTAATACCAATTCTCCCTGAGTGAATGAACGAAGATGAACTTTTTTTGTTAAAAGCTCGTGCTATTCGATTCTTATAGACTTCCAAGTGGTGAAAAGTGCACAATCGTTTCTCATATAACCGTTCCAATTCATTCAATCGCTTTTGAGATCGCTCATCTGTAGATGACTGATCGCAAATGGATACTCTGAGCGAGGGTAATTGAACTTCAGTTGGCAAGACTGCTTCCATTCCATATACCAATGAATATGGAGTTGATCGCGTTGCAGTGCGGGTGGTAATCCGATAAGCCCATAAAGCGTGAAAGAGTTTATCAAGCCAAGACTTCTTATCTTTATCCACCATCTTTTGCAGTATATTTGAAAGAGTCTTATTGAATGCTTCTATCTGGCCATTGGCCGCTGCATGATACCGAGATGAATGGTTGGATTTGATGTTGTATTCTTGATACAATTTCTTCACCTCGGATGAACAGAAATTGGTGACATTGTCCGTCAATATGGTACGAGGGACACCAAATCTAGTAATGATGTTAGACTTGATGAAGCTAACAATGCATTTAGAACTGACTTCCTTGAGAGGTATTTCCTCTGCCCATTTGGAAAAGAAGTCAGTAGTAGTAATAATGTACTTAAACTACTTGGCCGTAGCCGAAGGGTAAGGTCTCACCACATCCATTCCCCATGTGGAAAATGGCCATGAGTATTTAGCTGTATGAAGCAACTATGGAGGTTGATGAATGAAGTTGGCTTGTACTTGGCATGAATGAAACTTATTTGTGAAATCAACACAATCTCGTATCATTGAAGGCCAAAATTATCCAAGCCTTTGAATTTGATCAGAAAATCTATGTCCAGACTGGTGGGCACCACAGACTCTTGCATTCACTTCTTTCATGACAGCCATTGTCTCTTCACCATCAATTCATCTAAATAGAACTCCATCAAAACCACGTTTGTAGAGAATTTTCTCTAGGTGATCTGGGCTATCATAAAGAGTAAAATTAACCACACGTCGCCGGATTTGTTCTTTCTCGGATCTATCAGGTGGAAGTGTTCCATTTTGAAGGTATTCCCTGATAGGTGACCTCCATCCTATAGTATGACCATATGGTTCAGGAATGGGTCTAATTTTATTAATTTCCTCTGTTCTAATTCGAACACAAGGTGAAATTGCACGACGGTGGGCAATACTGATGGTTGTCTCGTCCCGATTTGGATCTGCCAGAGCTGTGGCTATATTAGCCAGTGCATCAGCTTGAGCATTTTGTAATCTTGGGACATAAGAAAATGTCGATTCTGAAGGGAATTCCGCCATTAACTCTCTGACGTAATCATACAAAGGGATTAGTTCTTCTTTTCTAATGGCATAATCCCCATTGACTTGTTTGATTACCAGGTCTGAATCACCCTTCACCTTTAAGTGATTCACTTGTGCTTGAAGCACTAATTCCAAGCCTACGATAAGAGCTTGGTATTCAGCTTCATTATTGGTACCACCTTCCCACAATAATAAGGAATAAGGTAACACTGCCTTTTCTAGAGAAATGAGCACAATTCCTAAGCCAACTTTGTTGAATTTAGGATTTTCCATTTTCTTCCCTATTGGACGTCTGGAAGCACCATCAAAATACATTTCCCATGCTTGAGGACTTTCTTGAATAGAGAAGACTTCCTCATCAGGGAGTTCAATATCTGAAGACGTGTCTTCCACTGAAGGGTGTTCAGCCAGGAAATCAGCCAGAGCTTGGCCCTTTATCACCTTTTGAGACACATACTGAATGTCGAATTGCTGCAAAATAACTGCCGACCTTGCTAGACGTCCTGTAAGCATTGGACGATTAAGGATGAATTTGAGCGGGTTATTGCGAGATACCAATTGGACCTCGTGATGTTGCAGGTAGTGTCTCAACTTCTGAACAACAAAGATTAATGCCAGGCAGCACTTCTCAATACTTGAATACCGGGTTTCTGCTTCAAGCATAGTTCGACTGAGATAGTAGAGGCTGTTTTCATTCCCAACATCATTCTTTTGAGCAAGAAAGGCACCCAATGATCGCTCTAGAGATGTCACGTAGAGGATAAGTGGTCTTCCTTCAATAGGTGGCATGAGTACTGGTGGACTCAAGAGGTATTTCTTGAGAATATTGAATGCTTATTGAAATTCTTCAGTCCATTGGTAAGTGACTCCCTTCTTCATCAATTTGGTAAAGGGTAAAATTTTTCCTGCCAAATTGGCGATGAAACGCCAAATATAGGCTAATTTTCCTTGAAGTCCTCTTAATTCTTTAAAATTTTTTGGAGGTGACATACAAAGGATTGACTTGGTCTTCTCAGGATCAACTTCAATACCACGGTGGTGGACAAAAAAGCTGAGAAATTTTCCTGAGGTTAGCCCAAAAGGACATTTTAAGGGGTTCATCTTCAAATTATGTTGTCGAAGCTTGTAGAATATGACTTCCAAATCAGCTAAGTGATTAGAACGTTGTTTGGATTTAACCACCAAATCGTCTACATAGCATTCAAAAAACTTCCCTAAGAAGGGTTTGAAGATACGATGCATGGCGCGCTAATATGTTGCACCTGCATTCTTTAAGCCAAAGGGCATTACCCGGTAACAAAACACACCCTAAGGGGATCTGAAGGCTGTGGATTCCTCATCTTCTGGGCCCATTCGAATTTGATTATATCCAAAATATCCATCCATGAAGGAAAGTGCTTCATATCCAGCTATTGCATCAATTAAAAGTTCTGTAATCGGAACTGGGAAATCATCTTTAGGATAGTGCCGATTAAGATCTCTGAAATCGATGCAAACTATAATTTTTTTGTTCTTCTTCTTTATAGGGACAATATTAGCCAACCACTTGGGATACTAAACTTCTCTGATGAAGTTATCTTTGATAATCTTATCCACTTCAGATTCAATTTTAGAAGCATAAGTTGGGTGTGTTCTTCTCACGACTTGTTTAAATCCTTGATGTTCTTCTGGTAAACCGAAATAATGAGTAGCAACATCAGGATCAAGCCCCGGAATTTCTGTATAGTTCCAAGAAAAAATATCTCTATTTCTCTTTAGAAAAGAAATATACATCCCTTACTCTTCATGGGTCATGGCCGCACTGATTAAAGTGGGGCGTGGATCTTCCTTTGTACCCAGATTTATTTCTCTGAGTTCATCCACAGTGGTAGAGATACCCTCTTCAAATGCTGGAGGAGCATCTCTGAGATCTTCCTCTTCTTCTTTATCATGTGTTATTTCTTTCGTTTCTACTTTCATAGTAGATGACAAAGAATAATTTTCATGATCAGAAGAGATGTCAAAATTTTCACATTTTGAAGAGGAAGTTTCTATTTTTGACCCTATTGATGATGAAGAGTTTTCTTTGGGTAATAAAGAGGAAATTATGGATTGAGAATCGACATCATTGTTCACCTCTAATGTTTCTATAACTACTTCTGGCCTAATTGGATAAGTATAGACTTGTTGGATTTCAGCAGATGAAATGAAGACATCACCATTTGTGCTTGCATTACTGCTTGGTGGGTTACCAATTTGTCCCATGTTGTCTGGCTCGATTGCCGTAATTGACATTACAGATCTTTCCATATGAGTATTTTGATTTGAGTATACCTTGTCAATTTGACTGATAGGCAACACATAATCTGTACTCACATGTGTAAATGGATTTAATGGAATCTTCTCCAAACCATATGGAGCATTAACTTTGGTAATTTCCTTTGTTGTGGATTTCTCCTTTCCCTTCATGTGATAGAATTCCGCCTCAATGTATTGAGACTCACATGTCTTGAATGGGGCCTTATCACCATATAATGTTCCAACTTGACCATTGAAACAGTATTTGAGACATTGATGGTATGATGAAGGGATATCCACATGCTGATGTAGTCAGGGTCTTCCAAGAAAGACGTTGAAAGCTGAGTCTTGATCAACAATCATGAAATCTGAATTGGATACAAGATCTCCAAACTGAGTTCTGAGTGTAACTTCGCCCAGTGGTTCTTGTTCATTTTTATCATATCATTGTAACATCATGGTAGAAGGAGATAAATCAGATTCCGTGAGGCCCAATCGACGAAGTGTACGAATGGGCATGAGGTTGACTCCTGAACCATTGTCAATGAAAGCTCTTCGGACGTCTACACCATTGACCTTGCCAGATAAATACAAAGGTCTGATATGCCCATGCACAACATCATCTTCATCTTTATCAGTAAAAGATATTATTGCATGACATTCTGCAGGATTATTCTCTATGTGATAGACTTCAGCTGCAACAATTTCAGTTTCAAACTCCTGAGGACTTGACAAAGCCTCGATGAGTGCTTCCCGAAGATCTTTTGACAGATTCAAAGCATCCAGAATTGATAACTTGGATGGTACTTGGGCCAAGTGTTTCAATATATCATACTTTTTATCCAGAGGTCTGCGTTTCCCAACCGGAATATATGGTTTAGTAGGTACCTTGGAAGCAGATTCTTTGGAAGTTGATGCATCTTGTATTGGGATAGGAGTTGGCGACATCCTTGGTTTTGGAATATTAGACCGATTAGATCCATTTACTTGCTGAGAGGAAGAAGATGAAAAATTTAATCGGTCTTCCAAAATAACTATGCCATGACTGAATTTGCTATTGGTAGAAGAACTTGCTTGTTCTTGCTAAGCTCGCTAAAGGGCTCTACCACGAGTTTCTGCTGCATACACAGTTCTAGAAGGGGTAGAATTGGGGTAGTGGCTTCTGAAAGATCCAAGTCTTCCCCTATATCCTGAACATCTGGAACTTCCTCTGATTCCCTTGTTTTATACAGGGAATTCAGGCTCATCAAAATTGAAACTGCGACTGGCATATAGATCTGTTAATTGAATCATATTAACAGAACCAAAGATTAACTCTCCGTCTGATGAATACTATGCTTGATTAGCCTGTTTAGGCTGTGCCGTTTGGTGGGGCAGTGCACGTGGCTTTGAATTAGATGGCATGAAGTCTTCCAAAGTCAAAGAAAACTTAGGCTTTGACACATACTCATCTTCTTCTGATTCTTTCTTCTTCTTTGAATTATGCCGTTTCTTTGAGGACTTTCCTTCTGACAAAGATGGTTTTTCCGCAACATTCATGGGAGAAGACACAATTGGTTTCTTTAATTGTGTTCACAAAATAGCATGAGTTTGATTGATTTTCTTTCTGACCATCCAATGATCATACTTCTGTCCATTTTTGCTTTTGACTTCTTGCCATTCACCTTCCTCCTCTGGAACTGTAGCAGTAACACATGCTACCTGAGCTGAAGAACCTTTCAATTTGACTTGTCCCGAGTCGACCATATTTTTAAGGAGGTCTTTGAAGACAAAACACTCCTAGATGGGATGCCCCAATATTTGATGAAAGGGGCAATAATTGGGACGGTCTTCATCTCCTTCCTTGTTTGGCCTTTTGGGCCTTGGCAATTGAACCAGATTATTTTCCAAAGCCGAAATGAAGTAACCAGGGACTTGTTCATTTCGGAAAGATTTTGTTTTGCTCTTAAAATCCTCAAATTGTTTTCACCTTTGATCTCTTTGATCATATGGACGAAACAACCTTTGTTGTTGGCTCTCAGGAGGTGGAGCCCTTCGAGAAGATGAAGGTTTTGAAGTAGAAACAGGTACAGGCGCTTGTTTAAGCATAACTGTAGCAGTTTCTGCTTTACCCATTCTCTTTCCTGGAGCTGATGGAATTACACGAGATTTAGCCTTAGCCTGTATAAGGGAATCTTCAATCTGCTGAGTGATTGAAGTAAGGTCTCAAAACCCTCCTGTGTATTTCATAGGGATTAATGGCTTGCGTAATTCGCCACGCAGATTTGCCACACAGATTGGCAACAATTCTTATTGAGGGAGTGCTAAACTCAAGGAATATGTTAATCCCTTCCAGTGAGAAATGAAATCAGAGACTCTTTCATTCTCCCTTTGCTTACAATTTGTAAGATCGAAAATTGTTGTCTTTGGAAAAGTTGAGCTGAACTGAAGGAGGAATTTTTGGCGAAGATCCTCCCATCTGGTAATTGACCGGGATTGCAAGCTTGTATACCAAACAAAAGCTGGTCCTTGCAAGGTTCGCACGAAGCATCTGAGTTTCACTGCTTCTTACTGCTCCAGAGTTCCCATCATAGGATCGCAACAAGACACGTAATGCATCAAATGCTGTTCAGGATCGCCTGATCCATTGAAAATAGGGAATACAGGATTCCCAAAACTGGATGGAGGAGAAATTGAATCTACCCATTCAGGGTAAAATTTCTTTTATAGTTGAACTTGCGCACGTTTCCCTTCCATAGTTTCTAACCGAGCTGTTAATGACTCAATATTAGTTATTAACTTTTGAGAAACATCCGGTTGAACTTGGACTTGGGTAGGTGCAATGACTGGAGCTTGGACAGATGTGGCGATTGGTGCTGCAACTGATGGTAGAACTTCCAACTGTTGTTGCACTTGACCCATAGGATTAGACCTGTAAGGGTGTACTGATAGAGGAGGATATTCCTGATCCATCTCAGTAGCTGCAACAAATTCCCTTGGCTAACTGACTCTAGCACGCTCACGAAGAAGACTACCCTAAAGTAGTTCTGCATTCAACCTTCTTAATTCCTTCATTTCTTCCTCATGTTGTGAAAACCTTTGCTCTAGTGAGAGCGATTGACCTTATCCAGAGGAAGGATATGTAACATGGTTCTTTACCTTCCCTTTGTTGGATCGTTTTTGGAGAGGGGGAAGTGGGTTACTCGAAGGATTACCTAGGTTCTGAGTAATCCTTTGACTTCGTGTACGCACACCTTCTTCATTTGTGTTGGTGCGTACATCTTCTTGAGCATGAACCTCTTCATCTAAGTCCCCTGAGTGAGCCTCATTTGGTGGATCAAAAACAACTACATTGATGACATTGATTGATGCATAAATCATCGCATCCCTTCTATCAGCATTTCTGTGATATTGTCTTCTTCCATGTATTTGATGAGACATTGCCTTTTGTTGATTCGATCCCTCAGGAACTTCTAGACAAACCGTAATTTGGAGGGAATATCCTAATAATTGGGCGCTTCATTCCTCTTGATATTTCTTTCCTAATTGAGAAAAGACCGACTTTCTCTGAGGAGGGGATTGATGATTTGAAAAAGTCCCCAGTCCAGTGGACTGGGGCTGTTCATTCTGTTCCCGCTCAACTCCTTGGAACTTATTTGTTGATTCCGAGGGTTGGTTTAAAAGAGTCCCCAGTCTGGTGAGCTGGGGTGGTTCTTGACATGCTATGTCTGATAATTTCTTGAAAGTCCTCTTGATCTTGCGAACCTTAGTCCGGAAATTAGCTGGATGCATTAACCTGTATCCGCTTTTATCACCTGGTTCAAAAGACCGTTGGATGATTTCTGAAACTTCTGTCACTTGGTGACGTGCTTGCTCCAAACGAGAGGCCCATCCTCTGACACGAATACCGTTGCATGAGACCATTTTAGGCGGGCTTTGTTGACTGGAGAGCACCATGAAATGCAGTGCTCCATGAACACCCCATCCTCTGACACGAATACCAGATGGGGCATTGGCAATTAACTGACACAATCTTCTTAGTGCACCAAGGCATGAACGTTGAAGGGCTCTCTGCTTCTTTTCAGCCTTCAGATATCGAGAGACTGATAGAGACGCCAAATCAATCTGACGTTGTAACCCTTCTATTATCTTAAGATGATTTTCATATTCATCATAAGATAATACTTTCTTTTTCAACTGACAAAGAGTTTTCCATATGTTGAGAAGAATATCATGAATTTCATCTTCCGTCAACATTTCTGGAATATTATACTGTTGGTCAGCCAGAGGCCAAAACATAACTGGCACTTCACCTTTCGCCAGTTGTTTTCTCATGTTCAGAATTTCCTCTTTGTCATTTGATGAAGATTCTTCTACTTGATTTGACCAGAGTTGGTGTTTCCTTGTTACTTCATTGGATTCAATAGGATTGGTACAGAAATCATTGATCAAACTAGAAGATGCATGACTTAGGGGTGGTTCAGAGAATGACCTACACCCTGGGCTATCTTTTGATTGAGAAAATATTTCACCTGCTAGCGATGAAGCTTCAGACATGACTGGTTTCGCATTTGCAAGTGCCTCAAGATAAGAGGGATTTCTCAGCACTACATTGTCCACTGGAGCATTTTCCGGGCAATGTGTATCACTACTGCGGAGAGGACTTTTGTAGTAAAATTCATCATTATGGGGAGGACCACCATAATGGGTTACAGTAAAAGAGGAGATCTCTTTTTCCTTGGTCTTCTGACCACACAGAGGGTTCCTGTGGCTTTCATCTGATGATGAAACTTCAAGATTGACCGAATTGTCATGAAGCAAGCCTTCATGTGGAAGTGTCTGTTGAAGACCTTCGGAATTAATGTTCCCACTATTGGGAAATGAGGGAGTAGAATCTTGAATTTCAACAGATAATTGTCTGAGGGCTTCAAGAACTCCAGCATCGAGCAAGGCCTTGTTACAGATTGGACCTTGATCTCCTGACTGTGCTGGGCAGGTCTTTTTCTTAAACTCCTTCTTACTCGCTTTGGAAACCACTTGTTGACAAAAGTGGATGCTCTGAGTAGGTGTATGTGCCTAATCAGGAAATATGGCCAGGTTAGACTGACGATCTCTACTCAAATCAGGTGTATGTGCCTGACTTGGTTGTCCGTATGATATGGGGGAGTATGCCCCACAACCCTCTTGGACTGGAACAGATGTGTGTGTATGTTCCGGAGTGAATTGTTGATGTGTCACTCCACTGACAGGGATATATTTATGTGTCTTTCCCTGAGATGCCGCTAAAGTTGTTATAATATCCTAGCAGGAATCTAGAATATGATCTTGGATTTTCTTCTGCTCTTTCACCATTGATAGAATATGCTTAGTGACTTCAGCTGCCAGAACGGGAATATACGTCCATTCCGGTCTTGGAGCAGGTGTATGTGCCTACTCCTGTCCTCCTTTTCCTATCAGTGAATCCTGACAGTACTCAAGTGTGGGGGAAGAGAGTTGATTCTGCTTCCTATTTGTTGTCGGGGATTTCCGACTAACTTCTCCGAACGCTACCAAGCGAGACTGTTGGTAGGTTTGATTAATACTAGAAGGTGTATGTGCCTGCTGATTGCACTTCGCCAAATGTGGTTGACGAGATCCATCTTATGTAGTCAGACAAGCCTACTGACTAGCTGATGATGTATAAGCAGTTGTATGTTCCTGCCTATAGTACTCCATCGGAATTGCCTGGTGGGATTGGCGTGATGCTGCCAGGTGAGTTTGCTGGACAGCGGAATTAAAACAAAAAGTTGTATGTGCCCACTCGTTGCTTGCCACCAAGTTAGGTTGGTGGACTTCTCCGGAGATGGCAGAGATGAGAAACTGCTCACTGTTGACCAGATTCTACCTCTGGTAGTTCGTCTTGCCTGCTCGGGTTCGAGGAACCTAAGCCAAACGCCTGGAGTTGGTACCCTCATCATGTTGAGGGCGCACTGCCGCACGAGTCTGACGATGATTGTTGGGGGAGCTTTTAGGAAGGACTCCTGTCTTCTTGAATTAAGGCCCTGAGGGACCTTCTCATTCACTTCCTCAGAATAAGGGAGTGAATGGTGATTGCGTTCCGGGGATAACAACCCGAAACGGTTGGAGACGGTAGTCAGCACCGCCTGTTTCTTGATCACTGGTCGTCGTTGTCCGGACGACCGGTGTGAGTAGTTCACTTGGTGGGCTTGTCGGGCAGCCTCCAGAGTTGGGATGGTAACATGTTGATGGTACTCCTTAACTAGTGCATTTGATACCCAGCGTTGAAGATGCTGAGTAGGTGATGTCATTCTCAGAGCGGATGATGATCCAGCAGGAATAGCAGCAGTGGAATTTACAGCAGCAGTATTCACAGGTGTGAATTTGAGAGCGGTCATTATGGAAATGCAGAAGATCTTGGAAAAGAGTGCCTGTTTGATATAACAGACGTAATCAAGATAAATTCAGCTACTACATCTTTTGGATGAGCACATATGTTACTTACTGTCTTGTTAGCCCTCTCATTGAGTTTAAATAGGGGCCTAAAAAATAGGTAAAACATCATTTTTAATTTGGTTAAGGATTCACGTCGGGTTCACCATTTTTTGTTTCCCTCGGAATTCGGGGATGACCTCTTGATGGGAGGTTCAAACATTCTGATCGGTTTCTAAAGGGTTTGTTCATAGAACCGGAAACATCCAATGATTCCACATCCATTTGGACATACTTTCCAAAGGTAGGCGCTCATTAGTTTGTGGACTGATGAGGCTTAGGAATTTGCATTGGTCGAGAGGATGGGAGATCGGACTCATCACACCTTTTTGAGGGGAATTATTGTCTATTCCGAGACTCTCTTTATAGATTTAAGTTATGTTCGTGAATCCTTATTACATTACCAAGTATAAAATGAGCTTTCCTTTAGATCTTACAATCAATGATAAAATATGTACGAAATTTAGAGAATCTTTTATATGTATTCGAGGTTCTTCATCGATAGAAAATCATCTGTATTTATTAAAGATTCTTGGTCAATGGTATCCTTCGGCATATTTATATATAAGTCTCTTTGGTCATTATGATGACCATGCTGGTTTCAAAGCCACTCAGTGGGGCACTTGAAGTTTATTGTCATTCAGAAGGACATGGATTATTTCAGAGTTGGGATCGAACCCGTAGATGGGCTACCTACATATCCTTTGTTTTGGAAAAGGAATCAAAACCCACATAGTTCGAGTGGCGAGTATGATGTTTATGATTGATGGCTCAAAGAAGGATTTCATAATTACTTTTACCCTCTAAGCTCACGTGAGTCATGCTCAGTATGAGAAACAAGAGGTATTAGTAAAAAATTAGACAATTGGACCATGAAAGATGCAATCATAAGAAATGATGTGGGACTTATGTATGTTTGACTGCCCAAAATAGATGAATATTAGGATTAACTTCCTGAGAAGAAATCCCAGATCAAGGGTAAATTAGGATTGAGGTTAAAGGAATTATGACTGGGACTTACTCCTGAAAAGGAGGCCCAGGTTAAAGGAATTATGACTGGGACTTACTCCTGAAAAGGAGGCCCAGGTTAAAGGAATTATGACTGGGACTTAATCCTGAAAAGGAGGCCCAGGTTAAATGAATTATGACCGGGACTTACTCCTGAAAAGGAGGCCCAGGTTAAAGGAATTATGACTGGGACTTACTCCTGAAAAGGAGGCCTAGGTTAAAGGAATTATGACTGGGACTTACTCATGAGAAAGAGGCCCAAAATTAGATTCTCTCATCTTAAAGGATGAGGTTGAATGAATGAAATCTCAATCTTCAGTGACATAAAGATGTGTAAATCACTATGTTTTGAGGGATATTCCACATAATTCCTTTCATATAAAGAAGTTAAATCAAGAAATCACGCCATAAATGGCTTTGAAGAGTTTCTTGAAGACTAAATCTTGAATAGGAGAGGTGGAATGGCTTAAGAGGGGTAAAATGGGCAAGAATGGCACCCAAAAAGGCAGGGGTGCGCAAGTCCTGGCAGGCGCGCAGGTACTGCGTGGGCGCGCAGGTATACCTGCGCGACACGTTTGGTAATTGCGCGGTGTTCACTCAGTAGGGTAATACTTGAGCGACTTTAGGTTAAGGCCTTTAGAATCCTCTTGAGGTTCTTCCAAGAGAGGGGCGCGCAGGTTCTATTGAAGGAGTAAGGCGGCATGCAAGTGTGGCCATTTCCCTTAAGGGCTGGCCACCTCGGTGCGCAAGTGTTGATGAGTTTCAACACTTAGGCCTTCCTCCCCCTCTTTAGATCTTCCATTCTAGGTAAGAAATTATCTTAGAAGTGTTCCGAAAGCTTTGAGAAGAGACTAGGGTGCCGGGAGCTGAAATATGAGTTTTTGGAAAAATTCCTCCTCGAATGGGGGGCCCACATGGTCTATTTATAGGCAGGAGAAGACCCCGATCGGTTATCTTTTAGTGCGTGCAAGTGACTTGCGCGACCATTAGGGGTGCACAAGTATACTTGCTCGACCATTGTAGAACTTGCGTGACCCTTGCACAATATTCTTCTTATTCCTTCCTTTGTCAATTTTTGATATTTGTCCAAAGTTTGAATCACTTTGAGCTCAGATATTCCCCTTTTCCAATCTTTATATTCTATGACGAAAGGAGCATCAACAATACCCTGAGTCACACTAGTTATCTGGAGTTCCATTTTATATATAAAAGTGTTAATTTTATGTTATTCTTCTAAGTAGTTGAAATTATTTGTATAGAATGATTTCGAATAAATAATATTGACCTCCATCTCTGAAGATGTTTCATCAAATTACATTAAGTATTTATTAATACTATGAAACCCAATCAAAACTCCAAAAGAAGATTCACCAAACATATATTGAATCTACTAAAATGGTTGTATCACTCAATTACCTTATATGATCTTACAACCCAGTATCTTCTCATCGTTTTTCATGTTTTTTGACATAAAAAAGTGAAACAATACATATAACAACACCATTATTTATTTTTTTTCTTCTTATTCTTATAAAACCCAGGATATAATAGGATTCTATTATTATTACATTGGATTTGATACCCATACAATCTAACTCATCAACATAGGAATGAATCCTTAATATTCCTTTACTTTAGATATATAGTACTTTCCCCATTATCTGTAATCTCATATCAACTCATGAAAACCCATCTCTATAACCACCCTTCTTTTTATTACACACTTAAACCTAATTTATTACATAAAATATTCACTTGGTATGACATAGAAGATCGATAGGTATAGTGTATTTTGGGATAAGAACATTACATAACAACTTAGAACATAAATAACACAACATCTTTATTTAAAACTTCATTTACATGACCATTACATTCCCTCGTACTTATCATTGCATGGGATAACTTGAGGACATGCATAAGAAAAGGGTGATCTATAAATCCCAGTAAGGGAATAAACATGGAATAAGATGAGTAATACAATACATGTTAGACAATATAAATATCAATGGAGCACACGATAAACATGAACATAAAGGCATGATAAAGAATGATAATCATAAAATGGAAATGTGGCAACAACACCTAACTTGGAATTAGCATGAGCCAAGGCTCATTGCACATGGAGAATGAGTAAACCATAATTGCACATGATGAAAAAGTAAAACCTAGTTTCACTTGAATTATCATGAGTAAACACCCATTTCACATGACATATCATGATACTATACTTTACCCAATGCATTGGAGGGCTATCAGGGCACACCCTTCTTAAACATTTCATTTCATGCATTAGTGTGCCACATGGACCATGGAATCAATCAAAATAATAAGTTATTATACGATTAATTAATGTAGAATAAATACATGAAAGTACCATTCAATATGTATATGTTTATAAAGGTGAATACCCTTGATAGAGACATGGGTATGGTATTCACTACACAATGATCTTAGCTTGAAAAAACGTGGTGCAATTTCAGCAGCATAACAGTGTGACATAGGGATTCATGAAAATGGTTTATTAGAGAAAAATGGGTGTCTCATCAAATATAAATTAAATGGACAGGAATGGGGTCATATATATACATGTCCCAACGAACGTAATGGAATTTATATGTATAATACAAAATAATTACTTGGATGTAAAAGAGGAGAGAGAAATCTCTCAAGGAATTTCGGCATGGTAACGTGTGTACATGGGAGGCATTAATGAGAGATAAAGGGGTTTACCATCATCCAATAATAAATATTATAGTATAGGGGAGGTGATAAATCATACTCCAACATTTTTAAATGAAAAAAGGGCATAACAACTTAAAGAAAATTGGAAAAAAATGACAAAGGAAGAAATCCCTTACTCAGAAGTGTAATCCCAAAGGATTGGGAGAGGCTTGAGAGAGACTTATTGAGAGAATGGGGAACATTGGGAGGATTATAGAGAGAGGAGGGCAGGGGTTTTTCTAACTCTAAATTCTTTTAGTGAAGAGGAAGTGAGAGCTTGGGTGGGTTTATATTGGAAAGTAGAGGGAATTCTATATTATTTAGGTTTGGGACACCTCACATTAAACTAATCAAAACCAAAAACAAGACCAGGGTTTTTTCCCATGGTTTTTACCAAAGGGGAGTGGAAAAAAATATTTTATAAGTCATATGGACGAAATTATTAAAATATTGAGGGTTCTTATATGGAGGTGACTCACACTCTCAAGGAAATTCATTTAAAAAGTGAAAATGCTCTATAACTCTTGGAGGGTCAACTAGAGTTTTTTAAAATAAATAAAACAAAAATAAAATTATTATTTTTTTGATAAAGAACATATTGTCCGAACATATCATTTATAGTATTTTATTACATAACTATTGGGTCATTATGATGTCATAAAACACATTATATATTTAAAAAGTATTTAATTTTTACCCAAAAATTCAACTGTCTCAGAAAATTATGAAAAATTCACCGCTGGATAATTTCAAAGTCGTGATTCCAAAAGTAATATTAATTTTATCTAAATAATTTTATAAATATGTGAATTTTTTACTTTTAAAATAAAAAAACACATTTATTGAAAATTCATGGGTTTTAACAAAAACAGCTTTCAAACCGTAATAAAAATTATAATTGCATTCATAAAATTATATGATCATTTATATTTAATAAAAAGTAATTTAATTAAAATAATATTATATGAAAATATTATTTAATTCAAAGATCTATTAATTCATCAAAATATATTTGTTATTTTAATATTAACTAAAAATACTATTTGTGCTTTAAAAACTATTTGCAGAGTAACAATAATAAAATGAATGCACATTCTTTATAAAAAAATGTACATAGTTATAGTTCTATGGTATTGTTACATAACCCCTTATAACACCCACATAATAATTAAGGTTAAGGTGTACGATGGTGACAGACTCTTGGGGTGGCTCGGATAACATCGCTCGGGTGCTAATCTCTATTAACTTCCACTTCTCCCATAGTCGGTTCCACTCAAGCTTAATGTGTTCAAATTCGGTTTGGTCTTGGTCAAGAGTGAAGCCCAATGATGCCACCTCCTTTATGAGATCCAAAAAATGGGCTTCGTATGGGGCAATTCTACTAGATGAGGCCATCGCTTCCTTTGTCTGTGTAAATTGGATTTATTAAAGCCTTATATTTATACTAATCGTGTGATCACTGTTCAATAGCTATATTAGCAATGGTCACAATTACTAACTGTATTTTAAAATCCAAAAACATAAAACCAATGAAGTTCACATTTTATATAACCATAATAAGACATTTAATTAGATCAAGATGAATTTTCCTTAATAAAAGTTTGGGTTGTTGCAATATCTTTATTATTATTTTGATTCATAGGTGACTAGGGAATTAGGTCAACCATTTCAGAATATAAAATATCACCAACTAATTCAATTTTGATAATGTCATTTCACTTATCACATTTGTGTATGTGGATTTCCACTAAGATCTTGATATTATTTTTCCCCATAATTTTTGTCTCCTATATAATGATAGAAGTGTCCTCACTTTTTTCATTTTCAATTATTTCTCATTTTTCATCTCAGAGAAGAAAATATTTGAGAGTATTCCAATAGCCTTGATATTTCCTCATAATCTCTTCATAACCTCTAAAACTCATATGATATATTTGAATCATCCTCAAGATCTATATACATAAAACTAGTCATGGGACGTAATATATCTTCAAAATAACTCAATAGGTCAGGAAATATTTGGATACTTCTTTAGTAGACTATAATAAATAATTTAATTTACCAGATATCCACTATAACTTTACATCAATATCCCAATCCAAATAATTATTATATAACATTTCATATGTAGCTTGTTTCATCATCCTTTATCTTTAGAGAATCATATAAAACCTATACATTAATTAAAATTATCTCTATAGTTAGATAGCTTCTCAACATCATCTCTTCTTTATCTCAAGCATGAATCATAACTCATTATTATGTTTCAAAATTTACAGATGATCTAATCAATCATCTTACTCTCTTCCTTTCCAGTGTGAATAAATTTAGAAGAAATTGTTTTTGATTACTTTATTTTCAATAAATTCATGATCCACATTGATTCTATAAAAACATTCTTAGATCATGGATTATAATTTCATCATGATTTTTGGATCAATTAACAATTGGTTCCAACACCATTAGTAACTATTTACACTTAATTTTAGAATTTCATTATTAATTTTTTTTATAATGTTCCATAATTATTCCATTGATATTACATTAATCTCCATGAAGACTAAAACTTATTATTTACAAGTTTTTATCAGTGTTTCTTTCTAGAATTTTGATCATTTTGAAACAGCTCAAATATCATCCCATTTTAATTATTCTTCAAATTAAAAATATTGAATTATCAATATTTTTGAGTCCTTAATATCTTTGAAATTTTCTATAACTTTATGATCATTACACTTGGAAATTCAAAGAACTATATTTGTAAATTCTTATGATAAAGGCTAATGATTTTTGGAATAAGACTTATATTCACTTCCTCTATTGAATTATAGGTTCAATAAACTCTTACTATAGGCTCAAAGACTTCTAGTGAAGTATTATGGTGAATAATTATGCCTTGTTTAAATCCTTATGATCACGCCTTTATCAATGTTAAAAATAATTTAAAGTTATATGATTGGTAGGGAAGTTATACAACAAATTCTTCTAGTTAGCAAAATTTTTTGACCTTCAAAGTCATTTCATGAATCTCAAAGCCTTATGATCACTTTAATGTCTTATGTTTAGCACATGGAGTCTAAATATTGTAGTGAAATCGTATGATTATTAGTAAAAGACTTATTCTCAGGACATATCCTTTTTTATAAACTCAAACAACCATATTTTTGCACGTATAGTCAAAATTTCTTACTCTTTATATTTGTATTCTTAAAAAATATTCAATTCATCTAATTTTTTTTCAAATGATAGTTATAATTATTAAAATTATTCTAAACTCCTTCCAATATATTTTTGATGTATTGAAAAATATTTATCAAATCTTGAGTATCAAATAAATTCCACTTCCAATCTCTTTAAAAAATTTATCCATGTTATGGTAACACTGATTTAAATAGTAAACATCACCAATACACATGTATGGATTACTACCAATTAATTGTTTCTTCTATATTCCAATAAAATAGATATATATTAAAAATTAAAACATCGGATGAAGCTATTACCTATAGAATGGACTCATTTAATTCTCCAAAATATTTTAGACAAGACTCAAATCACTCCTTAAAAAGTGTTTATTTATCAATGAATATTAGTCCTTTAAATAATCTTATTAATATTGGATACTAAATAAAGCTATCCAACTTGGTATTTAGGTAGCAGTAACTCCTTATATATATTTAATTTTCAAAATATGAATGGAATTTTCAATTCTAATGGAATCTAAATCCAATATTCTTTAAACATGAGGCATGGGACACCTTTTTTAAACCTATTGGAGGATACTTAAACCACTTAGATCATCCCAATTATATAATGGATTTGATACATTAATAGTGAAAACAAATATAATAATCAAAGAAAGTGAACTTTAATCTTCACCTCTGGATTTCTTGTAAATTCTATATTTATGTTAACTGTCAATGTCATTATTCTCATCCCAATTGAAAATTAATTCAAAGGAGAGAAAAATTAGTCTCCCCCTTGTTTATTCCTTGGGGGAGTTCCAATTAAGTTCTTAAAATGTGATAAACTTCTTCTCTCATTATAACTCCTATAATCTTTCGCATAAGTGAAGGGTGGAAATTTCTTGATACCAATTGAAATTTATAAATAATGATATCATTTTTGAATTAAATTACCTTGAAAAAACATGTTTTACCATTCCAAATATTTCTAAAATATCCATAAATTCTATGATAGAATGAATTCATCTTGTGTTATTGCTTACTAATTACAAGTGAATATTATAAATGAAGATTAGTAGAAGAGTCAACTATATTAATGTGGAATCACATGATCCTTAGTGCTATTTCATCAATAAACTTCTAAAAATACTCCTCAAAAAACCCATTTTAGAAAACAAGAGTGGCTAATTTAGAAAAAAACCATTCCATAATCTAATAATTATGTGATACTAACTCAAAATATCATTTATCATGGTATGTAAAAGTCATATTTTCCACAATGTATATAAATATGCGCTCATCATTACAATGAAATCATAAAATTGAAGTGAAAGTAATTTAATTCCCCTTTTTTTCAAACCAAGACCACCTTAATGAATATAATTAGCACATATCATGAATGGACTAGGAGAGAGTGTTTCATACCTCACCCATATACATTTATAGGGTCTGTCGTGATTCATTATTTGAGGAATATATTAAATCACTAGTAACTATCACTTCTTCATGTGATCTCCCATAAGAGATAAAATCCATATTTCATTACCAATGGAGTTTTATTCCTGAAGTTATCTATATGAAATTATGATACAAGATGTAATTTATACCATTTAAAAAATGTACACCAATTGAAATTGTAGTCCATAGTGGTTTGACTTTCTTGTTGCTTCACTATGAAATCCATATTTAAAGAACAATCATCAGAATGTAAGAATGATTTAAACTTCACTACCCCCTATTTTGTATCACCAATAATTAGAAATATTTTTTAACATAGAAATTATTTACTTTGTAGCTATAATGTTTCTTGTAGTCTTCATTCTTAGATCCCCTTTAGGTTTCCAAATTTTATCTCTTTGGGATGAATTAATTTGTAGAGACCCGAAGCTTATCGTACATGGACATTACATTACTTTTGCGAAATACTTAGTACATAACAAAAACACACACACAAGGATCGTAATAGTTTAGTGTCTTTGGAAACTCGGAACGTAATCTTCTAATCGTGGGGAAAGATCTTCAATATCTCCCATAAAGATCTTCACTTTTTTTTTACCTAAAACCTTTCTTTATATCCCGGGGAAAAGAAAACATAAAAGGGTGAGCTCAAATGCTCAGTAAGGGTAAACAAAAGAAATATCAATCACATCATATTCATAAGAACATAACATTTTGGAAATCTTAACCTGCAAAAGAGATCATAATTTCATAACATGGAAGAAATCATGGCAGTGAAATGTAACCACAATAATCATAACTTAAAACACGAAACTTTGTGGCATTCACACATAATCATAGAGAATCATTTCTTGTTAGTCAAGACTCATTGCCAAGACTATCTTAGTGGACAAAGTCCCTTTCTGAATCGAGTAACCCTCGTTTCAGTCCTGTTTCACTGAACCGGTATAACCTACCATTCCAGCCATGTCTATCTCATGAGATATAAAATCATTACCCAATGAATTGGAGGGAGATATAGGTCCCACCCATCTTATAATGAATCCTTTCTTATGTGTGCCACATAATCATAAAACATACATCATAACGTAACCCATGTAATAAAAATGGGATTCTTAAACAACATGACATCATAAAACAATTCATATAAGATAAAGGAATTCATAAAAATATTTCCATCACAACATAATCAAATCCATGTAATAATAGGGATAAAAACAGAACCCTTTATTATCTTAGATGGAAAATAATTTTGATAAAACACTTGAACTCCATTCTTGAGGAAAATATCCTTTCTTTTTCAAAAACATTTTTCCTTTCTTAACATGTCATACAACTTTAAACTAAAAGAAGTTGATTAAAAATAAACTTGAAAACTTGTAAAGGAAGCTTCTTGGAAATAATGTTTTAAAAATCCATTCTTGCCGTATAAGTTAAAAAAAACATTCTTCGTACTTTTGTCGGAAAAGTCAAAAAGTACCTCGTACAACAAAAGATTCCTTTCATACATATTACTAAAAACTCAACGAAGGGTAAAAATGGATTTAAACAATTTTAGGTGGATGGAAATAATATTACATATTGATGAAACATGGATGTGGATGATAAAATACACCCCAATAAATACTTACGAATAAACAATCTCGGATAAAAATGAGATTGTGATATTTCCCTTACCTTAGGTCCGATTTGCTTTGTAAGTGTCCGAACCTCCTGTATAATGATTTAAATCATGTTATTGACTTATTACAGAATCATATTCATTGTTATGATATCATATATGGTTCAATTATGACATTATATTACCCTTTCTTTTGTAAATTCCATGTTAAAGAAGCGTTTTGGGTAAAATCGTTTCATTTATCGTAGGTGTTTTGACTTGTTGTTCTTGACATCATTATTACTTATATCATGATTTACTTACTTCCAGAATATAAAATATGATTTATATATCATATATATTCAGTATATATATATATATATATATAATATGTAGATAAATAAAATGAAAAACACCGTTCATGGAGACGGTAGTCCGTACGTACGCATGAACGCTGTTTTCCTTTCCTTATTGTCTTGAAATGGAAGTAAGTAGATGACATAAATATGTATATATATACATAAATCCAGTAGCTTTATAATGTCATATATTTCATTATTATTTCTTATATATACATTATAATCATTCTTAAATGGTTAACATGGAGAATGAATCTCATCGCGTCGTGGAGACGGTATTCCGTACGTACGCACGAGCGATGATATCATTTCTATAAATATTGAATTGAATTGGAGTGGATTATACAATATATCAGAATCAATATGATGTTGTAATAACTATGTATAGTTATTCTTTACACCATTATACCCATCCATGTAAGGTGGTGGTGGAAAATAGATTACACCACGGCGTGGAGACGGTATTCCGTACGTACGCACGCGCGGTGATTTCTTTTTCCGTAGGATGGATAGATGGTGAAATAGGGTTGTTTCATACTTATAATAACATATCAGTATATGAGTGATACTGATGTTATTACTTCATAATGAAACAACCTAAGAAGAAGAAGTGGAAGAAGAAATAAAGATGAAAGAATTGGTAACGGTAATTACCTCTTCTTTGAAGTGCCTCTTTGAGACCTCTTCTTAGGGCACTAAAATTGGTCTTTGAGGAAGACCATAACCTCTAGGATGTTTCTAGGGAAGTGGAGAGGAGAAATTGGCAGGGGTTGGCCGAGCTTGAGTGCTCAAATTGGTGTGAGGAGGAGGGGGAGGAGGTGTCCTTTTATAGGGGAGGAGAGGGGCACCTTAGGAATATCTCAAAATATTATTTTATATTAAAGTCAAAATCGGTTTATAATGGTTCCAAAGGGTCTTATTTCAAAGCTAAAGTGGGGATGGGTCGAAATCCTATCAACCAATAGGATTTAGACAAGTTAAGGGTATTATTTTAACCTTATCAATTAGATTTAACTCTAAGTTAAATAATTTAACTTTTACCGTGTCTTTTTGTTTTCTTTCACTATATGGTTAATAAACTTACTATAACATGCCAAACGAACCCCAAATTGTATATTAATAATACATATATCCTTATCTAAGTCATTTGGCCGAACCTTAGATTTTTAGAAATAAAATAACAATTAATAATATAATATTTGATTTAAAAACTATTTTGTGTCAATTTTGACACTATTTGATATATGATTTTTGTGAAAGTCATAACAGAATTATATGTTCGAACCAAGTTGATTAAATCAACACTAATATATCATAGTAACCTAGAAAATTAGTGGAATTCATAAAAAGTCTTAAATTACATTTATTTTGGTATTTATATTATTAATTATGTCAATATTTCATTAATAAGATAATTACTGCATCATCTTTGTGTCATAAATAAATTATATTATTTGATGTCTAAAAATTACAAATAAAATACCATCATGTAGGAAATCCTTTTAGCTTTCTAATGAATATTTACAATCGAATTTATCTTATTTATAACCCCATATTAGAAATGATTTACTTATTAAACTTTGATTTTAACTATTTTAACCCTTCTTTAAATAAATTAATAATAAATGTCCTAATCTAATCCAAGTGGGCCTAAATGGTCATATTTTATTCCTAAGTTTGTTTTTGGTCGAATTACACTTGTCCAATAGAATTAGGACATGTGTTAGGGTAATATTAATATCATATTTACCCTTAGTTACCCTATTTACTATTAACCGTGGTAAAAAAAGTAAAAAGTTACTATTCACCAAAAAATTATTTTCATTTCATTGAACCACATTTTAGTCCTTGATATTAACCGTGTCTCTCGGATTTTCGAAATTCCATTCACAGAAGAGGTAAAATTAAGTTTTATGCAAAATTCAGTTTTTAACCTACCACTTAGTAGTTTCACTATTCATCAAAAATTAATGTTTTTCAGAAAAATGCCAAAATTTCATCCCAAGCTATATTTCATATTCCGGATTCAAAAATGAAGTCTATTTTACCAAATTCATAACATAAAAGTTGCATTAATTAATTTTATAATTAAATCCCGCTGTTAAAACAAATAGCGTGTTTTTAAGAAACAATATCTATCAAAAGATTGACACTTGTTTATGTCTAGTTTAAATGTGAAATTACATCCAATGACCAACATTGTATTAAATTGTAAAAATATATTCTAAATATACTTTAAAACTACTCCAATTAATAATTTATCACTATTAATTATTTCGATTAAAAAAGTTGTTTTTTAATTATAATTTAGTAATTTTCACTATTCATCAGAATATGAAAGTTATCCGAAAAGTACCAAAATTTCACCTTAGGCTAAATTCGATACTCCGAATCCAAAAATGAAGTCCATTTTGAGAGTTAAAATTTCGAAAATTTAAAAAGTGGTTATTACTATTCATAACGGCTAGTTTTAATAATATTTTAATAGCATATCATTGTTTCGTGAAACTCAGGATTACGTACCACACACGCTATCGAGGAAGGTTGCGATTGCGTGTAATGCAAGGCAAGTCAAGGATGCGTGTTGTGCAAGCTCCTTTTGGTGTAGCGTATAACACAAGACATTAGTAAAATAAAAAAGAATATTTTTCATAAAATCTCGGGCTGTTACATTCTACCCCCCTTAAAATGAATTTCACCCTCGAAATTTGTCGGGGTTATAAATGGTTTACTATTCGAAAGTTTCTTTAATAGAAACCCACATCGTAAAAGGGAATACCAAAACTTGGCTTTAAAAACTAATGTATGAAATGTAACGATTACCCAAATAAACTAATCACTGGGTTTCCACATAGGTGAAAATATGGATATGGAAGAGAAATCTAACCATCATGTTCTGATGGAGAGTGGTAGAGAACATGGCTATGGAAAATCCAGTAATCACAAATCCATAGATTTGTGATGATATAAGGTACCATCTGATTCATCAGGTATAAGATCACTAGGACAACATTTTTGGTTTTCAAGATCATTTCCCTAAAGTTGAAAATTTGAATTAGAATAAATACTTACTTTATTTTGGTACAATCTCACTGTTGTTCGTGCCTTGAACAATTTCCACTTCATCTCTTAAATAAATGAAGTTGAATTTGTTATTCATGAAGTGTTAGCAGATCATGTGATAGAATGACGGGTCATTCCATCTGTCTCAAACAAAAGGTTAGCAAAAATTATATGCATAAGTCGATCTATAGTGAGATTAATCATATATGGTTCCTAAAATGGGCTTATACATCATATATCATACTGCTTAATATAATAACACTAGTTTCTACTAAACAGGGACTTCCTGTAGGTCAGTGGTAGGCGATAAAGGCCAGTCGCACTTCGGTTGTGGGTTCGATTCCTACAGCCTTGTCCGAAGCGATGGGTTGTCGCCCGTCCTACAGGTTGTCCTTTTTCTAAAACTACGTTACTATAACATCCCATCAATAATATCGAAAATCTTCTATCCTTAAACAATACTAACTTATGTCCAACATAATCCAGTCTAATCTTTAGGCTTATACATAATACTGCAGTCCACTCTCATAATATAGTGACAACGATTACCAGAGATTTAATACTGTCTTTGATCCCCACATATCATAAGATATGTCTTGTTGGTCACATTCCAAACATTCAAAGTCCTTAATCGTGTATTCTCTTGAATACCTTAGTGAAAACATGAGTGCAGTTAAAAGTTAACACTTTCCACATACCAAAATCCTCAAAATTCTATATACTCAAACCATGATATCACTTAGTCCTTATATCAATCATGAGCTCATGAATACTATTAAACATTTCATTTTCTCGTCTTCATTATGCGCATATCATCTTATTTCCAAAAAATATCTCAATCACTTTGAATACCACATTAATAAATATTGCAATACTCAATGATACAACATTATTTTGGAATCCCATTACATAAACACTTAATCATTCCACCACATCGTTGTCATATTCTATATTGCCAATAGTGATCGCATGTGATTTCCCTTTGTCCTTTGCCTTCAGTGGTTGCTCATGTTGATCATCACTAACCCTTGGATTAGGGCAATTATTAGCATAATGCCCCATTTCCTTGCACTTGAAGCATTGAAGTGTTGGTGGTGCGTTCTCTGCAGTGTTTGCTTTATTCACATCATTAGAAACCCTTTTTCCATTACTTCGACACTCAGCTGCTCGATGACCTTCTTTTCCACACTTAAAACATTTTCTAGTCCCTTTAAGACAATCTCCACCATGCTTCTTTCCACACTTTGTGCATAAGGAAACATTCATCTTCTTTTCACCATTATTCTGAGATTTCTCCTTGAACTCCATCTTTCGTTTCTTGTCAAAACCATGAGATGGATATGTAACACCAACTTCCATTTCTACCTTGATAGCACAACGCACAATTTCTTCATAGCTACTGAAGTCTCTTATAGCTAATGCCCTTCGAAGACTTGGTTTTAAGCCACTGAAAAATCGATCAACTTTACTTTCAGGTTGGATGATAATACCAGAAGCATACCTTGCAAGTATTGTAAAATTTGCTTCATAGGTACCAACAGATTCATCGTCCCTTTGCTTCAGTTCAAGAAACTCTTTCTCCATCTTTGTTCGAAGAATACGAGGGAAGTACTTACTGAAAAACAAGTTCTTGAACTCGTCCCATTCCATGGACTCAATTTCATCTCTTGGCCTCGTATTCTTGATAAGATTCCACCATTGATCAGCTTCACCTTCCAAACGATATACTGCTAAGATGACTTTATCATTTTCAGAACATTGAAGAACTGAAAATATCTTTTCAGTAGTACTGATCCATTGTTCAGCCACAAGTGGATCAGAAGACCCACTGAAAGAAGGTGGACGTTGCCTCATGAAGGACTCAATAGAATATTGTTCCCTTCTCTGCTCATTTGGAAGTCCAGAATGATTCATAGCTTGTGTAAGTATAGCAATAAGATTTTTCACTCCATCTCCCATAACATTTGTTTGTTCAGGAGGGCAATCATTGCATTGTCCATTGCATTGATCAACACGGTTCCTTCGGGTTCCAGCCATCGTCTAAAACCCAAAAAGAATAGTGTGAGAGGAAAAAATCATTCTAGGGAAAACAACATAATAAAGGGGGAGTACCTTCAATATCCAACATCTTAGGTTTAATTCTATGATCGTTAGCGTAATTCTATTACTATAACCTATACGTATACTTATCCCTAGGGAAATCCCTAGACATACCTTAGAAATATCTCTAGGGATCACACTAACGTTTTCGCATCCTAGTTTCCAAAGGTTGACTAAACCTTTCCTCTGATACCAACTGTAGAGACCCGAAGCTTATCGTACATGGACATTACATTACTTTTGCGGAATACTTAGTACATAACAAAAACACACACACAAGGATCGTAATAGTTTAGTGTCTTTGGAAACTCGGAACATAATCTTCTAATCGTGGGGAAAGATCTTCAATATCTCCCATAAATATCTTCCCTTTTTTTTTTACCTAAAACCTTTCTCTATATCCTGGGGAAAAGAAAACATAAAAGGGTGAGCTCAAATGCTCAGTAAGGGTAAACAAAAGAAATATCAATCACATCATATTCATAAGAACATAACATTTTGGAAATCTTAACCTGCAAAAGAGATCATAATTTCATAACATGGAAGAAATCATGGCAGTGAAATGTAACCACAATAATCATAACTTAAAACATGAAACTTTGTGGCATTCACACATAATCATAGAGAATCATTTCTTGTTAGTCAAGACTCATTTCCAAGACTATCTTAGTGGACAAAGTCCCTTTCTGAATCGAGTAACCCTCGTTTCAGTCCTGTTTCACTGAACCGGTATAACCTACCATTCCAGCCATGTCTATCTCATGAGATATAAAATCATTACCCAATGCATTGGAGGGAGATATAGGTCCCACCCATCTTATAATGAATCCTTTCTTATGTGTGCCACATAATCATAAAACATACATCATAACGTAACCCATGTAATAAAAATGGGATTCTTAAACAACATGACATCATAAAACAATTCATATAAGATAAAGAAATTCATAAAAATATTTCCATCACAACATAATCAAATCCATGTAATAATAGGGATAAAAACAGAACCCTTTATTATCTTAGATGGAAAATAATTTTGATAAAACACTTGAACTCCATTCTTGAGGAAAATATCCTTTCTTTTTCAAAAACATTTTTCCTTTCTTAACATGTCATACAACTTTAAACTAAAAGAAGTTGATTAAAAATAAACTTGAAAACTTGTAAAGGAAGCTTCTTGGAAATAATGTTTTAAAAATCCATTCTTGCCGTATAAGTTAAAAAAACATTCTTCGTACTTTTGTCGGAAAAGTCAAAAAGTACCTCGTACAACAAAAGATTCCTTTCATACATATTACTAAAAACTCAACGAAGGGTAAAAATGGATTTAAACAATTTTAGGTGGATGGAAATAATATTACATATTGATGAAACATGGATGTGGATGATAAAATACACCCCAATAAATACTTACGAATAAACAATCTCGGATAAAAATGAGATTGTGATATTTCCCTTACCTTAGGTCCGATTTGCTTTGTAAGTGTCCGAACCTCCTGTATAATGATTTAAATCATGTTATTGACTTATTACAGAATCATATTCATTGTTATGATATCATATATGGTTCACTTATGACATTATATTACCCGTTCTTTTGTAAATTCCATGTTAAAGAAGCGTTTTGGGTAAAATCGTTTCATTTATCGTAGGTGTTTTGACTTGTTGTTCTTGACATCATTATTACTTATATCATGATTTACTTACTTCCAGAATATAAAATATGATTTATATATCATATATATTCAGTATATATATATATATAATAGGTAGATAAATAAAATGAAAAACACCGTTCATGGAGACGGTAGTCCGTACGTACGCATGAACGCTGTTTTCCTTTCCTTATTGTCTTGAAATGGAAGTAAGTAGATGACATAAATATGTATATATATACATAAATCCAGTAGCTTTATAATGTCATATATTTCATTATTATTTCTTATATATACATTATAATCATTCTTAAATGGTTAACATGGAGAATTAATCTCATCGCGTCGTGGAGACGGTATTCCGTACGTACGCACGAGCGATGATATCATTTCTATAAATATTGAATTGAATTGGAGTGGATTATGTTGTGTCCTGGGCCCAGGATTGTTGGGCCCCCGCCAGGATTGTTGGCGCCTGTGCCCCGGTAACCAATCCCACATCGGTTGTGGAGGGAGATTGGTGGGTGCTTGAAATTCCCGTGCCTACCTTCCCCTCAGCAACGCGTTTTAAAGCCGTGAGGCCTGGGATAGCAACTGGGCCAGAGCGGACAATATTTCTGGGCCGAGGGATCCGATCCATCAATTGGTATCAAAGGGTGGTTGGTCTCGGGACCGGTGTGGGCTTGGGGGGGGGGATGTTGTGTCTCGGGCCCAGGATTGTTGGGCCCCCGCCAGGATTGTTGGCGCCTGTGCCCCGGTAACCAATCCCACATCGGTTGTGGAGGGAGATTGGTGGGTGCTTGAAATTCCCGTGCCTACCTTCCCCTCAGCAACGCGTTTTAAAGCCGTGAGGCCTGGGATAGTAACTGGGCCAGAGCGGACAATATTGCTGGACCGACTATAATTATTGGAAAACCCGCATGACTACCTTTCTTAGAAGCATAGGATATCCCATTTATAAAATTGTCATGCAAGGTTACACTTTGTCTACCCCCGAAGAATCCAAATGGACCCAAGCCGACATTAGAAATTTTGAGCTTGATGGCAAAGCCATGAATGCTCTTCATTGCGGCCTTGACCGAAACGAGTTCAATCGAGTTTCCACATGCACCTCCGCACATGAAATCTGGAAACTTTTGGAGGTTACCCATGAGGGGACCAACAAAGTAAAGGATACTCGATTGGACATGTACCGTCAGGATTTTGAGTCTTTTTCCATGCACCCAAATGAATCAATTTCTGAAATGTTTACACGATTTACTGACGTGTGCAATGGGAGAAAGTCCCTTGGTGATGATGTTTCAGCTGAAGCAATGGTCAAAAAGATTCTATGGGTCCTTCCGAGCTCATGGGCACCAAAGGTGACGACGATCCAAGAAGCTAAGGACGTCAAAAATATGTCGGTAGAGGAGCTCATCGGATCCCTAATGACGTACGAGATCACGATGAGGAGGCAAGCTCAAAAGGAGGGCACACCAATCAAGACTCCAAAGAACATCGCCCTCAAGGTACAAAAGGAAGTAAGCTTCTCCTCATCTTCTTCCTCATCTCCTTCCTCATCTTCCTCATCATCAAGCGGCGACTCGGAAATGGAGAATCTCGCCCGCCAAATGCACAAATTTATGAAGAAGCACAAGAAGAAGAAGAAATCTCGCAAGGCGCGAAAGCAAGAACCCGACAAAAGATCGGAGCCCAAGGTAAAATGCTACGGGTGCAGCCAAAAAGGGCATTACAAGCCCGATTTCCCACTCAACAAGAAACGGGCCACGCCAAAGGAAAAAGGAAAGAAAAAGGTCCTCAAGGCGACATGGAGTGACACCTCCTCATCCTCCTCCTCCTCCTCCTCGAGCGACCAAGGTACAAAATGCCTAATGGCATTTCATGAGGTAACATCTTCCGACTCCTCCTCCTCTTGTTCTTCAAATTCAAATTCTTTAAATCATCTTTCTTATGAAGAACTCTCACACGCTAGAGACCAACTAGAAAAAGGTTTTCATGCTTTATCGTCAAAATTTGTTGCTTTAAAAAAGTCTTTCAAAAAACTCTCCTCCGAAAAAGAACAACTTCTCAAAGAGAAGGAGGAGATGTCCCTCAAAATCCAAAATTTCCCAAATGTTGATTCTATGGAATCAACCATCAAAGACCTAAGGGAGACCCTTGCTAAGTTCACCCAAGGGGAACAAAATTTGAACAATCTCCTAGGTTCCCAACGAATTTCTAGGACCACTCAAGGACTTGGCTATACCAACCAAGCTTCCTCCTCCCATGCACCCACTGTTTTTGTAAGGGGGAGTTCTTGTTTTAAATTTTGCAATTATTGTAAAAAACCCGGGCACCTTATTTATGAATATAATTGTAAAAACGCCCGGTATGGTCAACCCAAAAGTTTTTTCTTTTCAGACGAGTTTTATAGGAGAAGACCCGCCATGAGACAAGTATGGATTGAAAAATCCCTTCTAGCGAGTCTCTCCGGGCCTAAAATTGTTTCGGTTTCAAACACCTCTCCCCAGTGATTTGTTGTTTTTATTTAGGGGGAGTTAGGATCGTTTAAACCCTTTTTACTTCAATTTCAAAATTTTCGATTCCAACTTTCAATTTCAACACTTGGTATCAAAATTTTCATTTCAAAATATTCAATTCGAATTTTTCATTCAAAACTTTCAGTTCAAACTTTTGATTCAAAACTTTCAATTCAAATTTCAAAATTCAATTGGTTTTTGATTCAAAACTTTCAATTCAAATTTCAAATCTCAATTGGTTTTTGATTCAAAACTTTCAATTCAAACTGTTATTCAAATTTTCATTTCAATTTCAAAAATCTCAATTGATCTTTCAATTCTCATATTTTGTTTTTCAAACACATTTCCCTCAATCAAGTTTTATGCCCCGTGCTATTTTGATAATCACAAAGGGGGAGAAATTTCTTGATTGATTGGGGGAGAATCCTTTTCATCATGCTTAGCAGTTCCTTTCAATTTCAGTATTTTATTTTAATTGTTTTGGTGATTGTGATCATCAAAATAGGGGGAGATTGTTGTACATATCGTTCCCCTCGTTGTTTGATTTTCATGATCACAATCACCTTCTTATTTATCTAATATTGTGTTTTAAGTGTTGTGGATGATAGGCAAGAGATTGCCAAAGGAATGGCCCAAGAAAGCATCTCAAGTGGACTGAAATTCAGTCCACCGGCCAGCCGGTGGACCTGGCAGAGGCATTGCCCACTGCCAGGCTCCACCGGTCAGCCGGTGGCTCTGTCACCGGCCAGCCGGTGGCACCCAGACTCAAGGGGTAGCTACTGCCTCCCCACCGGCCAACCGGTGGCCTCAGCACCGGCCAGCCGGTGGCACCCAGCCAGAACAGTCTGAGCTACTGTCTCAGCACCGGCCAACCGGTGGCCTCAGCACCGGCCAGCCGGTGGAGGCTGATCCCGAATCCTATGCCTTTTTGCACACACCGGCCATCCGGTGGGACTGTACCGGCCAACCGGTGGGCCCAGTCAAACTAGCCGTTGCAGTTTGACCAGGCTGGCCCACTTGGCTCCCAACGGCTCTTTTAGCCTCTCCAACGGCTCCGAAGCCTCCCCAAGGGTTCCATGCCTATAAATAAAGGCCAAGGAAGCCCCGGACACTACCCGGAACTATACGGAAGCCCACGGACATATTTTGCATCAAATGGCCAACCTCCGGCGACTTCCTCCAAGGGAACCCCAATAGCTCCAACAACTTCCACATCCAAGGAGCCCCTTCAAAGAAGCTTGGAAGCAGCCTTCAACATCTCCAATCAATCAAAGGCGCCCAAGACTTCCCCAAATACGGTTTTTATTGTTTTATTCCTTTTGAGCTTAAATTTGAGTTTGTGCCTACAAACTCCCAATTTTCTCATCCCCTCTTTCCTTTGGGTTTCACATCACCACTAAGGTGTGAAGAGGTTCACAAGCTTTTCCTTTAAAAAGCTTGAGACGTAGGTGAGCTATCCTTCACCTGTAAGAAGGATAGTGGGTTCTTGCTAAACCATTAAAAGCAAGTGGATTCTTGCTCAACCACTAAAAGCAAGCTGTAATAGGTCCTGGTGCTACCTCAAAGCCTAGTGGGTTTCTTGCTAAAACCATTGAAAAGCAAGCGGTAGGAATCTCTCAACGGTTGAGTTGGGAGCGGAGACGTAGGCCGGGTTTTGGCCGAACTCCATTATCAATTTCTTGTGTCTTGCCTCTTTACTTTCCGCTGCATTTTTAACTTTGATTTTAATTTTTTAATTATTTTTTAAAAGGCAATTCACCCCCCTCTTGCCATCATTCCTCGTTTGTTCTGACCCAACAATTGGTATCAAAGGGTGGTTGGTCTCGGGACCGGTGTGGGCTTGGGGGGGGATGTTGTGTCCTGGGCCCAGGATTGTTGGGCCCCCACCAGGATTGTTGGCGCCTGTGCCCCGGTAACCAATCCCACATCGGTTGTGGAGGGAGATTGGTGGGTGCTTGAAATTCCCGTGCCTACCTTCCCCTCAGCAACGCGTTTTAAAGCCGTGAGGCCTGGGATAGCAACTGGGCCAGAGCGGACAATATTGCTGGGCCGAGGGATCCGATCCATCAGATTATACAATATATCAGAATCAATATGATGTTGTAATAACTATGTATAGTTATTCTTTACACCATTATACCCATCCATGTAAGGTGGTGGTGGAAAATAGATTACACCACGGCGTGGAGACGGTATTCCGTACGTACGCACGCGCGGTGATTTCTTTTTCCGTAGGATGGATAGATGGTGAAATAGGGTTGTTTAATACTTATAATAACATATCAGTATATGAGTGATACTGATGTTATTACTTCATAATGAAACAACCTAAGAAGAAGAAGTGGAAGAAGAAATAAAGATGAAAGAATTGGTAACGGTAATTACCTCTTCTTTGAAGTGCCTCTTTGAGACCTCTTCTTAGGGCACTAAAATTGGTCTTTGAGGAAGACCAGAACCTCTAGGATGTTTCTAGGGAAGTGGAGAGGAGAAATTGGCAGGGGTTGGCCGAGCTTGAGTGCTCAAATTGGTGTGAGGAGGAGGGGGAGGAGGTGTCCTTTTATAGGGGAGGAGAGGGGCACCTTAGGAATATCTCAAAATATTATTTTATATTAAAGTCAAAATCGGTTTATAATGGTTCCAAAGGGTCTTATTTCGAATCTAAAGTGGGGATGGGTCGAAATCCTATCAACAAATAGGATTTAGACAAGTTAAGGGTATTATTTTAACCTTATCAATTAGATTTAACTCTAAGTTAAATAATTTAACTTTTACCGTGTCTTTTTGTTTTCTTTCATTATATGGTTAATAAACTTACTATAACATGCCAAACGAACCCCAAATTGTATATTAATAATACATATATCATTATATAAGTCATTTGGCTGAACCTTAGATTTTTAGGAATAAAATAACAATTAATAATATAATATTTGATTTAAAAACTATTTTGTGTCAATTTTGACACTATTTGATATATGATTTTTGTGAAAGTCATAACAGAATTATATGTTCGAACCAAGTTGATTAAATCAACACTAATATATCATAGTAACCTAGAAAATTAGTGGAATTCATAAAAAGTCTTAAATTACATTTATTTTGGTATTTATATTATCAATTATGTCAATATTTCATTAATAAGATAATTACTGCATCATCTTTTTGTCATAAATAAATTATATTATTTGATGTCTAAAAATTACACATAAAATACCATCATGTAGGAAATCCTTTTAGCTTTCTAATGAATATTTACAATCTAATTTATCTTATTTATAACCCCATATTAGAAATGATTTACTTATTAAACTTTGATTTTAACTATTTTAACCCTTCTTTAAATAAATTAATAATAAATGTCCTAATCTAATCCAAGTGGGCCTAAATGGTCATATTTTATTCCTAAGTTTGTTTTTGGTCTAATTACACTTGTCCAATAGAATTAGGACATGTGTTAGGGTAATATTAATATCATATTTACCCTTAGTTACCCTATTTACTATTAACCGTGGTAAAAAAAGTAAAAAGTTACTATTCACCAAAAAATTATTTTCATCTCATTGAACCACATTTTAGTCCTTGATATTAACCGTGTCTCTCGGATTTTCGAAATTCCATTCACAGAAGCGGTAAAATTAAGTTTTATGCAAAATTCAGTTTTTAACCTACCACTTAGTAGTTTCACTATTCATCAAAAATTAATGTTTTTCAGAAAAATGCCAAAATTTCATCCCAAGCTATATTTCATATTCCGAATTCAAAAATGAAGTCTATTTTACCAAATTCATAACATAAAAGTTGCATTAATTAATTTTATAATTAAATCCCGCTGTTAAAACAAATAGCGTGTTTTTAAGAAACAATATCTATCAAAAGATTGACACTTGTTTATGTCTAGTTTAAATGTGAAATTACATCCAATGACCAACATTGTATTAAATTGTAAAAATATATTCTAAATATACTTTAAAACTACTCCAATTAATAATTTATCACTATTAATTATTTCGATTAAAAAAGTTGTTTTTTAATTATAATTTAGTAATTTTCACTATTCATCAGAATATGAAAGTTATCCGAAAAGTACCAAAATTTCACCTTAGGCTAAATTCGATACTCCGAATCCAAAAATGAAGTCCATTTTGAGAGTTAAAATTTCGAAAATTTAAAAAGTGGTTATTACTATTCATAACGGCTAGTTTTAATAATATTTTAATAGCATATCATTGTTTCGTGAAACTCAGGATTACGTACCACACACGCTATCGAGGAAGGTTGCGATTGCGTGTAATGCAAGGCAAGTCAAGGATGCGTGTTGTGCAAGCTCCTTTTGGTGTAGCGTATAACACAAGACATTAGTAAAATAAAAAAGAATATTTTTCATAAAATCTCGGGCTGTTACATAATTACCTTTCATTTTTAACTTATTTGTTAGGTAGAATTAGTCTCCTTTCATGATATATCATAAAAATTTAACTCTTTGATTCTTTCTAAAACTTCCTAGGTTCTTATAACTGTTATTAATATATGATCAATATATATATATATAAGTATGTTCACTTCTTTCATCATATCTATTTCTTTATGTCATATATGAAACTTGGGATGCTTGGCTCTTTCCCCTTTTCTTAAATAACTCCATATTTTCTAACATGGTAGTCATAAACTCGATTGGAGTGGGTCCAGTTAGACTGAACTAGTCATACACAATTCCTTTCATCTTTAACTCAAAAACCTTGGAAAACTTCTCACCAATATTCTACTTATTTATTAAAGTTTCATTCTGAATAACATTATCCATATTATTATGCCCCAAGGTAAAAATGTATAACATCTACTGAACATGTGGTGATCCTTTATTATCATCATCATGTGAGTAGTACCTATAAGGATTTTATACAAATTTCTCTAAATAGTGACCACTGAACTTTTACAACTCACAAAAGTTTTCAAGTGATTCAAATATATTCTTATAGGCCATATTTCTCCATTTTTGTGAATACAACTTCTATAAAATTGGTTTTTGAATTATTTTATCCTCATTTAAACTTTATTATATAGTTTTATCATTTGAATAAACTATCCTATTATGATAAAAATCAATATAATTGTGCTGAAACTTCTAGAAACAACAATAGTTTCTGAAAAACCTCTTTATTTTATCTTTTATTACAGGATGACTATATTTTTGAGATTTATGTGCTTGATAATATTTTAAAATTTCATTATTTTTATTGAATATATTTGGGTTATGATACTTATATATTCTCTTAAATCCAACCATTATGTTGTCATGGGGTTTTTATGAATTTTAAGCTCCAAAATTTTCATACTTTTTGATTTTTTTCTCGTACATGTAGTGAAAATATATTTAGCATTAATAGATTGAATTGATATTTGTTTAACCTTCCTCCAAGAACTACTATCAGATGAATATACATAACATTCCAAGCTCCCATTTCCAATAATTTTATTTCCATACTTATTTCATAGATTTGTGTGGAAATACATTTATTCTCAGTTATTTGGGAAGGACTATCTTGGCCTGATTTCAGATTCCTCAATATGATTTCAAATTAAAAGAACTTCATACTAAGTGTACTCATTTTAACCATAACTATGTATAGTTTATAATGAAATTATTTTTTCAAAATTTTCATCTTAAATTCATTTAACTTGCTACATTATTTCTAGATACATTCATTCTCCTTCACCTTTTTTATTTTTTTCTCCAACTAAGAATTCATTACTTCAATAACAACTTGATAGGAATATACTTATAAATGGATCTAATTTTCAAAATAGTTAATAAAATTTAATTTTTAATCAAGGTGGTATTTCATATTTTATTAATCCAATGAGAATATTTCACCTATTAATCATTAAAAAATACTCCCTGTCCTTTGTTTCTTTGATGTGAGATTTTCATTTTTTCAACTATCCTGCCAATGGGTTTTTTACATTTCATTAAAATATTTTTTTGGTGTGATATTTGATCATATATATCCATAATAAACAAAAATATTTGATGAAAAACTTTATTAATAACTTTTAATAAAAATTATCCAACCTCATAATAGTTGTTATTAGTAGCTTTAATCCCATCAGTCATATCACAATAAGAACTAGTGGCACATTGACTACCTCTAGGTTGTGGTGATTATTATTTATTTATTGAGGTACTTATTATATTCTTAATCTTTTTATTTATCCTATTATCATTAGTATTGTGTGATACTTACATATCTATAAAAAAATACATATATTCAGATTCTTCCACATGAGTTTTGTCAATCATCACAAATATTCACTTCATAATATCAAATTAAATTTACTAGGTTGTGAAAATATATCCAATCAGAATTATCCTTTTTTATGATAGTAATTGAGAAACACAATAAGATTATTATAGACTCTTTATATGGGTGAATATGTCATTAACTAGTTTTTACAAATTGAAAATTCTCTTATGAATCTTAACTTACTCAAATAATTTACCCTATGTTTTCAATTACTGAAAATGATTCCCTTATTGTTTTTACCTAGAAAAAATAAACTTAATATAGAAAATGAAGATCTAAAAAGGGTAAAAAATATTTTTAAAAGGTATGGAATAAAGACCCAATACATTTCTTGATTTCTTATTTACCATAATAAAGGAATTTCTACTATAGTTTAGGAGACTACAATGGGTTCAGTGTTTCGAACACCAATAATGCAAGAGTCTCACTTGACTTAAAAATCTTTATTTTACAAATGAAATCCTTCAATATATTCTTAATATATCTATAATGAGATTTAGTGATCTCCCTATATTCCCTAAGTTTCACAAATTCTATATATTCCCACCATATATAAATAAGCATTACTTTGAAGTTATCATTTGAAGTAGAAACAAAAATATTCACTAGATGTGTCAACATAAAAAATAAAAATATCCTCATTCTCATAAGAATCATATTTTAATGTCAGTAAATCTTCAATATTTCTCTTCAACTCGGTCACTACTCGTATCACAACTTCATAGAATATTTATTGAATCTACTTACTTGGATATCTCACTCAATGAGATTCTATGATAATTAAACACTACAACTAGTTCAATTTATTTAAGTTCTTTGACTCTAAAAAATGAAAAAGTACACTGTGGGTTGGTCATTCCCTTTCTTCTACCTATTATGCTTCTGTAACAATGAATTTGTTAGGAATACAATATTCATCATTTAGATTTAATACCAAAATGATCTAACTCATCATCACAGTCTCAAATCCTTCTTCTTATTCTTCTACATTGAGAGTTGTAGTGTTTTCTATATTATCTTTAGTATGAATCAAATCAAAAATGCTGAGATCATCTCTATTTATTTTTCTTTTCATATATAGGTCAGTAGGAAATTATTATAACCCTTTTCAAATATAAAATATCCCCAAATATTTCCATTCCCATGATCTCATTTAATTTCTCATATTTTTTATACATGATCTTTCCCTATGTTCTCAATATCCTTTTCTCTCTTTTCCATTTATCCTACATAATGACAGGAGTTCCCTAAATTTATTTTCTTTCATATTTTCTCTCAGTCAAAATCAACTATTCTAGAGTATTCCAACAGCCAGAATACTTCCTCATATTCTCTTTTTTTCCACTCAAACTCATAATATCTCATGGAACATTCCTCAAGATAAATTTACATCAACATGCTCACATGACACAAAATCCCTTTAAAACAACTCGGGACCTCAAAAAATAGTCTCATATTTAACATCCATAGTTTTTAAAAGGAATCATGATGGCATATATTTCTTGAAAGAACTAAATATTTTTATTTAAATGTGATCGTTATAAATTACCCATTAAATTTAAAATATGAATAAGAATAATTGGTTTATGAAATAAATATAATGTAATAAATCAATATAAATGAATTGGTATGTTAATAGATAATAATAACATAATATATAGTAAAGTCATTTTATTCATCATAAAGACATTTTCTTCAAATATGATTTTATTTCTTTTTATGAATAAATATTATATTTAATTTATCGATTATTTTAAATATTAATTTGAAAAATTAAATTCGTATTTGAAATTAACATATCATTTTTAGTCTATGCTAAAATTTTGAGAATTTTATAAAAATGTTATATTTTTTCTAAATAGTAAAAAATGCAGTTTAGTTTATAAAATAAAGTATTTGTTTGTTACAACATCAAGTTATAAATATGATATAAAATTTACTAAATTTAGTTAATAAATAAATATTTATATTATAAAATAAATTTTGTATATAAATAATTCTGAATATGTAAATTATATTTTTATTGATAATTATAAATAAATCATTGTCAGTGTCGACGAAGTGCCTCGACAGCGCTAAAAATTTTAATTTGGTTATTTATAAATAATTAACAGGAGATATAATTATTTTAATGAAATTTTTATTAAAAATTATGTATAATTAATTATTTTCCTTTTAATTTATAATTTTAGAGAAATATAACTTGAGCCTTATCCAAATGTCTGTGCAATGCTTGTGCAAGGGAAAAAACACAAATTAACAAATTAAAGAAGTTGTATATGAATGGATCTGAGTAGATATACTAATTTAATTAATATAAATGTTTATATTGAACCTAATTAATTTATTTTTATGATGGTAATTTTTTTACTTTTATATAGTAAATACTTAACATTAATGGTTGTTAAATGCTGATGCAGTTCCTTTGAAAGCAGAAGAAAGATATTTAAAATGCCTTTAATTAAAATTACAAGCACCACAAAATGACCAAAAATATGAATAAATATTTTTATATAATAAATTTTTGACCATTATATTAATGTTATTTGAATTTGGGACATTTTGGACACAAATGAATCACTTTAATCCCTTTATAATATTTTATTTAAAAGGAAGTCAAGTTGTTCACACTATAGTTCTATATCTATATAGTATTTTAATATTTGGTTTTCGAGAAGTATTTTTAAAAAATAAATAGGTTTATGAAAGATAATAAAATAATCTTTTTTTAAAGAATTTTATCTTTAACATTTATGGAGTATATAACTACCTTAATGACTTGCACAATGATGATACAATATTTATTTAATTAATGAATAAATAAAATTAATGATATTAAAAATAAAAATACTATAATTTGAGTTAATTAATGATTTATATAGATTAATATTATTTTTATAAGATATAATAAGATATTAGATTCTAATTTTAATCCTTTTTGATGTTTTAAAGTCATAGTTATGAATAGTATTTAATTTGACAAAAAATATTTTTCATGAATAAAATTTTATAGTAAATTATTTTAAAATTTTAAAAAATTACGAACAAGGAAAAAATGATAATATTAATTTTAAAATGTGATCTGATGTGATTTTACAGCCTTTTGAAAGTATTTAACCCTATATTAGACTAATTATATTTAAATATTTTCTATAATTCCTAATTTTCCTCTCACCTCAATTATAAACAGGGATTCTTTCCTTCCATTAATTTCATTACCATGAGCCTCAAATATCGACCATATACTACCATATTATTATCTACACTTTCTTATCTATATTATAGAGGTGTTATTTTAGGAATAACACCATCTTTTGTGGTCTTAAGGTGTTAAGTAATGCAATTTTCTATAGAAGATGAAGATACATGACATGCAGACTCAAGGTTGGGGTGTGTTTTATTTCTAATGTTTATTTTTTAAAAATTATATCATTATTTATAAATTGGTTTTGAATTTATATGAATGTAATTCCTCTTAGTAGATATAACCATATTCTAGAATTTCTCAGGACATTTCATGCATTTTAATATAAGAAATCGTGTTAATTTAAATGTGTCTTTTAAATGTAAGTAATTATTTTCTAAAAAAATGGATTTCTCCTAAATTTCATTTAAAGAGTGAATTTTCCAAGATTATATGTCATGTAATTATTTTATTTTACAAAAATAATATATTTAATATTTTGGAATGTTTTTAATGGGTTATTTATAAGTAGGATAAATCTTCAGAAAATGAGTTCTCTAAAAATTTAATTTAGAACTTGGGTATCAGGAGGGAAACTGAGCAATGGGGAGTGAACCCATGGCCTCACTATACATTTTATTACTAATGATATTTCTTGTGTCCAAAAGGGTTTTATAAGATCTTATGAGTATCATTTTAGTCCATACAAATATTAATATTTTCAACAGATTTACAAGAAAAATCCAATTGTTTTCAAATATTTTTTTTAAATTTATTTTAAAAATTTGTTTTTTGTAATGTTTTTATGTATATCCAATATTTATATTTGAGAAAACGTATTTTAAAATATTTTTTAATGGGTTTTAATAAAAACTATTTCTCTGGTTTTAAAACCCATTACTATGAAATAGAATTCTCATCTCATGTTTCAAAAATGTTTTCTCAAGAATGTCATTAAAGTTATAAGACAAGTGACTTATCATATAGAGTTAGAAAACATTAAGTGTTTTAGTTATTTATTTTATTTTTGTAAAAATCTATGGTTTTTTAATGTATTTTTCTAATTCTCCAAAACCTAGACTGGAAAAAGTCATGATATATAAAATGTTGTGTGTATTTTTTCAGTTGTATTTATTAAATAAAAGAAACTACATTACTATGAAACGAATCCAAAATAATGGGGTAGGGCCTTCACACTTGGGATCAGAGCAACATTGTAGATATCTTTAGAGATTAAACATTGTCATTTTGTTAGAACAAATATTAGAGATAATTTTTTTTGAACTTCTAGGTAATTAAGTTCCCTTTGAAGATAAAGATTTTATTAATTATAAATATAGAAATTATTAATTTTATGAAGGTGGACAAAATTTTGAGTGAATAAATAATTCGGGGGGTATAATGTGACATCATGAGATTTTAAAAGGATCCATAATTCCACATCGATCTTTAATGAACAACTAAATATTATTATTTAAATATAACCATTATAACATAGTCATTAAATTAGAAGGCATGAATATGAATAATTGATTTTTTAAATAAATATAATGTAAGAAGTAAATATAAATTTGTAGGTAAATTATTAAATGATAATAAAATAATTTATAGTAAAGTCATATTATTTGTTAGAAATATGTTTTATTTAAAAATGAATTTTGGTGATTTTTAAGAATAAATTTTATATCTAACTTCTATAATATTTTTAAAATATATTTAGAAAAATTAATTTCATTTTTTAAATCATTTTATCAAAATTAGTATATGGTTAATTTTTTAGGATTTTCTGAAAATGTTAAATTTTTGGCCAATACAGAAAAATACAGTTTTTCTATAAAATTCAGAACTTTTTGTAACAACCTCAAGACATAATAATGATATAAAATTTATTAAAATTACTTAATAATTAAATAATTATATTATAAAATTAATATTTTATATAAATAATTCATAACATTTAAATTTTATTTTTTTTGATATGTATAAAAGAATCATTGTTAGTGTCGACAAAGTGTCCACACAATGCTAACAATGTCAATTTTCTTCCTTATAAATAATAATCGAGAGGAAAAATTATTTCCACTAATTTTTAGATTAAATATTATGTATAATTGAAGTTTTTTTATATTAATATATAATTTTAGATCTGTATAACATGATCCATATCCAAATGTATGTGCAATGCTTGTGCAAAGCAAGAAAATACAAATTAACAAAATAAAGAAGTTGCATTGACATGTATGTGAGTAAATATAATTATTTAAATAATATAAATGTTTATATTGAAACCATTTTATTAATTTTTATTATTTTAATTCAGTTTTACTTTTTATATAAGAAATAATTAACTTCAATGTTTGTGCAACATTGATGTAGTGCATGTGCAATCAAAAGGAAAATAAATAAAATGTTTTTAATTAAAATTATAAGTACCATAAAATGACCCAAAATATGACTAAAAAATATCCTATATAATTTTTTTAACCATTATATTAATTTGACGTATATTTGTAACATTTTGGACCCACATGGACCACATTAATACCTTTGAAATAATTTATTTAAAAGCAAGTCAAGTTGTTCACACTATAGTATTTAATTCATAGAAAATTTTATTATATGGTTTTACAGAATTATTTTTTGAACATAAACTATATTTAAAAAACTAATAAAAATTTCATTATAATTTAGTTTTATTTTTATATTTTTGTGAATATATAATTATGTTAATGGCTTGAAAAATGATGATGGAGTATTTATTTAATTAATGAATATATCAAATTAGTCATTCTAAAAATAATAAAATAAATATAATTTAAGTTAATTCAAAATTTATCTAGATTAATATGACTTTTATTAGGTAAAATAAAAAATTAGATTCTAATCTAAAACTTTTCTTATGATTTAAATTCATAGTTAAAAATACTGTTTAGTTGAAAAAGTATTTTTCTTGAATAAATTTTTATTACATTATTTAAAAATCAAAAAAATAATGAACAAAGAAAAAATGATAATATTCATTTGAATATGTAATATACTATGATTTGGATACCTTTTTAAGTATTTGAACCTGTATTAGACTAACTATATTTTAATATTTTAAGTAATTGTTAATTTGTCCCTCACCACAATTATAAACACAAATTATTTTCTTCAATTAATTTCATCACCATGATACTTCAAGATCAAAAATATACTGGAAATATTATCTTATCCACTTCCTCTCTACATTCTATAGGCTTTAGTTTAGGTAGAACATCATATTTTGTGGTCTTAAGGTGTTAAACAATGTTATTTTCTGAAGAAGAGTAAGATAAAGACATAAAAAATCAAGGCAGGGGAAGTTTTTATTTTAAATGTTTATATATTAAAAATCAATATTTTATTAATAAAATATTTTTTATATTAATTAATTTCATACATGTTATTAGGTATTTCCATATTCAATAATTTATCACGACATCACATGAATTTTTATACAAGCAAATGAATCTTTTAAATTTATGTAATTCTTTTCTAGAAAAATGGATTTCTCCTAAATTTTCTTTGTTAAGTGACTTTCCCAAGATTATAAGTTATGAATTTATTTTCTTCTATGAAAATAATATATGTAATATTTTGGAATGTTTTTAATGGATTATTTATGAAAAAAAATGGATCTTCAGAAAATGTTTTTTTAAAATTTAATTCAGCATTTGGTTATCAGGAAGGGGAATGATGAATCGGCCGTGAACCTATGGCCTCATAGGTCATTTACCTACTAATTATATTTCTTGAAACCACACAAGTTTTATACTATCTGTTGATTTACATATTAATCCATAAATATATTAATATTTTCAAGTGATTTTCAGGAGAAATCCAATTATTTTCAAAGATGTATCTTTGAAATGTATTTTCTAAATAAATATTTTTGAAAAGTTTATATATATATATAAAATATTTATATTTTATATAAATTATTTTTAAATATTTTTAAATAAGTATTTATATAAAAATTTTCCACTAGTTTTAAAACCCCTTACTGGGTAATAACATGCTCATACCATGTTTCAAAAATATTTTCACAGGAATCTCTTAGATATTATAATGTAGGGGACTTCACTAATAGAGTTAGAACTCATAGAATATTCTATTTATAAATTTTATTTATTTATAACTCTAATTTTTTTAATGTATTTGTCTAATTATCCAAAACCTAGATCGAGAAAGGTCTTGGAATGTAAAATTTTATTTTTATTTTTCCAATTATCATTATTAAAAAAATACACAAAATTTTTACGCACTGAATTAAGAAGCACGAGTTTGTGGATTCACATGATACTTCTCCAATAATCTTAACTCACACATTTTCTTAAATATATATCCACTCCAAAAACACTTCAATCTCCAAATATTCATAGTTATTACATAGCATTTCATATGCATCTTTAATCACATTCAAAAAGCTTGAAATCATTATTTATTGCTGCTTTATACAATAAAATTATCCACACATTTGGAAAGTAGATTTATATAACCCCTTCTTAATCTGAAGCATGAATCAAAACTCTTTGTGATATTTTAAAAAATTTAGACCAGATCATAAATCATCAAACTTTATTAATTTCCCTTTTTAATATATATGGAATTAAAACTTCAAGCTTCATTTATTTCCTATAAATTCATATTTTAATTTTATTCTCTTAATACCATCTTGGATCATGACTCATAATAGAATCATGATGTTATGATCAAGTTAAAACAATTCCAATATTAATAGTGAATTTTTCAACATAATTTTAGAATTTATTCTTTAAATATAATTTAACATATTTCATAATACCACCTCCTTTGATCATAATTTAATCTCCTTTAAGATCAATAATAATCATTTTAGTCATTTATATCTCTTTATTTGTTATATTTTAATCATTAAGAAAAAATTCAAAAATAATCCCATTTTACTTCCTATTTAATTTGAAAATATTAAATTCTCAATATTTTTTAATCTACAATATCCTCCAAATTTTCTCTAAGTGATGGATATTTAAATTGGGAACTTAAAACATTTATATTTTTAAATTTTTATGATTAAGAATAATTCTCTATGGATTAAGAATTATGCCCACTTCCTTTATCAAATTCTCTCATCCAAAAATTAATATGATAGGCTCAATGAATTTTGGTTTAGTATTACAATCAATAATTATATTGCGACAAGAGCCTTATAATCATGCCTTTTTCAAATTTCATAGTGAATATAAGTCTTATGATATGAATGGAAGCTATACAATGAAGTTTTAGTGATCAAAAATAACTATGATACATATATTCATACATTAACACCCTTTGGGTCATAAGTATGTTTAATTTTGATATTTAAATATCTCTATTAATGTTCTAAAGGATATCATAAGTTGGGGTTTTAAATTTATATATTTTGGGAAATATTATAGGAAGATGGTTTAGCTATACAGTTAATGGTAACCATGGGGTCTCCATGAGGTAGGGATCTGTTGGTACCAATAGTGGTTTTCCTAGTTTGATCATTCTTTTTTTAACTATACAAGTCTATAGGAAAACTATTATAATGTTTGGGTTTGGGTCCAGAGGTTCTTGCACAACCCGTTCTTTGTTTTTCTAACCATAAAACTATTCCTTGGTAAATGGGTTCTCCATTTTTCAAGGTACATGTGTTATCACATGGTTAGTTCTTGGTTTTTCTAACCATGTATCCTAACCATGAAATCTATTTGAGTTTATTACAAATAGAAAATTAAATTGATTCCCTTAAAAATTTTCACCACTATTCCCTCATTATTTCCTCATTATCCCAGACCAATATATCTTTGAATTTATAGGAGGTTATCCATTTTTTCATATAGTGAGTATCAATCGACATAGATTGATATCGTTGAGGTATGTGTATTTTCTATATGTTTTTCCCTTCATTCTTGATCTACCTATATTATCTCATCTTATCTAAGTCATGAAAAACTACATGGGGTATGAAGACCTGATCTATTATTTAGATAGAGAGTTTCTGGTTTCTCACTTGGATATTGAATTACATAGACCTGATCTATTTTTTACAATCCTTATTTTATATGCAGTCAATGTTTCCTATATTGGTTAGTTTGTAATTTCTATCCAATAGATTGTTTCCAATGGAACACATGAATATTATTTTCATGTCCTTTGATTTTGGCATATGAAAATGATTGGTTTGGTGTTTTAAGGGGATAAATTGTCATATATGAATTTTTATATGATATTCAGTGGAAATGGGAAATTTTTAAAACTGGATTTTATTTGAAACCAGTTTTATGGAAATTAAGTGTTCGATGAAATATAACAACAATGTTTTCAAAACGAGGGATTAGATTATCTTTCATGTAATTCTAAAATATGGAAAATAGGAAAGAAAAATATATTTGTTTCATTATAAGGACCTAGGATTATTAATTCATCTAGAGTATAATAGACCATGATTTTCATACATAAATATTATATTCTTTTAGATGAATATTCAACACTTTTCATAAATACATGCCCAAATATCATAAAGGTTTAGATTAATTTGATATTGGATACACAATATTCTTATGTAATTAAATATTTTTGTCATTTCTCACAATAATCATCCCATTCAGTACAATTTACAGATATACCATGCTTAAAAACATTGTTCATAACCTAGAGAAAGGAAACATAAGAAACAATGATCTCAGGTTATCAATAAGGGAAAACATATGAGATTACAATCAGTAATCATATGGAAACCTAGGTTAAGCATATAGGTTTGGGGATAATGACCATAATGTACAATATTTATACTCAATATACTAAACATCATAAACATGGTTCATGGAATAAGGCGTTATCATTTCAAAAGACATGAATCATAAGAGTGAGAAATCATCATAAATCAATCATGAACAATAAGATCGAGTCATAAAAGTGTGGAACCTGATGGATCGGATCCCTCGGCCCAGCAATATTGTCCGCTCTGGCCCAGTTGCTATCCCAGGCCTCACGGCTTTAAAACGCGTTGCTGAGGGGAAGGTAGGCACGGGAATTTCAAGCACCCACCAATCTCCCTCCACAACCGATGTGGGATTGGTTACCGGGGCACAGACGCCAACAATCCTGGCGGGGGCCCAACAATCCTGGGCCCAGGACACAACATCCCCCCCCCAAGCCCACACCGGTCCCGAGACCAACCACCCTTTGATACCAATTGTTGGGTCGGAACAAATGAGGAATGATGGCAAGAGGGGGGTGAATTGCCTTTTAAAAAATAATTAACAAATTAAAATCAAAGTTAAAAATTCAGCGGAAAGTAAAGAGGCAAGACACAAGAAATTGATAACGGAGTTCGGCCAAAACCCGGCCTACGTCTCCGCTCCCAACTCAACCGTTGAGTGATTCCTACCGCTTGCTTTTCAATGGTTTTAGCAAGAAACCCACTAGGCTTTGAGGTAGCACTAGGACCTATTACAGCTTGCTTTTAGTGGTTGAGCAAGAACCCACTTGCTTTTAATGGTTTAGCAAGAACCCACTATCCTTCTTACAGGTGAAGGATAGCTCACCTAAGTCTCAAGCTTTTTAAAGGAAAAGCTTGTGAACCTCTTCACACCTTAGTGGTGATGTGAAACCCAAAGGAAAGAGGGGATGAGAAAATTGGGAGTTTGTAGGCACAAACTCAAATTTAAGCTCAAAAAGAATAAAACAATAAAAACCGTATTTGGAGAAGTCTTGGGCAGCTTTGATTGATTGGAGATGTTGAAGGCTGCTTCCAAGCTTCTTTGAAGGGGCTCCTTGGATGTGGAAGTTGTTGGAGCTATTGGGGTTCCCTTGGAGGAAGTCGCCGGAGGTTGGCCAATTGATGCAAAATATGTCCGTGGGCTTCCGTATAGTTCCGGGTAGTGTCCGGGGCTTCCTTGGCCTTTATTTATAGGCATGGAACCCTTGGGGAGGATTCGGAGCCGTTGGAGAGGCTAAAAGAGCCGTTGGGAGCCAAGTGGGCCAGCCTGGTCAAACTGCAATGGCTAGTTTGACTGGGCCCACCGGCTGGCCGGTACAGTCCCACCGGATGGCCGGTGTGTGCAAAAAGGCATAGGATTCGGGCTCAGCCTCCACCGGCTGGCCGGTGCTGAGGCCACCGGTTGGCCGGTGCTGAGACAGTAGCTCAGACTGTTCTGGCTGGGTGCCACCGGCTGGCCGGTGCTGAGGCCACCGGTTGGCCGGTGGGGAGGCAGTAGCTACCCCTTGAGTCTGGGTGCCACCGGCTGGCCGGTGACAGAGCCACCGGCTGACCGGTGGAGCCTGGCAGTGGGCAATGCCTCTGCCAGGTCCACCGGCTGGCCGATGCTATCACACCGGTTGGCCGGTGGACTGAATTTCAGTCCACTTGAGATGCTTTCTTGGGCCATTCCTTTGGCAATCTCTTGCCTATCATCCACAACACTTAAAACACAATATTAGATAAATAAGAAGGTGATTGTGATCATGAAAATCAAACAACGAGGGGAACGAGATGTACAACAGAACCATCATAGGTATATAAACCATTTAACATGTCCAAGTTAAGTACTGAGATAATCAAATCATAGTGGATCGGGAATCATTATCGGTTTCCCAGATCATCACGGATCATGCATCACTAGATGCATCCCATAGTTAATCAAGAACATTAACTTCTTTCCTTTAGTAGATCAAGAACATCGACTTGTATCCCATAATTATCTCATGAGATATAAAAATTTACCCAATGTATTGGAGCCCTATATATTTCCAGTCTCACCCATATTATAATGAAAACCACACACATGTGTTCCATAAGATTATAAAACATTAATCATATCATCATAACATAACCCTTGGAAAGAAAGTGGGATTAATAATCACATTTTTGTCATAATAATATACCATATGTTAAAAAAATAGGGATGGTATCATTAGATCATATCTACCACAAATATTTGGTTACATCAAAGGATTCCATCTTAGATGGAAAAAGATTTTAAAAGATCACGTGGAATATTCCTTGAAGAAAATAAAATTTTTTAATTTGAAATCACTTATTTAAAATATAAAATTTTCCCAAATATTATAGAAAAAATATTCATTGAAAATATCCTTTGAAACATGAAAAGTAGGCTTCAAATAATTTATTGGTCACAATGGATATAAATTATGTTCATGATGTCTATGTTAAATAACATGCTCCTTTCACATTTTCTATAAAAAACAAAAAGTACCACACTTAGTAAATGATAGGAAGATTTATTTTAAACCATTTTATTAAAAAGAAAAATATGGGTAAAAATTTATTTAATAAATTATTTAAGAGTATTAAAAAAACTATTGACATAATTTTTAGAAAAAAATATCTGGAGGAGAAAGTATTTTCAATTAAATTTCTTAAAAAGTGGAAAATAAAATAAACAGATGTAATATATTGAAAAGACTAGTGTATAAGATAATTCATTATATTATTTTGAGGTTGATCAATAAATTTAATCATTGTAAGCATTATAAAAAACAATCATGATAAATACTAAGATTGTAACATAAATCCCTTACTGCATTGGTAACTTTGGAATTATAAGCCCCGTGAAATAATTAAATCTATTAAAACTTAAAATATCTTGAATATTGATGGATTTATAATATAACATGTCAAATGGGATCTATATACACCTCATAAAAAAAATAGGCACAAAACAAAACATATGTCTCAAAGAAGGAAATTTGAGATGATAAATCCTTATTGCTTTAGTAATATCAGAAACAAAACCTAATGAAAGATAGAACATAATATAGATTTTTGGATACCAATAAGTTTTTTTGAAAACCGTTATTACAAAAAAATTCTTGGGTACTATATACACCAAAAAATTGAAACACGTGGTAAATAATGTATATGTCGCACATAAATCAATGTTAGATGGGAAACCCTTACCTCAAGTTTGGTTCTTTATGAATGATTGTTATCTTAAATAATGAAAAAGTTTTTTTCATTATTAAATGTATTAAGAAAATATTTCCTATTAATTATTCTTTTTACTAAGTTATATTCAATTACTTAATCAATTAATTTTATGTCGGATGCCTTGACGATATTTTTCTCATATGTCCAAAATGAAATTGGTAGGTTGAATATGAACAAAGAAGTAAATATTTAATCATCTATAGAATAATAATCATCACATAATTATAATTTTAATATATCAATCATACTTTTAAAACCAAATATGAAATATATTTTTGAAAATTGAACTACATTACAATGACGGAGAGGGTAGGCCGTACATATGCATGAGTAACGTTTCCATTTTTCAACAATCATGATGGAATGAAGATTATTATTATTTTATATTTATATAATGACAATTATATAATAAAAACCTTAATATTTATTTAAATTATTATATATTAAATCCATGTGATGTGGTTCTAAAATACGAATCACATCACTTTATGGAGGTAGTATCTCACATGTACGCAAGAATGGCGTTATCTTTTTTCAATAGATATAAAGGTAAGAAAATATATGAAATATTTTATTTATAAAATGATAAATATGACCTGATAATAATATATATACATGAAATTAGTCATTATAACCATCAAAAAGAGACATTAATGGAAAAAGAATTACATCAGATTGCGAAGTGGTAATCCACCATACACATAAATGACAGTTTTGTTTCCATGGAAGAGGAGTTGGATATGGGTTATTATTTTAATATAATAATTTATTAGTATATGCAAGATAATTATGTTTTTATATCATCAAGGGTTAATAATATTTTAAGGAGGTGTAAGAAGAAATAAAACAAAAATGCTTGGTTAAAAACTATACCTATTCTTTAGACCACCCATCATTGATTATTCAAAAAACCTTCCTAGATTGGTTTTTTTATCAAAACAAGGATACTAGGATATGTGTATGGATTTAGGTGATTTATTTTGGTATTTATTTTATGAAAAAATTATTTTTATGTGTGAATGAAATAGGAGAGGAGTTTCCCTTTTATAAGTGAGGGGAGGGACACTCTTAGAATTTCATAAAGTATTAAATTAATATAATCTAATTTTTATTTTAAAATGGATATAAAACAATATAATTATAATATATTATGATTATGGATAAAAATAATAGCATAAAATAATTGTTTTACAAGTTTAGGTGATATTTTATCGCTTATATTTTGGTTTTAACCCCTGTTAACCTCTTTTGACAATTACCGTGATAATAATGTTTTAACTCTTTAAGGGTTAAGATATTTAATATTAATTGAAAATTGTCTAATAAGTTGATCATGGATGATATTTAAAACCATGTCCAAATCAATTTACCTATGATAGTATTTTTATGAAATTTAAATCATTTAATAAAAAATTATTTATTATAAAATATCAATAATGTCAATTTTGAGTCTATCCATTTAAGATATAATTAAGAAAAACATGAAAGAAATTAAATTTAAATAAAATCCTTTAAAAAATCACTAAAATTTATTATTTAATTAAAAAATTAATTTAAAAATTAATTAATTAAATTTTTATTACTTTTAATATTTTGAAATTTATTTATTTTATTTTCAATTAATTGAATAAATACTATGTCAATGTTGCAAAAACATCTGAGGAAAAAATTTCATTACTAAAAACAATAAATGTATTACCATGATACAAAAATAATTTTTATTGAAAATCACTATTTGTAACCAAACATAAGTTTTTTTTATCTCTGTAAAAAAATATTATTGATAATAAAGTAAGAATGTGACATTTTTGTCTTTATATTTTACTTAATTGTTAGAAAGAAAAATATTTAAGAAAAATGGAACCAATGGGACATATATTTTAGACTTGGATATAAATGGCTGGAATACACTCATTTAATAAAATAAGAGTAACTGTTAGGGTTAAGTGTTAGTCCTTATCATATTATTGTTAGCTATAATTACTTGATTTACCCTTAATATGGTGATAATTATTTACTATAGTTACTATTCCTAATGAATAAAAATAAAAATTTCTTATTTAAAAAATTTGGACCTCTTGATTAAAAATATTTAATCCATTTCTCTATATTCAATTCACATTAGGGATAGAATTTGATCTAATAATTTCCCATCGTACGTGACAAAAAGTTATTTTTAGGAAAATAACTTTTTAAGTGTAAAATGTTTTTATACTTGAATATAATTTTACTTTGTAAATACTTGAATAGAAAATGCATTTTAAAATAAAAATCAGCATTTTTCACTATTCATTGGAAAATCAATCATTTCAGAAAAACTATAAATTTTTATCATAAGATAATTATTATATTATGATTTAAAAAATTATATAATTTTTATCAAATAATTTTTTTAAAAGTTACAAAAGTAAATTATAATATTTTCTCATGAAAAGAAATAAATTCTATTTTAAAGAGAACATATTTTTAAATAATAAAATGAATTTACTAAAAATTGAGTTACCATTTTCAAGTAATTTAATGATAAATTTATATTTATTAGGACCATTACATATATTTTATATATATTTTAATCTTATCCATACCCAACAATTTAACATTTATATTATAATTGCCTTATTTAAATTATAATATTTTAGGGTTTATATAGGCACGATGTTGTGTGTCGTAAGAACTATCAAACAAAATTATATTTTTTTAAATATTATGTAATTATATTACGTCCCTTGTTTGTATTGGTATCATAGGATATGAATTTAATCCCATTTATGGAGTGTTTGTATACATTACATAGATTATAGTGATTTAAATTCCCATTTTTTTATTTGTGTGGATTTATTACCTATTTCCCATTATTCAATAAATCATTTTCTCCCTCAATATTCTATAGGATTGGGATATGATTCATTTTGAAAAAATAAAAACAAAAGTTATTTTTAGAGATTTTTTTCATATGAACTACTTAATGAAACAAGTTTTATTTAAGAGTTAGAACTAAGGGTCATATGGTTATAAACTTTGTATAGATTCTTAAGCAGTATACTCCTAAGATTTAGTTATTAAACCATAATTTTATCCTTTTTTAATTTCTATTCATGGTTTTTAAGGATAACTATAAAGGGAATAGAATCATGTAGATGATGTATCTCTTGAATCATATTGTCTTCTGGTTTCTTATGATGGTGGTGAAATATAGTCATATTGATATGGACCCCTTGGTTTATTCAGGTTACTTGTTGACATTATTTTTGTTTGTTCATCTAGATATTGTTATCATGTTATTGGATGTTACCATAATGGTTTTTTATTTTTAAAAATGATGAATTGTCGATATCTGTTGTAATAACCAATTTTTTTATATTAAATCACATGTTAGTTGTTGGGTGAATTCATTTTCATATTTCTTTTCATGATACCTCTGTTATTGTATCAAACCCGTGGAGATTAGGAATGCGCTTTGGGCATCATTTTAGAAATAATCGATGATGTGTCAACTTGACATGAGTTTCTTTATTTAAAAATGGTATTACTAAAGGTTTACTTTTAAGGTCTCCTATTATTATTAAAAGGATTACAATAGTTTTGGGATTGGGACTTTTCATAAAATAAGAGGTTGATTATGATTAGGTTCTTGATCACCACCTATCTTGACGAAACCTATCTTACCATGGAGAGTTAGGATTTAATTTCCATTTGATTATTTCTGTGAGTTTTATGTTTTATATGATGAAAAACGATCCTTATTGGAATGTATTGGTTTCTTTAGGGGTTGTTTTGGATTTTTGGTTTAAACAGAAGGATAAATCAATTTGTGAAGTAGTATTAGATGGACTAAAAAACCATACAGTGACTAAACAATTGGTTTTGGAAATTTTGAGGTGTTTTTGTAATTCTTGGAAGATAGAAATAAACGTTTTGGATAGGTTAATCATGAATCCACATATATTTTTTAGAACACATGATTTCTAGATTCTTTTAGTGACACCCATTGATAAGAAAATAATCAAGGTGCTTCTTTGGATATGTTGATATCAATAATTAGTTTTATTTTTAGTTTGACATAAATTTATGTGACAAATGATATTGATTTATAATAGGTGAAAATTTTATTTTAATAAAACTACAATATAATCAAATTTTTTTTTCATGGGAAAATATTAAATTTTATTGGACAAGTTTATATTTTTATCTTGCATGGTCAAAATAATCCCTTAACATATATTTTAAAATTTCTCTAAGAAATAAGATTTTATAAATAATTGGGAATTTATTTTTTAAATGTTATCCTTTTATTTATTATAATATTATGTATATATATATTTATACTTGAACATGTATTGAATATCAAATTTATGGAAATAAATTAAAGATACTTTGGAGGCAAAATTAGATATTTTTATGAAAACTGTTTTTCAAAGCGTATTGCCTTTTAAATTTTATTAATTAAATTAATATTTAATGATGAATTTTTAAAATCTAATTTATATATTATATATCTAAATATATTAATTTAAGTCTATATAATGGTTATTATGATTTTTATAGTTAATCAAGGTTCATCTTATGTTTCAAAGATGCATATCTTGAAAAACCATTTATTGACACATTTTTGGGGTATTATTTTTATATTAAATTTTGTCATTTCAATGAATTGAATTTAATAAAATAAATTCATTATCTGGAATTAGAACGTCTAAATTAGGTTTTATATCAAATTTCATTTTTCGTCACAATTAATAGTAAAAAAATATAAAATTTTCATCACGATTAAGGTTAAAACGGGTTTACCGATGGTTATCCTAAAAAGATATGGGTTTAAATTAAAAAATGGTCAATGAAACCCCATTAGATGGTTTTATTTATAAATTATTCTTACCACCTTCTAATATGATCCATTTGGATCCTTTTTTCTAAGAAATATACTTGAAATTATTCTAAAAATTTGAATAATTACAAGTATTCTTCTCACCTCAATTATAAATGCAAACCTCATCCCATCAATTATTCACACCTGTTAATACAATTAGCTCCATGAAAACCTTAACAAATACCTCCATGAAATCATTATCCATGTTATATATATTTTTTTCATCAACAAAATACCAACATTAGGGATATTAATAAGAGATCTATAGGAGGGTTTTGATTATTGTTTTTTGATTATTGTTTTACCACCTTAAATTATGTCTTGATAATTAAAATATAATTACATCAGTTTCTACCCTATACTAAAATTTTATTATATTCAGGGAATAATATTTATCCAACCTATTATCTATGAAATTATAAACAAAACTATCGCTTATGTGTATAATGGTCTATCACCTCGGGAACCAATGTAATTTTATTTCTATCAAAAAATCACTTAGATAGTCATAATGATGGAAACAATGAATATGATTCTTGTTTCATAATATTATTTATTTAAAATTAATATATCATCCAACTTATTTCTCTTTCACCCATTATGGAAACGACGTGTATATGTGTGGCCTACCGTCTCCACAAAGCAGTGTTATTTATTTTACACTTCAAAAATTTCAAGAATTATTTTAAAATTGTATATAATTAATAAATATATTTTTATAACATTAATATAATTATTTATATGATGTAAATATATCCTTTCCACCTGATAAAAACTTCTATTACAAAACATGCATGAGAAAAGGCGGTCGTTAACACTTGAAACAATGGTAACAAAATTAAAAAATTGATTATTTGTGGTGGGGAATTTGCGACATGACCCCATTGTAGACAACAATTTGTGATTTATTCCCATCTCAAATACCTTTCCTTTGAAAATGATATCAAAAATGTCATTTCATCTATGACCCTTTACAAAAAACTATATTCTGCAATGGTCCGCCTTCTATTCTCAAATAGTTTTTAACCAGATTATTTAAATAAGTATTTATGATGGGCCAAGTGACCCATCAAAAAAATATTATTATGATGGGACTACATCTAGTCATAAATAAGTTAAAGATAAAAAAAATAAAATAAAAATAAATAAAATAAAAACTAAAAAATATAAAAAAATTAAATGAAAAAATATGTAATAAATAAATATATAAACATATGAAATATGAAAAATATTACTTAAAATATTTATATTCAAATGTTAACATAATAAATTTGTAAATCATTATGGATGGTGTGGGGGAGGGGTAGGTTCATTTGGAAGAGGTGGAAGGGGAACTCCACCCCAACACTCTAAGTCATCCCTCTCATACAATCCATATTATCATCATGTTGTTGTTGGTTTTTGTCATCGCATCTCCTCCAAATTCTGCACGTGATGTCGATGAAGATCTTTTTTCTCCCTATAAATCGCTTATATATCCTTAATCTATGCTCACAGTTGATCCTCATCGTATGAGGCCAATGATGATGACTCTCTATGAGTCCCCCTTGATCTGGATATCAAATATGAATTTGTACCATAATAACTACCAGACATCAATCGAGAACATATACCAACAACTATTCACTTCTCAAAAGAATATTCCATCACCTACATCCATATTACATCATAAAATCCTACCAAAATGGTAGAATGACTCTCATTATCATCCAGACTCTCATCCTATATCTGAAAATTAATGTTCTCATATGTCTCTTCCAATTTCAATTTTAAATCAAAATGGTTAAAATTTTATTTTCAGAAATTTTAAAACTAAAAAAAAATACTGACCACAATCTAACATTAGAGACCACCCGCAATCTCTATAGTGAAAAAAATCGTTGAACACCCTCTTATAGATATCGAACTCTATAATATAGGGATTTTAAAATTCCTATATGAGTATAAAATATTTAGTTTACAATTAATGTTAAATAAATTATTAAAAAAATCAATTACCATAAGTCATCGATGCATGCTGAATGTTCAACTACCATCATGATGTGTATCGTCCCACCTCTCCCAATTCTGCTGACCTAATGATGGCCTCCTCTAAAAACTATCTCCCATAAAGAATGTACATTATCCATCCCAAACCTGATATGAGATTTAATCTAGTTCTTGGGTTTTACAAGACTAATCAAAATCCATGACTCCTGCTTTCTTAATGTATTCCCTCATCAAATTGTGAAACAATTGATGACAACAATCACTCATAAAGATCTATTAGACCACCCAGATAGAAGTATGAATACTCTCAAAGATGGGATACCATAAAAACTATGAGAAACTAATAATATAAATTTAACAATTAAATAAATTTCAAAATAACTATTACTTATTTACGCATCATCCGATGACCAAAAAAGCAGTTTCAAATGCCAATGGGACCCAATCTCACATAACTGATGCTCCATAAAAATAGTTCGAAAAAATAGCTATCGTTTTCCAATAGCTATATTCATAAAGCTGTGAAAAAATAGAACAAATAATAAAACAATTAGTACACAAATAAATTAATGAAAATTAATGAAAAATAACTAAAATACACAATTGAAGATACCTTTTTGTGCATTGATTGAACTAAAGAAATGTACATCACTTAGGAATAGGGATGAGAATCATCAAGAATATAATCCAAAAAACCCCTCTGAGTTGACAATGAACCTCTGGGAACCTAGGGATCATATGATGAAGAATCATGCTCATTAACAGTTAGTACAACCTCCTTGTGGCTATGGAAGATATTATGATAAGTCTCTTAATCAATCTAAAACATGAAAAAAATATTATTAGGAAGTAATTTAAAATGAGTATTATATATATATATTTATATTGATAATAACTAGAAATTAATTATGTCATTCTCCATCATTATCCACATCTTTGTATATGACAATGTCAATTTCCTCATCTTCCTCCTTAGTATTGTTAATATCCACAAGAGTTTTATCTTCATCATCAGTTGTTAATTCAAATTAATTTGTTACATCATCAAAATCATTATCATGATTGAATCATAACTCTGGTGGTTTCATAATTTATATTTGCGTCTCTTCGTTGAAAATATGTACGTGGACCTGTCTCTAGAAATTTTCAATTCCTTTCAATTCAATAGAACCATATTCACTTTTCATAAACTGAATATCATGGGATTTTATTTTTATAATGCTTCACCAATTAATTAACTCTCTTTAATTAGAAAAATAATTAGTATTATATATTTGGTCTGCTTGATGAGAAAAAAAGTTGTTCATTTACTATAATAAGGACTCTATATTTAATATCAATGATTATATAGTGAAAATGAACATGAAGCCTCTATCAGTATCAAACCAATGACATATAAAAAACATTACATAAGTCTATCCTAGATAACATAGCTCAATTATTGCATCGATCTTTCTATAAAAGTCAACTTCACTTTCCCTATGTTGTGATCCTCAAAATAAAAAACCACTATTCATTTTTTTGATTCACCATATGTATGAGTATGAAATTGAAATCCATTTACCACATATGAATTATAAGATTTAACCATTTTTTATGTTGGGTTACTCGATAATAAAAAATCAATTATCAATTTCATTTGAAGGTTATTATACATTTAAAATTTAAAAACAAATAACAATATAACAAATATTAAATTGATCCCACATTTTAAACCACAAAAAATTTACATTACCAGTGTTAAAAACCAGTTAAAAAATTATATTTCCAAAATTCATCAAAATAAGATCCTATAATTTGTGGAAATTGTTTCATTATATTATCATCAAACAATATATAAATAAAATAATATTAATTTATTTTTTAAAAAATATTAATGAATATGTTTCAGTATCACTCACTTTGAAAATATTGTCATTTCATTTTAATTGAATAAAACATATTTTTGAGACCTGTGATGTTCATCATCTGAAATACACTATTCATGAAATCCACCATTGTAATGTTCAGGATGATAAAAAACCAATAATTGAATGTTCATTTCATCATCAACATTTCAATCATCATGATCTATTCAATTATGTTTTGAAGGATATTTAAGTGGGAAATAATGGGACCATTAAAAATAAATTTCCAACTATAAATATGCTTCAACAATTGACCCTACAAATTATGATTTGTTATAGACATTTTTATCTAGTTTTTACATACATATATCATATATATACATCCTCCAAGACTGTACTAGACCTCAAAATTATTCTTTTTTCAAAAAATGTAATGTCAAATAATCTATTGATTCAAATAAATCTAGCAGATCTATTTTTCCTAGCTTACATATAATTAAAATAATAAATTTTTATAATCTACTAAGAGCATCATAGTCTGTTGTCACCACAAATACACATAAGAGACAATATGATATTTCTGTTAGACAACCCCAAATCAAATAATTAATCAAACCTCTAAATAAAATTAGTAGAGGAATTTCTCATATAATATTATTACAAAAATATTTGTGGATTTTTCAATTTTTCGTTGAAGACCTAATTTATATAAAAAACATAAAAAACATTGAAATAGTTTTCATGAAAGAAACTGGGAATGAAATGCTTGGAAGGATTGGGTTTGGTTTAAGGATATCACTACAATACTCTTATATTATACTAAGAATTTTATTCTTAGTACTTGAGGGTTTTTATTACAACCCTTAGAAAAATATTTATGGCTAGTCACCATCCATGATTGACAGTTAAACCACAGGAACATGTGGGACGAGAGGTCAACCACACCCAATGGGAGTCAACCCGGGACATCTTGTGGAATTCATGGAGCGTAGCACTTACAAGAGACAAGAAGGCACATGTATTGGGCCCATGAGGTGTGAGTCTACAGGCGGACACATAACCTGATCCATAAGCTCCATGGTCCTAGGATCATGTAATAGAGGTGAGGAATATGGTACAGGTGAAATCCATTATAGAATCTCATTTGAGTGGAAGCCACATGATAAATTATATACCAAAGGGGTGTTGGATCGGATTATACTAAATATACACAAGATGGGGGTGAATTGTGTCTTTTCAAAAATCTTCGCGAGATCGTGTTCTGCCCTTTAACTTTAATCAGATGAATTAATGCAGTGGAAATTTAAATAGCAGAGACACAAGATATATAGTGGTTCGGGGAACAGAAGCCCCCTAGTCCACTCCACCAACACTCTACTCCACGAGCTTGGTGATTTTCACTATCCGTTCCTCATTTCCAAAAACCGTTTCACAACTAAGTACAAGAAGTTGATACATTTACAATCTATGGAAAAACAAAGCCTTCTGGTTCACTCATAAAACCTATACAACTTTGTATGAGAAGCTGGTCACTCGAGAATAGAAAATAAAGGTATTTTTACTTTTGAACATTCTTTCCAGTTGTTCTTCACAATTGCAATAGAATGCAATTGATAGTAGATGGATCATCACCTTCAGAAATAATGATCTTCAAATAAGAGTCATTCTGAGTCGATCCTGTTGCAGTAGATATAGAAATATAATTCACAACTTCAGTAATAGAAGATTCACAAATGATCTTCGATGTAGAATGAGTGAACATTCTGTCATGATTCTTCTTCTTCAATAAACAGAGCTTTTTCATTATTTAGAATCAGCAGATCTTTGTTTCTGATAGTCTCTATTTTTCTTCCTTTTTATGAATGATCGATTGATAAATTTTGAAAAATACCCATATATCCATACAATAACATTGAGCACTTCTCCTATAAATTTAGATCCACAAAATCCGCCTTCTGACTGGTGATATTCAAACATTTGAACTTTTAGAGTAGTCATAACTTCCCTTGAAATTCGCCAAGAAAAGCTCCTTTTAATTAGATCCTTAAACGACTCTAAACTCGTCAAAGACACATTTTAAAATCATCTTTTAATCCGACTTGAAATATCCTAATAAACAGTATGATGAACATTGCATAATAATATCAACTTTAAACTCTCCGATGCCAAACGTAAGGTTGAGTTGTACAATATGCATCCTCTTAATGTAACATAGATAATAAAATGTAAGATTTATGAAGTATCCTTCAACCATAAGGTTGTCAACGTATGGTTGATCACAAACATAGGGTTTTCAATGCATGGTTGATCACAAATGTAGGGTTGGCCATGCATACTTTTTATCTTTAACTTTCAAACATATGATAAAAGATCCATACTTTTATAGGCTTTCAAATGAAAGGTACTTGATCCATACTTTTCTAAGAAAGTATGGTTTTTTACAAAAGTAAGGTTGATGAACCATACTTTTGAAAAACTAACGTAACATTTAAATCTTATATACGGTTATTCTTCCACAATTTTTCAATTACCCAAACACAGGGTTCCTTCCTAACGTAGGGTTCCTCTTCCATACTTTTTTGATAACTCATATAGTATACACTACATTTCATCCTAATGCTATGTTTCTCCACGTATGGTATGAACAGTGTTTCCAGAACACACTTAAGCGGATCCCGAATATGTAGAGCATGAACAGTGTTTCTAGAACATGCAAATGCAAATACTTTAGTAATTAATCCTCATTGTTCAAGAACTTGAATATTTCATCTAGAAATAAAAATATAATGAATAATAAGTTCCTGCAATATACTTTAAAAAATAAAATCATTAGAAAATAATTCAGGGTATTTGTGAGAATCAAAATTAACACAAATAGATAGATTATTGTTCTCAACAAACTCCCCCTTGAAATAAAAACATTATGTATTGTTAAAAACAACACTTGCTCAACAATCTCCCCCTTTTTGATGATCACAAAACCCATAAAATAACCAATGAAATTAACTTGAAAAAATAATTACATATAGTTTTGAATTTTGAAAAGATAAATAAAATATTAGATTTAACGTAATTTCTCCCTATAATTTCTCCCACAATAAAGAGAGAAAAAAACATTTAAAGTATATAATATGAAACAATTAAAATAAAATGTTGTGTTTATCCAAATTTCTCCACCTTTTTATGATATAAAAAAGAATCATATAATATGGAATAGAACACATTTAATGTAGCACTGAACTTAAGTAAATTCTATATTATTAACCGTTTTCCAATAATTAATTCTGGATGGGTGGCATATTGAAACAAGGATAGTAAAAAAAATAAAAAAAATATATCCAGATTTTCGTTGAGAACATGGAATAGGTACAATCATGATGAATACATGAATCAAGGTTTGGTAAGGGTATGAGATAGGGTCTATCTCCTTTGAACTATAGACTTGATTTTTATCAACTGCTCCCCCAACCTTTTCATCATTCCATCACCAAGCCTAACCATAAGATCTCTGGCCTCTTGAGTCATATGAATGTCTTCTATGAGGTTTACTCTGAAAAACTCATGAATTCTTTCTTCCTTTTCCATAAACAAGGAAATCTTTTCTATGAATTTAGTTAGAACATGTCTAATATTTGGTTCACTTGAGGTCAACTAATCAACAAAAAATTTCTAATTATCTAAAAAGACTGATAAAGGAGAACTGTTACATTGAAGATCATGAAATCTATCATTCATATTGCTCATGGAAGCTGTGATAGCCTGAAATCTTCTGATTAAATCAGGTGAAGTACTGGATCCACTAGCAGCACTAGTCCCGACAGATGCAAATTGTGTCTCCAGAAATTCTTTAAACTATAACATATCTAACTTCTTTACCATTTCTAATTTCATCTTGTATACCTCTATCAACATATCTTGATTAAAATTTTCAACTTCTTGTCATGAAATAGTACTTTTCTTAAGTCTATGAAATTTCAACTGTTCAGTTTCTAAGGCTCTCCTCAAAGTAACATTTTCGGATTCCAAATTAGAAAACTTTATGTACAGCTCTTCTAATTCCTTATTCACTGAATCATAGGCACCCTATGCTTGATTCCCATTCTCAGTTTCATTGTTATGTAGCTATACTAAAGGCAGCAAATTTGCATCAGATTTCTCTTTTTTCCTTCTCCTGTGCTGGGTGATCCAAAAAATTTTCCTCAGAGTCTTTTCCAGACTCTTCCAGAGAAGAATCCTCATGAATTACTTCAGTTTGAACTTCAGAAAAATTCTCATCACAAACATCCGCAAGCTATTCTTCCATTGTATTTTCTAAAATAATATCTTTTAGATTTTTCTGAGGACTGGACACTTCCTCACCAGGCTCTGCCTCTTTTTCCTATTGAAGTATAACTTCAGCATCAGCTACAACTTGAGGTTCAATTTCAATTTGGACTTGTGGAGTCACTGTAATTTGAGCAGTATCCTTGTCATGTGGCCTCTCAATAACTTATTCTCTGACAAAACTGCAAGAGATTAAATCTCTTGTTGTCATTACAGGGGAAACAAGTTCATCATTAACAATTATTTTTCTTTGAGTCTAAAGTCCCTCCTGACTTCTTTCTTCTTGAGTGTCTTCAGTTTCAAATCTTATTCTTCTTGCAGCAGTGCTTACTCTTGATTCAGCCTGTCCATATTTGCACTTAGTAGACTAATCTTGAGCACTATCTGCTTCTTCCTCAGCTCCTACTGGAAAAAGTTTCCCTTTTAATGTGCTCCATAAATTGCCAATTTTTCTCAGGGTCCCATCACCAAATGTGTTACTATGATGGCTTCTAACTTTGGCTTCCACTAGCCTCACCATATCCTTTTTGAACAGAATTTTTGAGATGAATCTACCAAAAGGATAAAAATTTATCCTAGATTCACTTTGAGGGAAGTAATGAAGATACCTTATCATGTACCTAGGAATGTTAAGCCTTATATCACTCATTAACATAAATATTATACCCATATCTGGATACAATATTTTCTCCAACTCAGACATCCTCGGTGCAATCCCTGTTTGCACAAATTTTACTAAAATATTCTGATCTGGCTCCATGTACTTTATGAAAATATTCTATATATGAGTAGAACCAAAAATAAAATACATGATATCTTTAGACTTATGCATGAAATATAATATATTTTTCAAATCAAAATGAAAAAATCCTTCATGAGGGCAGTTCATAATCTAACCAATATCCATAGAGGATATTGAGACATCTCGATATTCTATCATAGCTACCATAGTATCCTCATCATCTCCTAGACTAAATTGTACAGACTTAAAGAAATATCACAGTTCTACTTGATACAAAAACTCAGAATTCTCACCATTGAAGGCATGCTCTAGATTTTGAAAAGAGAGATCTTGTTTCAACAGAAGATTCATCTGATATATCCATTACAGGACTACGACCTTTCCTTGAAATTTTTTTCTTCCTTTGGAGCACTGTTTCTTGATGGTGCTGGTCTTAGCCTCATCGGTTCTCTTGGTTTTGTCCATTTCTGTAAGAAATATTTGAAGGTTTGAAAGAGGATTATGGTTTCGAAGGTTTTTAGGTTCGAATGGACAAAGAGTTGTAAAGCACCGCGAGTGCGAAAGGGTTTTTGGTAGAAATGAAACGATTCAGAATTCAAAAGGTTTCTGACAGCCTTGATTCTCAAGTCATCAATAATTATTACTTAGGTTTTAAACAGGAATAAAATTGATTGCACAGGGAAAAAACTTATTCTATTTGAAAAACAAATAACTAATTTATTTTAAAACAGTATTAAGATAAATAAACAACATAATAAATTAACACTTTATTTAAAATTAAATAAACCTTGCTCCTCCTTTAATAAAATCAAACCTTGTAGTGGGAAGTGGTTTAGTAAAAATATCAGCTAATTGAATTTCAGTACTTACAAATTCCAAAGATATATCCTTTTTAAGTACATGATCTCTTAGAAAATTATGTCTGATATCAATATGCTTAGTCCTAGAATGATTAATAGGATTTTTTGAAATATTTATTGCACTAGTATTATCACATAAAATAGGAGAATTATTAAAAGTTTGTCCAAAGTCCATAAGAGTGTTTCTCATCCATAAAACTTGTGCACATCAACTACCAGAAAAAACATATTCTTCCTCAGCTGATGATAGGGAAACTGAATGTTGTTTCTTAGTTTACCATGACACTAAATATTTCCTTAAAAAGTGACAAGTTCTGAAGTGATTTTTCTATCTAATCTAAAACTTCCAAAGTCAGCATCTGAATATGAAATTAAATTAAAATCAGACATTTTGGGATAAATAAGAGATTGAAAAACAGTTCCTTTTAAATATCAAAAAATTATTTTAATAGTAGTTAAATGGGATTCTTTAGGATTTGATTGAAATCTTTCACAATGACATACTAAATATATTATATCTGGCCTACTTGTAGTAAGATATAATAAACTAGTAATCATACCTCTATATAAATTTTTGTCAACTGATTTTCTAGTTTCATCCAAATCAAGTCTTAGATTAGTACCTATAGAAGTTGTATATGTCTTGCTGTTTTCAAGTCCAAATTTCTTCAGTAAATCAGTAATATATTTGATTTGATTTAAAACATTTCCAAAATATTTTTGATAAATTTGAAGTCCTAAAAAGAAATTTAACTCTCCCAACATACTCATTTAAAATTGTTTTTTGCATTAAATTTTAAAACTCATGACAAAGGGATTTATTAGTTGATCCAAAAATTAAATCATCAACATAAATTTGAAGCAATAAAATATTAAAAATTACAGTTTTCTTAAAAAGTGTTGGATCTGCCATTCCAACAGTAAAATAAATTTTCAATAGAAAAGATCTTAATCTTTCATACCAAGCTCTAGGTTCTTGTTTAAGGCCATAAATAGATTTAGTAAGTTTAAAAATAGAATCTGGTTTTTATGAATTTTAAAAAAAAAGAGGTTTCTAAACATAAACTTCCTCCATTAAATAACCATTTAAAAAGGAAAACTTAACATCCATCTGAATTAATTTAAAGTTTATATGAGATGCATAAGCTAAAAGGATTCTAATGGATTCTAATATAGCTATAGGTGCAATGGTATCATTATAATCTATACCTTCTTCCTGATTATATCATTTAGCTACTAGTCTTGATTTATTTATAGTTATTTTACCTTGATCATCTTGTTTATTTCTAAAGACCCATTTGGTTCCTATCAATGGATAATTATGTGGTCTTTCAACTAATTCCCAGACTTCATTTCTTTTGAACTGGTTTAATTCTTATTGCATTGCTATGATCCAGCTTTCATCATCTAAAGATTATTCTATAGACTTGAGCTCTAATTGGGATAACAAGGAAGAGAATTCTATAAGATTTCCTATATTTCTTCTAGTTTTTATTGCTGTGTATAAGTCACCTATTATAGTTTCTAAAGGGCGATTCTTTAGGGTTCTAGTCTATCTAGGCAGTACACATATAGGTTCTTCAGTATCATTTTCTTATGAACTGGACTGAATTTCATTTATATCTTTTTCAAAATCATTTTTTAAGTTCTCAGATCTCATATTATCATTAGAGTCAGATTCATCCATTTGATCTGTCCTTTTATCAAAGGGATCAGATTCGTCAAATTTCACATGAATTGATTCTTCAAAAATCCTTGAATTCTTATTATAGACTCTATATGCTTTGGAAGTAGAAGAATATCCTAAGAAAATGCCTTCATCAGATTTTGGATCAAGCTTACCAAGATTGTATTTGGTGTTTAAGGTTTAAACATTGCATCCAAAAACATTAAAGTAATTTACTTTAGGTTTTCTATTTTTCCAGAGTTCATAGGGTGACTTTTGCAGAATTGGTCTAATTAAAACTCTATTCATTATATAGCAGGTTGTTCTTACAGCTTCTGCCCAAAAATAGGTAGGAAGACTGTATTCATTTAGCATAGTCCTAGCCATTTCATGAATAGTCCTATTTCTTCTTTAAACTATTCCATTTTGTTGGGGTATTCTTGGTGCAGAGAAGGTGTGTTTAATACCCATATTTGAGCAAAAGGAATTAAATTAAAGATTCTAAAATTCTTCACCATGATCACTTCTTAATGAAATTATTCTAAAACCTTTTTTATTTTGAACAACTTTACAAAAAATTTCAAATAAATTAAAAGCTTTATTTTTAAATTTTAAAAATAAAATCCATGTAAATCTAGAATAGTCATCAAATAAAACATATACATATAATTTACCAACCAATATTGTTACTCTTGAAGTTCAAAACAAATCCATATGGATAAGTTCTAGAGGTTTAAATATAGTAATTTTGTTAATAGATTTGAAGGATGATTTGTGTTTCTTTCTAAGTTGACATGCATCACAGAATCTATCACTTTCAAATATGAGACTAGGAAAATCAGAAACTAATTGTTTCTTAGATAATTTATGTAAAACATATACATTACAATGTCCAGGTCTTCTATTCTAGAGCCAATATTCATTTACTTTAGCAGTTTGGAAATTTACTTATTGTTTACACAAGGACTTTTAATCCAGGGTATACACATTGTCAGTCCTAGGTGCTCTAAATTTAAGCAGTTTATTTTTTAAAACAGAATAACAATTTTTAGAAAAATAAACAACATAACCATCTTCACATAGTTGAGAGATACTTACCAGATTGTGCTTCAATACTCATATATAAAGTACTTTGTTGATTGAGATAACTTTTAGATCTCCAACTATTTCAATACCAATGATTTTCCCTTTGGAATTGTCACCAAAAGTGACAAGTCCACCATATTTTTGAGTGAGTGTAGAGAAATTTGATGAGTTTCCACTCATATGCCTTGAGAATCCACTTTCCACTTTCCATATTTCCTTTTTTTATTTTGTGACCTGCTCCCAGCAAAGTCATTTACACAATTTTCTTTGGTACCCATATTCTGTTGGGTCCAGGGGTGTTAGCCAGCAAAGATCATGAAATCCAGACTAGCTTTGATTTTCTAATTACAGAAGAGTCAAATAATTTATTTGTTACAAAATCTTTCTTAATACCACTTATTTGGGGTTGTCTTAAGAAACAGTTTTTAGAAATATTTCCCCTTATTCCATAGTAATTATAATTTAATCTCTTTATACTTGGAATAAAATAATTCTTGTACAACTTAGGTTTTTCACATTTACTACCAATTCCAAATCTTTCCTTTTTAATGACATTTTCCCAAGAATTTCATTTAAAGGATTTTATCCTTTAGTAAAAACAAGGGTAGCATTTTTATAAGTTTCCACTTCAGTTTGAAGTGTTTTTAACTTTGATTCATAATCTGTATTGTTAGTGTTAATTGAGTTAAAATTTTCCGTTAACTCTTTATGTTGTTTCAGCATTGTATCTCTTTAATCAGAAACTGCCTTATGACTATTCTTTAAATACTTATGCATCTTAAATATAGAATCATATTTTTCTTAAAGCATATTGTAGTAGGCTATAAGTTTTTCATTAGAGTAACTAGATTTAGAACTAGAGTCAGAAGAGTAGTTAGATGGTACCTCATCTGTTTCTTCCATAAAACACATGTTAGCTTTCATATTTTCTTCTTCCTTCTGTGAGTCTAATTCAGAAGTTCTACTGGAGTCTTCAGATACACTCCGTGTATCTTTCATTACTTTCTTTTCCTTATGCTCATAATCATTTATTTTGAAGACTTTATTTTTCTTGTCTTCTTTTAGCTGAGGATAGTCAGATTTGATGTGCCCCATTTTCTTGCACTCATAACATCTGACTTCCTTGTCATCCTTTTTGAAGGTTTTTATGAATCCCTTATTCTTTATATAGAATTTAGTTAATTTTATGGATAGCTGAGTCAGTTCCACATCAGAATTTGATAAATCAGAACTTTCTAATTTCACTTTTACACTTTTCTTCATCTTTCTGCTTTTGCTCTGTGATGAAAATTTCAAGGCAATTTCATCTCTCTTGATAAACACTTCATGATCATTTTCTCCATCATGCATCTTATCTTCATACATCATTAGTGTTCCAATCAGTTCTCTCATGGTTAAGTCTTTGATAGGTGTCGACTGTCTGATTGCAGTAGAGATTCCATTCCATCTTGTAGGCAGTAATCTTAGTACTTTAAAAGTTGGTTCAGATTTTTTAATGGGATCTCCCAAGGCGGTTATGTTATTGAAAATCTCTATCAATATTCCATTCCTTTGAGTAATACTTTCACCTTGAACCATTCTTAATGTATCAAATTTAAGCTTAGCAGTAGCATATCTCATTTTCCTGATATTGTTAGTTCCTTCGTAAGCAACAACAATAGTTTTCCACATCTCATATACTGTCAGGCATTGGGATACTCTGTTAAATTAATCAGGTCCTAGACGACATATAATTGCATTCATTTCCTTCGAGTTCATATCATATTCTGCTTCAGTATCTTCACTCCATGTTTCAGGTTTTTTTGGTATTTCATATGGAATCAAAATCTTAGAATATACTCTGTATCCAAGGTTTTTCAGATAGATAATCATTCATGACTTTCAGCATCCATAGTTTTCTCCATTGAAGTATGGTGCTCTGACCATAGACATTCCCTCTCTTGTATCATCCATCTTGCTCTGTTTATAATCAATTTCATCTTGTTAAGTCTTTATCAGAAATCTCTTCCTCTGATACCAATTGTTGGATCAGATTATACTAAATATACACATGAGGGGGGTGAATTGTGTATTTTCAAAAATCTTCACGAGATAATGTTCTGTCCTTTTACTTTAATCAGATGAATTAATGCAGCAGAAATTTAAATAGCAGCGACACAAGATATATAGTGGTTCGGGGAACAGAAGGCCCCTAGTCCACTCCACCAATGCTCTACTCCATGAGCCTAGTGATTTTCACTATCTGGTCCTCGTTTCCACAGACCTTTTCACAACTGAGTACAGGTAGTTGACACCTTTAAAATCTAAGGCAAAAAAATACTTCTGGTTCACTCACAAAAACTACAAAACTTAGTACGAGAAGCCGATCACTCGAAAATAGAAAAGAGAGGTTTTTGTACTTTTCAAAATACATTCTAGTTATTCTTCACAATTGCAACAGAGTGTAATTGATAGTAGATGGATCGCCGCCTTCAGAAATAATGATCTTCAAATAAGAGTTGTTATGATTTGATCCTGTTTCAGTAGATATAGAAATATAATTCACAACTTCAGTAGTATCAGATTCATAAATGATCTTCGATGTAGAACGAGTGAACCTTCTATCGTGATTCTTCTTCTTCAATAAACAGATCTTTTTCATTCTTTTGAATCAGCAGATCTGTGTTTTTGATAGTCTCTATTTTTGTTCCTTTTTATTAATAATTGATCGATGTAGTTTGAAAAATAGCCATATATCCATATAATAACGCTGAGCACTTCTCCTGTAAATTTAGATCCACAAAAGTATCCTTCTGAAATGTGATATTCAAAAATTTTAATTTACATAGTAGTGGTAACTTCCCTTGAAATTTTCTAAGAAAATCTCCATTTAATTCAATCGTTAAATGGATTTGAACTCGTCAGAGACACATTTTAAAATCCACTTTTAATCCAGCTTGAAATCATCCTAATAAACAGTATGCTGACTATTGCATAATAATATCAACTTTAAACTCTCTGATTCCAAACGTATGGTTGAGTTGTACAGTATGCATCTTATGAACATAACATAGATAATAAAACGTAAGACTAATGATTTATCCTTCAAATGTAAGGTTTTCAATGTATGGTTGATCATAAAATTAGGGTTGTCAATGTATGGTTGATCACAAACATAGGGTTGTCCATCTATGCTTTTTCTCTTTAACTTTAAAACATATGATAAAAGATCCATACTTTTATAGGATTTCAAATGAAAGGTACTTGATCCATACTTTTCTAAGTACGTATGGTTGTTTACAAAAGTAAGGTTAATGAACCATACTTTTGAGAAACCAACGCAACATTTAAAACTTACGTACAGTTATTCTTCCACACTTTTTTAATAGCCCAAACATAGGGTTCCTTCCTAACGTAGGGTTTTTCTTCCATACTTTTTTGATAACTCATACAGTATACATTACATTTCATCTTTACGCTATGTTTCTCGATGTTGGGTATGAACAGTGTTTCTAGAACGCGCTTAAGTAGATCCTGAAAATGTAGAGCATGAACAGTGTTTCTAGAACATGCTAGTGCGAATACTTTAGTAATTAATCCTTGTTGTTCAAGAACTTAAATATTTCTTCCAGAAAAAAAATATAATGAATAATAAATTCCTTCAATATACTTAACAAATAATATCATTAGAAAATAATTAAGGGTATTAGTGAGCATCAATATTATAATAAAGATATAAAGTATTGTTCTCAACAAAATCCCCCTTTAAATAAAAACATTGTGTCTTGTTAAAAACAACACTTGCTCAAGAAGGGGAAACACATAAAGAGTTTGATGTGGGACATGATTTGTTCATGGAGATTGTGCCTCCCAGCGATTTGTGTTGTCTGATCTCTCCCTCCACTAATCCCAGCCATCCACTTCAATATAGATCCTCATGAGTTCATGTTAGGTGATCCTATACACTATAAGGCCATCTTCTTAAACCTACCACTTTGATACCACTTCCTATCACTATTGGTTCGACATAAAGACTTGAAGATTGTTGAATGATCACTCAAGGACCACCAAAATTTCCACCACTAGTACTTTGAATATTGTCATGTGAGTATAAGAAAACTAACATGATCCATCATGAAATCCAAGTAACAGGTGCTATATCCTTCTATGAGTTAATCCAAAAACAATAGAAGACATCGCATGATCATCCTTTGATCATGCGACCGAACCAAAGAAAACTGTTGAGGGCGCCATGTGCATTTCAGCAACTGTGAACCCATTCCTACTTTGATATATTTCCATTAGAATCAACTCATGTTTTTATGGTTCACATGGCTTCACATAAGGTTTCCAATGCTGTTTCATAATCATCCTTTGATCATGCGACTGTGGTGAGGGAAAATACTGAAGGTGTCACAAGAGGTTCAATGACTACCAAAACCTTCCACCTCCGACATATTTTCCATCTGAATTAAATGGATTTCTCTAGATAAGGTGATTGCATAAAGATAAATTGAGGCATCACATGATCAGATGAAATTATCATGTGATGGAATCTCCACTGCTTCAGCTAGTTCGTGCAACATTTATCCTATTGAAAGTGGTGGAATACTTAGCCTCCTCTCGTCTATATAAACATACCACCTTATAGAAAAACACACAAAAAGGGTAGAGTGGAAGGAGCTCTAAAAAAGAAGTAATTAAGAAGAAACACAGAGGAATATAGGGGAATTATAACACCCTCTCAGAGATTTTCTTCAGGTAATCAAATAGAACCATCCCACAAGAACCTTCCATAGTATTTTATCGTAGGAACCCATAACAAGATCTCTAAAATATTTCATGATCATAAGAAAGAATAATATCATGTGAATTATTTTGTCTCACAGAACCTTCAGACAATATTGGAAATGACCATATTGCCGTTTTCAGAAGTGTTCATCACAAAAATCCTCAGAGATCACCTAATTACAGATGTGGTATTGAGGTTCGGATGATCCCCTCATGCAGGTGTTCCCTGAGCCGACTCATCAACCCAAATATTAGTATACATGCACGAACCCTTTGTTTTATGATTCCCAAAAATAGTCTAATAAGAAGTGGCTTCATTAGGGATTTGATCATGTGGAGGAAGTATTGTGGAAGTGAACTCCATGCCTGAAGGTGCATCGAAAATCCTCATCCGGGAGCCCCATGTGTGTATATGCAGTGCTAGAGGAAATCCCTAGTGCACATGCATATAATCCCTCATGTGATCCTTTGCAGATAACATGATCATATTATGATCATGTGATCATTCCATTCATAGTCTAAGGTTGGAAAATCACCTCCTCTTCATAATAAGTTAAGAGACTACACCCTAGGTATCATGATGAACCCATGCTAGGTATCAGGGTGTAGAATTCAGAATTTGTAGCCCATATGACATGCACCCCTCACAGTGAAATTTCTCCCATCACCCTTTAATGCAGAGGCTTTTATATACAACCTCCATGAATTACCACAACACCCTTCATGATACCCCTTTAAGTTCTTCTGATTAATATTAATGGTGAAGTTTCATGCGACTCCCTCATATGGGTATTCCACAACAAATATATGAACCTGATACAGAAGATAACTCATGGGAAAACTGTCATCTTTATGCATCATGGACCCCCTCCCATGATGGAAGTGTCATTAGAAAGCCTCTGTACATGTGAATTGGATCCCTCAAAATTCCCTTTTGAGTTCATATGAATCACATGAACAAGGGATCATCATGAAAATGTCCCCTCAGTGTGCGCATGATCTTGTGGATATAAAATCCATTTTCCATGAAATTCATATGGTGTATGCCTTAAAAATGAACACATGGGAATATATTATGGACCATAAAACTTAAGGAACATTCCCTTTGGATGTGAACCTGTGACATTTAAATTAGTGCAACACCATAAACATATCTTAGAGACCCCACTGCTTGAATGGTTCTAAGACACCTGATCATGAGAGTCCTCATGAGACTTAATATGTATTTAGGCTGTTTTGGATGTGTCACTTTGATCATAAGACATGCCTTGGAAAACTCATGTTGACCTCACAACTTTTGATCTACATGTAACCATTTTCATCCGACGACCCAAGGACAAACCAAGTTGATTAGGAAACGACCCCTCAACTTGCCTACATTGTCACATGGAAAGACTAATATTAATTAATATCAATCATGAGAAGTTCCTAAGCTTTTTTCAGCTCGGTTATGAGAAGGAATCTCATAAAATGAACTTTGATCATCTAAAAGAGTCATTAACATGTTGGCATGATCATACGATTATCTATAGACATGTCCATATTGACATGCGATAGTCCAAAGACTTGTGAGGATGATCATGAGACAACATATGATCTTGTCTATTTTGATCATGTGAAATACCCAAATCATGTTCTCTTTGATCAGTTGAAAAACCATTAACATGTCCTCTTTACTCAGGTGAATACATCTTAGACAATTTAGTTGATCATGCGTGAGACCTCTAACATGCCAACTTTGGTCATACGAAGCATCTCAAACATGTCTGTGTCACCCATATGAAGACATACAAGGCATGATAATGGATTTGTAAAACACCCTTGGATGTGTATTCCATGTTGTATTAGTGCCCCAACATATCGATCAGACAATAAATAATTTCCCAGTAGACATCCAAGACACATCATGTGAATCCTATAGGACATTCCAACCATGTCTGACATACCCCATCTAGACTCATTCCATATGGACCCTAGTCGAGAGCCTTAGGATGAATCCCACTTTTATAAGGTAAGTGTCCATGATGAGTTTGGGCTATACACTAATGTGACCATTCCAAGGACATGCTCTGAGACATACCTCTCAAGGTCATCATCACATCTCTTTAATCTGCCAGAGGATATTGAATGATTACACCAATAGAGTAGTCTCAGTGTGTAAGCCCCGACTACCAATATAATATAATATGTCTCCACCAATCGGGAAACCTCAGTGTGTATGCCCTGACCAATTAGGAAGTCTTAGTGTGTAATTCCCAACTACCGTCATCACGTAGTATGTACCCAATCAATATAGCATCCATTTTGGTATAAGATCATAACATTCCTAAAGCCTTGAGGATATCCATATTGTCTCAGAGTGTGATCACCCACCTTAGTCTGTCAGTGGGTTAAGGGATATGTGAACTTTGAGAAATATAATTCACATAATAACTAGGGTACATAGGGCTCCTTACTAAGTCCCGAGCTCCATACCATATACTCCATGGATGGGAAAGCGTACCTCTCAATGTGAAACTTTAATATGTAACCTTGTATGAATATGATCACATGCAATGTGTCTAATCTACCACTATATCTTCTTACTCACACTAATCATGGATCATGTGATATTAAGGACTAGAGATGATTGTAAAAATAACATGATAAGAATTCCCCTAATGAGGAATCACCATTGGGATGCAAGCCCGATTACATATCATCTCTGATCAAAGTTCCATATTCCCGAAGAAGCAATCCAAGACAGTATCATATGCCTAAGTCCCGCATAGGGCCTATAATGTCACATATCTCGCTATGTAGACACATATCACAAGAACTCTATGGACTCTTATTCCTATCTTAAATAGGATATGTAGTATTCCTCATTGAGGTCATAGCCTGATATTTACATTCATACACTATGATGCAAAACTATATGTATGGGTCCAATCATAAAACCTTAAACTATGTCAAATGAACTATGTGGGTTCTGATTCTTTTTTCATATGATACACAGGACAAATCATAGAGGTTCAATCCCATATCCAAGATACCAATGGCCTCCCTAGGTGATAAAATTCTCTAGAGTGCTTAGATATGACCATAACCCAAAACATCATAACTAAATAAGAGAGCGATAGAGAACCAGTGATATGCACCCCATTGTTCCTATTAATACATGTTTGTAATAAAGTCATTGACATAAAGGTAACCCATCCCATATTTGGGATTGGTAAGGATATCATGAACATATCCTAAATCTATAAGAGATTCTCAGAGTAGGAAACAATTCCCCCTAAAAACGGTGTGATGATCCCGATGTCCCATCCTTTCGATCAATGCGTTTCCCCAAGAGTCGCTAGGCCTGGAAATCCAAATGATCGTTATCCTTTGGAAAGTAGGTTTGTACCTAGCTATAGATGGGGTACCATTGGGAGTTTCTAAGAAAATTGAAAATTGTATCCTAATAAGTGAAACCCACTTCACGCCTTAAAACCTGAAAAATATGGTGAACCCAATGTTAAATCCATTAACTATGTCTTCCATTTCACGGGACAAAAAGGATAAATTTTCTAGTTATCTTCAGGTCAATTTCTATTTTTCTCATTTCAAAAAAAAGCGATGAACCCTACATGTTTCTTTTAAATGCACTAAACCTCACTTAAAAATAATTGATATACTATTTATCCTTTAACAATCGAAGTAATTAATTGAACATGTACTTATATATATTATGTTTATTAGATAAGGTGTCCGGTTTCATTCTTCCGGATTTTTAGATTCCTTTAAATCCAAATGACATCATGAAATGTTTCAATAGATACCGAGATCAATGGACAAGCTACTTTGATCCTGAGACCTAGACATATATTTTCACCCACACACCACTTCTGTTATTGATTGGTAAATGTAATGGGTCAGAAATATGACATCAACTACTCCATCTCAACTCTAGAATTAGCTTAGGAAATCCCTTGCAGGTTGAGTTCCTAGAATCCATCTTTCCCATGATAGGCTGTAAGAGGGGAAATGGACCTTGTAGACACTTGCATCTACTTCATGAGACAATACCTAGAGAAAAATAGTGTACACCTTCCCAACCATAGGGAGGTAGATGAAGATCTTCAAAAAGATAACCAAATCACTCAGGTTATTCCTAGGAGGGTTCCCATCCATTCTTCTCATCATCATCGATATATGATTTTGATTCTGCAAGGACCCATAGAGGGAGTGGTGCCTTCACCACATGGACATGTTTGGAAACCCAAAATGAGATACCTCTATAGGTTTCCAAATAATATAGCTCTAGAGTAGGCTTATATCCCTTCTATCTCCAAATTTTTTGAGGCCCACCAGTGTATCCTAAAAGTTTGAAGAATCAGTCCTAGATCATCGCTGTCCAGGAGCCTCTAACTTCATCAAAGCTATCCTTAGTTATTGAAAAATCCCATGGAATGCCCAAGAATGTATGGTTGGGGTAATGTTCATCATAATTTACACTAGTATCATCTTTGTCATGGGAACTGACCCTTAAAACAAAATTATGGGCACTGACCCCTCAAACGACATTATAGGCACCGACCCCCAAAATGAAGTCATACAAACCGAACCCTAAAATGGTATACCACACACTAACCCATCAAATGAGTTACTTAATTATGGAGGGGAACCAACCTGCTTGTGTATCCGTCAATATAATGTTTATCAGATTTGAAAACTCCTCATCAATTCCAGATGAGCGTATTGCCGAACAATACAACCATACCTTCCTGTAGTCTTCTAAGTCATAGTGGGTTACCCTATCTTATACCACCAAAATAAGAGCAAAAAGGATCTGCAGTATCCACCATACATCTACAGGAGGTGTTACTGATCATGTTGGTATCTCAGAATGTAAGGAAAATGGATCATATGGATAGTGGAATAAGTGGATTCAGTCTCTGAGATCCACATTGAAACTCACATCATTATACACTCACCACTAAGACTAAGAGAGGAAGGGATGTTTTCCTGGATTACACCATCCAAATTCATAAGTATGACAAGAAAGTTTCCATAGAATAATAGATTTCTCAACTTGTAATGTCCCAGTTCTAGAAGCCGCCTAGAGGCGCCCTATACCTGGTTGGTCAGATGGACTCAAGCACATTTTACCTAATTCCAGAGGCTTCCGACTAGAAATGAGGGCCTTGGGTGTGACAATGGGGAAACTATTCCCTCATTGTAAGAGTAAAACAATGGAAAAAATATATATCAATAGCAGAATCAATAATAGTAATACCATACAACAGTAAACAACAGAAGACTGGAATAATAAACTGGAGAACATATATGTATGAATTCCCAATACATATGTCTAAGAAAGTAACAAAACAAGTCACAATGATGAAATACAATACTAAAGAAAAGTACAAGGAAAAAATTAAACAACTCCTCAACATCACAAGCCTCAGCTTGTTTCCATGCTCTCCAGCTCCAAAATAGTCAAGTACCAGAAGTAGAAGGGCACTTTCCCTTATCTATACTTACAACAATATAATCTGTTTGGGCCCAAAATAATGGCCCAAATAGGGTGTGAGACTAATCCCAGTAGGAAACCACCCCAATATCTGTTCCTAATAATCGGTGAATATATAAGGCATGTAGTAAGCAAAAAGAAGAAGTAAGAAAGGATGTACTCAAAAGTAAAAAATCCTATAGTTCAAATGCATTCAATTTCATATATCAAGTGATAAGACAATAAAAAAAGTAACCCTTTGGGAAGTACTCACAACCTATCCCCTATGGTTCAACCAAACAAACACAAGAAACCCTTTGGGAAGTACACACAGTCTAAACCCTCTAGTTCATCTTTAGAAAAGACTCTCTGAGGAATCACTCACCATCAATTCCCCCTGTAGTCTCGTATTAGTAACTATAGACACTCTGGGGAAGCACTCAACATCCAATTCCTCATGTGGTCTCGCCACTTGGAACTACATACACTCTGATGGAGCACTCAACATCCACCCCCTATGGTGTCGCAACGTAAAAGTAAACATACACTCTAGGGAATCCCTCAATGTCCATTCCCCCTATGGTCTACTACACCAGGTTCCCACAACCCTATTTAAGTATATCATATACAAATGATATATATAACAGCCAAATAAAACCTCAAGAACTACTTGGATAAACAATCAACATCATATCACACCATGTCATATAAAATCAATACATGCTAATAGTACTAGGCATGGAGAACAAAGTAGCCTAATAGGAAAACAAGACCAAACAGTCAAAACAAGAAAACATGGTAAAAACATCCATATCATTGAAAAGTAAACCCTATTCAGAACAATTTACCTCTATCCAAACAAACAAGTCATAGCAGGAAATAACAGGGCTAAAAACCATAAACCTGCAATACCCCATTCAAGGTTATTGGGCACTTTTTCACATATAACTCAAAGAATATCTACAGAAAGGCACAAACCACCCACCTCAGAATAGTGAGATCAATATACATGAACCCCAAGACTTGAATCACCTTATAATGCCATATATCTACAAAAACACTTAAAATGATCAATCGAGGATAACACTTGGAAGAGAAGAAATGAAGAGATGAAGTTCAAGGAGAAGTAAGAACTCACCGATGATATTCTGATGCAACCAATGGAGTTTGATTTGGAGAAGGTATGAATATTCGGTGGCTTGGAGAATATACACGGCTGTACGGATGCTCCTGGATGAGACAGACGAAGAAGAAGTGCATTCTGTCCATTAAACGTGACCCCGGTCTGTTTAATGAAATAAAAACAAAGTACAAGGTGTGTAATTTATAAGTAAACAACGTGTAATTTCATTAACCAACCTCTACTTTAGGAAGTCTCTAGCTCACCACACATGGCTGTGTACTCGGCCTGTACACGGTCTCCTGCGGAAACCGAGTACATAACGTGTACTCCTAAAATTTCCATAAAATTCTCTTTTTCACAAAAAAAACCAGAAAAGAAAAACATACCTGAAAAGAAGATCTAGGTTCTTAAAAAATTCCCCCCTTAAAGAAATTATTCCTTGAATTTCCCTACCAAGGCGGTGTAGAAGAAAAATCCTCAAACAACTCCGGCCACTACGATCGTACATCAGCCTCCCTCTCTAATGTCTCGTCTTGTACTCACCCGTGCTGCCATAGCACTCATACCAGAGGAACTAAATAGGCATGGAAAACATTCAAAGTTTGATCAAGAATCCAAATAGGATTCTCCTCGAATGAGGCGTCCACCTCTAACTCAACCTCTTTGGGTTGAAAAACATGAGACAAGTCTGAGAAGTAATGCCAAAGCAAAGAAATGTTAAAGATGTCGTGCAAAGCCTAATGCCTCTGAGGTAACTGGAACCGATAGGCAATCACCCCAACTCTCTCCAAAACCTCAAACAACATAACGTATCTAAAAAAAATATTACCCTATATTATTATCCTCCTGTGTCCCAACCTTGGTGTGACATGTAGGAAAACCTGATTTCTGACCTCAAACTCCAAAGGTCGTCTCCATCGATCATCATAAGAATTCTATCGTGAATGTGAAATATCCAACCTCTTCCAAATCAATTCTATTAGCTCTGTAGTCTCCTGGACAAGATGAGGTCCTAGGAGAGCTGCCTCTCCTACCTCCAACCAGCATAAGGGTGATCGATATGGCCTATAGTACAAAGCATTATAAGGTGCCATCTGAATGGTTTCTTGGAAACTATTATTATAGGAAAACTACACAAGAGGTATGTACTTCACGAAAGTTCCTCCAAAATATAGGATGAATGCTCGAAGCATGTCCTAAAGCACCTGAATCGTATGCTTGGACTAGACATCTGTCTGGGGATGGTAAGCTATACTCAGAAGTACCTGTGTGCCCAAATCCCTCTGAAGTCCCTACCAAAACCAAGAATTAAAAAGTGTATCCCTGTATGAAACAATGGATTGTGGAACCCCATGTAGATGGAAAATCTCTTAGATGTACAACCATCCAAACTCATCAACACTAAAGGTCTCCTTGATCAGAAAGAAGTGAGAAACATACATGAGTCTGTCAATGACAACCCAAACTGCATCATTCCCTCGAGGAGACCTCGGAAAACCTGTCACAAACTCTATCGCAACATTATTCCTCTTCCACTCAGGAATGGGTAACTACTGCAAAATTCATGATGGTCGTTGATGATCCACCTTCACCTACTGATAGGTGGAACACCTCATGAAAAACCCAGAAAAATCTCTCTTCATACTTGGACACCAATACTGTCGGTGTAGATCACGATACATCTTGGTGACACCAGGATGAACTACCCAAATTGAGGAATGAAAGTCCTGAATTAGATCTTCAAGAATGTATGTTGACACCCATACACACCCACAAAAACACAAGATCTCATCCTCACCTATGGTCCATCTAGGAATTGGGTCCTCTCCTGAAACGCTCTCCCGTAGGACTAGGCCTTCAGAATCTGATAGCTTCCTCATTCACACTCAATCAATAAGAGTAGAGGTAACAGCTACTGAATAAAGAAATTCCTTTCCCTGTCTATCATGAACCTCCAAATGTATGTCATAGAACAAAGCCATAAGCTTCCAATCACTGCTGGCCTCCTAAATTTCCTATATCTGAGTCCTCTTGTTCAGTGCATCCGCCACTTCATTGACTTTCCCAGGCATATAGGCAAGCTCAAAGTCCAAAGACTGAAGGTACTCAACCCATCTTTTCTGTCTCAAATTCAGGTCACGGTGAGTGAAGTTATAATTGAGACTTTTATGATTGGTGAAAACCACAATATTCTCTCTCCAAAGATAATGTCTCCAACAGCGTAAATATTGAACAACTGAAGCCAACTTGAGATCGTGTGTCGGGTAATTTCTCTCATTTGGCCTCAACTACCCAGGCCTGTACACAATGACGCCTTCTCCCTGCATTAGCTCTGCTCCCAGAATGATACCTGAAGTATCACAGTACACAGTATAGCTCTTGTCCAGCTCTGAAAAAACTAGTCTCGGTACTGAAGTCGACCTACCTTTCAGCTCTAGAAAGGCTGACTCACAAGAATCTGTCCACAGGTACTTCACACCATTCTTAGTTAGGCTATTTAGTGGCGTTTCTAAGCATGAAAAGTCCTATATGAAATGTCTTCTGTATCCATCCATCCCTAGAAAACATCTTACCTCAAATAATTTCTTCAGATTCTCCTAGGAAACTACAAATCTCACTTTATATGGGTCTATTGATACTTCTTCATTTGAGATAACATGACCCAAGAAGTGAATATGGTCTATCCAAAAGTGGAATTTTGGGAGCTTAGCATATAACTGATGCCCTATTAGTGTACTCAGAATGATCTCAAGATGTTTATAATGATTGTGTCGAGTGTGAGAGTACACCAAGATATCTTCCATCAAGACTACCATGAAAGAATCCAAGTATGGATGGAACACTCGGTTCACTAGTGCCATGAAAACTGCAGATGCATTCGTGAGACCAAAAGGTATAACCACATACTCATATAGACCATACCTAATCTGAAAGGCTGTAAGAGGTATATTAGATGGTCTAATGCACAACTGATGATAATAGGATCTCATGTCAATATTCGAGAACACCTGTGCTCCTCGAATCAGATTAAAGAGATCATCAATACTTGGCAAGGGATATCAGTTCTTGACCATCAACTAGTTCTGCTTCTTATAATCCATGCAAAGTCTGAGGGTAACATTCACCTTCTTCGCAAAAAAGACCAAAGTATCCCAAGGAGATGTACTAGGTCAGATGAAACCCTTAGTCTGCAAATCCTCTAACTGCTTCTTGATCTCCGGTAACTCTGGTGTCTCTATCCTGTATGGAGGAATGGACACCAGTTCCGCTCTTGGAATGAGTTCAATAGAAAAGTCTACATATCTCTATGGAGGAAAACTTGAAAAGTCCACTGGAAAGACATCCCTAAAACAATCCACCACTGGAGGAATGCCCAACTATGAAGTCCCCTGGTCATCCAGATATAGGCTAGCAATCTGGGTTGTAACTCCTCCCAAACCATGATACTCAGGTCCATATCTTCTTTCCTGAACATCCCATTCTCCCTTATGAAGAAAATATCCCCCCTTTGGTGATGTGAAACTCACCCTATAATAATAGAAGTCAACAACCACTTTCAAGGGAGCCAACTAGTTCATTCCAAGAATGACATCACAACCTTTCATCTCTAAGAAATAGAGGTCCCAAAAGAAGAGACACCCACCAATCTCAAGAGGGAACTCCTTGAACTATCACACACTAGTTGTACTTGTCCCCAACAGAGTGTCTAGTTTCAAGGCATCTGTATAAGTAAAAATACAGAGCCCAAGTCTCTCCACAATAGCAACAAATATAAAGATATGGGAATTCCCTCTATTGAAAAGAGCAGAAGATAAAACTAAGGCAACTAGAATCATACCTTGAACTGTGGAAGGTTCGGGATCCAACTCCTACTGGGTCTACTCCACTACAAAAGTATGACCTGCACCGTGGCCCTGTGACCCTACCTGACCATACTAAGATGATCCACCTTTTTTTCACTGAAAACATAGAGACATGATACTACGACCACGACCTCTACCTTGGCTAGAACAGCCGAAAGAACTCCCGTTCCCTAACTGATGAGAAACTGGCGATGATGCTCCTAAATGAGGAGTCATAGAAGAACCCCTGTCACCATCTGCTGGTGAGAAGATCTGATATAAGTGATGAATATGACACATCTTGAAACAATATCGGCACTCCATATGGTATCTCATGAATTGTGGCCTCGTATACCAACTCTTCCCGCAGTGGTAGCACACCACCTTTCTACCAGAAGATGTCTCCCACCTACTCAGATCTCCACACGTAGACTCCCTAAGGTGCTTCCTACAGTTAGTAGGAGGCATAAAAACTACGTATGTTGAGCCTCCCTATCTTCCAGCTTCAAAATACCTCAGATTCCACTCAGTGATCAACACCTGGTTGACGATAGAAGTGATGAAATTCATCCGAAAGATGTTCACATGAGATATGATGTCATACTTGAGACCATACTCAATATTCCTTTCTAGGAATAACTCATAACCTCCTGGAACAGGCGTTAAGTGTTGTAGCTCTGTGAAGCGAGAAGAATACTTCATAACTGAAAGAGTACCCTGCTCCAGACTCATGAATTCTCAGGCTCGATCAGCCCTCAATGTCTTTGGGTAAAAGTAGTCGTATAAGGCACATTAGAACTCATCCCATTACACAACCTACTGGGGTCCCACTGGTGAGATCACATACCACCTTCTCTTGGAGGAGTCCCAAAGTATATACGCAGTGAGCTTGACCCTCCTCTCTGGAGGTGTCTCTAGATGATCGAAGATAGATAACATGGCTTCTAACCATGACTCTGTAGACTAAGGTCCTCCTTCCCCCGAACAAGTGGGAGGATACTGCTGCTGAAAGACCTGCCTATGCCCTACCATAAAAGGGGCAGGATGTGGTACTCCCCAGAAGGTCTGTATAAACATCATGAAGCCCTCTTGGAACTACGCATCAACACCTATATCCAAGATAACGGCTAGTGCCAAGACTGGTACTACTGGAGGCTCTGCTAGTAGCCCCTAATCAGCCATGTCTGGTGTCTGATCACATCCTTGCAACTAGCGTACAACCAGAGGACGTCTCTGTGGCATGAATATACAAGGTTAATCACACACCTTAGTTCATTATTATCAGGGACTGAGAACTAGAAGTAAAATAAGGGAAAAAGAGAAAAAAATCATTCAAGTTTTTCAAAACATAGATACACAGCGTGTATAACCCCCACACAATGTGTTCCCTTAAGCCATCACATGGGAGTGTAATTCAGCCAAAACCAGTTGTGTAACACTCCATATACACGGCGTGTTTTACAAACACATGGTGTGTACTTAAATCCTCTTCTTCTACCTGAGTTCTTCTACATGACTAAGCCGCATGGTTCTCCTAGAATAAGACTACAAGACGTGTTAGTGCTATAAATGGTGTGTACTAGACGGACTTCACCAACCCATGTTTTTAGTCACACGGTCGGTTACACAGCTCACTTCACACAGCGTTTTAGTGCCAAAAACAATATGTACTAACTACCCATCATACACTCGTATCGTTTGTCACACAGCTGGACACATGGTCTAAACAACACAGCGTGTATGTCCGATACACGATGTGTTCCACAAAAGACTTCTCAACCCTGTCTCTCTGCCCACACAGCCATCGACACAGTTAGAGACTACACGATGTGTACATAAGTACACATAGTGTACTCAAGAAAAAGTGTTCCTTCCCGAACAGAAGGACACATGGCATGTATTCATCACTACATGGTGTGTATTCTAGGTTTTTCAGACAGTAAGCCGCAGAAACTCCTCTTGAGCCCATAAAAACACTGAAACGAACATTAAAGTGCCAAATTTTGATCCGTGAGGGCCTATACTCCCTGCACATCAATGCTTGGAATATTTTACATGTATTATACAATGAATAACAATACAATGATCTGCCAAATTACGATCCATGAGGGCATATAACACCTCAAGAAGAAAATTATGGCGTTCATTCATACTAAACCTTAAACAAATCAATACACTATCAAATAATAGGTATTCTATCAAAGAATCTATCACAAAATCATGCATATCTAGCACAACATCTATCACAACAATATTCAATCACTAATGCACCCTAAATGAAATGGAAAGAATGCATGACATGTGATCTCTAGCAAGTGCCTATATGATGCATGAGATGGAGTAACCATATCTCATCGGGTTAAAACATAAATAGAACCTCAATAACACTAATGGAAACAACACAAAACATGTGAATCACCCAACAGTGAAATCGAATTAACTGAAATAATTGAAAAACCATAAAAAATTGCAATACGAGGTAAATTTTCTATTCCTTGTACACAGGTTAGCTAATCCCAGGAACAACTTATTAACAAGAACCTATTCCATCCTATCCCTATCTATAGGCTCCAAATAGTAAGTTTAGAATAATGGAATTCCTATGATACCACTTTGTAAGGTCCTGATTCCGGAATCTGCCTAGAGGTGCCCCGTATCCGATTGGTCACATGGCCTCAAGCGCATTTCTCATAACACTAGAATCTGATGACTAGAAGCGAGGGACTTGGGTGTGAAAATGGGAAACTATTCGCTCATTGGAAGAGTAACACAATGGAAACAAACATATAGTAATAGAGGAATCAATAATAGTAATACCATACAACAGTAAACAACAGAAGACTGTAATAATAAACTGGAGAACATATATATATGAATGCATGATACATATCTCTAAGAAAGGAGCCTAACATGTCACAATGCTGAAATACATTACTAAAGAAAAGTACAAGAAAAACAACTAAACAAATCCTTAGCATCGCAAGCCTCCGCTTGCTCCCACGCTCTCCAGCTGCAAAGCAGCCAAGTACCTGAATTAGAAGGGCTCTTGACCTTATCTATAACTACAACAATATAATCTATTTGGGAAGAAAATCAATGACCAAATAGGGTGTGAGAGTAATCCTTGTTGGAAACCACCCCAAGATCTGTGTCAAAAAGTCAGTGAATAAATATGGCAGGCAATAAGAAAAAAGAAGCAGCAAACAAGAAAGTACAAAAAAGTAAACAAACCTACAGCTCAAATGCATTCAATTTCATATATCAAGTGAGAAGATAATAAAAAACAAGTAAATATATGGTAAGTACTCATAGCCTATCCTCTCTAGTTCAACCGAACCAACACATTCAACCCTCTAGGAAGTAAACCCAGTCTAACCCCTCTGGTTCATCTTTAGCAAAGACTCTCTAGGGAAGCAATCACCGTCAATTCCCACTGTAGTCTCGTATCAGTAACTATAGACACTCTGGGGAAGCACTCAACATCCAATTACCACTATGGTCTAACAATGTGGAACTACAGACCCTATGAGGGAGCAATCAACATCGATCCCCACTATGGTCTCACAACTTAAAAGTAAATAGACACTCTGTGGAAGCCCTCAATGTCCATTCCACCTATGGTCTACTACACCATGTTTCCACTACCCTGTGTAAGTTGATCATGTATAAATGATATATATACCAGCCAAAGAAAACCTCAAGAACTAGTTGGATAAATAGTCTATAACATATCACTGCATGTTAGATAAAATCAATCCATCCTAACTATACTAGGCTTGGAGAACAAAGTAGCCTAACAGAAAAACTATACCAAATGGTCAGAATAAGAAAAAATTGGAAAAACATCCATAGCATGGAAAAGTTAACCCTATTCACAACAATTAACCGATATCCAAATAGACAAGGAATAATAGTCAATAACAGGGCTAAAAACCATAAAACCACAATACCTCATTCATGTTTATTGGTCACTTTTGAACATATAACTCAAAGACTATCAATGGAATGGCACAAACCACTGACCTTAGCGTCGTGAGATCAATATACATGAACATCAGTCCTTGAATCTCCTTATAACATCATAGATTTAAAAAAATGATTAAAATTTTCAACTAAGGATAAATCTTGAAAGGGGAAAAATCAAGAGATGATGTTAAAGGAGAAGGACGAAATCACCGATGTGATTCCAACTCAACCGATAGAGTTCGATTCAGAGAACCGATGAAGAGTTGGGGGCTCAAAAAAAAAACCTATGGCCGTAAAGATGCTCCTAGATGAGATGGAAGAAGAAGAAGTGTGTTTTATCCATTAGATGCAACTCTGTTCTGTTTAAGTAAATAAAAAGAAAGTACATGGCGTGTAATTTAAAAGTACACAACATATACTTGCCTTAACTGTCCTCCTCTTTAGGTGGTCTCCAGGTCACCACACATGGCCATGTACTTGGCAGTTACACATCATGTACATGGTCACCCGCAAAAACCAAGTAGACGGTGTGTACATATAAGTACAGGGCATGTACTCATGAAATTTCAAAAAACTCCACTTTTTTCAAAAAACAACCAAAAAAGAAAAACATACCTGAAAAAATGATACAGGTTCTTAGAAACTTCCCACCTTAATGAAAATTTTCCCTGAAGTTACCTAGAAAGGTGTAATAGAAGAAGAATCCTAAAAAATCTCCAACCATTGTGACTGTACATCGACCTCCCTCTCCCATGTCTCGTCCTGTACTCGCTTGTGCTACCATACCACTAGTACCAGAGGAACTGATCGTCAATGGAGCACCGTTTCACTTCGATCAAAAATCTGGATAATATGATCCTCGAATGGGGAGTCCACCTCTAACTCAACCTATTTGGGATGAAAAACATGAGAAAGGTCTGAGAAGTAACATTAAAGGTGAGAAATGAGAAAGATGTCGTGCATAGCCTGATACCTCTGTGGTAACTACAACCAATAGGCAACCAACCCGACTCTCTCCAAAACCTCAATCGGCCTGATGTATCTTGGTGAAAGCATACCCTATCTCCTAATCGTCCTGTATCCCAACCTCGGTGTGACACATAGGAAAACATGATCTCCAACCTTGAACTCCATAAGTCATCTCTTTCAATCAGCAAAAGACTTCTGTCATGACTGTGAAGTACCCATCCTCTTCTGAATCAATTCTATCAGCTCTGTGGTCTCTTGGATAAGATGAGGTCCCAACATAGCTTCCTCTCCTACCTCCAGCCAGCACATGGGTGATTGGAACGGACTACCGTATAAATCCTCATAAGGTTACATCTGAATAGTTTCTTGAAAAATATTATTATAGGAAAACTCCACAAGAGGTATGTACTTATCCCAAGAACCACCAAAATCTTATATGCATGCTCGAAGAATTTCCTTAGGCACATGAATTGTACTCTCGGACTAGCCATTTGTCTGGGGATGGTAAGCTATACTCAAAAGTAACTATGTACCCAAATCCCTCTGATGTCCTTTCCAGACCCGAGAAGTAAAACATGCATCCATGTCTTAAAAAAGGAGTGTGGAACCCCATATAGATGTAGAATCTCTCAGATTTACAACCATCCAATCTCATCAACATTAAAGGTCTCCTTGATTTTATTAAAGTGATAATACTTCATGAGTTTGTCAATGACAACCCAAACTACATCATTCCCTCAAGGAGACCTCGGAAAACCTGTCTTAAAATCCATCATGACATCATTCCACTTCCACATGGGAATGAGTAACTTCTAAAAAAGACCTACTGGTCTTTGATGCTCTTCCTTCACCTGCTAACAGGTGGAACACCTAATGAAAAACCCAACAACAAATCTCTTCACACCTGGACACCAATAGTATTGGTGTAGATCACGATACATCTTGGTGACACCAGGATGAACTTCCTAAACTGAGGAAAGAAAGTATCGCATCATCTCCTCACATATGTCTGCTGACACCCATACATGCCCATGAAAAAACAAGATCTCATCCTCTCCTATGGTCCATTGTGGAATAGGGTCCATTCCTGACACGCTCTCCGGTAGGACTAGGCCTTCCGAATCTGAGAGCCACCTCATTATCACTCAATCAAGAAGAGTATAGGTAACTGCTACCGAAGAAAGAAATGTCTATCACTATTTTTGGTGCACCTCTAAATGTATCTCAGAGAACAGAGCCCTAAGATTCCACTCACTACTGGCCTCCAAAAATACCTGTATCTGAGTTCTCTTGCTCAGTGCATCCGCCAATGCGTTGCCTTTCCCAGGCTTATAGGCAAGCTCAAAGTCAAAAGAATGAAGGTACTCAACCCATATTCACTGTCTCAAATTCAGGTCATGCTGAGTGAAGATATACTTGAGAATATTTGGTCAGAGAAAACAAAAAAATACTGTCCCAGAAGACAATGTCTCCAACAATGTAAAGCATGAACAACTGCAACCAACTCGATATCATGTGTAGGGTAATTTCTCTCATGTGGCCTTAACTTCCGATACCCATATGCAACGACTCCTACTACCTGAATAAGCACTGCTCCCAACCCGATACCTGAATCATCACAGTACACAGTATAGATCTTGACCAAATCTGTTAAAACTAGTGTTCGACCACCCTTTCATCTTCTAAAATGCTGACTCACAAGAATATGTCCACTGGTACTTCACACCCTTCTTAGTCAGGCCCATAAATGGTGCTTCTAAGCGTGAACTGTCCTGTATGAAACATTTCTAGTATCCATACAGCACTAGAAAACTTCTTACTTCAATGATGTTCTTTGGATGCTCCTAGGAAACTACAGCTCTCACTTTTTCTGGGTCTACTGATACTCCTGTTTCTGACATAAGATGACCCATGAAGTGAATATGGTCCATCCAAAAGTGGAATTCTGAGAGCTTAACATATAAATGATTCCCTCTTAGTGTACTCAAAATGATCTCAAGATGTTTTTCATGGTCATGTCGAGTGTGAGCATACACCAAGATATTATCCACAAAGAATACCATGAAATAATCCAAGTATGGATGGAACACTCAGTTTATTAGTGCCCCGAAAACTATAGGCACATTCATGAGACCGAACGACATAACCACATAATCGTATAGACCATACCTTCTCTGAATGTCTGTAAGAGGTATATCAGATGGTCTAATGTGAAACTGATGATAACTGGATCTCAAGTAAATATTTGAGAATGCTTAGGCTCCTTGAAGCTGATCAAGGAGTTCATCAATCCTCAGCAAGGGATTTCCGTTTTTGACTGTCAACTGGTTCAACTTCTGATAATCCACACAAAGTCTGAGGGTACCGTCTACCTTCTTCTCAAACAATACTGGAGAACCCTAGGTAGAAGTACTGGGTTGGATGAAACCCTTAGTTTTCAACTCCTCCAATGACTTCTTGAGCTCCTGTAACTCGGTGTAGCCATCCCGTAAGGAGTAATGGACACTGATTCCATTCATGGAATGAGTTCAATAGAAAATTATACCTCTTGATCTGGAGGAAAACCTAAAAAGTCCTATGGAAGGATTTTCCTGAAACGATCCACCACTAAAAGGAAGTCCAACTGTGAGGTCCCCTGGTCATCCAGATATCGACTAGCAATCTGGGCTGTAACTCCTCCCAGCCCATGATGCTCGGGTCCGGCTCTACTCACCTAGACATCCCATTCACCCTTATAAAGAAACGATTCGCCCTCTAGTGATGTGAAACTCACCCTACATTGATAGCAATCAACAAAATCTTGGAAGGGAACCAACCAGTCCATTCAAAGAATGAAATCATATCCTATCATCTATAACACATAGAGGTCCCAAAAGAAGTTACACCCACCAATATTTAGAGATCACTCCTTGCACTATCACACACTAGTCATTCATTTCCCCAACAGAGTGTTTAGTGTCAAAGAATCAGTAGAAGTAAAGATACAAAGCCCAAGGATCTTCACAATAACAATAAATATAAAGCTATGGGAAGCCCCTATATCGAAAAAATCAAAACCTAAAATTGAGGCAACTAGAATTGTACCTCGATCTGTGGAATGACTGGGATCTTGCTCCTACTGGGTCTACTCCACTACAAAAGTTTGACATGCACCATAACCCAATGACCCCACCTGACCACCCTGAGCTTATCCACCATGTTTTGGCTTAAAATCCAGAAACTTGATACTACGGCCATGACCTCCACCTCGTGCTGAACGGCTAGAAGAACTCCAGTTTCCCAACAGATTAGAAACTGGTGGTGATGCTCCTAAACGAGGAGTCATAGAAGAACCCTTGTCACTAGCTTCTGGTGAAAATATCTAACAGAAGTACTAAAGATGAACCATCTTACCACAAGATCGGAACTCCATAGGGTCTCTTGGTAAATGTGGCCTTGTCTTTCCGCACTTCCCGAATTGGTACCACACTATTGGGATACCATAAGTTTTCTCTCGCCTACTCGGATATCCATGCGTATAATCCCTACGATGCTTCCTACTCATAGTAGGAGGGATAACAACTCCAGATGTCAAGCCACCCTAGCTCACATATCTAGAATTAATCATATTGTTCTCGGTGATCAGCTTGTGGTTGATGATAGAAGTGATGGATGTCAGCCTGAAGATGTTCACCTGAGATCAGATGTCATGCCTGAGACCATCCTCAAACTTCCTTTCTTAGAATAACTCATCACCTCGTGGAACAGGTGTATAGCACTACGACTCTGTGAAGCAAGAAAAATAATCCATAACTAAAAGAGTACCCAACTCTAGACTCATGAATTATCGAGCTTGATCGGCCCTCAAAATCTCCGAGTAAAAGTAGTCATAGAAGGAATGTTTGAACTCATCCCACTCCATAACCTGCTACCGTCCCGCTAGTGTGATCACATACCACAATATCATGGCAGAGTCTTGAAATATATACATAGAGAGCTTGACCCTCCTCTCTGGAGGCGTCTCCAGATGATCGAAGATAGATTACATGGCTTCTAACCATAAATCTACAACCAGAGGTCCTCCTTCCCCCAAGGAAGTGGGATGCTGCTACTGCGGAAAGAGCCGTATCAGCTCTGCCATAGATGGGTCCGGATACGGTACTCCCTGGAAGGTCTATATAAACCTCATGAAGCCATCTCGGAACTATTCATCAGCACCTGTATCTGGGATAACGGCTGGTGCCAAGACTGGCACTACTGGAGGATCTGCTGGTAGTCCCTAATCAGCCATGTCCTGTGTCTGATCACAACCTTACAACTGGTTTACAATGGGAGGATGTATCTATAGCATGACTCGTCATGGTCAATCACACACCTTAGATCATTATTATCAAGGACAGAAAACTTGAAGTGCAACAAGGGAACAAGAGAAAGAAAGCATTTATGTTTTTTCAAACCAAGGATACATGGTGTGTATAACCCCTACACAACATGTTACCTTAATCCATAACATGGGCATGTACTTCATCCAAAACCAGTCATGTTGCACTCCATATATACAACATGTTGTCCAAACACACGACATGTACTTGAATCCTCTTCCCCTTCCCAAGTTCTTCTATACGACTAAGCCACACGGTTCTCCTAGAACAAGACTGTAGAGACCCAAGATTGACGTACATGGACATTACATTACTTTTTCGGAATACTTAATACATTAAAAAATAGACACCCAAGGACCATAATAGTTTAGTTACTTTGGAAAGTCGGAACATAATCTTCTAATCATGGTGAAAGTTCTTCAACATCTCCCATAAAAATCTTCCCCTTTTGTTTTCATACCTAAAACATTTATTTATATCTTGGGGAAAAGAAAACATATAATAGGTGAGATCAAATGCTCAGTAAAGGTATGCATGGTGAAAATAAAATAGACCATATATATTTGAACTTAAAAACATGAACATAAAGTTTAGACATCAAAATCTTGAGTTGTGAAATAAATATTGGCAGTATGTAAGGCGTAAATCATAAAGGAAAATTAATCACGATACAGTAGCATGGGAATAATACATGTAATTGTGGAAAACCATTAATCACATGATATGATTTCCATAGTAGCCAAGTCATTACTGCCAAGACCATCATAGTGAACAAATTCCATTACTAAACCGGGTTTGCTGCCGTTCCAGCCATGTATTACTGAACCAGATTTACATTCCATTCTAGCCATGTCTATATCATGAGATATAAATCATTAACTAATGAATTGGAGGGAGATATAGGTCCCACCCATCTCATAATTAAACCATTCTTATGTGTTCCACAAAATCATAAATCATAAATCATAGCATAACCTATGTAATAAAATGGGATTCTTAAACATCATTCCATCATAAAATAAAAGGACTTCATAAAAATAATTCCATCTAAACATAATCAAATTAATATAATAATAGGGATAGAAACATAACCCTATACCATCATAAATGGAAAATAATTTTGATAAAACACTTGAATTTAGTTCTTGGGGAAAATATCATTTTTTCATAAAAAAAATCTTCTTTTCTCAACATGTCACACATTTTTAAATTAGAATAATTTTTTTGAAAATAATCATGAAATCTTGTAGAGTAAGATTTATGTGAATAAAGCATTATGAAATCTTAAAAATCCATTCATGCCGTATAAGTTAAAAACACATTCTCCTCGTACTTTTGCTGGAAAAGTCAAAAAGTACATTGTGTGGTAAACAAAAGAAAGATTCCTTCCATACCACATAGTAAAAGTCAAAAAGAGGTAAACATGACTTTAAAAATACAAGGATAGTGAAAACTTTATAAAAAGAATTTTTTATAAAACATGGACATTATTGATAAATATAACGCCAGTAAATACTTACAAATAAACAATCTCAGATAAGAATGAGATTGTAATAATTATCCCCTATCTTAGGTCGAATTTCTTCCGTACATGTCCAAAACTCTTGTATATTGGGTTTAAAAATAGTATAAACATGTAACATAACCATAATAATATTTTTGATATCATATATTATTCACTATGACTTTATATTTCCCATTCATTTGTCAATTCCATGTTAAAGCAGCGTTTTGGGTAGATCGTTTCATTTATCGCATGTGTTTTGACTTGTAATTTTTTCATATGATTACTTAGATCATGATTAAATACTTCCAAATTGTAAAATTTGATTTATATATCATATATATTCAATATATTAATATATATAATCTATAGGTAAATGGAATGAAATACACAGTTCATGGAGACGGTAGGCCGTACATAGGCATGAACACTGTTTTTGTTTCCTTATTAATGTAAAAGAAATATATATATATATATATATACATAGATACAGTAGCATTATTATGTCATATATCTCATGATTATTTATTTGATATACTTTATAATCATTCTTGAATTGTTAACATGGAGAATGAATCTCATCACGTCGTGGAGACGATAAGCCGTACGTACGCACGAGTGATGATATCATTCACATGATTGTGGAATTGTATTGAAGTGCATGGTAAATAATATTTCAAAATCAACATCACTTTAAAATAATCATATATATTAATTTCTTCTCTTATTATACCCATCCAAGTATGTTGGTGATGAAAAATAATATTACACCATAGCATGGAGACGGTATTCCGTACGTACGCACGTGCAGTGATTATGTTTTTCCTTGGATGGGTAGAAGGTGAAATAGGGTTGTTTCGTATTTATAATAACATATTTGTATATTAGTGATAATTATGTTTTAATTTATAATGAAACAACTAAAGAAGAGGAAGTATAAGAAGAAATAAATTTGAAAGAATCGGTAGAAGATATTACCTCTTCCTCGAAGTGCCTCCTTTAAACTTTTTCTTAGGGCAGTAAAGTTTGTCTTTAAAGAATTCCAGGACCTCTAGTATCTTTATAGGGAAGTTGATAAGGGAAGTGGGCAGGTTTTGGCTGAGTTTGAAATCTCAAAATGGAGCGAAGAGGAGAGGTAGGAGGTTCCATTTTATAAGAGAGTAGGGGGACACTTTTGGAAATCTCCAAAGTATTAATTTATAAAAAACTCAAACCCCACTTAAGAAACATCCATAGTGACTAAAATTAGAATATGAGATAACATAGGGTTGTAATCTCATCAAGCAATCAAATTTAGACATTTTTTTATTTTATTATAAACCTTATCATTTTGATTTATCCTTATTTAATCTATTTAATTTATTTAAGGTAATAATATTCTAAATTTTAAATGGTTATAAGTACTTACTTATGTGTTATTAACTGTCCATAATTGAATACTTTTTGAAATTGTAGACTATATAAATTTCAATTTTCAATTTTTAATTTTTTTTTTCTGATTTTTAAACAATTTAATAATAAGTGATTTTTATAAAATATCAATAGTGTCAATTCAGACACTATTCATTTATTTGAATTTTAATAAAATCAAAACAGATGATAGAGTTGAACCAAAATATTTAACAGATTTCTAATAGGTCATATGAATCTAGAAAATTCATGGAACATATTTATTAGTTCATATAATATTTTTTTTAATATTGTTAAAACCATTTATTTGATATTTCTCTTAATAAAATAATGACAACAACATTATTGTATAATTATTTAATATACTTATTTGTTGCATAAAAATTAAAAATAAAACACTGTGATGAATATAAATCAAATATATTTCATAATAATACTTTTAGTTAAATTAACGTCTAAAACACTCAACTTTTAAAATGTTATGTTTATTAAATTATGAAGGTGACAACTTTGACATCATTTAAAATAAAATAATATAAATGTCATAATCTGTTTTATAAGGCTCCAAATGGTCCAAATGTCGACAATTGTATGCGTATGGTGTAGATATACTCTACCACTAAGTTTTGGTCAAGCGTTTGGGTATTTTTATGGGAATTATTATTTTAATAAAAACTATATTATTGATTTTTCAATAAATAAATAATTTCTGCATCATTAATGTATAAGCTATTAAGGTAATTATATATTTCTTAAAAATTACAAATAAATTACCAGGATAATGAAAATAATTATCTTTAAAATGAGTATCTATAATTTAATTTATATTCAGTATAACCTTATATTGAAGACAATTTAATTATTAAAGGTTCAGGGAGACATATTTAACTTTTCTTTAAATAAAATAAAATAAATGTCTTAATCAAATACTAGTGGGTTCCAATAGATACCATTTTGAACCAAGTATATTTTAGGACAAAATATAATCATCCAATTATATTAATACAAGTGTTAAGATAATTTTATAATATTATTTTTACCCTTAATTACCTAATTTACCTTTAACTATGGTAAATAAAATTTACCATAATTACTATTCATAATGCCCAAAAATAAAAGTTTCCTATTAAAATAATTTGGATCTGCATATTCTAAATATGGAATCCATTTTTCCAAATTCAAAACATAGATTTTGTAGTAATTAATTTAATATTAATCCTGTTGTCGAAAAAAATGGTTTTTTGTTTAAAACATTGCAAAAGATTGAAATGTTTTTACCTATGAATTGAATGTTAAATTAATTATAATTACATAAATTATATTAAATGGTAAAAATATATTCTATTTGTACTTTAAAACCATTCAATATTATAATTTTACCATATAAATTATCTCGATGAAAAAATTTTCTTTTGAGTAAAATTTAGCGTATTTTTACTAATCAAAATATGAAAGTTATAAAAAAATATGAAACATTTATCCAAAGTAAATTTTAAATCCTAATACAAAATAATTAGTTTATTTTGTCTAATTTAACTTATAAACTTTTCAAATATTAGATTTAAAACGGGTTTTCCCTCGAAAGGCGGAAAAATTACATTTTTTTGAAAATACTTCCCTTATAAAAAAGATGATTTTGTTCTCATACCACATTATAGAAATTGTGTAAGATGAATTAAAATGTTATAAAATTTAAAATTCCGTTAATACTATTCATAACAAAAAGTTCATTATAATAATATATTACTGTTTAGTGAAACTTGGTATTGCGTACAACGCAAGTCATTGAGGAAGGTCGCTTTTGTGTGTAACACAAGCCAAGTCAGTGTTGCGTGAAATATTCCTTTGATGTTGCATATAACATAATCTAATATTATTTCATTGAAAAAAAATCTATATTCAGTGTTGAATTCTATCAAAATAACATGAAATTGTGCATAAAACAAGCCAACAATAGAGTTGCATATAGTGAAAACTAATACGGTGGTGCGTATAGTGCAAGCTAATCTTGGTGTAGCATACAACACAAGTCAATAGTAAAATTAAAAATAATCTTTCTCATAGAATTTTTGGGTGTTACATTCTACCCCCCTTAAAATTAATTTCTCCCTCGAAATTCGTCGGGGTTACAAATGGTTTACTACTTGAAAGTTTCTTTCATAGAAACCCACATCATAAAAAGGAATACTAAAACTTCATTTCAAAAAAGTAATGTGTGAAACATAATGTTTAACCAAATTAACTCATCATTTGGTTTCCATATAGGAGAACATAAGTGAAAACATGGATATGGAAGAGAAATATAACCATCCAGTTCTGATGAAGAGTGGTAGAGAAAATGGATATGAAAAGCGAACAATCACAAAGTCATAAATTTGTGATGATCTAAGGTACCATCTGAGTCATCAGATCTAAGCATACTAGGAATTTTTTTTTGGTTTTAAAGATCATTTCCTTAAATTTGATGAATTTTTTGAACAAGGAGAAAGACTTACTTGATTTCAGTGTAATATCATCGTTGGTCATTCCATGAACAATTTCCACTCCATCTCTAATTTAAAGAAATGAAGTTGAATTTTTCATTCTTGAAGTGTTAGCAGATCATGTGATAGAATGATGGGTCCTTCCATCTGTCTCAAACAAAAGGTTAGAAAAAGTTATCAAATATACATAAGTCCATATATGGTGATATTAATCATATATAGTTCCAAAAATGGACTTATACTTCATCTGTCATACCTCTTAACAAAATAAAACTAATTTATACTAACCGGGGAATTTTTGTAGGCCAGTGGTAGGTGATAAAGGCTTGTTGCACTTTGGTTGTGGGTTCTATTCCTACAACCTTGTCTGACATGACAGGTTTTCTCCCTTCTTGTAGGTTGTCCTTTTTCTAAAACTATACTATTATAACATTATAGAAAAAAGTTTTATCCTTAAACAATACTATCTGATGTCCAACATAATCCATTCTAACCTTTAGGCTTATCTAAAATACTTCTGTCCAATATGACAGTACAAATAAAAAAAAACGAGAAAGGTTATATAACAAACATGTGAATACCTTAATCATTTATTCTCTTGAAACTTGAATTACCATAGAATCTTAATGAAATCATGAATTATGTCAAAAGTTAACTATTTCCACTCACCAAAAATACCAAAAAAATTCTATATACTCAATCTATGATATCACTTTGTCATTTTTTTAGTCATGAGATCATTAATATTATAAATCATATTATTTTCTCCTTATCCCTTCATTATGCTCATATCATATGCTTTCCGAAAATATTTCAAACACATTTCATTATTACTGGTACCATTCAACTTATACTTTCAAATAATTTAGGAAAAAAAAAGTGTAACAATCCTTAGATGTTGGTTTATTCCATAGTAACATTAAATTACCTATACAACATTACTCTTGATAAACATGCAATCATTCCAGCACCTTCTCAAACCATTAACCTAGCTTCATCAATGAAATCCTCAAAACTTCTTTCATCTCATATATCATTTTTAGTCTCTTCATCATCATAAACAAAAATACTACCCATAAGACCATGCTAATTCTCTTCATGAGATTTCCCATAGGGAATTGGTTTTCATAATTCCTGTACATTCCAAATTTAAAACATTTAACTGTTGTTGATGTGTTATTAATACAGTTATCCTTGTCCATTGTGTTAACTGAACCCTTTCCTTTGCAATTACTAGCTTTGTGTCCTTCTTTTACACACCCAAAGCATCTTCTAGTTCTTTTTAAACATTATCCTTGATGTATCTTACCATGTGATTTAGATGAGGAAAATTGAACTTTCTTTACAATATGATCATCATGAAAATACATCTTTCTCTTATTATCTGAGTCAAGAAACTTACCAATGTTGAGATTGTTGATAATATTATGATATTTATGATTGGGAATAATAACGATGTTTCACCTTCCAAATCCCATTTCATTTTCCTGATCATGAAGAATATCATTCCATTGTCCATCATATTCTCTATTAATATGAATCTTCCTGTTTCCATCCATTTTATGAAACCCAAAAAGAATAGTGTGAGAGGAAAAAGTCACACTAGGAAGACAACATAATTAGGGGGAGTACATTAAATCTCTAAAATATTAGTTTTAATCCTAGGTTATTCATGATTTTTATCATAATTCTAGGACTGTAACCTAATCTTATACTTAACCTTAGGGACATCCCTAGACATACCTTAGAAATATCTCTGGGGACCTCACTAAAGTTTTTGCATCCTAGTTTCCAAATGTTGACTAAACCTTCCCTATGATACCAAATGTAGAGACCCAAACTTGACATTCATGGACATTACATTACTTCTACGGAATACTTAATACATAACAAAAATAGACACCCAAGGACCATAATAGTTTAGTGTCTTTGGAAACTGGGAACATAATCTTCTGATCATGGTGAAAGATCTTCAACATCTCCCATAATGATCTTACCCTTTTGTTTTAATACCTAAAACCTTTCTTTATATCATGGGTAAAACCAAAAATATAAATGCTGAGCTCAAATGCTTAATAAGGGTAAGAATGGAGAAAATAAAACAAACCATATACATTTGAAGTTAAAAACAAGAACATAAAGTTTAAACATCAAAATCTCGAGTTGTGAAATAAATCTTGGCAGTATGTAAGGAATAGATCATAAAATAACATCAATCATTATAAAATAGTATGGGAATAAAATATGTAATTTTGGAAAACCATTAATCACATGATATGATTTCCATAGTAGCCAAGGCATTGATGCCAAGATCATCATAGTGTACAAAGTCCATTACTGAATCTGGTTTACCTACCATTCCAGCCATGTATTACTAAAACGGATTTACTTGTTGTTCTAGCCATGTCTATCTCCTGAGATATAAATCATTACCCAATTAATTGGATGTAGATATAGGTCCCACCCATCTCATAATGAAATCATTCTTATGTGTGCAACGAAATCAAAAATCATACCTCATAGAATAACCCATGTAATAAAATAGGATTCTTAAACATCATGCCATCATAAGATAAAAGGACATCATAAAAATAATTCCCTCAGAAAAATATCAAATCAATGTAATAATAGAGATATAAACATAACCCTATATCTTCATAGATGGAAAATAATTTTAATAAAACAGTTGAACTTAGTTCTTGAGGAAAATATCCTTTTTTTCATCAAAAACATTTTCTTTTCTCAACATGTCAGACAATTTTAAATTAAAATAATTTTGATGGAAATAATCATGAAATATTGTAGAGGTATCTTTATGTAAATAAGGTGTTATGAAATCTTAAAAATCCGTTCATGTTGTATAAGTTAAAAAAAACATTCTCCTCGTACTTTTGCTGTAAAAGTCAAAAAGTACTTCGTACGGTAAAAAAAATATTCCTTCCATACCACATAGTTAAATTCAAAAAAGGTAAACATGACTTTAAAAATACAGGGAATGATAGTAAAAAATTTATAAAAAACAATTTTTATAAAACATGGGCATGTTTGATAAATATAACCCCAGTAAATACTTACGAATAAACAATATCGGATAAGAACAAGATTAGAATAATTATTCCTTACCTTAGGTCCAATTTATTCCATACATGTCTGGAAATACTGTATAGTGGGTTTATACATATTATAAACTTTTAACAGAACCATAATAATATTTATGATATCATATATGATTCACTATGACTTTATCTTTTCCATTCATTTTCCTATTCCAGGTTAAAGCAGCATTTTGGGTAAAATCGTTTCATTTATCGTATGTGTTTTGACTTGTAATTTTTTCATATGATTACTTAGATCATGATTAATTGCTTTTAGAATGTAAAACATGATTTATATATCATAAATATTCAATATATTAATATATATAATCAATTGATAAATGGAATAAAATATACCGTTCATGGAGATGGTAGGCTGTACGTACGCATGAACACTGTTTTCGTTTCCTTATTAAAGTAAATGACATATATATATACATAAATCTAGTAGAATTATTATTTCATATATCTCATGATTATTTATTATATATACTTTATAATCATTCTTGAATGGTTAACATAGAGAATGAATCTCATCATGTCGTGGAGACAGTAAGCCGTACGTACGCATGAGAAATGATATCATTCCCGTGATTGTGTAATTGTATTGAAGTGTATGGTGTATAATATTCCCGAATCAATATCAACATAAACAAAATCATATATATTAATTTATTCCATCATTATACCCATCATAGTATGTTGGGGATGAAAAAAAATATTACACCACGGCATGGAGACGGTATTACGTACGTACGCACACGTGGTGATTTTATTTTTCGTAGGATGGTTAGAAGGTGAAATAGGGTTGTTTCATATTTATAATAAAATATATGTATATTAGTGATACTTATGTTATTACTTTATAATGAAACAACTAAATAAGAAGAAGTATAAGAAGAAATAAATTTGAAAGAATCGGTAGAATATATTACCTCTTGCTCGAAGTGCCTTCTTTAAACTTCCTCTTAGGGCATAAGAGTTGGTATTTGAAGAAGACCATGACCTATAGAATGTTAATAGGAGAGTTGTGAAGGGAAATTGGCATGGTTTGGACGAGTTTGAAATCTCAAAATGGAGTGAAGAGGAGAGGGAGGAGGTTCCATTTTATAAGAGAGTAGAGGGGCACTTTTCGAAAACCAGCAAAATATTAATTTACAATAAACTCAAACCCCACTTAAAACCTTCCAATGTTACTCAAATTAAAATATGAGAAAATATAGGGTTTTAATATCATCAACCAATCAAATTTAGTCTTGTTTTGATTTTATTTAAAACATTATCATTTTTATTTATCCTTATTTAATCTATTTAATTTTATTTGTGGTAATAATATTATAAATTCCAAATGGTTATAAATACTTACTTATGTGTTGTGAATTGTCCATAATTGGATAATTTATGACATTTTAGACCATACAAATTTCATTTTTTAATTTTTAAATTTTTTGTAATTTTTAAAAAATTTAATAATATGTTATTTTTATAAAATATCTATAGTGTCAATTTTGACAATATTCATTTATTTTAATTTAAATAAAATACAAACAGATGATAGAGTCGAAAAAAAATATTTAATATATTCCTAACATGTCATATGCATCTATAAAATTAGTGGATCACATTTATTAGCTCATATAATAGTTATTTTAATACTTTTAAGACAATTTATTTGATATTTCTCTTAATAAAATAATTACTAGTACACTTTTGTATAATTATTTAATATATATATATATGTTGCAAAAAATTAAAAAAAAAATATGATTAATATATATCAAATTTATTTCATAATAATACTTTTATTATAATTTATATTCTAAAATAACCATATTTTAAAATGTTATACTTATTAAATTATGAAGGTGACAACTTTGACATCAATTAAAATAAAATAAAATAAATGTCATAATCTATCTTATAAGACTCCAAATGGTCCAAAAGTAGACAATGGGATGCTTATGGTGTAGATAGAATCTACTAATAAGTTTTAATCATGTTTTGGGTCTTTTTATGGGTATTATTATTTTAATGAAAACTATATTATTGATTTTTCACTAAATAAGTAATTTGTGCATCATTAATGTATCAGCTATTAAGGTAATTATATATTTCTTAAAAATTACAAATAAATTACCTTGATAAAGAAAACCATTTTATCTTTCAAATTAGTATTTATAATATAATTTATATTCAGTATAAACTTATATTAAAAATAATTTAATTATTAAAGTTTGAGTGAGACATATTTAACTTTTCTTTAAATAAAATAAAATAAATGTGTTTATCACATAAAATTGGGTTCCAATAGATAAAATTTAGACCCAAGTATATTTTATGAAGAAATATAATAATCCAATTATATTAAGATAAGAGTTGTAGTAATTTTATAATATTATTTTTACCCTTAATTACCTAATTTACCATTAACTATGGTAAATAAAATTTACTGCAGTTACTATTCATAATGCCCAAAAATAAAAGTATAATTTTAAAAAAATTTTCACATAATGATTCCAAATATGGAATCCATTTTTAAAAATTCAAAATATAGAATTTCATTAATTAATTTAAAATTAATCCCATTGTCAAAAAAACGGGGTTTTGTTTAAAACATTGCAAAAGATTGAAATGTTTTTACCTATGAATTCAATGTAAAATTAATGATAATGACATAAATTATATTAAATTTTAATAATATATTCTATTTATACTTTAAAACCATTCAATATTATAATTTAACCATATAAATTATCTCGATGAAAAAAGTTTCTTTTAAGTAAAATTTTGCTTATTTTTACTATTCATGAAAATATGAAAGTTATCAGAAAAATATGAAAAATTTATCCAAAGTAAATTTTTATATCATGATTCAAAATAATAATATTATTTTTTTCAAATTTAACTTATAAACTTGTCAAAAATTAGATTTAAAATGGGTGTTCCATCAAAAGGTTGCAAAACTGCATTTTTTGAAAAATACTTCATTTATACGAAAAAATGATTTTGTTCTCATACCATGTTCTATAAAATGTGTAAGATGAATTATAATGTTATAAAAATTCAAAATTCGTTTAATACTATTCATAATGGCTAGTTCATAATAATAATATATTGTTGTTTAGTGAAACTCAGTATTACGTAAAACGCAAGCCATCTTGGAAGGTTGCTTTTGCGTGTAACACAAGCCAAGTCAGTGTTGTGTGAAAGATTCCCTTTTTGTTGAATGTAACATAATATAATATAATTTCATTGAAAAAATCTATATTCAGTGTTTAATTCTATCAAAAGAACTTGAAATTGTGCCTAAAACAAGGCAATAATAGTGTCGCGTATACTGTAAGCTAATACGGTATTGCGTACAACACAAGATAATATTGGTGTAGCATACAACACAAGACATCAATAAAATGAAAAAGAATATTTCTCATAAAATTTCAGGGTGTTACATTCTAACCCCCTTAAAATTAAATTTTCCCTCTAAATTCGTCGGGGTTATAAATGGTTTTCCACTTGAATGTTTCTTTCACAGAAACCCACATCGTAAAAAGAATACAAAAACTTCATTTCAAAAAATTAATGTCTGAAAAATAATTTTTACCCAAATTAACTCATCATTGGGTTTCTATATAGGATAACATAGGTGAAAACATGGATATGGAAGAGAAATATAACAATCCAGTTCTAATGAAGAGTTATAGAGAACATAGCTATGAAAAAACTAACAATCACAAGGCCATAAATTTGTGATGATCTAAGGTACCATATGATTCATCAGATATAAGGGTAAAAGGACAACATTATTGATTTTCAGTATCATTTTCCTAAAGTTGATGAATTTTTTCATAAGGATAAATACTTACTTGATTTCAGTGTAATATCATCATTGGTCATTCCATGAAAAATTTCCACTTCATCTCTTATTTAAAGAAATAAATTTGAGTTTTTTATTCTTAAAGTGTTAGCATATCATGTGATTGAATGATGGGTCATTCCATCTGTCTCAAACAAAAGTTTAGAAAAAGTTATCAAATATACATTAGTCCATATATGGTGATATTAATCATATATGGTTTCAAAAATGGACTTATACTTCATCTATCATACATCTTAATAAAATAAAACTAATTTCTACTAACCAGGGACTTCCTATGGGCCAGGGGTTGGTGACAAAGGCCTGTCAAACTTCGGTTGTCAGTTCGATTCCTGCAACCTTATGCGACGTGACGGGTTGTCTCCCATCCTTCAGGTTGTCTTTTTTATAAAACTATACTATTATAAAATCATAGAAAAATGTTTTAGCCTTAAACAATACTATCTTATGTCCAACTTAATCCATTCCAACCTTTAGCCTTATCAAAAATACTTCTGTCCAATCCCACAATTCAAAGAAATCAAATACCAGAAAGGTCATATAACAAACATGTGAATACCTTAATCATGTATTCTCTTGAAACATGAATTACCATATAATATTAATGAAAAAATGATTTTTTTTCAAATGTTAACTCTTTCCACTCACCAAAAATACCAATAAAAAACCATATAATCAAACTATGATATCACTTTTTCCTTTTATCTGTCATGATCTCATTAATAATATAAATCATATTATTTTCTCCTTATCCCTTCATAATGTACATATCATCTGCTTTCCAAAAACATTTCAATAAAATTTCATGGTTACCGGTACCATTCAACATATACTTTCAAATACTTTAGAAAAAAAAAATAGTGTAAAAATCCTTAGATGTTTCTTTATTCCATAGCACATTTAAATTACCTATACAACATTACTCTTGATAAACATAAAATCATTCCACTACCTTCTTAATCCATTGACTAAGCTTCATCATTTTATTCCTCAACACATCTTTCATCTTATATATCATTTGTAGTCTATTCATCATCATCAACATAAATACTACCCATATGTCCATGATGATTCTCTTCATGAGATTTTCCCTTAGGGCATTGGTTTGCATAATGCATGTACATTCCACATTTAAAACATTTAACTGTTGTTGATGTCTTATCAATACCATTATCCTTGTCCATTGTGTTAACCGAACCCTTTCCTTCGCAATTACTAGCTTTGTGTCCTTCCTTTACACACCCAAAGAATCTTCTAGTTCTTTTGAAACATTCTACTTGATGTATCTTCCCACATGATTTACAAGGGGAAAATTGAACCTTCTTTCCTCTATGATCATCATGAAACTCCAACTTTTTCTTATTAGCTGAGTCAAGAAACTTACCAAAGTTGAGATTGCTGATCATATTATGAGATTGCTGATTTGGCATAATAATGATGTTTCACCTTCCAAATCCTATTTAATTTTCTTGATCATGAATAATATCAATCTATTGTCCATCATATTATCCATTAACATAAATTTTACTGTTTCTAGCCATTTTCTAAAACCCAAAAAGAATAGTGTGAGAGGAAAAAATCACGTTAGGAAAACAACATAATCATGGGGAGTACTTTCAATCTCTAACATCTTAGGTTTAATACTATGTTATTCATGATTGTTTTCATAATTCTAGGATAGTATCCTATACTTATACTTAACCTTAGGGATATACCTAGACATACCATAGAAATATCTCTAGAGATCTCACTAAAGCTTTCACATCCTAGTTTCCAATGGTTGGCTAAGCCTTCCCTCTGATACCAACTGTAGAGACCCAAGCTTGACGTACGGGGACATTACATTACTTTTTTGGAATAATTAATACATAATAAAAACAAACACCCAAGGAAGGTAATAGTTTAGTGTCTTTGGAAACTCAGAACTTAATCTTCTAATTTTGGTGAAGGATCTTCAACATCTCCCCTAAAGATCTGCCCCTTTTATTTTCTTACCTAAAACCTTTTTTTATATATTGGGGAAAATAAAACATATAAAGGGTGAGCTCAATTTCTCAGTAAGGGTAAGCATGGAGAAAATAAAACAAAACATATACATTTGAACATGAAAACTTGAACATAACGATTAAACATAAAAATATTGAGTTGTGAAATAAATATTGGTAGTATGTAAGGAATAGATCACAAAGGAACATCAATCATGATAAAATAGCATGGTAATAAAACATGTAATTGTGTCAAACCATAAGTAAATTACATGATTTTCATAGTAACCAAGGAATTACTGCCAAGGCCATCATAGTGCACAAAGTCCCTTACTGAACCGGGTTTACCTACCATTTCAGCGATGTATTACTGAACCATATTTACTTGTTGTTCCATACATGTCTATCTCATGAGATATAAATAATTAACCAATTCATTTGAGGGAGATATAGGTCCCACCCATCTCATAATGAAACCATTCTTATGTGTGCCACAAAATCAAAAATCATATATCATAACATAACCAATGTAATAAAATGGGATTCTTAAACATCATGCCATCATAAGATAAAAGGACATCATAAAAATAATTCCATCAGAACATAATAATATCAATTTAATAATAGGGATAGAAACATAACCCTATATCATCATAGATGGAAGATAATTTTGATAAAACACTTGAACTTAGTTCTCGAGAAAAATATCCTTCATAAAAAACATTATCTTTTCTCAACATGACAAGAAATTTTAAATTAAAGGAATTTTGTTAAAAATAATCATGAAATATTTTAAATTAATCTTTATATAAATAATTCATTATAAAATCTTAAAAATCCATTCACACCATATAAGTTAAAAAAACCATTCTCCTCGTACTTTTTCCAGAAAAGACAAAAAGTACCTCGTATGGTAAAAATAAGAAATATTCCTTCCATACAACATTGTAAAAGTCAAAAAGAGGTAAAAAAGACTTTAAACATACTAGTAAGGATATTAAAAACTTTATAAAAAACATTTTTTATAAAACATCGACATGGTTGATAAATGTAACCCTAGTAAATACTTATGAATAAACAATCTCGGATAAGAATGAGATTGGAATAATTATCACTTACCTTAGGTTCAATTTCTTCCGTACATGTCCGAAAATAATTTATAGTGTGTTTAAACATATTATAAACTTGTAATAGAACCATAATAATGTTTATGTTATCATATATGATTCACTATGACTTTATATTTCTCGTTCATTTGTCAATTCCATGTTAAAGCAACGTTTTGGGTAAAATCGTTTCATTTATCGTATGTGTTTTGAATTTTAATTTTTTCATGTGATTAAATAGATCATGATTAATTACTTCCAGAATGTAAAACATGATTTATATATCATATATATTCAATATATTAATATATATAATCGATCGATAAATGGAATGAAATACACTGTTCATGGAGACGGTTGGTCGTACGTACAAATGAACGCTGTTTTAGTTTCCTTATTAAAGTAAATGACACACACACACACACATATATATATATAAATCTAGTAGAATTTTTATTTCATATATCTCATGATTATTTATTATATATACTTTATAATCATTCTTGACTGGTTAACATGAAGAATGAATCTCATCGCGTCGTGGAGATGGTAAGCCGTACGTACGCATGAGCGATGATATCATTACCATGATTGTGTAATTGTGTTGAATTGTACAGTGTATAATATTTCATAATAAAAATCACTTTAAAATAATCATATATAGTAATTTCTTCCATTATTATACCCATACAAGTATGTTGGTGATGGAAAAAAAGATTACACCACGGCGTGGAGACGGTATTCCGTACGTACGCACGCGCAGTGATTTTGTTTTTCGTAGGATGGGTAGAAGGTGAAATAGGGTTTTTTCATATTTATAATAACATATAAGTATATTATTGATACTTATGTTATTAATTTATAATTAAACAACTAAATAATACGAAGTAGAAGAAGAAATAATCTTGAAATAATCGGTAGAAGATATTACCTCTTCCTTGTAGTGCCTCCTTTAAACATCCTCTTAGGGCACTAGAGTTCGTCTTTGAAGAAACCAAGGACCTATAGTATGTTGATATGGAAGTTTATAAGGTAAATGGTCTGGGTTTGGCTATTATTGAAATCTAAAAATGGAGTGAATAGAAGAGGGAGGAGGTGCCCTTTTATAAGAGGGTAGAGGGGCACTTTGGGAAACCTCCAAAATATTAATTTATAATAAACTCAAACCCCACTTAAAAACTTCAAAAGTGAATAAAATTCAAATATTAGATAATATAGGGTTGTAATATCATCAAAACATCAAATTTAGACATGTTTTTATTTTATTTTATACGTTATCATTTTGATTTATTCTTATTTAATCTATTTAATTTTATTTCTGGTAATAATATTCAAAATTTTAAATGGTTATAAATACTTACCTATGTGTTGTGAATATTACATAATTGGATAATTTATAAAATTCTAGACCATATAAATATAAATTTTTAATTTTTAATTTTTTTTTAATTTTTAAACAATTTAATAATATGTTATTTTTATAAAATATCAATAGTGTCAATTTTGACACTATTCATTTATTGGAATTTGAATAAAATACAAACAGATGATAGAGTCAAAAAAAAATATTTAATAGATTTCTAAAATGTCATATGAATCTAGTAAATTCTTGTAGCACATTTATTAGTTCATATAATAATTATTTTAATATTTTTAAAACCATTTATTTGATATTTCTCTTAATAAAATAATTACGAAAACATTTTGGTATAATTATTTAATATAATTATTTGTGGAATAAAAATTAAAAATAAAATACTATGATGAATATAAATTAAACATATTTCATAATAATTCTTTTAGTCTAATTTATCTTCTAAAAAACAAACTTTTAAAATGTTATATTTATTAAATTATGAAGGTGAAAACTTTGACATCATTTAAAATAAAATAATATAAATTTTATAATCTATTTTATAAGGCTTCAAATGGTCTAGAAGTATACAATTGGATTATTATGGTGTAGATATACTCGACCAATAAGTCTTGGTCATGTTTTTGGGTCTTTCTAGGGGTATTATTATTTTAATAAAAACTATATTATTGATTTTTCCCTAAATAAATAATTTCTGCATCATTAATTTATAAGCTATTAAAGTAAGTATATATTTCTTAAAAATTAAAAATAAATTACCATGATAAATACAAAAAAATTATCTTTTAAATGATTATTTATAATCTATTTTATATTCAGTATAACCTTATATTAAAAATAATTTAACTATTAAAGTTTGAGTGAGACATATTTAACTTTTCATTAAATAAAATAAAATAAAATTCTTAATCACATACAAGTGGGTTAGAATAGATATAATTTCAACCAAAGTATATTTTAGGATGAAATATAATCATTAAATTATATTAATACAAGTGTTAGGGTAATTTTATAATATTATTTTTATCCTTAATTACCTAATTTACCTCTAACTATCGTAAATAAAATTTACCATAGTTACAATTCATAGTGACCAAAAATAAAATTTTCCCATTAATTTAATTTGACCTAAAAATTCCAAATATGGAATCAATTTTTACAATTTCAAAACACAAAAGTTGCAGTAATTAATTTAAAATTAATCCCGTTGTCGAAAAACAGGTTTTTGTTTAAAACATTGCAAAACATCGAAATGTTTTTACCTATGAATTCAATATAAAATTAATGATAATAAAATGAATTATATTAATTGGTAAAAATATATTCTATTTAACTTTTAAATTATTCAATATTATAATTTAACAATATAAATTATCTCGATGAAACACATTTTTTAAGTAAAATTTAGCGTATTTTACTATTCATCAAAATATGAAAGCTATCAGAAAAGTATGAAAAATTTATCCAAAGTAAATTTTTATATCCTGATTCAAAATAATTAGTTTATTATGTCAAATAAAACTTATAAACTTGTCAAAAATTACATTTAAAATGGGTGTTCCATCAAAAGGTGACAAAACTGAATTTTTTGAAAAATACTTCCTTTATACGAAAAAATGATTTTTTTCTCATAACATGTTCTAGAAAATGTGTATGATGAATTATTATGTTATAAAATTCAAAATTTAGTTAATACTATTCATAATGGGTAGTTCTTAATGATAATATATTGTTGTTTAGTGAAACTCGGTATTGCGTACAACGCAAGCCATCGAGGAAGGTCGCTTTCGCGTGTAACGCAAGACAAGTCATTGTTGCGTGAAATATTCCTTTGGTGTTGAATATAACATAACCAAATCTTATTTTATTGAACAAAATCTATATTCAGTTTTGAATTCTATCAAAAGAACTTGAAATTTTGCGTGAAACAAGCCATTAATAGTGTTTCGTATACTACAAGCTAATACGGTGTTGTGTACAGTGCAAGCTAATCTTGGTGTAGCGTACAACACAAGACATCGATAAAATTAAAAAGATTGTTTCTCATAAAATTTCGGGGTGTTACAAAGACATCATGACATATTAGTGCCAGACACAGTGTGTATTGGATGAACTTCACCGACCCGTATTGTTATTCACACGTCAAATTACACGGTTCACTCTACATGGTGTGCTAGTGCCAGACACAACGTGTACTAACTACCCATCATCCTCTCGTTTCATTAGTCACATGGCCAAACACATGGTCTAAACAACACGACATTTACGTCCGGTACACGATGTGTTCCACCAAATACTTCTCAACCCCGTGTCTCTGCCCACATATCCATCAACATGGTTAGAGAATACATGAAATATACATAAGTACACGACACGTACTCAAGAAAAATAGTTGATTCCCAAACAGAAGGACACATGGCATGTATTCATCACTACATGACGTGTATTCTGGGTTTTTCCAGACTGTAAGCCTCAGAAACTACTCCAGAGCCTAGAAAAACACTAAAATGAACATTAAAGTTCCAAAATCCGATTACTAAGGGCCCATACTCCCTGTGAATCAAATTTTGTCATATTTTTCATGTCATATACATGGGATAAAAATACAATGATCCGCCAAATTATGATCCATGAGGGCCCATAATACCTCAAGAACCAAAGTTTTGCATTCATTCAAAAGAATACATACACAAACCAATAACTTATCAAATAGAAGGTATTATATCAAGGTATCTGTCACAACAACATGAATATCTATCACAATATATATCAAAACAAGATGCAATCCTAATTCACCCTAAATGGCATAGAAAAAATGCATGACATGTGATATCTAGAGAGTTCCTATATGATGCATGAGATGGAATACACTCATCTCATTAGGTTGGAACAGAAATAGAACCTAAATAACACCAATGGTAATAACACAAAATATGTGAATCTCCCAATAGTGAAATCAAATCAACTATAATAATTGAAAAACCAGAAAAAATTGCAATATGTGGAAAATTAGCTTTTCCCTATACACGAGTTAGCTAATACTAGGAACAACATACTACCAAGTACATATTCTATCCTATCCCTGTCTATAGGATCTGAACACTAAGTCAAGAAGAAATGAATTCCTTTGATACCACTTTGTAATGTCCCGGTTCGGGAAGCTGCCCAGAGGTGCCCCGTACCCAGTTGGTCACATGGCCTCAAGCACATTTCCACTAACACCAGAGGCTACTGACTAGAAGCGAGGGCCTTGGGTGTGACAATGGGGAAACAATTCCCCCATTGGAAGAGTAACGGAGTGGAAACAAATAGATAGAAATAGTGGATGAAATAACAGTAATACCATACAACAGTAAGAAACAGTAGACTGGAATAATAAATTGGATCACATATATGTATGAATGCACGATACATATGTCTATGAAAGTATCCAAACACATCCCAATGATGAAATAAAATACTAAACCAATGTACAAGAAAAACAAGTAAACAACTCCCCAACATCGGAATCCTCAACTTGGTCCCATGCTCTCCATCTCCGAAGTAGTCAAGTACCTAACGCAGAAGGGTGATTTCCCTTATCTATACCTGCAAGAATATAATCTATTTGGGCCCAAAAGTATGGCCCAAATTGGGTGTGAGACTAATCCCAATTGGCAACCACCTCAGGAATTGTGCCTAACAGTTTGTCAATATATATAGCAGGCAATAAGAAAAAAAAGTATTAAATATGGAAGTACTCAATAGTAAACAATCCTATAGTTCAAATTCATTCAATTTCATATATCAAGAGCGAATACAATAAAAAAAAGTAACCCTATGGGAAGTATTAATAGCCTATCCCCACTGGTTCAACCAAACAAACACAAGCAACCCTCTGGGAAGTACACACAGTCTAACCCATCTGGTTTAAGTTCAGAATAGACTCTCTGAGGAATCACTCACCGTCAATTCCCCTTATAGTCTCAGATTGGTAACTATATACACTCTGGGGAAGTACTAAACAACCAATTCCCCCCTGTGGTTTCGCAATGTGAAACTACATACACTCTGAGGGAGCACTCAATGTTTATCCCCCCCTATGGTCTTGCAATGTAAAAGTAAACTGACACTATGGGGAATCCCTCAATGTCCATTCCCCCTATGGTCTAATACACCTAGTTCCCACAACCCTATGTAAGTTGATCATGTACAAACAATATATATAACATCCAAAGCAAACCTCAATAACTACTTGGATAAACTGTCTATAGAATATCACAGAATTTCTGATAAAATCAATCCATCATAATAGTACTAGGCATGGAGATGAAATTAGCCTAATAGGAAAACTAGACCAAATGGTAAAAAGAATAAAACATGGGAAAAACATCCATAGCATGGAAAAGTTAACTCTATTCACAACAATTAACCTCTATCCAAACAAACAAGGTAGATAAGGCAATAAAAGGGCTAAAAACCATAAACACGGAATACCCCGTTCAAGGGTATTGGGATCTTTTGAACATATAAATCAAATAATATCTACAAAAAGGCACAAACCACATACCTCAACATCATGAGATAAATATAGATGAACCTCATGCCTTGAATCACCTTAGAATTCTATAGATCAAAAACAATGCTCAAAACGTCAACTGAGGATAAATCTTGAAAGAGGAGAAATCAAGAGATGAAGTTCAAGGAGAAGGAATAACTCACCGATGCGATTCCAACGCAACAAAAGAAGTTAAATTTGGAGAACAGATGAAGAGTTGGGGGCTTGGAGAATATCTACAGCCCTATAGATTCTCCTGGATGAGACATACAAAGAAGAAGTGTGTTCTGTCTATTAGACGTGACCCGGTAGGATTAATGAAATAAAAATAAAGTACATGGCATGTACTTTAGAAGTACACGACAGGTACTTGCCTTAACTGGCCTCCACTTTATGTGGTCCCCATGTCACCAAACATGGTCGGGGACTTGGCCATTACACGGCCTGTACACAGTCACCTCTGGAAACCGAGTAGACATCTTGTAATTATAAGTACATTGCGTGTACTCCTAAAATTTCTAGAAACTCCTATTTTTCTAAAAAACAACCAGAAAAGAAAAACATAACTGAAAGGAAGATCCATGTTCTTAAACAACTCTAACAAGAGAATAGGGATATCTAGGAGATAATTGTGGGAATACTCCCGATATCCCCACATAGGGATGATGTGTTGATTTCTGCTTATATAATCTCACCTTATAGTGAAGTGACCTATCCCATAGGGCTTAGGGAATTTTCATATTTTTCATCCCCTCATAAAGAAATATCCAAACATTTTTACACCTAAACCTACCCCACTAGGCTAGGGGAATTTCTATATTTTCCACCTCCTTACTGGGAATATTATGGAAACTCTATGACATCAAATATCACAACAAAAAACTCTTGGAGAGTTTGGAATTTTTAATCAATGGGAAGAATCTATGTCATCCAAGACCCCTAATGCTTCAGCACCCACCCTAGACCAATAAGGACTAAGGAAATGTACCCCAGACTCAAGATTCATCCATGCACCCATGAAAATGATGGCATGGATAACATGCTGGAGAAGTAGCCTGGTCGCCCATTGACCGCGTTGTCGAACGCGTCAAATTAGTTGTTTAATTTTGACTAGAATTTCTGCAGTATAGCAGCAACCCTAGGTCGTCTCTCGACAGAGCCTTAGATCATTAATTATAAAATTTGGTTCTGATTATGAAAAAAAAAATAAAAAAAAAGGAATTGGGGTTTTATAATACTTGGGTTTGATGATTAAAGATGACAATAGAAAATAGAAGCTATAAAACAAAGTAGAGATTAACAAAATTAATTAAGCGTGATCAACCCGGGGTACTCGTATGATGTTTATCCTTCATCGCTTCATGATATAAGGTTATGATCTTTTAATCCTTGGTTTATAACACCTAGAACTAGAATGTTACTTATTTTATACTAGGATACCTCCTAGGGTTCAGTCAAAAACACACAATGATTCACCGGACACCGTCGATGATTGAATGAATTGTGTTTGACTTCATAACCAAAACTCACCAAGGCAACACATGAAAAACTCGATGCTCTATCCAGATTTGTATGTTATTTCTTTGTGATACCATGAAATAAATGTACATGGCCTTGACAGTACTTGTGTGAGTTCAATTTACCAATATAAACCACACAAACACCTCAATTGAAAGGGGGAAAGAAAGTGGTGAACGGTGTGTGAAACATAACATGAATGGGTACCCCCAAACATGATCATTTGAGTTGAGAATGACATACCAGTACATAACACAATAAAATAAGAATAGAGGATGATGAAAAACAACACAACAATCTGGAATTTAAAAGATCATTCAAATATTACAAACATGAAGCTCGGGATGTACATCACATTCCTCCCCGGGTGATCACAAGGGGTTTAGAAACCCATGGGAGAGGAGGAAGAGAAATAACTTGGGGTAGAACTTCCCATAGCCTCCAGAACCTCTAGGGATATTGAGAAGACTCCTTGGGGACTCCAAAATGGCAGCACCTTTCCTATTGGCCGAACTTAGAAATGAGGAGCCCAAGGTGCCCTTTTATAGAAAATGTGGGAAGTGGTTTTGGGCACACAGATTTCATCAATCCACTTGCACGACGCGTTTCGGCCTTCAGACAGTCTTATCTCGCTTTGGAGAAAATAGAAAAGTTGTATCCCTACCTCTTGGCTGTCTCCACCGAATGTTTGGCACCGTTTGGACAACTACATCTCAAGATATTGATAAAATACAGAACACCGCATTTGACTTGGTCCAAATTCGGTGGCTTGGACAGATCAGTTCGGATGGGCCCCATAAAAGACGAATCAGCATTGGGTTCCTTAATATGAAATGTAGCCCATTAAATTTTGGACAGGACCACAACATTTCAGCCCATTTGGATGCACGGATGTTGTGTACTATGCAAAACAGTGGACAGATGTCCATGGATCCATGCAATTTTGGCCCATTTTTCTTCCACTTCATCAAAGGCCATCCAAATCACCTCCACCTACATTGAAACAATAAAAACAAGTAACATTGCCCATTATAATATTGATTAAAATTAATTGATTTATTAAAACATGAAATGCAATTTATTATTATGTTTGGAATATTCATTACAAAACTAGTTTAAAACTGCGGTGTAAGGGTGGAATAAAACAGTGAATCGTGGTACGATCACACCCCCACACCTAAACATTTGCACTCCTGGGCAAAGTCACATATCCAAATACAATGATTCATATATATATATATATATATATATATATTTCCAACATCATAAAGATTTATTATTTGAGTAAATTTTATTTAAAGTGATCAATGCACGAACCACACCAAGGAGTTCTTCCTAGTGAAAATAGAAAAAGATGTCTCATAAATCATATCATAGTGAAATTCAAAAAGATTCATGATACCCAATTGAGAAAGGAATTCAGAAGTAAACCATGACACTAAATCTCCATGTGTGTGTGTGAAAACCATTCCATGCTATTCTTTCCACTTGATATCTAATAAATATATGTTATTTTAACATTTTTCAGCTTAAATGATTTTGTCACCGAACCTGTCCTACATCCTTTGCAATCATATTTCAAGACCCACTCATTTAAGAATTCCCAGAAGTCAAACCATAAGCTCCCGACCTAGATATCCCCATATGTTTCACATTTCATCACTCCCCTCATTTATTATTTTTTTTTGAAGTTGCAATTGGAACAAATCTCACACTCATCTCTCAACCCTTGTTTGATCTCCTCACGACACTAATTGAAATAGTTATAACAAGATCAATGGTTGAGGAGGAGTGGTTTTTGACCTGCCCAAGACACAACAATTTTTTTTTGAGGGCGTACAACAGTCGGACATTAGGTACACACGCATAGGTCAATCTGGTATAGTAATGAAACAGATCGGATAAGGAACGAACGTATGGAAATATCATTTAAAGCTGAAAAATATTAACCCAACATATATTTACCTTATATTAAGTAAGAAATAATCACACTTTGTGGTTTGGTGCAAAATTGTTTTTGGAGATATTAGTGACACATTTTTCCCAAAAACTACTCACACAATGGGCACCAATCATCTCAAAGGTTTCACATAGATACAACCATTTATATCATTGACAGAAAACCAATTCACTAAAAATCACTCCTTGATGGTAAACTCATACACTTTCTCTTTCTACCCTTCGTTATGGTATTTTTACTTTCCCCACTTTATGGTCGCCACATCATGGAATTTCGAAATTGTTGATGGGGAAAAATAAAAATACCATAAAGAAGGCCAGAAAGAGAAAACAAAAGGAGAAAAATATGAAAAATCCTAACTAACCCAGGAATGTATCCACCCCCCCCCCCACACCTATAATGTGCAGTGTCCTCACTGAAATGATTGAAAATGTGAGAAGGAAGGATAAAACCTGGTATGTTTTATTGGTATGATGCATCGAGAAGGTGGATTTCCTCCACCGGATTCTTTGGAAAATCCTCATAGAAGTGTTTAAGTCGCTGCCCATTGACGGTAAGACTTCGTCCACTCTGCTCATGCAAAACCTGTATTGCACCAAAAGGGTAAACATTAGTAACAGTATAAGGACCGAGCCATCGGGAACGAAGCTTACCTGGGTGGAGCTTAAGCCTGGAATTGTACATGAGGACCTTCTCACCAATATGGAACTTCCGCTGGTGAATCATGCTATCATGAATAGCCTTTGTCTTCTCTTTATAGATTCGGGAGTTTTCATATGCATCACGTCGAATTTCTTCCAACTCTTGAATCTGCATCTTTCTTTCCTCACCTGCATCTGAAAGGTTCATATTACATTGTTTAACAGCCCAATATGCACGGTGTTCGACCTCCACCGGGAGGTGACAAGATTTCCCAAACACAATCCTATATGGTGACATTCCGATCAGTGTTTTAAAAGCAGTACGGTACGCCCAAAGTGCATCATCCAAGCGCAAACTCCAATCTTTCCTATTGGGTTGTACCATTTTCTCCAAGATTCGCATAACTTCCCGATTTGAAATTTCTGCTTGTCCGTTAGTTTGGGGATGATATGAAGTGGAGACTTTATGAACAACCCCATACTTACGAAGCAAGTTTTTCATGTTACGATTGCAAAAATGTGAACCCTGATCACTAATGATGAATCTTGGTAGACCAAACCTACTGAAAATCTGGGACCTCACAAAATCAACAACCACTTGAGAGTCATCGGTCCTGGTGGCCTTTGTTTCCACCCATTTAGATACATAGTCAACCGCCAATAAGATGTACACAAAGCCAAATGAATTTGGAAAAGGTCCCATGAAGTCAATTCCCCATGCATCGAAGATCTCACAAAATAACATGGGCTGTTGGGGCATTTCATTCCTCTTGGAGATATTCCCTGTGAATTGACATCGAGTACATGATTTACAAAACGTATGGGAATCTCTATACAATGTTGGCCAATATAATCCTGAGTCAAGGACCTTTCGAGCTGTACGTTGAGAGCCAAAGTGGCCCCCACATGCCAAGGTGTGGCAGAAGGTCAAAACAGAGGTGAACTCATGGTCAGGGACACACCTACGAACAACCTGGTCACTACAAATTCTCCACAAGTATGGGTCATCCCAAATGTACCATCAAGAGTCATGCTTAAGTTTATGGGATTGTGAAGTGCTAAAATCAGGGGGGAACCTAGATGTTGCTAGAAAATTCACAATGTCCGCATACCAGGGGGTAAGGTCCACAACATCACAAAGGTTCTCATGAGGGAAGAATTCTCCAATGGGTAGGGGTGAGTCAACATGATGGTCCAATGGTGGGGAAATCCTACTAATGTGGTCAGCTACAACATTCTCCACCCCTCTCTTATCTCTAATCTCAAGGTCAAACTCTTGGAGGAGGAGCATCCACCGAATGAGGCGGGGCTTGGCTTCAGGTTTCTTTAGGAGGAAACGAAGGGCAGCATGGTCAGAAAACACAATCACTTTTGACTCAAGAAGATATGAACGGAATTTTTCCAAGGCAAACACAATAGAAAGGAGTTATTTTTCTGTGGTTGTGTAGTTTACCTGGGCAGGGTCAAGGGTACGCGAGGCATACGCAATGACATGAGGAGCCTTTTCAACCCTTTGTGATAAAACTGCCCCAACTGCAAAGTTAGAGGCATCACACATAAGCTCGAAGGGGAGATCCCACCTAGGTGGTTGGATTATGGGAGGTGATGTGAGACTCTTTTTTAGTGAATTTAATGCATCCTCACAATTTTTATCAAAAACAAATTCAGAATCCTTTTGTAACAACCGAGATAAGGGAAGTGCGATCTTACTAAAGTCTTTAATGAATCGTCGGTAAAAACCAGCATGACCCAAGAAAGACCGCACCTCACGAACACATTTTGGATATGTAAGGGATGAAATCAATTCAATTTTAGATTTATCAACCTGAATTCCCTTATTTGAAATGATATTCCCAAGAACTATCCCCCGATCAACCATAAAATGGCATTTTTCATAATTTAAAACAAGATCTTTTTCAATGCAGCGGCGGAGGACAGAACCTAGGTTTTCCAAACAATCATCAAAAGAAGAACCATAAACCGTGAAATCATCCATAAAGACTTCCATACAACTCTCAAGGTACTCAGAAAAAATACTCAACATACATCGCTGAAAAGTACCAGGAGCATTACATAGACCGAATGGCATCCTTCTGTATGCAAATGTACCAAATGGACAAGTAAATGTTGTCTTTTCTTGATCCTCAGGGGCTATATGGATTTGGAAATAACCTGAATAGCCATCAAGGAAATAATAATGAGACTTACCAGCCAATCGTTCTAACATTTGGTCAATGAAAGGTAAAGGAAAGTGGTCCTTCCGCGTGGCTTGATTCAGTCGACGGTAGTCAATACAGACTCGCCAACTGTTTTGCACACGTGTTGGAACCAATTCATTCCTTTCATTTGACACAACTGTTACTCCTGTTTTTTAGGCACAATTTGCACTGGGCTAACCCATTTACTATCAGATATAGGATAAATGATCCCTACAGCAAGTAATTTACTGACTTCCAATTTTACCACTTCAAGGAGAGTGGGATTCAACCGGCGTTGAGATTGTCTTACGGGTTTAGCCTCATCATCCAAAAGTATATGGTGCATACAAATAGATGGGCTAATCCCGGGAATATCAGCCAATGTCCATCCTATTGCCTTTTTACACTCTCTCAAAAGTTTGAGAAGTTTAAATTCCTGTTGTGGAGAGAGGTTATTGGCAATAATGACGGGCAATTGGTCAATACCCTCAAGATATGCATATTTTAAATTAGAAGGAAGTTGTTTAAGTTCAAACACCGGTTGTTTCTGGATTGTGGGAGGGGATTTATGGGGAGTGAGGTCCATGAAACTATCTATCTGCTCATGTTTATTCTCAAAGGAAAGAGAATCTATTGAAATGAGATTCGCAGAATCATCGATAGTCATGGGTACCTCAGAATAAACACACTCATCAATTAAAGCACAAAATTTACATTTTTCTGAACCCAGACAACATTCAAATGAAGAACCAAAACTCAAATCATCCAAGGGTGAGGAAAACAAAAAAGAATCAGAGTTTGGGTTGAGGAGAGAATTGTGTGTGTGTGCATCGTTTGAGAGCACTTCCATCGAATAGACATGAAGAGTGGAGTGCTCTTCAATGGGGTGTTTCATAGCCTCAAGGATGTTAAAACTTACCTTTTCTCCTCCGAATTCCATGGACAATGTACCATTGTGAACATTGATGATCGTCTTTGCTGTTTTTAGGAATGGCCTCCCAAGTATGAGAGGGGCATGTCCTTGGGTTCGGGTATCTTCCATCTCAAGAATGTAGAAATAAGCGGGGAAGATGAGATTCTTTACTCTAACAAGGACATCCTCAATCACGCCTTTTGGATGTGTTGTACTCCGGTTGGCAAGTTGCACGATAATTTCTGTTGGTTGAAGCTCTCCAACCTGTAGAGAAGTATATACGGAGTGAGGCATTACATTAATGGAAGCACCTAAATCTAGCATAGCATCAGAAAAGAAGGTCTCCCCTATGGTACAAGGTATGGTGAATGTTCCAGGATCCTTGCATTTGGTTGGCATTACTGGTTGAATCAAGGCTGATACATTCCTCCCTAGGTTGACTCTCTCATTCCCCTTCAACCTCCTTCTATGGGTGCAAAGCTCTTTAAGAAATTTGGCATAACGGGGAATTTGCTTGACTGCATCCAACAATGGAATATTAACTTGAACTTTTTTAAATGTATCCATTATTTCATTATCAATCTCATTATCAAAGTTTTTCTTAGATTTAGAGAGTCTTTGAGGGAAAGGAAGAGGAATTGATTTTTAATTTTAATCATCAATGATAATTTGATTGCCCTTTTTGTTTTGTTTTTCATTAAATGAAATTTTTGAGGGTTGCGAAGGAGTATTTTCAAGAGGGGGACATACCTGTTTCATATGATCAGTAGAAGGAGAATATTCTTTACCACTACGAAGTGTAATTGCACATACATTACCTTTATCCTTCGGATTGGCAATGGGTTGGGATGGTAGTTGTCCAGAACCTTGCATCTTAAGCTCACCGATGGTGTTCGCCAATTGTCCCACTTGAGTTCGTAGGTCTTGAATTGCCGATTGTGTGGTCTGTTGGAACTGAAGGTTCTGGGTTGCCATTTGTTTCACCATGTCCTCGAGGCTTGGTTTAGATTTTGGAGGAGGAGGAGGATGATTGTTTTGCGAAGTTGAAGGATAAGAAGGTTTCATATCTTGGCCTTGTTGATACCAATTCTGCTTCGGGTAGCTTGAGTTTCCTCCTTGCCGGTATTGTGGTTGTGCTTGCCACCCGGGGTTTGGATTTGGCCTGAATGGTTCTTGCTTGAAGGGAGGCACTTGTTGGAATGGACGCCCTGGGAACACAGCTGCACAGGACTCAGATGAATCTTGAAGTTGTGGGCACTGGTCAGAAAAATGAGTGTTATCAGAACAAATACCACAATGCAATGGAATAGAAGTAGAGTGTGAGTTACCTTGTGCTTGAGCTAATTGCCTTAGAAGGGTATGCATCTCATCAAGTTTAGTATCTACCTTTTGTTCTAGGGCTGAATGACTTACCTCATGAACTCCTCGGGTTGGTGTAATAGCTCGTGTACCAAATTGTTGTGCATTTTGAGCCATGTTGGCTATTAAGTCACGAGCGGCAGAAGGAGTTTTGTCAACTAGGGCACCACCAGCTGCAGTATCAATCATTCCACGATCCATGGGGATAAGTCCCTCATAGAAGTATTGGATTAATAGTTGTTCACTAATCTGGTGGTGGGGGCAGCTTGAGCAAAGTCTCTTAAATCTCTCCCAGTATTCATGAAGGGTCTCTCCTTGTGATTGCCTAATTCCACAGATTTCTTTCCTAATTGATGCAGTTCGGGAGGCAGGGAAGAACTTCTCTAGAAAAAGTCTTTTTAGGTCATTCCAGCCCCCAATTGTGGAAGGCAAATAGTATAGCCAATCTTTGGCTACACCATCAAGGGAGAAAGGGAAGGCCCTAAACTTAATGAGGTCCTCAGACACATTTTGGGGTTTCATGGTGGAGCACACTATGTGAAACTCTTTTAGATGTTTGTGAGGGTCCTCTCCAGGAAGACCATGGAATTTTGGAAGAAGGTGGATAAGTCCTGATCTTAGCTCAAAATTGGCCGCTTCCTCAGGATATTGGATGTACGCAGGTTGGTACTCCACATCCGGGGTGGTCAGTTCTTTTAATGTTCTGTTATTTACAGCCATGATCTCTGGGGTTTGATTTGGTTCAATTTTAGATTGGTTTAGGACCACTTTAGGTTCCACAAGGGGTTCCACAATGTTACTTGATTGACCTTCTCTAGATGCCTTGATTTGTGTGTGAAGTGACTTTTCAATTTCAGGATCAAATTCAAGTAATGTTCCTTTACCAGATCTTGTCATGCAACAATGATGTCCAGTTTGATTGATTGATTTTTTTGTTGTGTTTTTTTTTGATTTGGATAAAAAAAAAACTTAAGAAGGGTGAAAGAAGAATATAATGTTATACTATAAAATTAGAGAGGGAGATTGAGAAGAAGAGAGAGAGAGAGAGATATATATATAAAGAACACACCAAAAACAACAAAAAATAAAGACAAAACCCAAAACAAAAACAATCAAATGGGGGTGGGGTATTTAGAGGAGTACTAATCAAGAAGTAAAATGACCCAATAAAAATAAATAAAGAAAAAAAAAATGATCTTGGCTCCCCGGCAACGGCGCCAAAATTTGACCGCGTTGTCGAACGCGTCAAATTAGTTGTTTAATTTTGAGTAGAATTTCTGCAGTATAGCAGCAACCCTAGGTCGTCTCTCGACGGAGCCTTAGATCATTAATTATAAAATTTGGTTCTGATTATGAAAAAAAAAATAAAAAAAAAGGAATTGGGGTTTTATAATACTTGGGTTTGATGATTAAAGATGACAATAGAAAATAGAAGCTATAAAACAAAGTAGAGATTAACAAAATTAATTAAGCGTGATCAACCCGGGGTACTCGTATGATGTTTATCCTTCATCTCTTCATGATATAAGGTTATGATCTTTTAATCCCTGGTTTGTAACACCTAGAACTAGAATGTTACTGAGTTTATACTAGGATACCTCCTAGGGTTCAGTCAAAAACACACAATGATTCACCGGACACCGTCGATGATTGAATGAATTGTGTTTGACTTCATAACCAAAACTCACCAAGGCAACACATGAAAAACTCGATGCGCTATCCAGATTTGTATGTTATTTCTTTGTGATACCATGACATAAATATACATGGCCTTGACAGTACTTGTGTGAGTTCAATTTACCAATATAAACCACACAAACACCTCAATTGAAAGGGGGAAAGAAAGTGGTGAACGGTGTGTGAAACATCACATGAATGGGTACCCCCAAACATGATCATTTGAGTTGAGCATGACATACCAGTACATAACTCAATAAAATAAGAATAGAGGATGATGAAAAACAACACAACAATCTGGAATTTAAAAGATCATTCAAATATTACAAACATGAAGCTCGGGATGTACATCACATTCCTCCCCGGGTGATCACAAGGGGTTTAGAAACCCATGGGAGAGGAGGAAGAGAAATAACTTGGGGTAGAACTTCCCATAGCCTCCAGAACCTCTAGGGATGTTGAGAAGACTCCTTGGGGACTCCAAAATGGCAGCACCTTGCCTCTTGGCCGAACTTACCAATGAGGAGCCCAAGGTGCCCTTTTATATAAAATGTGGGAGGTGGTTTTGGGCACACAGATTTCATCAATCCACGTGCACGACGCGTTTCGGCCTTCAGACAGTCTTATCTCGCTTTGGAGAAAATAGAAAAGTTGTATCCCTACCTCTTGGCTGTCTCCACCGAATGTTTGGCACCGTTTGGACAACTACATCTCAAGATATTGATAAAATACAGAACACCGCATTTGACTTGGTCCAAATTCGGTGGCTTGGACAGATCAATTCGGATGTGCCCCATAGAAGCCGAATCAGTATTGGGTTCCTTAATATGAAATGTATCCCATTAAAGTTTGGACAGGCCCACAAAATTTCAGCCCATTTGGATGCACGGATGTTGTGTACTATGCAAAACAGTGGACAGATGTCCATGGATCCATGCAATTTTGGCCCATTTTTCTTCCACTTCATCAAAGGCCATCCAAATCACCTCCACCTATATTGAAACAATAAAAACAAGTAACATTGCCCATTATAATATTGATTAACATTAATTGATTTATTAAAACATGAAATTCAATTTATTATTATGTTTGGAATATTCATTACAAAACTAGTTTAAAACTGCGGTGTAAGGGTGGAATAAAACAGTGAATCGTGGTACGATCACCCATCTCTTGAAGAAGAAAAATGAAAAGTATATTCTTTCCAATCCGAACATGTTCATAGATATTTATACTATTCCATGGAACGTTCCTTGATAGAGTTCCCAATGATAAGGAATCTAAGAAAGTCAGGGTTGGTAGGCTGTGAAAATAATTTCCCCTACCATAAATGTCTCAGGAACATTATCGAGGAATTCTTTTACTTGAAATTCTATCATAAAGTGCAGATAGGCATGGGGATACTGGAACCACGAACACCTAAATCCCTAATCCAATCATCTGATCACTCTGAATAGGGAGCATCGATTGTGCAGCAGATCATGAGTCAACTACCTCATAGAGAGAAATGACCATATTTCAATGAAAGATTGGAAAAACCTATTCCTTCCCAATAAATAAGGTCTCTAAATATTTTAACTATGCAATGGAAAATGTTTTGATGAAGCTCCCAACAATGAAAAAGTTGCATAAGGCAGGATTGATAGGCTATGATGACTATTTCCACCACCATAGATGTCTTAGGAACACAATAAAAATATGATTTTTCATCAAGTATCAGTTCGAGGAACATGTATTTGCATGCTTGATAGAGTTGAAATATCCCAAAACTCATGCAATATGCATAAGTTTTTTAAAAAATACTTTGAAATATCCACTATCCTGATAGGTTATTTAATCGTTGTTCTTACCACATGATGTTAAACTACCTGGCTAATGTTCATACCACAAGACGTTAAACTGCCTAACTAATGTCCTTACTGAAAGACATTAAACTGTATGGCCATGGTCCTTACCAAAAGACATTAAACTGAATGTACATTATCCTTACTGAAAGATGTCAAACAATATGACTAATGTATTTATGACAAGACAATAAACTACATGTACCTCATCCTAAACATAAGAGGTTAAATTGTATGGATCACATACTTTTCGCAAGATGTTAAAATGCACCGATTATATACTTTCGGCATGACATTAAACTACACGATTATTCAAGAATTACGTACAAATTGATTATCATCCTAATGAGATGCGTAGGGATTCTTAGATTCTATATCTTGACCCAACCACCCATATTCACATCCTTACCATAGGATGAAAAAATGCATGGAACACGTGTGCGCATAGAATTATAACATATCATAAAATTTAAATTAAAATATTTTTCTAATACCATTTAAGATAATCCCATTCTTGTAAAAACTATTTCTAAATGAAAATATTAATTGTTGGAAAAATGAAATACGTGTGTGCATGATATCACAATGCGTGGAATATCACATACAAGCTAGATAATGCCAATACATATCCATGTATGACATATCATGGGATGCAGATGCATGTTTTTATACAAAATAATAGCTTGACTCATAAATTCACATAAAATGATAATATTTATCCAGGAACACTTGTATTTTGTATACAAACATGACTTATATATACTCATAAACATTAATTAGATGGATAAAATACAAATTATGACTTATGAAAATAAATAAAGAAGATTAACAGTAATTAAACATGTTTATAATTATGAGTATATATATATATAAGTATGTATATATATACACATATAGATATAAATGTGTATGTGTTTTGAAAAAAATCAAAACAAAACCCCCTTTACAATCGTAGATTTTAGGAATTAGGTTATTAAAACTGGAACCTTATATATATATATACCTATACCGAAACATATTGATATATATATGTATATATTCATGTATATACAAACATATACATATGTATATATATCACCTTTGAAAAAAATAAAAATTTTGGAATCTAAAATGAACCCACACATGCTTATGTTTTCGAAATAATGTTTGGGTAAAAAACCCTTAACTCTCTCTCTCACACACACACATATATATATATATACAAAAAATAATAAGTTATATATATTTGTATACACATACACATATATACACATATATATGTAACAACCACAATTTGATAAAAACACACCCTTGCAAACCAGATGATTCAAAGATAAATATTTAAAATAAAAACCCTTTTCATTATAAAAATTTTATGTTATATAGATAGATATGATTTCACACATATATATATATATACAAATAACAAAAAATTATGAAGAAATAAAAATTAAAAACCTTACATGATAGTGGAAACTGAAGAGGAAAAGGTAATATACTGATTGCTTAAGAGCTTGAACCCAAAGAGAGGTTTGATTTGGGACTTGTGATCTTGCTAGAGGGGCTCTCCCAAGTATCACTTATTTATAAAAAAACACAAGTTTTCAAGCTTCTTAGAGAAGCTAAGTTATTATATTTTTTTAAACAAAACTAAATGGATACCCATAATCACGGGTTGATTTCTTATTTTCTTCCTATCTACCAATCATTATAATTATATTATATATTATATTTATCATTTTTTAAATTTCCCAGGGATCATCATATATTCCTCAATTATGATTCATCCTTACAAAATACATGCCACTTTCATAAATTATTATAATATTTTTTAATCATTTTATTCTCTCCTTTTTATATAATTATTTTGGTATCTTTTTTTTTCAATGTTATAAATTCTACTCTATTTTTTTATTCCACATGTTTCTCTCTATTTTTTTTATTATCATCTAACTTTTTCCTTGTCAAAGTCATCATTTCCTTTATTAGTACAAATTCATATTTTATTTGTTCTTTATTTAACACATCAAGTCACCATTTGTTTTTATGAAAATGTGTAACATTTTCACAATTGAATAAATTCATTTTTTATATAATCATATATATTTATATAATTGAAACAAATGGTGTTTTTTATACATATATATAGGTATAAATTCATTTTTTATATTATATATATTGTTAAGTTTAAAATATCATAAAAAATCATTAATATAATTTCATATATATTTTTTATAAAATATATTATCTTAAAAATATTAATAATTTTCTTTAAAAAGTTTTCCTCTTAATTATTATTACTATTTATATTGTTATCATTAAAATATTTTAACAAAATAAAATTATTATCATAAATATTAGATATTTATATATGTGAACATTTTATCATTTTAATTTTTGAAACCGTTTTAGTTAAACAAATAATCAACTAAATATATTCATATTAAAATAATATCTTATATAAATTAATACTACATTTATAAATAAATATATATATATATTATCAAAATATTTTTTTGGAGAAAATATTAATATATTCAAAACATAAAATATTAAAAAATTGTAGAGAATATATTTTAACTTATTTAAAAAAAATTCATTTATTTAAAGAAAATAATATTTATTGAAAAGTAGTATTTTATAAAAATATACTAGTTTTATAAAAAAATTTATAAAAAAATTTCTTCATTTGTTATAAATTATAAAAAAATTATTAAGTAAACACATATTTAATATTTATATTTATTGTGGTTTTACATTCTTCCCCCTTTACGAAATTACACCCTTGCAATTTGAGCATACACATAGGAAAATAATTTTTCAAAGGAAGCACACTTAAATTATTAATTTTGATCTAATTTTCCAAAACTATCTAGACTATTCCTATGATACCAACTGTAAATACCTGAGCCCGAGCTACTGGACTCCACCTTATAAATACAATGTATTTTTTAACAAAAAAGTAACATTAACAAATAAAAAACATTTATCACTACCGATGACCTTTTACCGTTCTATGTTCTGGAGAATTAGATACAACCATACATTTCAACAAAACTATACAATAAGAAAATAAATAAATTGGCGAATCTTCAATGCACTACCTCAAAAAAATAATTACATTGCAATAAGATTTCAGGACTATTAGAAATGAATACAATAGATAGGGTGAGCCTTAATTATGCCCAATAATGGTTTTTAGAATTTTTAAATAAAACATTTAAAGAATATTTTCTTTAATTACTCTTTATTTTGAAAATATATTTAAATAAATTAAATTAAATGTATATTTCTAAATCATTTTATAATCTATACTATTTCAGAAATATATATTTCATAAATTAATTATATTTGTAAAATCAGTTATAAATTATCCTTAAAAAATTGTATGTTTTATGGTGGATTATTCCATGATACTTGGCAATTCATAATTACAACCCATAATGTAAGGCCACTAGACATGACTCATGTGGAACAAAGTTCACGCAATTCTTATGGTTCAATCCCTATTATATATTTCATCAAACTAGTGCCATTTGTGAAAACATTTTCTATGGAACTGCCTTTCTTAGTTCTAACCGAAATCATTTCTAAATCACATACACAGAATTATTCTCTTTTCAAGAAAATAATTTTTCTTATAAAATATCATAAACTTTACATTAATAGAGTTTTCTAAAACCATTTAAGATAATCCCATGCTTGTAATAACTACTTCTAAATGAAAACCTTAATTGTATGAAATGTTAAATAAGCATTTGAATGATCTCACAATTTGTGGAATGTCACATATAAGGTAGATTATGGACATACCTACCCATGAATGACATTTCAGGGGATTCAGATGCAAGTTTTCACATCAAATAATATGACTCATAATTACGCATACAATCATATGAATTATTAAGGGATTATTTCCTATATAAATATAACTTACATAAACTCTTAAACAACAATTGGATGGTTTAAATACAAGTTATGAATTCTAAAAATAAATAAATAAGATTAAATATACTTAGACATGTTTATAATTATGATAATATATATATATATATATATAAATGTTTATGTGATTTGAAAACATTCAAAACATAAACCCCATTACTACCATAGATTTTAGGAAATATGTTTTTAAAATAAGAACCACTTATATATATACATATACCAAAATGGATTGATATATATATATGTATATATGCATGTACATAAACATATATATTTATATATATGACCATTTTAAAATAAAAACCATTTTGAAAACTAAAATGATCCCCCACATGCTTATGTTTTAGAAATAAAGTCTGGGTCAAAAACCCTTAAATAATATATATATATATATAGAAAATAATAAGTTATATATGTGTATATATATACATATATATAAACATATATATGTAATAACCATAATTTGATAAAAACACACCCTTGCAAACCAGAAGATTCAGAGATAAAATTTTAAAATAAAAAACCCTTCTCATTCTAAATATTTTAATCTCTATAGATAGATTTAATTTCACACACACACACACACACACACACATATATACGTATATCTTTTCATAACAAAAAATTTGAACAAAACAATTAAAACCCTTACATTATAGTGGAAACCGAAGGGGAAAAGGTAATCTGCTGATTGTATAAGAGCTTCAACCCAAGGCGAGGTTTTATTTGAGACTTGTGATATTAGAGGAGGGGTTCTCTCGAGTATCACTTATTTATAAGAACCATAGGTTTGCAAGTTTCTTATTGAAGCTAATTTATAACAATTTTTTTAAAACAAAACTAAAGGGATACCCAGAATCACGGGTTGATTTCTTATTTTGTTCCTATCTACCAATATATAAATTATATTATATACTATATTTATCATTTTTTTAAAATTCCCACGGGTCATCATATATTCCTCAATCACGATCCTTCGTAACAAAACACTCACCACTTTCATATAATATTATCATCTTTTTTTAATCATTTTATTCTCTTTTTTTATATCATTATTTTTGTATCATTTTTTCCAAAGTTGTCACTTACTATCTCTTTTTTTTATTCCACACATTTATCTCTATTTTTTTATTATCACCTAACTTTTTTTTCATTTCAAAGTCATCACTACCATTATTTTTATAAATTCATATTTTAGTTGTTCTTTATTTAACACATGATATCACAATTTTTTTATGAAATCCTATAACATTTTCATACATGAATAAATAAATTTTTATAATATATATATATATATATATATAATGAAAAAAATCATGTTTTTCTATATAGTTATAAATTCATATTATTTTTTATATTATAAATATTTTTAATTTCAAAAATATCATAAAAAAATATCATTAATACAATTTCATATATTTTTTTATAAAATATATTATCTTAATAATATTAATAATTTTCTTTAAAAAGTGTTACACTTAATTATTATTATTACTACTACTATTATTATTATCATTAAAATATTCAAATAAAATAAAATTAGTATGATAAATATTATATATTTATATATGTGAACATTTTATCATATTAATTTTTCAAAACTTTTTAGTTAAAAAAATAATCAACGAAATATATTTATATTAAAAAAATATTTTAAATAAAATAATACCAAATATATATATATGTATATATATTTTATCAAAATATTTTTCTTAAAAAAATATTAATATATTAAAAATATTAAATATTAAAACATATAAAAGAATATATTTTTACTTATTTAAAAAAATACATTTATTTAAAGTAAGTTATATTTCTTGAAAAAGTTGTATTTTATAAAAATATCTTAGTTTTATAAAAACTTATATTAAAATATTTCTTAATTTTTTTTGAAATTATAAAAAAATTATTAGAAAAACACTTAATTAATATTAAATTTATTAGGGTGTTACAACCATACTCATTGATGTATGGGACCGAGGTAGTGTTACCCATGGAGGTCCAACTACCCTCACTCTGAGTAACCATCTGCTAGAAAATATTAGATGATGAGAAATTCAAATAGTGAATATATGAATTGGAACAACTTGACGAGAATAGGTTACACAAACTACACAACCTTGAGGTCCACCAAAATTGGATTGCACGAGACTTCAATAAAAAGTTTATCATCCACTCATTCCTCCAAGGAGAATTGGTGTTGGTCCTGAGAACCAAAATGATATATGGAAAGATGCCCCTAATGATAGAGCCCAAATGGGAGGGACCTTACATCATACCTAAGGTCTACCAAAATGAGGCCTAATCATTGGACACAGTGCATGGAGAGCATGTCACACCACCCATCAATGCAATATTTCTCAAGAAATACTTTTTATAGCTATAAACACAAGGGAGTCCACATAATTACAAGTCCCATCAATAATCCTAGTTATATGAAATTAAACTATAAAAATTCATCTTTGTAGTGAGATGTTAAATAGAATAGATACTTTCATCCTGGTAGTTAGAAGTTAAACTTCATGAAACCTTTCATCCTTATCGCAAGACATCAAACTTCAGGGCCAATTTTCTTACCGCATGAAAAAAATACTACACGGATTTGTGATATCCGTATCTATTCACGTAGAGTCACCTATGTACTTATCACATTATGTTGAAATGAATAGTTCTTCTAGAACTATGTATGAATTTATTCCCATTTCTAATGAGATATGTAAGGACACCTCGATCCTATATCTTGGTCCAATCACAACATGCTACAAAATTCCCTTGTTGTACTCTCAACTAACTATGCATTATAGAGAGACACTTTCCATTCCTTATTTCTCACACCGAGCATATATCACATGAGATTAGGAATTATAGTGTTAACTTAACTACATAATCAAAGAATAAAGGTACACAATAGGCCCATTACGGTCCTGAATGCGAGACCTTAAAAGGAATTCCATGATTCCTTACCACATGATGTTAAACTGCATAATAAATGCCCTGACTACCTGACTTTAAACTGCATGGTTATTCAGAACTATGCGTGGTTTTATTCTCATTCTCATGATATAAGTTGTAATGACTAGACTTCGTTCCTTGGTCCCAACCTCAATATTACCATTAATTCACTTTAGTTCACCTCTATCCTAATCGAATGGAATAAAACTGCGTGGGATTTACGAGAACTACATATTTCTTGATTCTCATATTTCATTAGATATGTAGCGACAATAAAACATCTATATTTGGTCCCAAATTCAACATTTACATTTACCCACATCTATTTTCCTTTTTCATCACTGCATGAAGTTTAACTGCATGGAAACTCAAGAACTATGTGTAGCTTGATTCTATTCATTACATGATACGTAGTGATACCTGGATCTCCAATCCTGGTTTCATCTACAATGGTCAACATAAATAATTCCCACATCTATATATGAGTCAAAACCACATAGAGTATCTCCCATTAAAGAACTACATGTGACTTGATTCTTTCTCTCATAGGAAACATAATGATGCTTGAATTTTAAACACTGATCCCATTCAAAACAAACAAATATAAAAATTACCCCTCCTTTAATATGGTCTAGATCTACATAGGAGACTTTAGTTTAGAACTATGTGTGGCTTTTTTCTCATCCTCATGAGATACATAGTGATGCCCGAGTCTCCATATTTGGGCATAACTTCAACATTTCTACACTTTAACTTCAATTCCCACATCCTTATCACTTGATGTTAAAATGCATGGAAGTATATCCTTAACACATGATGTTAAAATGTGTGGAAATATGTGCTTGATGCATGACCTTAAACTACATGGAAGTACATATTTACCATATGAAATTTAACTACATTGGAGTATTTCCTTACTAAATGACATTAAAATGCATGGATGTACGTCCTCACCACACGATGTTAAACTTCATTGAAGTACGTCCTTGTTGCATGACGTTAAACAACATTGAAGTACTTAATTAACACATTACATTAAATTACAAAGAGTTAAGTACATCCCCACTATGTGATGTTAAACTATTTAAAACATCATTCATCATTCATCATTCATCATCCATCCTAATCAAAGGAACACAAGAACCATAACCCAGACAACCAAAGAACATGGTGCTTCCATTATAATTTTTAAAAACTCAATCTATACACCACATTTCATGTTTCAAGCATCTCAGGTCATATAAAACCTTTCATTACCATTGAAAAATAAAATTGATCTATCTATTTGACCATGATATTGATGTAAGGGCTCAGACCCACCAACTAGATACATCTTGGCCAATTATAATGGGATTTTTGACTCTTGTGATCTTGAACTCACCATATAAAAACCTAGAAACCCATTTTTTTTGGTTATCCCCAGAAATATTGTCCTATCTCATCATGCATGATCTGAGAACCATGATCCATGATTTACAACACTTTCACCTCTCACTCATAAGGACATCAAAGTACTTTTGACTATTGTCATCCTAATTAGGCTCTTGTGTAACACCTCCCATATTAGGTTCATAAGTGTAATGACCATAATATTCTTCTACTTTGGTCAAAGATATATGACCTTAAACTCCAGACTTTAATATTTGACATTTCAATAATTTAATCTTTTAAGTGAATGCGACACAAAAATTTTCTTGTTGAAAACCCATGAAGGAATTAGAGAGGAAAAATCAATCCTTATCTTAAAAAGCTCTTAATCTTTAGAGTTTAGGAAATAATTAGGTAGTAAATAAATAAGGAATAAATATCATATTGTATAATCTATATCCCTAGTAAAGGACAATCTATGCTTTTTTTAACCTCTAGTTATTGAAAAAACAAGAGCACTGATTTGTCACATTTCCTCACCGTGAGAACATGTTCGACAGGTGGTGTTGAAAATTTTATGGTTCTTAAACCCTTATTGGATCTTCTATTTTCCATAAATCCAACTTCATGATCTAAAGTGTCTAAGGTAAGAAGAAAATAGATCTCTCAACTGGGCCATGTTATTCTTGTAAGGGTTAAAACCCACATACCAAAGACATCTTGGCCTAGTATAAAGGGATTTCTGATTGTTGTGATCCTAACATCATCGTGGAGAACAATTTCACCCATTGTGTTTTAAGATATCCCAGGTGTGAATATCCCATACCTTTTTAATTTCTTGATCGCTTTAGACTATGATGTACATTATCAATATCAGACTATTCTAGCAGATCTAGTATCCTCAATTCTGTATCACCATATTTTGTACCCTTTCTCAAGGATTGAATGTGACCCTTAATTATTGAACCTTTTGATTGATCAAACCTCATGATTCGAAACCACAAGGCATAGGTAACACGTTTTTAATTAAGGACTATTTTTCCATAGGGTTCCATAAACCTTACTAGATAGCCTGACTTCCATACACAACTTTATCATCAAGATATTTGAGTCTCCACAAATATTTTATAACCCCTCTAAAGGAAAAGAGATATCTTAGTTCGGCCATTATATTGATGTTAAAGGGATCAATCCCACTGACCAGAGACATATTGGCCCAGTATAAAAGTATTATTAATCCCTATGAGCCTCAACATCACCATGGAAAAACCTGACACTCCATAATGTTAAGGGACATACCAGACATGTCTACCCCATTCCATTTTACCTAGTGCATACTTTTTTATTATGACTTAAATCACCCACATTACAACTATCTTAGTGGTCTTAGATTCCCAAGTATTTCATCCTCATCCATATTCAACTAATAATTATTTTAAAATCCATTGGAAAAGAGTAGAGAAAAAATTTCCATGGCCATGATATGATGTATAAGAGATTTAACCCACCTCTAAAACCATCTCCTCCATGTAAGAAAGGAGATCCAGTCCTTGTGATCCCTGACAATACCACGTTGGAAATCTGCACCCAATAGTGTTTCAAGTAATATTGGGTCTTCCAGTCCCATATTACTTAATGTATGATCTAGAAGACCCAAAATTGTAGTGATTAGAGGGTCCAAGCTCAAAGACCTTAAATTACAACAAACCTATGGTCTAGTTTGAAGGACCTTAAAACAAAAAGATACGTGAAACTTTCCAAGATGAAAAAATGATAAGGTAATCTTGAAAAAAAGTTGAGTATATTCTTTTTGGACATAAAATTTTTTCGATCTAGGAAATATTGAGAATATATAAAAGGGAAGAGGTATATAAACTTATCAGGGAGAAAACCATCAAGAAGGCAGCCTGAGAAAAAAAGTAAGTCCATACACACTAAGCCTTCCCACATATGAATCATAGGCTAACATTAGGGGAAAAATAAAAAAATCTGAAAAAAGATACAATTATTTTTCATCCCACTATATGGACTTATAAAAAATCAATCTATGCTCCTTAGGTTTATTGACTTTAGAAAAAGTGAGATAAACCTGGATAGATATCATTTCCAAATTGTCCTTGAAAATCAGATGATCTTAAGACTATTGGAGAAGGTGAACCAATGACAAAATTCAGTTCAGTGGGAATTCATGAAAATTTCTCAAAGAGTAATCTGTCTAATGTTGAGTTCTCAAATATAGGCATTTGGATCTATTTGTTGTTACACATAATGGGTGGGCATCATGGATGATTTGATCAACATATCCACTGAAACATGTCTCTCTATCCGGGATTTCATCACAAAATAGTGACACCCCCTCCTACATATGAGTTATATCTACCTATTGATATTCAACATAGAGTCCCTTATCCATGAACCAATGTCTCCTATGCATGAGTTTGATCTTCATAGTGCTATATTTTAGAACTATGTGCGGCTTGATTCCCATACTCCTGGGATACATAGATAAATTCAAGTTCTTTACTTAAGATATAGCCACAAGTTACATTCTACCAAATACCTGTTCCATTTTGGAATTTATATACCTTCCAATTTCAGCATATTGATTCCCCAAGTCCAAATTACTTTCTTGATTGGATTTAGTCGAACAGTTGTGGCCAAATGTGTCATCTTCATAACACTTGAGAGTTCCCCAGACATACTTGAGACATATCCTCTCAGAAATTCCAGTATCAAAGATCATAAAAAATTCAAATATGAGGAAAATTGATTTAAATTTACCTTAGAATCATATTATTTTTATTCTGAAAAATCACATTCTAAGGGGGGGAATTTTGTTAGCACTAATATTTTTTAATTTTTCACTTTGCGATCAAATACCTGAGGGATATGAAGACCATGTAAAACATTTACCTAATTTGAATGAATTAACTTAGGAATAACATGCATGGAAGGATTGCGTTTGGTTTAAGGAGATCACATTGGGACTATTATATTCTAATAATAAATTAATTCCTAGTATTTGAGGGTTTTTTATTTCCAACCATAGAAAAGAATTTATGGACAGTCACCAGACAACTAAGAAAATTCAACCATAGGCCCATGTGGGACCAGAGGTCAACCATGCCCAGTGGGCATCGGCTTGGGCTAGAAAACAGACCATAGGGATCATATCTCTTAAAAGAGACATGTGGGATCGTGTATAGGGCCTGTGGTGTGAAACCCCACATGCACGTACATAGCCTGATCCATAAACTTAGTGGGCCGAGGACCGAATGATAGAGGTTATCAATATGGTATGATTTCCAACCCTATTTTTTGATCCTTTGAGTGGAGTCCATAGGATAGATTATATACTGAAGGGGAAGTGTGACAAGTGTTTGATGTGGGACATGAAGTTTCTATATAGATCGAATCTAGGAAAACCGATCATGCCTTCCAATGATCCATGCCACCCAACCACACCCTTTGATGATCCCAACCATCCACATGAATCAAGTTACTTGCGATTTCAATTTAGGGGATCCCACACATCGCAATACCATCTTCTTCAACCTCCCACATGGATTCCACTCCTCAACACTATTGGTTCGACATGGAGACTTGAAGATGGTTGCATGATCACTTGGTGATCACAAGGATCTCCACCGCATTCCTTTTACGACATCCACTTTAGTCTAAGACAATGAATGTGAGATGTCACAAGATCCAAGGAATAGACACTAGAGAATTCTATGAGAGCCTCTGATAATGATAGAAGCTGTGTCATGATCATCCTTTGATCATGAGAGAGAACTAAAAATAACTACTGAGGGAATAATGAGAATTTCGGTGACTGTCAACCCCTTCTTCCTTCGACATATTTTCTATCCAAATTATCTTAGATTTTTCTAGTTCACATGACCTCATAGAAGAGAGTCGAGGCCATCACATGATAGTCCTTTTATCATGTGACCAAGGTAAGAAAAAGTGATAAAGTTTTCGTGAGAGGTTCAATGACTAAAAATCCCTTCAGCCTCCAACGTATTTTCCATCTTAAATAACTTGGATTTTTCTAGATCACACAACAACATAGAGACAAATAGAGGCATTTCATGATAAGATTAAATGATCATGGGATGGAATTTCCATTTTTTTACCCATTACATGTAGTGTTCATCCTGTGAAAAGTGGAAGAAGACTCAACCTCACCACATCTATATAAACCTGACCTCATCCATGAGAATGCACACAAAGTGGAGAGGGTATGGAGCTTCGAAAAAAATAATGGAGGAGAAACATTGGATGTATACAAGGGATGGTCAGAACCCTATTAGAGACCGTCTTCAGGTAGTGAAAGAGAACCATCCCGCAGGAACCTTCCATGAGATTTCATCATAAGAATCCATTTTTTGATCACTATAAGACTATGAAATCGTAATAAAGAATAATTTCATACAAATCATTTGGTCTCACAACACCTTCATAAAAACATGGACATGACCATCTTGTCCTACTCTAAAGAGTTCATCCCCAATCTCCATGGAGATAACACGGTTTAAGATGGTGTATTTAGGCTTTGAAAATACCATCTTGTGCGTGTTCCCTGAGAAGATTTTTCAAACCAAATATCAGTATACATGCCTGAAACCTCAACTTTGCGATTCCCTAACATAGTATCATAAGGAGTGTCTTCATAAGGTAATGGATCACGAGTCTATGGTCATGCAGAGGATGTACCATGGATGTGAACTCCATTCCTAATGGTATTCCAACGGTCCTCATTTGAGAGACCCCTATGTGTATATGTAGTGCTAATGAAAATTCCCAGTGCACATATGCATAATACATCACATGATACTTTGGAGATCTTGTGCCATGTGATGATCATGTGATCATGCCATTCATAGGTAAAGGTTAGGAAAGAACATCCTCGCTATAAAGAGTCATGATGCTACACCCTAGGTCCGATGAAGAACCCTTTCTAGGTCTCACAATGCAGGATCCAGAATTTGTAGCCCATATGAAATACACCCCTCACTGTGAAATTCCTTCCATCACCTATTCATGCAGAGGCTTTGATATAAAACCTCCATTCATTACCACAAGACCCTTCATGATACCCATTTAGGGTCATGCAATTAACGGGTATTGTGAAGCTTTATGTGGTTCCATCATGAATTTATTCCCCATCCAATATATGGCCCTGATACATAGAAAAAAACATTGGAAAAACATTAGCTGTATGCATCATGGACCCCCACCCATGTTGTGAGTGTCATTGGAAAACCTCCACACATATTCATAGGCTCCCTCACAAGTCCGTTTTGAGTTCATGTGAATCGCAAGAACAAATGATCAATATGTGAATGTACCCTTAGTGTGTGCATGGGATTATGGATATAACCTACCTGTTCCATGCAATCCATATGGTGTACACCTTCAACATGAACACTTGGGCATATTTTATGGCCCATGCAACTTAATGAACGTTCCCTTTGGACGTGGAACTGTGGCCTTTGGAAGAGTGTAAAACCCTAAAAATATCTTCTAGACCCCAACTCTTGAATGGTTTTAGGAAACACAATCATGCAAGTCCTCATGAGACTAGTGATGTCTTCATTTAGTTTTGGATGTGTCGCTTTGATTGAAAGAAAATCCTTTAAAAACTCAATTTGACATCGAAAATGTTTATGAAAAAGTTACCATTGTCATGTGATGACCCATGGACAACCCAAGTTGATAAGGCGACAACCCCTCGACATGCCCACATTTCACCTGGAAATTCTAGGATTAATTCATATTAATCAAGTAAGTTAACTTATAGTTATCTACCTCAGTCATGAAAATACATCTTAGAAAATGTACTTTGATCATTCGAATGAGTCATTTACATGTTAGCTTGATCATGAGATTGTCAATAGACAAGTCCATATTGACATGTGAAAAACCTACGAGATGTCATGTTTATCATGTGAAAACATATGATCATGTCTATTTTGGTCATGTGACATACCACATATATGTTCTCTTTGATCACGATACAACCCATTACATGTCTTCTTCACTTAGGTGAAGACATCTAAGAAAAGTAAATTGATCATGTATGATACCGCTGACATTATAGCTTTGGTCATATGAATCATATGAAACATGTATTCATTTCCCATATGAAGACATCCAAGGCATGATAATTGATATGTAAAACACTATTGGATGTGTCTGAAATGTCAGATTAGTTCCCAAACATACCGGGAAGACAATCGAGACATTCTGAGTGGATGACCAAGGCATATCAGGAGAATCCTCTAGGTCATTCCAACCTTTTCCAGAATATCCCATCTGGACTCATGCCATATGGACCCCAGATGAGATACTTTGTCTGTATCCCCCTTTTATATGGGAAGTGTCCTTGATGAGTTTGGTCCATGCACTAATGTGACCCTACCAAAGTTATTGTATTTGATATACCTTTCTTGGTTATCTTTACCTATCTTTAATCCACTAGAGGATAAATAATTATTAGACCAATCTAGAGGTCACAATGAATATGCCCCAACTACCAATATAATATAATATGTCTCTGCTAACTAGTCAGCCTCAGAGTGTAAGACCCGACCAATCAAGAAATCTCAGTACGTAAGTCCCAAATACCGATATAATACAGTATGTACCCAATAAAAAGAGATTCCATCTTGGTATAATCCCATATGATTCCTAAAAACACTAGGATAACCATGATGTCTCTAAGTGTGATCACCCACCTTGGCCTATCAGTGGTTAACATGATAAGTGAACTATGAGAACTCTGATTCTAGCCATAACCCGGATACATAGGATTACATACTAAGGATCGAGCTATATACCATATCCTACATGGGATGTGATACCATACCTCTCAAAGGGAAACTTTAATGTGTACTCCCCATATGAATAAACTCACAAGCAATGTGTTAGATCTACTGTTATCTATTATTTCTCACATCGATCATTGCTCATGTGAGTTTTGAGACTAGTGTGGATTGTACCAATATCTTGATAAGAATTACCCCAATGAGGAATCACCATTGGGATGTAAGCCTGATTACATCTCATCTATGATCAAAGGTCCATATTCTTGAAGAATCAATCTAGGGAAGCCTCATATGCATTAGTCCCTCCTTGGGCCTCTAATTTCGTATCTATCATAACATATAATCCTATCACAAGAACTACATGGACTCTAATTTCTATATTAAATAGGATATGTAGGATGCCTCACTGACTTTTGAGTCTGATATTCACATCCTTACTGTATGATGAAAAAATACATGGATGAGTCCAGTCATACAACCTTAAACATTGTCAAACAAACTAAGTGGGCTTTGATTCTTATTTCAAAAGATACATAGGATGAATAATAGAGGTTCAATCCCATCGCCAAGACACCAACCACCTCCCTATATGGCAATAAACTATAGAGTCCTCAGACATGTCCATAAACTAAATCATCATAACTAAATAAGAGAGTGATAGAGAACCCGTGATATGAACACCATTGTTCCTATCAATACATGTTTATAGTAAAGTCCTTAACATAGGGGTAACCAGCCCCATATTGTGGTTTGGGAATGATTTCATGAAAATATACTGAATCTAAAATGGATTCCTAGATTAGGCAACAATTCCCCCCAAAAAGTGTGTGATGGTCCCAACCTTCCATCCTCTCGACTAGTGTGAGTCTCTAAGATTCACTAGGCCTGAAAACCCAGATGATCACAAGCCTTTAAAAAGAATATTTGTACCCAAGTACAAATGGGGGAGCCATTGGGAGTTTTTGGGGAAAGTTACATTGGTATCCTGATGAGAAAAAATTATTTCATGCCTTAAAACCCAACAAAAAAAACATTACAACCATGAATTTTAATATGGTAACATGACTTTTTCTGACACATGTATCAAAATTGGAAACATAACCATCTAGTCATCTCAAATCCATTATCCACTAGAAAAATAATAATTTTTTTTGGAAAGCTTATAAGTAACTTTTCGGTTTATTAAATTATCTATCATTTTCATATTAATCAAGAACTAGTCTCCTATAAGTTTCAGCAAGATCTAATCTTTCCTTTTCATTAACTTTGGTCTTACTAGGTGTGTGAAAAAATATATAAAATATATTATCAAAATATTTTTTCTAAATATGTATGACATCCTGAATATGACGAACCAGGAAATCAGAACAATAAGGAATATAATAATATATACTTTGTTTAATTAAATTGTGATCTTTCGCAAATCAATATATTTTTGTTGGTTTATAATTGGTCCGATGGTAATGACAGGAAATGAATCGTCAATAAATTTTAAATCAATTCCTTAGATCATTTCTGAAATTCTATCTCATTCAATTGTACCATTTTCAAAATGATTTCTCTTCCTCCAGAAATGATGACCAACAGGAAGAAATATATGATGATAGTTAAAAAATAAGGTTTTCTCCCATTGATAATAAAAAATACTTATTTATCACTCATACAATAAATAGATGATTTTTGAATTTGTGTACCCCAACTAGATAACATTTCATATGCTCATCCAACGGCCTGAAGGCCTTTAATTTTTATTATAATATAAGATAATACCCCTTTTAAGGGAATAAGGGGGGAACCCAGACTTCATGGACATAAGAAATTACATGAACCGAGGGTCAAAGAGAAAAAAAAACCAAACAACAACATGGATCAACCCTACCCTAGAATATAATTGTGATGAAACACTCCACATTTTCATTACAGTTCAACATGCAAGTGTCCTATGTCAAAGCACAGGCCCGATCCGATAGTTGATGCCATACCCTCTCAATCAACCAAATCTGAAAAGACCTGCAAATATGAAACAACTGCTCTGATACCTCATTTGGGACAAATCCATGCAGTCAATCTAGTTTCATCACCACCAATATCAAGACCATGTCACATCCATCAACGACTATCCTGGTCGAATCTCGTCACACTCCAAAAGACACCTCACCACCACCGTCTTAGAGGCCCATGAGACATTCCAAGGGACATGACTTCAAGACATTGTATCCTAGGATTGGTTGGCCCAGAATAATGCCAAGGGAACACCATCGATGAGAGGATCTAGGTCGTCTTGAACTTGAAGTGCTGCTTTGGGCATAGATCACCTTCATTCAGACCAAGAAATAACACTCATTGGATCTGAAGCAGGACAAACATGGTGGCAAGAAAATCAGTGTGAATATACAGAGATGAACCAACAACATCAAAGAAGGAACCCATAAAAATCCATAATCACATCCAATCGAATGGATATGAATTATTAAATCCAAAACCCCGAAAACAAAAAATCAACAGAAACATAGGGCCTCCTCCTATGAAGAACTGCAGATCGACACAACGTCCCTCTAGAAACTCACCGGAACCACTTGAGGAGTCACTAAAGTTTTCCAGAAACCCCAAGATAGAACTATCCTCATCACCGAACGGACCGAGCCATTAGAACCACACCAAGACAACGTCGATGAAAGGAATGCTGGGCCAAACGCCGATGCTTGATGAGAGTAAGTTACCAAAGTCATCAAGGAGAGACAACGAGCCTCTAGCCGAAGCACCTCCGACCCATTAATATCGGGAACATGAGCTTAAGAAAAAACCATGAATCCCAAATGCGCCACTTCAAAGCCCAATCACGCCCATGACGAACTGAGACCAAAAGAAACCATGCCAATCTAGGCCTAAGGGGGAGGGGGTGGGGTGGGAAGAAGAGACGAAACACTAGCCGCTACAGGAGAGGGGGTAAACGCCACTCAGAGGTGAAAAATAATAATTTCATATGCTCATAAGTCACCAATTTTCCAAATTAATGTAGCTTTTATTTAGAAGATTTTTTCAGCAAAAAATCATATGCATTAACACCATTAGCCCAAAATATATTTAAATTATCAATCAATGGATTGAAATAAACATCAATATCATTTTTTGGATGTCTTATAATTAATAAGGTCAAAATGATATTTGGATCATTAATCAACATCTGAGGACATAAGTTGAACAGATTTATAAAGACCATCCATTAAGAATATTGATTATGGTAAAAAAAATGGACAAAAACCATCAGTAGAAAGACCCAGTTTCCCATTTTGGAATTTTGATGAAAAATAAAAATTTACTTGGTAAAATGTCTCACTGAATCACCATCACAAGGATGATTTAAGATTTTACATATTTTAATATTGATTTTGTTCCATGAAATCAATGAAAATTTGTTATGTTACATAAATAAATGTTTTAATATGGGTGTAAAAAGGAAATAACTCAACATTTTAACTGGAATAAATTTATTCAAATATAGTGGAGTCTATGTATATGAATTTCAATATGTAGGAAAACTTACTAACAAATCATTTTCACCATAATATAAGATGCAATCATTTGTACATGAATGAATATTATAATAACCAAGACCCAAATTATGAACGAACCTCTTAATCTCATAGAAATTTGTAGGAAAAACATTTCCTTTAGGTAACAGTGTTTTAACCAAAGAAAATATCTGATTAAAATAGTTATTTGACATTCCAATATCTGATTTAATAATATTAAAATTTGTAACCACTTTAAATTTACTTATCCTACCACCAGGAAATAAAGCAACCTCATAAGACTTTAAGAACTCATAAGATATTGATTGTTCTATGTTAGGAGTAAAATCGATATCATACTGAGTTTTAGTTCAATGAAAATATGGACCAACAAAAACATGTACTAAAGTGTGAAATCATGATGGAATTGGAACAAAATTATTAATATTTGTTCATGATTAGTGTTCACTATGTTGATACCAAATACATAATATTTTCAAAAATCTAAACACAATAGATTAATCCCATTGTCTTCAAATATGTCAAACCTCATCTGTTCCAATTTCTTACATAGACACTTAATATTTCCCTTCTGAAAAAATTTCAAATTTAATGATGCAAATGATAAAAACGATTCAACACCCTCAATATATACTGGATTTATACCAAAATTGATTGGATTCCTATATTTATTTATCCATTCATTATCATGTAATAAAGATATTTTTTGACTTATTTGTTCCATATTTTTCTAAAAAATATAAAATAATAAATTATTTATAATTAATTTGATATAAGAAAAAGACAATATGAAAAAGTGTAGAAAATTAAAAAAATATAATTTATTTGTAAATATTATTAATTGTATATATTTACCTCTAGTAATTACTAATTAGTGTGTATTTTTACAAATTATAATTTTTTCGACTAATTACAGGTTACTTTTACTAATTAAAATTAATTTTCACTAATAAAAATCGTTTTTAGAAATCACTACTAATTATCATAAATTAGTACTATTTAACATAATTTATTACTAATTACTACTAATATTTTGTAATTATTATTAATATTTTTTAATTACAACTAATATAAAATATTTAATGTCACGACCCGTCCTCGGGGCCCGTGCTATGACTACCCCAAGCTCGCCTTCCATAGGCCAGGGGCTGGAGACTAGCACCAAAGGTGTAAATCCCTATACTGGGATGACATTGCCTTTATAAAAGTAAACAAACACAACAAAGTACGCAACTGAAGTAAGCACTAAGTAAAACTGTATACAAGAGTAAGTGCTGAAAGCAAAGGGCCGGAAATACAAGCCCAACAGTAAGTACAATACAACTAAAAATCTAGTACAACTACAGTAAAGTAAAACAACAACAACTGATTCGTCCTCTGGGAATCCCACCTGAAGGGTGGGTAAAGATGGTATCCTTAGCACCTCGGTTCCGTCCGTCTGCTCCGTGTACGTCTTGCCAAGTGGTCCACCTCCGGGTACCGTCCAGCTCGACAAGTCTCTACCAAAATCAGTGTTGTCCGTCGTCTGCATCCAACACAACGTAGTGCGGGCATATCCCATGCATGGATGATTATACGATACTCAGTAGGGACCCCGACACCCCCAATGTCTCCCAGAATCCACTAAAGAATAAACCATATAAGAAAGATACGACCACGAAGTATCAACCAACTCCACTTAGGTATATGACCATACATATACCTAAGTCATCATTCAAAGTTCGACTCTAACTATCGAGCCCAAGCACAACTCAGTCCACATAGGAAAGAATTCAATCACATCGATGATAATGATTGAAAGTCAAGACTCATCTCAAACATGTATACATCTTTCGTATAGTGATAGAGATGATCAGATGTAGTCACTGATTCATCTAAGCTATCGGAACCACGTAGGATACTAGAAAAGATAAGCTGTCGGACCAACGCAGGATACTAGACCATCTACTCTGTCAGACCCACCCAGGATACTAGTACAGAAGTCAACTATCGGACCCACTTAGGATACACGTACAGTAGTAATCACTGTCGAACCCACGAAGGATTCCAATGCAGAAGTCATCACCGTCGAACCCACAGAGGATTCCGGTACGGTAGATGTCGTCATCAAACCCATGGAGGATCCTAGTACAGTAGTCATCGTCGTCGAACCCAAAAAGGATTCTAGTACGGTAGACTTCATCATCGAACCTGCAGAGGATCCTAGTATGATAGTCGTCCTAGTCGTAGCCAGCTCTAGGGTTCCCGCACACAGCATGCTCGATTCCAGGTGGGTCTGCTCCTCGAGAAAAGGGTTCGATACATCAACTATCACTAAGTCTAGAGTTGATATATCCCAAAGTTCTGTCTCATTAAAAGGAACCCAATGTGATAGACGGCGCGCCAATCGAACGCTCGGTCTGAGAGTTATTGGCTTTTCCATTCCAAGGGCCTGATTGGAATTACGCTCGTTCCAAACCCGGCTATTTTAATTTTTTTTTCCAAAACTCAATTATAGTATCGCAAAAGGACCGCCTCATCGCAAGGGTCCCAGTTCCACAGAGGGCGCGTCGATCGGACACGCCGTCTTGAAGATATTCATGTTTAAGCGAATAGGGCCCGGCCCGTCAAGCCCAATGGGCTGGCGGGTTGGCCCGACCCAGTTCGGTGGGTCCGACCTAGTTGTAGGGGTCAGCCCGGCCTGGTGGGGTATGACCCGGCCTGACGCGGTGGCCCGGACCATGCGAGGGCGGCCCGGACCATGCAAGGCGGCCCGACCAGGCAGTCGGCCGCGACTCGGCCAACTGGAGGAGTGGTCCGGGGGGCGCGGCCCCTGGTTTTCGGAAATGGTGGTGCCGAGTGGCGCCGCTCCTCCTCTCCAGCTTTCCGAATCCAGCCGGTCTTCTTCGGTGTGAGCGCCCCGAACACGCGGGCCGCTGTGCTCCCACATGGAAACTTCAGGTGCCGCGACCTTCTTCAACCCGGACGACCGCCGACCTGCTGGTTCACCCACCGAAGCAGCCCACCCAACGTGGGCTGCGGTTCTCCACAGCACACTGCCCTCGTGGTACCACGGTTCCTTTGGCCGGGACAGCTTTAGCCGGACGGTTCTTCTTCGGCCGAGCGGCCCGCGGATGTGGGCCACAGTCTTCCTTCTCGCGGTAGGTAAGTGGCCGCCACTGCCTCCGATCATCGCCGCCTCCAGTCGTCATCTCCAAAATAGCCAAGAAGCATCGAAGGGTCTTCAGGACGTGTTTGTTCGGCCTGCACCCTCCGCGTTAAGCGATAACATAAGGCCGAAGACAAACCATGGTTTTCAACGAAGAACAACGTACAATTTTATTGAATTAAAATTGATCAGGAAACCCTAACTTGTAATTGATGTCGCACGTCGACGAGCCGCGGAGGATGAGAATCACGGTAGTCGGGCATTGCGGAAGAGGACATCGTGGAGAACAGTGTCGTCCCGTCAACGTTGGAGGAAGAGTCGTTGTCATGACGCAGAAAGATAATCCAAAGACGACGTAGATTCCTTGACATTGGGGTGCGTCTGAGGAGGAAGCGTCGTTGGAAGAAGTTCTTCACATTCTTCGTCGGGGATGTTCTTCTCTGAAGAATGGTGTTCTTCATCGAGATAGGAACACCTTTCTTCTAATCCTCTAGAGGTTTCCCCACTGAAATATTTTCCAAGTCAAATATTATAATAAGGCTCCCCAATTTTAATAAAATTTCCATGCAATTAAAATTGATTCAAATAAGTGGTGACAACTAATTAATGAAGATATTAATTAGATGGGTTGGCATAATTAATAGAGAAGGGAGGTGAAAAGTTTAAAATTCAAAGAGAGGAGGTGGAGAGTTTTAAGAGTTAATAAGGGGTTTCATGGGAGTTTAAGGAGGAGTTGATGGGTTAGGCTCTCATGTGGGCCCCACCACACATTATCCTCTCATGGGAGGTTATGTGGGGTGTGGGCCCCACCTCTAACTTCCCTTTTTAGTAAATAACTACCACCACCTTATAAATTAAAGAAAATTGTGTACACTTAATGTAACACAACAATTTTATTTAACTTGTTACAAATCCCCAAATTATAACTTCTACTCTCGACCAAACACAATAGTGGTAAAGGTATCCTTAAGTGAATACCGGCGCAGAGAGTTCATCAGTGTCCTCAGATTTCAATTTTCAGCACCGGTACAAAAGATAGAAAAACTACCACGTACGTTTACTGAGCGTACCCGAAAAAAAACTTCAGAAATTGATTCCGGGCACACCGGGCATCAGAATCAAGTGCCGTCAAAAACCGTGGAATTGTAAAATTCCATAGTATTTAAGAAAAAAATTTATTTGACATTTCCGAGTCTTTACATTACCACCACCTCAGGGATTTACATCCCCGTAAAGCTATAACACAAACTAGGGGAACAAATGGGGGTACTGAGCACACATCCGAGCCTCCCGCTTCCAAGTGCTCTCTTGGAGGTTCCCGTGCTACAAGAGAATGCGCACCAGAGGACTCGACCGTCCTTGTAGGACCCTATCCTATCAATCCTCGATATCCACCAGGACCTCCGTGAATGTCGCCCCATCATTGATGTCCAGCTCCCCCTGGTCGATGATGTGGGACGGGTCGTGCACGTATCTCTTCAGCTGAGATACGTGGAAGACGTCTTTCACCCGGTGCAATTGAGGTGGAAGGGACAGTTGGTAAGCCACCTTTCCTACTCTACTGAGGACCTAGAAAGGTCCGATGAATCATGGAGATAACTTGCCTCCCTGGACAAATCTCCGTAGACCTCGTTGAGGTGAGACCCGTAGGAAAACGTGGTCGCCATCCTCGAACTCCAGTGGTCTCTGTATCCTATCATCATAGGAATTCTGTCTGCTATGTGCAGTCTTCATCCACTCCTGGATGATCTGAACCTTCTTTGTCATAGCCTGAACCATCTCTAGACCATCTGTATCATGGACTTCTGTGACCAAAGTCGAGGACACATGCACGAAGCATGTCCTTGAGAGTCTGAATGGTCCTCTCAGTCTGGCTATCCGTATGAGGATGGAAGGCGGTGCTCAAGCGAAGCTACGTCCCAAAAGCCTCCTAGAATCCCTTCCATATCCAGGAAGTGAAACGAGTATCTCAATCGGAGATGATAGTCAATGTAAAAACATGAAGTCGTACGATCTCCTGAATGTAGAGGCATCCCAAGCTCTCTACTGAGCCCTGCTCTCTGATCGGTAAGAAGTGAGCCGACTTGGTGAGTCAGTCTACGATCACCCAGATAGAGTCATGTCCTCTAGATGTACGTGGAGGACTCGTCATGAAATCCATGGATATACCATCCCACTTCCATTATGAGACCTCTAAGGGATGTACGAAGCATACTGGTACCTGGTGCTCCGCCTTCACCTATTGACAAGTGAGGCATTGTGAGATGAACTCTGCTACAACATTCTTCATACTTGGCCACCAGTGCTATCGTCTGAGGTCCTGATACATATTCGCCACTCCTGGATGTACCGCTATAGGGGATGTGTGAAACACCCTTAGCACTTATTCCTGTAGTGGAACTGGTACCATGGTACGTCCTACGAAGATAATGATGTGCTCCCCACCTTCAGAAAACCCATCAGGTGCCTTCCCTAAGGATATCTGAGCACATCGCGCCTCACAGTCTACGTCCCCATGCTACGCCTCTCTGACTCGCTGAAGTAGTGGAGGAGTGACTGTGAGGGACTGCAGAAAGGCGGCTCCATCCCTATCCACAAAGGATATCTGCAACGCAGCTAGCTGCTCTGTCGCCTCTCCTAGAAGCTAAATGCCTGATCTCCTACTGAGAGCATCTGCTACAACGTTCCCCTTCCCAGGAGTATAGACTATCTCAAATTTATAGTCCCGGAGGAGCTCAAGCCAACGTCACCGTCTCAGGTCCAGGCCCTTCTACAATAAGACACACCTGAGACTTTTGAGATTAGGGTAAACCGTAAACTGTTCGCTCAACGAACTATGGGTGTGACTAGCAATTTATAAAGAACTTGACTACACCCTTTTTCTCTTACATCCTACAAGAGTTGCTAAGATTTATCCTTTGCTGAAAAGAGAAATCTAGTCTCATACCCTAGATGAACCATGTTCTTTTCCTAATACTGTCAACCCTAACATGAACGCTACTATTTCATGCCATGGACGACGTCGTAAGGCCTCAACACCACTACCAAGAGATCTAACCGTTACTCTCACCTCTGAGGGTCGAGTCACACTATCAGCAACAATGTGTGGTCATTGGGTCTCCTCTAGTAGTAATCTCTAATGTGAGGGTCAATTAAATAGTTTTAACCGAAACCTCTCAGTATCAACCATACAAAAAGGGTAGGAAAGAAAACATCACATGGAAAAGTGTCTTTTATTCCTGGAGATCAAACTACAAAGACACAAAGAAACCACAAACAACGACATCAATAAAGCTGAAGCATCATGAAAAAAAATCTCTATGCCTGGAGATAGTCCCACTCTTGTCCACCTGCTCCTAGAGCACTGTGGTCATAGGCCTCAGCTACCTGAAGTTATGCTCTCCCCTGTCCACCCATTCCCTAACGGTCGGGGTGGACCTCCTGGTGGTGGTGGTGGTGGTGGGGCCTCGAAACATCATCCACCACCTACTTCTCGGCCAGATCCTCTGCCACGTCCACCTACTCCCGGCGGTCCACCACGGTCGAACCTCAACCTCTGCCTGGGAGGTCCCTCTACTGCCTCCTGCTCATCTGCAGGGTGGGTCGGGCAGTCTCGAGCCATGTGACCCTGCCCACCGCATGCATAGCACTACCTGCTCCTCATATGGCTAGCTCTGTTTTGTGTGCCCCACACAATCGAACCTTTATCCTGAGGTTGCCCACCTGATGGCCTGGTCCGCTTGGAACTCTGCGTCAACTGTCTACTGCCGGCTGCAGAAGAATCTGCTATGTGTCGTCCTGCGAAGGGTCTTGCCGCTGGTGACTGATCAGCGAGAAAACTCTCCACTATAAGAGCTATCTCCAACACCCCCCAATGCGTCGGGATGTTGAGGGAGATCATTGAATCCCTAATATGATGGTAGAGTCCCTGATCAAATGTCCGAGCCCTGAAGATCAGGTCCCGTACCATATCCGTGGAGTAGGGTGAGAGGTCAATGAACCTCGCTAAGTACTGAGCTACTGTCATGCTTCCCTACTGCAGATGAAGTAACTCCTGGATACTTACCGCATGAAGGGTGGCTGGTACAAACTTTGCCCGGAACAGGATCTTGAAGTCTGTCTAGAGTAGAGATGCCTCGTCATGAACTTGGAGCATATGGCTCCACCATCTGCCTGTCGCAGCATGCAGGAGACTCGTGGAAAGGATCACCATGAGGTCAGCTGGTGTCCCCACCAATATGAAAACTCTGACGATAGCTTCCAGCCAATCCTCAGTTGCCTGGTGGTCCGTCTCTCCCCAGAACCTGGGTGGCCTCTGTCACTGGAACTCGTGCAACGCACTCAGGCGGTGTGCGCTCTCTGCTACTGGAGCTGGTGGTATCAGTGGCCCAACAGGTAGTGGTACCGCTGGTGCCCTCCGCTGTGATGGGGCCCTGAACCGAGGCCTCATCACTCGGTGGGCTACCATCAAATACGTAACTAGGAACCCTAGCTGGGTGCCTTCGTGGGGCCATCCTGAAAAGGAATAGGTGCACCACGGTTTAAATAGTATACCTGGTGAGCTGACACAAAGTAATCACAAAGAAATCTTTTTCAAAGGAAACACACACGTAATCAGTGTTTTTGTGCATTGAGTCGGAAATCAGTGGTTAGGTTCCTCGTGTAATGATACGTCAGCCGCCGCCCCAACACTAGACTCCCTAGACTTAAAACCACACTCAATACTCTTAACACTATTGCTTCATAGTAAGACAAATCAGAGTCCTATGTTCTGTGGTAGAATCAACTGCTCTGATACCAATTTGTGACGACCTGTCCTTGGGGCCCATGCTGTGACTACCCCAAGCCCGCCTTCCATAGGCCAGGGGCTGGCGACTAGCACCAAAGGCCTAAATCCCTATACTGGTAAGGCATTACCTTTATAAAAGTAAATAAACACCATAAAGTACACAACTGAAGTAAGAACTAAGTAAAACTATATACAAAAGTAAGTGCTGAAAGGAAAGGGCCGAAAATACAAGACCAATAGTAAGTACAATACAACTGAAAAGCTAGTACAACTGTAGTAAAGTAAGACAACAACTTCTGAATCATCCTCCAGGAATCCCCACCTGAAGGGTGGGTACAGATGGTCTCCTCAGTACCTCGGGTCCATCCGTCTGCTCCGTGTACGTCTCGCCAAGTGGTCCACCTTCGGGTACCATCCAGCTCTACAAGTCTCTACCACAATCAGTGCTGTCTGTCGTCTGCATCCAAAACAACGTAGTGCGGGTATAGCCCATCCAGGGGTGAGTATACGATACTCAGTAGGGATCCAGTGACCCTCGAAGGTCTCACAGAATCCATGAAGGATAAACCACAAAAGAAAGATATGATCACGAAGTATCAACCAACTCTACTTAGGTATATGCCCATACATATACCTAAGTCATCATTCACAGTTCGAATCCAACTCTCGAGCCCAAGAAATACCCAATAAACACAGGAAAGAAGTCAATCACATCGATGATAATGATTGAAATTCAAGACTCAGATCACACAGGTATACATCTTTCTTATAGCGATAGAGATGATCAGATGTAGTCACTGATTCATCTAAGATGTCAAACCCACGTAAGATACTAGAAAAGCGAAGCTGTTAGACCCACATAGGATACTAGAACATATACTATGTCGGACCCACTCAGGATACTAGTACATAAGTCAACTGTCAGACCCACTTAGGATAAAACTACAATAGTCATCACTGTCGAACCCACGGAGGATTCCAGTGCAGAATTCATCACCGTCGAACCCAAGGAGGATTCCAGTACGGTAGACGTCGTCGTCAAACCCACATAGGATCCTAGTACGTTAGTCATTGTCGTTGAACCCACGAAGGATTCCAGTACGGTCGATGTCGTCGTCGAACCCACGGAGGATCACAGTACGGTAGTCGTCGCAGTCACTACCAGCTCTAGGGTTCCCACATACAACACGCTCGATTCTGGGAGGGTCTGCTCCTCGAGCAAATGGGTTGATACATCAACTATCACGAAGTCCAGAGTTGATGTATCCTGAAGTTACATCTCATCAAAAGGAACCCAACGCGATAGATGGTGCGTCAATCAGACGCCCGGTCTGAGAGTTATTGGATTTTCCATTCCAGGGGCCCGGTTTGAATTACGCTCATTCCAAACCCAAACATTTTCCAAAGTTGTCAAAAACTCACTAGAGTATCTAAAAAGGATCACCTCGTTGCAAGGGTCCCAATGCCGCAGACGGTGCGCCGTTCGGACGCACAGTCTTGAAGATATTCATGTTTAATCAAAACAGGCCCAGCCCTTCAAGCCTGGTGGGCTGGCGGGTCAGGCCGACCCAGTTTGGTGGGTCCGACCCAGTTGGAGGGGTTGGCCCGGCCTGGTGGGGCACCTCCTAGCCCAACGCTATGGCCCGGCCTTCCCGAGAGTGGCCCGACCCGGAGGGGCGCGGCCAGACCCACGCAAGGCGGCCCGGTCCGTGCCGCTGGCTGCCGGCCGCGGCTCAGCCAACTGGTCGAGCGGTCCGGGGGGAAAGGCCCCCAGTTTTCTGAAACTACGGTGCTTGGTGGCGCTGCCCCTCCTTTCCGGCCGGCCGAAGCCAGCCTGTCTTCTCCGGCGCGAGTGGGCCGCACAGGAGGGCCGCTGTTCTCCCACATGGCACCTTCGGGTGTCGCGACCTTCTTCAACCCGGTCGACCGCCTTCCGGTTAGTTCGACTGCCGAAGCAGCCCGCCCAACATGGGCTGCGGTTCTCCCCAGCGTGGCGCCCTCATGGAACTGCAGTTCCATCGACCCAACCGGATTTAGCCGGCCGGTTCTTCTTCGGCTGAGCGGCCCGCGGATGCGGGCACCGGTCTTCCTTCTTGCGGTCGGCGTGTCGCCTCTGCCACCTCCGATTGTTTCCGCCTCCAGTCGTCATATCCAAAATAGCCAAGAACCATCAGAGGGTCGTCAGGCCATGTTTTTTCGGCCCGTGCCCTCCGCGTTAAGTGATAACATAAGGCCGAAGACAAACCATGGTTTTCAACGAAGAACACAGTACAATTTTATTCAATTAAAATTGATCAAAAACTCCTACCTCATAATTGATGTCGCACGTCAATGAGCCACAGAGGATGAGTGTCACGGTAGTCGGGCGTCTCGGAAGACGGCATCACGGAGAATGGTGTCTTCCTGTCAACGTTGGAGGAAGAGTCATTGTCGTGAAACAGAAAGAGAATCTGAAGACGATGTAGATTCCTTGACGTCGGGGTGCGTCCAAGGAGGAAACATCATTGGAATAAGTTTTTCGCGTTCTTCGTCAACGATGTTCTTCGTCGAGAGAGGAACACCTTTCTTCTAATCCTCCAGAGGTTTCTCCACTTAATTATTTTCCAAGGAAAATATTATAATAAGGCTCCACAATTTTAATAGAATTGCCATGCGATTCAAATTGATTCAAATAAGATGTTCCAACTAATTAATGAAGGTATTAATTAGATGGGTTGGAATAGTTAAGAGAGAAGGGAGGTGAAAAGTTTAAAATTCAAAGAGAGAAGGTGCAGAGTTTTAAGAGTTAATAAGGGGGTTTCATGGGAGTTTAAGGAGGAGTTGAGGGGTTAGGCTCTCGTGTGGGTCCCACCACACATTATCCTATCATGGGAGGTTATGTGGGGTGTGGGCCCCACATCTAACTTACCTTTTTAGGAAATAACCACCACCACTTTATAAATTAAATAAAATTGTGTACACTTAATGTAACACAACAATTTTTTTAACTTGTTACGAATCCCCAAATTATAACTTCTACTCTCGACTAAACACAACTGCGGTAAGGGTCTCCTTAAGAAAATATCGGCGCTGCGAGTTCATCGGTGTCTTTATATTTCAATTCCAAGCACCGGTTCAAAAGATAGAAAAACCCGCATGTACGTTCAATGAACGTACCTGAACAAAAAGATTAGAAATTTATTCCGGGAACACCGAGTATCGAAATCAAGTTCCGTTAGAAACCACAGACTCATAAAATTCCAAAGTATTTAAGAAAAAATTTTCATTTAAATTTTAGGGTCTTTACAATTAACATTAATTTTTAGTAATTTTTACTAATTACCGCGAATTTGTACTAATTAATTCAAATTTTTACAAATTAGTGCTAATTATATCTATTTTTTAATAGAAATAATTTCCAAAAATGTTTACTAAGTACCGCTAATTATCACTATTTTTTTATTATCTATTTTTTAACTAATTACCACTACTTTTTAGTAATTACCGCAAATTACTAGGAATTTTTACTTATTACGACTAATTATTAATAATTACTTTAAATTATTACTCATTACAACAAATTATTAATAATTAACACTAATTTTTAGTAATTACTGCTTATTATTTCTAAGTGATTTTTATTTTTACTAAATGTTTCTAATTACTACTAACTTTTACTAAGTGCTGCTTATTTTTATTAAGTTCCAATTCTTTTTACTAAGTACTATTAATTAACTCTAATTTTTAGTATGTTAAGCTTATTTTTACTAAGTTACACTTATTTGAAATAATTTACACTTATTTTTAATAAGTACAACTAATTACCACAACTTTTTACTAAGTGTTGATTATTTTTACTATGTGTTTCTTATTTTTATGATGTTCCAATAATTTCCACTATTTTTCACTAATTACTACAAATGTTTATTAATTACCAATAATATTTACTAATGAAAAGAATTTTTTACTAATTATCTCTAATTACTACCCATTCTTACAAATTACTTCTAATTACAGCTAATTATCGCTATTTTTTAATATGTATGACTATTTGTTTTTCATTTTTGCAATTTTTTTTAATTTATACAATTTTTTGAAATTTACATTAACATTTAGTACCTATCGATAATTATTATTAATTATCTCAAATTGTTAGTAATTACTACTAATTTTTTGTAATTAACACTAATGTTTAGTAATTACTATGAATTTTTACTAGGTACCAATAATTTTTTCTAAGTATAGTTAATTACCACTAATGTTTTCTATGTACCACTAATTAACATCAATTATTACTAAGTACAGCTAATTATTACTAATTTTTATTAATTACCTCTAATTTTTAGTAATTATCTTTAATGATTCTTAATTACCCTAAATTTTTAATAAGTACCACTAATTTTTACTCCATACAGCTAATTATCACTAATTTTTACTAAGTACCACTATTTAATGCCAATTTTTACTACGTACTTCTAATTACCAATAATTTTTAGTAATTTATCTAATTTCTACTAATTACCACTACATTTTAATAATTAATACTAACTATAGATATTTTATAATTAGTAACAATTACAATTAATTACCGCTAATTATTACTATTTACCTCTAATTTTTTACTATTTATCTCTAATTTTTAGAAATTATTTCTAATTTTTAATTATTACAGTTAATTTCTAATAATTACCTTGAATTTATACTAATTACCACTAATTTTTACTAATTATTACTAATAATTAATAATTATTAATAATTGTTTTATATTACTAAGATATATAATTTATTACAATGTTCTGTTAATTCTCACCCATTTCCATTAATTTTTAAAAATTCCCATTTGTTACTATTAATTTTTACTAATTACCAGTTTTTCAAATTAATTATCTCTAATTTTTAATAAATAATACTAATTTATAATAATTAGCCTTAATTACTGATAAATAAAACCACATATTAATAATTAAAAATAATGACTACAAACTAAAACTAAATACTTATAATTAAAAATAATTAAAAATAATTAAAAATGAATACTTTTAATTAAACATAATTACTATTACTTAAAACTAATTGATGTAAAATAAAATATAGCAAGTCTAATCTAATCTAATTACTGCTAATGAATAATAATTATTACCTAAATAAAATAAAGTAAATTAACTAAAAATTTAAAAAAACTAAGTAAGTAGATTTAAACTAAATCTTTTATCCAATGAAAAACCGTAAATTTTATTCCATGTAATATTTAAAACATTCAAATGTTTAAGCGAGTGAAAATGAGAGTAGAGGAGGTGAGGGTACAATAGAGGAGAAGGGAATGAAAGAAATTTGAAGATGGGTCCCTTCATAATTTGAGACGGGTTTCCTATAAAAAATAATTTTATTTGTGATGGGTCCCTTCATAAATAGTAAAATCCATTAATTATTTTGTTGTTTATAAAAAGATATTTTGAATGTTTCCTGTCACAAATAGTTTTTTTCCAAAAGTTTATTTGTGACAAGAGTTAATTTCTATAAAAAATAAATATAATGACAAAATGTATTTGCGATGAGGATTAATTACCATCACAAATACCTTTCTCGGGGTGTGGAACGTAGTCCATGCCAAATTTATTTGTGACAGAAAAGTCTTCTCACCATATATAAAACATTATAAGGGTGTATTTTCAATGAGATTCATTTTCCATTTCAAATAGTGATTTCTGAGGGACTATTTGCAACTGATGATGGGCACGTCACAAAATCCATTTTTCCCGTAGTGGAACAATGAAATTTTATTAGAAAAATATGATAATATTTTATGACAAGATCATAAATGATATTAAAAATATGAATATGGTTCTATTATAAATCAATAATATGTTCAAAACCATTATAAAAGATGATAAAGTATGTTAAACTAAAGAAAAGGAGGAGGTAAAAGATTTCGGCTGAATTTCAATTATATTGAAACATGTTTGATATTATATGCCTATCTACTTTAATGCGATTTTTATACCCCCTTTTATATATTTAACATGAATACCTATTTATTGATGATTAATAATGTTTCAATTAATTTTTATTCTTTCAAGGTGATACATTTTATATCTTACTAAAGTGGTAAGGATTTATTTTAAAATATCTTTTGTTGGGTTTGACTTTTTTTTGAAGGAATCCTATAATCCATCCTTTATAAAATCCATCAATTTTATTATCCCTTAGATATTTAATGTGTTTCCATATTTTCATCTAATTTTTCTTCTCATTGGATCTTTTATTAAGAAAAGAAATGTTTAAAATAAAAACAATTTTTTTTATTTTAATTAGATATATTTTTCTTCCATAATAATATTTTCCAAAATTATTTTGTAAAAGTAATTTTTATTAATCAAAATATTTATTCTAGAAATTTTTTTCTTTAATTTATTTTATAAAAGTATCTAAATGAATCTTTAAAGTGTTTTCCAAAAGTTTTAATTTTGATATTCTTTATCGAAAGTGAAAATGACTATTTTTAACATATAAGTCATTAACGAACTTCCCTACCGCCATAACCATTTTATTATATTTATCTTCTTCCTCACATTTTAAATGGGTTTTTAAATAAATCTATTTAATAAAATATAATTTTTCAATTTCTATTCCATTTACATTATTTTTCCAAAGGACATGATTTTTTTACAAAATGTATATCACTGATGAATCGATGGTTATCTATTATGTTTTATTAATTATGTTATCATTAACATTCTCTTGAAACCTTCAATTTCGTATGATCGTTATAAATTATGTTTCTCTTAAATATCAATATTATCTTTATAATTGATTTGATCATTTCATAAACCATATACCATTTTAATATATGGTGTTTTTCTATGAAGTTTATTTGATTTAATTGGGGAAATTTTGAAAAATTTGTATTATTTACTCAATACAAAAATTTATTAATAAGGAATATTTTTTATTTATAGAAATGATAATTAAATATATGAGGATTAATTTGAAAATATAGTAAATTGTGAGGCCTAGTTGTAGATATACACTCCATTCATTAAAAGGTCTCACAAGACAAATCAGTTGAAAATATTTAATGGGTTTTTGGTGCATACCTACCCATAAATTAAACTATCTTAGATCAAGTTGTTTATTATATATATGAAATGATTTCTGAGATCATGATCTCCTATATTGATAATTTTTTTGAGAATTTAGTTATTATTTTACATGCTATTGTTTCATTATCATTATCCATGGATGATTTTCGTTCTCTAGTTATTGATTAAAAGACATGAATTTCCAATTTATTTCCTTGACATATTGATTATACCTTATTAACTCATGATTTATTTTTATTTATGTAAACCTTACTAAGAATTTAATCTTACCCTTATTTTTTTCTTTTTCCCAGGAACTATAGATGAAATATCTCAATAATATTCAAGCATGCATATCATTTAATTTAGTTATATTTTATATTTTATTTCCAATATAAATTGGGTTTAATGTATAAATATATCTATCCAAGGAAACAAAAATGATAGGTTATTTGTGATTATATCCTATATACCTATTAAATGTAATAAAGTAGAAAAAAACTCTATGTTACTAGAGCAAGGGTTGTCACCATTGGTTTTAGAGAAAGTTTAGTAGAGACATTGAGAATAAGATTTAGGAAAATAAAATTTAGGGAACACAAATCTGATGAAAGACACCAGGGATATGAATAAATTTATAAAAATTTCATATTTTTTTAGTAAGGTAGATATTATGTGATTATACTATTAATAGATCCCCTTATGGATATTACAATTGGATATGGGTTTTGAATAGAAGCATATTTAGGTAACAAGACCAAAAAGAGATGGTTAAGTATATATCCACCATTATTCTGGTGCACTGTGAGTCTACCCTTATAGTACACCCAGTTTAAGACTCATAGGGTAAGTTCTTTGGTTAATTCACATTTTATTTTAATTTTTTTTAAATATTTGAAAATATGTTAATTATTTATATATATACCCAAATAAACAATGTTTATGATTATTTGATCTACAATGCATGAATTTAGAATTTATCTTAAGTGTCACACGAGATTTATAATTATATATTATGAATTAAAATTCATAATATTATGATACAATATAGTGAATTTTATTGTTTAATAAAGGGTTATGGAAGAAATAATCACACCAATAATATTTTCCAATATTGGAAATTAACAGCTGAGAATGCCTATAAAACTGGTGTTGGAGCAAATAAGATACTAGCTGTATTAGGGTAGTTGACTGATGTTATAACTAATATCCTCTAACATGTAGGAAAACATGATATTCCATGAGATGATACACCTATGTTGGATCATTTTATGTGACAATCCTCCATCATGTAGTGGAACTGTGAATCCAGTGGTAGCCTAAAAAGGGATCAAGTCCCTTGAAAATATATTTATGTCCTTGAGATGTGATGGAAGGGAAATGGTTACAATGGAAGAATACTATATGAAAGGTGATTCTGATCAATAGTGGCCATTTATCCAAAATACTAGGGTGTAAGATGAAATATAACCATTATAATGGATATATTTTGAATTAACATTAATTGATAAATATTTCCCTCATAGGAAATGAAATGAAATAAAGAGAATGTCCCTTATATTAAAGATAAAGGAATAAGTAATTTTTATGGATTATGATGGTACCTTTATAAAACTTTATTGATATTATATGGATCACATATGTAATATAGAAAGAAGTATTTTCAAATTCTCTGAAGGGAATAATCTATATCTCTTAAGGGTACTAGTTTCTCAAACATTTTCATCAAAAGATTAAGTGGTTCTATGTTCCATCAAAATAGACAATAATATTTCTAGATCCAATATATATAAGTGAAATTAAGAGAAGTAAAGGTTTTTCTGAACACTAGGAAGAATGTAGCACTTCAAATAAAAATAATAAAATAATGAAATTTATGTTATAGAACAATTTTCAAACAAAAAATCCTTGAAAATGATAAAGGGATTGAGATTTTTTTAGAAGTGAGAAGATAAAGGTCATCTAGAAAATTAATATTTGGGAAAGAAATAAAACACTATCATCCAATTATTATATTGTAAATAAATGGGGAATTATTCAAACAAATTTCCCATGCATAAAGGGAGCATACAATAGAAGGGGCTGAGGGGAGACGAGAAATATTATGTAATCACCATAGCTGAGGATGAAGTTCCCAAAGATGTGGTGGAAGGTACTTTAAACATATATTCAAATTTATATAATTCATTATTTGATTATTTATCCTATTAAAATTTTTTATCTTCCATTTTTTCAAAGAAAATTAGATATTTTCCTAGAACCTTAATGAGGGAGTTGTCATCTTAAAATCCATATAGAAATATCACTACAACAAGGATGTGTAAGGTAGTTCCAATAATGAAACCTAAACATTCCTTTTTATATATTTTGTTGTTATACCTATGGTTGATAGATATATAATCATTTGTATGGAATGGATCTTGAAATATAATGAAACAAATATTCTAAAGAGATAGAAATTATGACTTGTGATAAAGATTTATAATTACTTATATTTAGAGTGGAGAATTTATCATCTAGGTAATGTCTATATCCTCCCCCAATGTCTCTTCTAAATGAAATTCATAGGAAAGAAGAGAAGACATGACATTTATATGGAAAAAGGTAATCTTAAAATTTAGGATGTTCCTATTTTATAGGAACACAATGATGTATTTCTTGAGGAATTACCTAGAGTTTGACTAGAGTTCAAAATTTAGTTTTTTGATTAATATAATCCCTAATACAAGCCCTATATAAAATAATCCCTATAGAATGACATTGGGAAAATATTTTATGGGATTTTTGGAAAGTGTGAATTATGGCATTAAAAAGTTTCTTTTTATGGATGTATTTTCTACAAGGATGGAATCTTAGTTGATTCTATAGAGATATGGTTATTCAAAAAATGACCTACACCAATACACATCACTGAGGTACGTAGTTTAATTATTTTGTAAGGTTTTTTATCAGTGAATTGATCTAACATTTCTAGATTGGCTATACCATTAAAAAATCTTATACTTAAAGGGGTTACATTCATATGAATAAAGTAATGTGTTGAATGTGTTAAATAATTGAATTGGATATTATTTATCGATTTGATTTTTAATTTACTTTCTACAAATGGTGTATTTATCATAAATAGTTATGTATTTATGAAGGTACTTGGTTGTGTCTTTATGAATAATGATAAATTTTTTTCATATACATCCAGGCACTTAAATACCCAAGAATATAACTATCTAACACATTATCTTGAGATGATGGATGTAATATTTCCATTTAAGATATGGATGAATTTTCCCTATGATGAAATATGTGAGATATACATGAACCATAAAATTCTATAATACATATTTTTAAAGTAAGTGGTCAAAATGAGGAAACAAAAGTGGATAAAGCAACTCACAGATTTTGATTTCTCAATACACAACCACCAAGAGAAGGAAAATAAAGTAGTAGATGTGTTGGGAAGGAAATATCAAGGAGTTCTAAACCAAATGTGGATTGAAAGGTATCCAATGTTAATGGATCTAAAAAATTAGGATATGTGAATTATTCTAGAATGGGAGACGTAACTCCTTTTTCAAATGAATATCAAACCATACTTATTTGAAAAGATAAGCACTTATCAACCTATTGACGAGAATTTTCAAATGAAAATAAAAGTCGTAAATGATGGGAAATCAGTAGACTTCATATATGAACATGGATTTCTGACATTTGGAAACACTACTGGAAATCATAATTTTCCCAACACTTGTATACCAACAGTTCTTTTAAACCGTTGGTATAGTTGATCTATACCAACGGTTTGCATAAACTGTTGGTAAAGATCTGTAAAAATTTAGTTTCCCCAACGGTTTGATGAAACCGTTGGGAAAGATGGGTAAAAAATGACTTTTCCCAATGGTTTTATGAAACCGTTGGGAAGGATGGGAAAAAAATGATTTTCCCAATGGTTTAACAAAACTGTTGGGAAAGATTGAGTTTTACCAACAGTTTTTAAAAACAATTGGAAAAAATATGGACCAAATTTGCCTAAGCCAGGCATCCCCCTTCCCACGATTCCAGAACCATTACGCGACTCTCCCAGAAGCGATTCCGACTCGCAGAAGCCCTTGAGAAGCCCCAGCACAGGTGCACCTCTTCCTTCGGATTACCTGCCATGTTAGACTCCTTATACCTTTTCTCATGGATATCCTTCCACCTCTTCTCAAGGATATCCTTCTATTCTCAAGGATATCGTTATTCCCAATTTTTAGGGTTTTTTAAAATTTTATGATTCACTACTCCACGAATTATGTACTCAAATCACTACATCGGTGTACACATTGTCCAATTAATGTTTTCATTACACATATATATTTATAAGGGCATGGTGTCTCTTTATTGTGTTCTAATTTTAATGATTCATAGTTTTTTTAATCTCAATGCTTGAAATATTACAGATTCATGTATATGAACTCATAAGAAATTGTTTGTAATATTTATTCATAGTATTTCGTGAAAATCACTCCTTTCATTAAGATCATGTCAAACATAAAGATCTTGTTCATCATAATTTTTGTACACTTTGTGTATTAAATAACAAGTTTGTATCATGTTTCTATCAAAATTTATATATATATAAAATGACACACTGTTCACTTATCCATTGCACAATAGAACATATGGAGTATCTTCTTGAACTTTGAAAAATAGTATGTGGTCCCTAATTAGTACTTATTCCTTCTTCATGAAACTAATTCACAGAATGTAAAATTTGAAATATTAGTGAATATTAGTTTTCCTAATATAACCATTAATAATTCTTCCTTCAACATCATACATGAGTTATTCAATCACCTTTTTAAAACACAATGACCATTTTCACTGATTTGGTGTTCCACAAAATGCTTGGGAAAATCAGAAAAACACATGTATGGAATCATGTTTATCATATGGTTTCATAGATACAAGTTCATCTCGAAAATCATTACTGCGTGGTTCAAATATCATGAGGACTATAGGATTATTATTCTTCACACAAATGAAGTTGTTTTCTGCAATTATGTGTTTTTGTTTTCACTTTTGATTTGGTAGAAAGGGGATCTTTGTGGTCATTAATCATGGCTGTGGGTGGTCATTTAGGATGTAAGATAATATGACTTCATTTTAATTGATATATCCAATATTATTATTGATTTATGTTCAATTTGATTATCTTTGACAAGTGATGTTGTTTAATAAGTTGTTATTAATGGTTGTAATAATGATGATATGGTATAAGGGTTCACATGGTGTGTATAATGGTTCACATGGTGTGTATAACGGTTGACATGGTGTCTAAGTGGGGTGACGGGTAGGGCTGTCCAGGTGGGGTGGGGGGGGGGGGGCTCGGTTTTCCAAGTGGGGTTTGTGGGGTAGGGGTGTTCAGGTGGGGTTGGGGGGGGGATGGGTTTTCCATGTGGGATGTGGGGGGTAGGGGTGTCTAGGTGGGGGTGGGGGGGCTGGGTTTTCCAAGTGCGGTGTGGGGGGGAGGGGTGTCCAGGTAGGGGGGGGGGGGAGGGTGGGGGGCTGTTTTTTTCCTTTATCATTTAATTAAATGCATTTTCTATTAAAGTTCAATCCGAGGCGCGGTGTGGCCGACAACATTCATAGTGTCTCTTTTTTTTTCAAATGGACATAATTTTAAGTGAAACCAACAACTGATAAACGAAAAACTGACCAAATGCATTCAAAATGTGTTGATGATTTAGCACAATGATCCATGGGTCATATGTGACGTGTACGAGTCAACCCCACCTAAATCCGAGGCACGGTGTGGCCGACACCACTCAAAGTGTCTCTCTTTTGTTTCAAAAGGACATCATTCTTTGTGAAAACATAAATTGGCATATAGAAAACTGACCAAACACATTCTGAATGTGTTGATAATTTAGGAAAATTATCCATGAGTGATTTGTGATGTGTATGAGTAAATTCCATCTAAATTATAGGTGCAGTGTGGCTGGTACCACTCTAACTGTGTCTCTTTTGTTTAAAATGGACAAGATTATAAGTGAAAAGAACAACTAGCATACAGAAAACCAACCAAACGCATTCATAATCTATTGATAATTTATCACAATGATCCATCGGTCATATGTGACGTGTATGAGCCAAACCAGGCTCAATACGAGTTGCGGTGTGGCCGGGATCACTCTAAGTGTCTCTCTTTTGTTTAAAATGGACAACATTTTAAGTACATACAGAAAACTGACCAAACACATTCAGTTTCCATTTAAACATTAGGAGAATGATCCATAAGTCATATGTGACGTGTACGAGTCAACCTCAACTCAGTATGAGGCACGGTGTGGCCGACACCACTCAAAGTGCCTCTCTTTTGTTTAAAATGGACTTCATTTTATGTGAAAACAACAACTAGCATACGAAAATCCGACAAAACGGATTCTAATTGTGTTGATACTTTAGCACAATGATACATGGGTCATATGTGACGTGTACAAGTCAACATAGGCTCAATATGAGGTGCGGTGTGGCTGACACCATTCATAGTGTCTCTCTTTTGTTTAAGATGGACATCATTTTAAGTGAAAATAACAACTGACATACGAAAAACTGACCAAACGCATTCGAAATGTGTTTATGCTTTAGTAAATTGATACATGGGTCATATGTGATGTGTATGAGTCAACCCTGCCTCAATCCGAGGAACGGTGTGGCCGGGATCACTCTTAGTGTCTCTCTTTTGTTTAAAATGGACAACATTTTAAGTACATACAGAAAACTGACCAAACGGATTCTGATTGTGTTGATACTTTATCACAACATTCCATGTGTAATATGTGACGTGTATGAATCAACCCCGCCTCAATCTGAGGCATGGTGTGGCTAACACCACTCAAAGTGCCTCTCTTTTGTTTCAAAAGGACATAATTTTAAGTGAAAACACCAACTAGCATACGAAAAGCCAACCAAACACATTCAGATTGTGTTGATACTTTAGGAAAATGATCCATGGGTCATTTGAGATGTGTACGAGTCAACACCATCTAAATCTGAGGTGCGGTGTGGCCAGTACCACTCTAACTGTGTCTCTTTTGTTTAAAATGGATAGGATTATATGTGAAAAGAGGAACTGGCATACAGAAAACCAACCAAACACATTCAGAATCTATTGATAATTTATCACAACTATCCATGGGTCATATGTGATGTGTACGAGCCAACCCGAGCTCAATCCGAGTTGCGGTGTGGCTGGGATCACTCTAAGTGACTCTCTTTTGTTTAAAATGGACAACATTTTATGTAAATTCAGAAAACTGACCAAACGCATTTGGTTTCCGTTGAAACTTTAGGAGAACGATCCATGGGTCATATGTGACGTGTACGAGTCAAACTCACCTCAATCTGAGGTGCAGTGTGACCAACACTACTCATAGTGTCTCTCTTTTGTTTAAAATGGACTTTATTTTAAGTGAAAACAATAACTAGCATATGGAAAACTAACCAAATGAATTTTTATTGTGTTGATACTTTATCACAACGATCCATGGGTCATATGTGACATGTAAGAGTCAACCCCACCTCAATCCGAGGCGCGGTGTGGACGACACCATTCATAGTGTCTCTCTTTTGTTTAAAATGAACATCATTTTAAGTGAAAACAACAACTAACATACGAAAAAATGACCAAACGCATTCGAAATGTGTTAATGATTTAGGACATCGATCCATGGGTCATATGTGACGTTTATGAGTCAAACTCACCTCAATCCGAGGCACGGTGTGTCCAAGATCACTCTTAGTGTCTCTTTTTTTTTAAAATGGACAACATTTTAAGTACATACTGAAAACTGACCAAACAGATTCTTATTGTGTAGATACTTTAGCACAATGATCAATGGTTCATATTTGACGTTTACAAATCAACCCCGCATCAATATGAGGCACGGTGTGGCCGGCACCACTCAAAGTGTCTCTCTTTTGTTTCAAAAGGACATCATTTTAAGTGAAAACATCAACTGGAATACGAAAAACCAACCAAATTCATTCGTATTGTGTTGATACTTTAGGAAAATGATCCATGGGTCATTTGAGATGTTTACGAGTCAACCCCGTCTAAATATGTGGTGCGGTGTGGCCGGTACCACTCTAAATGCGTCTCTTTTTCTTAAAATGGACAGGATTATAAGTGAAAAGAATAACTGTCATACATAAATCTAACCAAACGCATTCTGAATTTGTTGAAACTATAGAACAATGATCAATGAGTCATATGTGATGTGTACGAGTCAAACCTTCCCTAATTTGAGGCATGGTGTGACCGAAACCACTTAAAGTGTCGCAATTTTTTTTTGAAATGAACAACATTTTAAGGGAAAACAACAACTGACATACATAAAACCGACCAAATGCATTCTGAATGTTTTTATGTTTTAAGAAAATGATACATGGGTCATATGTGATGTGTGAACGTAAACCCCACCTCAATATGAGGTGCGGTGTGGCCAGAACCACTCAAAGTGTCTCTCTTTTGTCTAAAATGGACATCATTTTGAGTGAAAACAACAAATGATATATGGAAAACTGACCAAACTCATTCGGATTCCATTGAAACATCAGGAAAACAATCTATGGGTCATATGTTATTTATAAGTCAACCCCTCATAAATAAAAGGCACTTTGTGGCCGTCACAACTCGAAGTGTCTCAGTTTTATTTGAAAAGGACAACCTTTTAAGTGAAAAGTAAAAATGGCATACGGAAAACTGACCAAACGCATTCGTATTCAGTTGAAACTTTATTAAAGCTATCCATGGGTCATATGTGATGTGTTAGAGTCAACCTTGCCTCAATCTGAGGTGCGGTGTGGCCGAAACCACTCAAAGTGTCTCTCTTTTGTTTCAAATGACATCATTTTAAGTGAAAACAACAACTCACATACGGAAAACCGACAAAACACATTCCGATTCCATTTAAACTTTAGAAAAACAATCCATGAGTCATATATGACATGTACGATTCATAAAAGCCTTAATCTGAGGCCCGGTGTGGCCGACACAACTCAAAGTGTCTCACGTTTATTTGAAATAGACAACATTTTAATTGAAAACATCTACTGGCATACAGAAATATGACCAAACGCCTTCTGAATTTGTTGAAACCTTAGAAAAATGATCAATGAGTCATATGTGACATGTACGAGGTAACCTTGCCTGAATCAGAGGCATGGTGTTTCCAGCACCACTCAAAGTGTCTCATTTTGTTTTGAAATGAACAACATTTTAAGTGAAAACAATAACTGGCATACGGAAAACCGACCAAATGCTTTCAGAGTATGTTGATACTTTAGGAAAACGATCCATGGGTCATATGTAACGTGTACGAGTCAAAAAACTCCTCAATTTGAGGCACAGTGTGGCCGATATCACTCCAATTGTGTGTATTTTGTTTAAAATGGACATCATTTTTAGTAAAAACAACTTGTATGCGAAAAAATGAACAAATGTATTCAGATTCTATTGAAACTTTAGGACAACGATCCATGTGACATTTGTGACATGAAAAAGTAAACCCCACATCAATCCGAGGTAGGGTTTGGCTGGTAGCACCCTAACTGTGTCTCTTTTGTTTAAAATGGATGAGATTTTAAGTGAAAAGAACAACTGACATAGGGAAAACTGACCAAACGATTTAGGAATCTGTTAATACTATAGGAAAAGAATCCAAGTGTCATATGTGACGTGTACGAGTCAACCCCTCCTCAATACGAGGCCCGGTGTGGCTGGAACCACTCAAAGTGTCTCTCTTTTGTTTCAAAAGGACATCATTTAAGTGAAAACAACAACTGACATACGAAAAACCAACCAAACGCTTTTGGATTCTGTTGAAACTCTATTACAACGATCCATGAGACATTTGTGACATGTACGAGTCAACCCCGCATCAATCCAAGGCACGGTGTGGGCGGTAGTACCCAAAATGTGTTTTTTGTTTAAAATGGACAGGATTTTAAGGGAAAAGAACAACTAACATACGTAAAACCGACCAAATGCATTAGGAATGTGTTGATGACCTAGGAAAACAATCCATGGGTCATATTTGACATGTACGAGTCAAATCCGCATCAATTTGAGGCCCAGTGTCTACACCACTCAAAGTGTCTCTCTTTTGTTTCAAAAGGACATTATTTTATTTGAAGTCAACAGCTGACATACGGAAAACCAACCAAACGCAATCATATTCCATTGAAAATTTAGGAAAATGATCCATGGGTCATATTTGACGTGTACGAGTCAAGCCTGCCTCAATCCGAGGCACAGTGTTTCCGACACCACTCAAAGTGTCTCTCTTTTGATTAAAATGGACATCATTTTAAGTGAAAACAACAACTGACATACGGAAAACCAACCAAACACATTCAGATTCTGTTGAAACTTTAGGAAAACAATCCACGGATCATTTGTGACATGTCTGAGTCAACCATGCCTCAATACGAGAAGTGGTGTTGTCAGGACCACTAAAAATGTCTCTCTTTTGTTTAAAATGGACATCATATTAAGTGAAACCAACAACTGACATACGAAAAACTGACCAAATGCATTCGGATTCCGTTGAAACTTTAGTACAACGATCCAAAAGTCATATGTGACGTGTACGAGTAAACCCCGACTATATCCGAGGTGCGTTGTGGCTGGTAAAACTCAAGGTATATCAGTTTTATTGGAAATGGACAACATTTTAAGTGAAAAGTACAGCTGGCACATGGAAAACTGACAAAATGCATTCGGATTCTGTTGAAACTTTAATAAAACGATCTATGGGTCATGTGTGACATGTATGAGTCATCCTCATCTCAATCCAAGGTGTGGTGTGGCCGGACCCACTCAAAGTGTCTCTCTTTTGTGACTGAACAAACTCTTTTAGAATATGTTGATACTTTAGGAAAACGATCCATGGGTCATATGTGACTAGTAAGAGTCAACCCCATCTAAATCCGAGACATGTTGTGGCCGGTATCACTCCATGTGTATGTATAATGTTTAAAATGGACATCATTTTTAGTAAAAACCACTTGTATGTATTCTTAATTATATATAATACATATAATTAATTATTTAGTTTTTTATATATTTTATTGATAATTGATAATTAAATTATGTATGTATTCAATTATGAATTGAATTCTGGATTCGACATATAATTTTCATCTAAGATTTAAATTGAATTCAAAATCAATTCCGTATGTTTATAATTACGTTATTAATTATGATTTAATTCTGGATGTGTATAGTTCCAGGGTGCAATGTTAAATCTATATGAATTATATGTTAAATAATTATAAAGGAGAGGGAATGGAGAATTACAGCATAATGGACAGAATTACAGCATACATGAATGGGATTGCAGACCCTTCTGTGCAATTTTCAGGCTGCTGTGGAATTTTCACAGCATAGCCTATGCCAACGGTTTAAAACCATTGTCATAAATTTTGTAGGATGTTTTTACCAATGGTTATATGAGAACCATTGGTAAAAACCCTTTCCCAACGGTTTGTAAACCGTTGGGAAAGGGTTCCTAGAAGAGGTTTTACCATCGGTTTGGTTGAACCGTTGGCAAAACGTATACCAACGGTTCAACCAAACCGTTGGTATAGGTTATTGTAACTAACCTATCCCAACAGTTTTACATAAATCGTTGGGAAAATATTTTCCCAACGCCTTACTTCCCTACGATTGGCAGAACCGTTGGTATAAGATACACCAACGGTTCTCCAACCTATCCCAATGGTTCTGAACCATTGGGAAATATACTATTTCTAGTAGTGAAAGAGGCCACATGTTCCATCTATACCAAATATGAGGAGGGAATTATTAGATGATGTTCATAACTGAATCTTCTACATACACCCTGGAAGTGACTAGATTTATAACAATTTGAAGGAACATATTTGGTGGAATAACATGAAGTGAGAAATTGATGATCATGTATTTGGATTATTGGTTTGTTAATAGGTGAATGCCGAGGGATAAAATCCTAGAGGAGTCATACAATCTCTACTCATTCATATGTAAGAATGAGATGAAATTACGATGGAATTAATAAAGTTATTACCAATGTCTCCTATAAATATTTATTTAATATGGGATACTTTAGTTCACCTTATAAAATATGAAATACCCCATAATTTCATGTTTTTTTTGAAAATTAGATGGGATTGTTTTGAAACCAGGTGCTGAGAAGACATGCAATTCTAATGCCTGGAGTACCTAGAATGATCAGTTGAAAAAAATTTATGTTTTAAATAGCATCCATGAGAAATTTTTATGAAAAAGCGGAATAAATATTAAACGGGTTCCCAGATCAAAAATGTGAGGGCATCAATGATTTCAGGATGGTAGGTTTACCGTAGGCATAACTTAAGTTTAGTCTATGGGGGCCTCTAGTTAGAAAACTTGAAAATGAAATAACAGTAAATAAAATAATAAAATAAAATAATTTTATTTTTCAAGTCCTTATAACTCCTAAATGATGACTCACATTGAAAATATGAGACCAACATTGAGCTCGTGAGGGTATTCTTTCCATAGGTAGATACTAACATTGTCCAGTGAAGGTCAACAATGGAAAGTAGTTTTTGGACATAAATAAAATAATTGAATAATATTATTCAATTTTAGAATCCTTATAATTCATAGAAGGTAACTCGGATTGGAAATCCAAGAGTACCATTGAGTTTTTGTGGGTATTTTTCCCTTAGGAGAAGACTAATATCATACGGCACAAACCAACTGTAGAAGATGGTTTTTGGGACATAACTGTAAATAAAATAATTTAAATAAAATATATTTAATTTTTGAATCCTCATAACTCACAAATGGTAACTTAGATTAAAAATATGAGACCACTATTGAGTTCGTAATGAGATATTCCCCTTAAGTATGACTTAACCTCGACTGGTGTGGGTCAAAGGAAAAAGTAATATTTCGAATGTTTTAAGGAAAAATAAAAAAGACATAAAAAGTTTATTTTATTCAACATTGTTTCACTACAACTAAACGATGATCCAACTATTTTATTCCGTAAATGGAACTACGTAACAATGATTCAATGCAAAGTAATAGAAATGTTGTTTCATAAATGAAACAACATAATGGAGGTGACTTGTCATAATAGAAACGTTGTGACGCGTTTTACCCATTTAATGTGATTATAGGAATTGGAGATCAGATTTTTATATTTCAAATCCCTCTTAGTTTTTGAAGGAAAACTCTCTAATAATGAACCCTGATGATTTGGAAAGAGGCGATGATACCCTTGGAGAGAGAATTAGATCAAAAGATCAATGGAAGACAAAAAACGATCAACCTCGAGTAATCTCCTTTCTTAGGTAGGGGTTTGATCCTTTTCTGTGTGAATTTATTTTCCCCGTTCATTATTTTAAATGAAGAATGTGGGTTAAGTCACTAAAAAGTTAACCCGCAGATCGATCATTCGTGCGGGATGGTTAATGATGCGGGATAAAGAGTAAATTTATCTTAGTGATTATTTTTCCATATTTTGGTTTTTTTGTGATCTTAATAAAAGGAACACATCTGAGTATGCACGAACAAGACCCAAATAATTCTTTGTGTGCTCATATGTGGGACTCCTTCCACATTTACCTTCTTGAAGTTTCTCATTCTTTATGGCACAATGGTCGATGACACATCGGCTGTGGAGGTTCCATATGGAAGGGCTGCGACTAGGAGTGCAATGGAATCGACACAAGGATATAGCACCCATACATGGTAGCAGAACAAGGCTGCGACCTCCAATCACGGTAGAAGATGGGAGGCAGTGCACTGGTAGTGCGACACAATTGAAAAGGATCACGACATCACATGACAGCGACGATAGAGGACCACGACGACACAGGACTGCGACACCCAGTCATAGAGGTAGGCAGGAGGCGGCGCACTGACATTGAGGAATGGAGATGATAGGAGTCACCGAAATAGCGGCTGGTGGCTGGTGGTACATGGATGCAGCCACCTGGCTGTGTCAGAGGCACATGATATGGTTCAGGGAGTGCTGCGGTGAGCTGGAATTTTGGCTCACCGTAAGTCATGCGGAGGAACCGGTCTGTGTGAGTGTTCCGGAGGGACAAAAACGCAGTGCCATGTGGACACTCAAACTGGGCGTCATCATGGCATAATATCAGGGAGAGAATTGGTCCGCTATATGGGATGGTCTGCTGGTAGGAATTGGGAAGTTGGGTAGTCGGAGCTGGAGAAGAACCGGCCCACCAATGCAGGTTGGGATGATGGGGAAAAACGGTCCGCTTGGAGGCCTAGGCTAAGAAAAAACAGGCCTTCCAATTGTGAGCTAGGATAGTTGAAACTGGGTTGCTGGATGACTCAGCGGGTTGGAATCACGGTCGAACCAGGAAATGTCCAACAAGACCCAATGGGTCTAGCCTAGTGGACAAGCCGAACCGGGCCTTCCCAAACCCAAACAGGTCAGGTCGGCTGAACTGGGTCAGGTCATGTGGGACCGTAGGGCTGGGTTGGTCGGGTTGGTCTGACAAGGTCAGACCGGGACTAGACACAACCCACCCCTATTAACTAAAAAAAAATATCTTTTAGAAAAGGAATCAGATTGATTCACCACCTGCGACTTTGGGATCCTTACGACAATACTGTTATTTGAGAATACTCTATGTGAAATTTTGTGATAGTTGAGATATGAATGAAGTCTTTAGGATTAGATTCTCTTGGAATCAAGTGCACTAGAGAGAATAAATCCTATGGTTGGATATGACATGAAGGATATGACAAGATTACCTCTTTGGTTCTGTAGGAAAGTGAACCTCATTGGTACAGTAGAAGAGTGAACCTCAGTTGTGAAATAGACAAACATAGTTCAGTGGTGCAGTATATGAGCATAACAAAGTGGTTCAGTAGATGAGCGCACCTTAGTGGTGCATCAAATGTGAGGATCTTAGTGGTTCAACAGGCAATCACACCTCAGTGGTGCAGTAGATGAGCACACCTCAGTGGTGAATCTGAAGAGCATACCTCAGTGGTCTAGAAGACAAGCATACTATAGTGGTTTAGTAGACAATCACACCTTAGTGGTGAAGTAGGCGAGCACACCTCAGTGGTGCAGCAGACAAGCATGCCTAGGTGGTTTAGATGAGGGCCACACCTCAGTGGTGCAACAGACGAGCGAACCTCAGTGGTTCAGCAGACGAGTGCACCTCCGTGGTGCAGAAGATGAGAGAATGTCAGTGGTGTTGAAGATGAGCACACCTATGTGGTTCAGCAGACGAGTGCACCTCAGTGGTGTAGTAGATGAGCTCACCTTAGTGCTGCAATATATTATCTCACCATAGTGGTGTAGCAGATGAGCATACCTCAGTGGTTCAGAAGACAAGCAGTCCATAGTGGTTTAGAAGATGAGAGTACCTCTGTAGTTCAGTTTCTGGGTAGACCGTAGTGGTCCAGTAGCTGACTAGACCTCAGTGACACATCAAGGATGAGTCCCTCACCAATACAAGATAAGTCATCTCTATAAACAATATTCTTACTTTCTATAAATTGAGTTATACATGGTGTGAGTTGTCTTTGACGTGTGGTCTTGCTGTGTGATTTTACTATGTGGCCTTACTTTGTGGTCTTTCTTTTGTGGTTTAGGGTCCCTAATGAGTATTGTGTTACCTACCCATTCATAGGCTTTTCCCACAAGTGTCATGTACTATGTAGGTGATCAACTCTTCAATAGAGACCTTTGTCGTCCGAGACCAGGTGGTTCATAGTGTGACGATACAGATATGATGTACTTCTATGGCTACAGATAACTACCCTCCACCTACCCTTTATATAGGTTTTGAGTAGACATAACTTGGAAATTGTACATTCCTTTTTAATTTTGGGATAGTATTCTAGCCTCTTTTTACTTTTTAGTTTTTACTATACTTTAAATAGTTGTCTTAGTGACAATTGTGGTTTACTTAGTGTTTACATTTTCGTAGTTTGAGCTTTGTGCCTGTGTATAGTTTAAAAGTAAAATGCCTTTCCTTTTTGGATATGCCTATTTGGTGATAGTCACCAGCCTCTGGACAATAGAAGGCGGTCTTGGAGTGGTTACGACACTAGCCTTAGGGGACAGGCCGTGACAAAATATGAAAATTTATTTACTATAAGAGAAGATTTACCACTTGATTACCTTGAAAAAATCTATATTAATGATATTTTAAGACTTCATGGTGAACCTATTTTAATTTTATCTAATCATGATCCTTGATTTATGTTGAAATTATGGATATTTCTTAAGAAGGATCAAAATTCCAAGATTCCTTTGAGCACAACCTGTCATCCTCAAACCGATGGATAGTCTGAGAGGACTATTAAAACAATTTTGGACATGTTGTGGTTATTAGAACATGAATATGAAGGTATGTGGGGTCAATATTTACTTTTTTTAGAGATTTAAAATAATAATATCCTCCATCATAGAATTCAAAAGGATTCTTATAAAGCATTATATGGAAAGAGATGTTGCACTCCAACTTGTTAGGAAGAAGTTGGTGAAAGGAAACTTGAAGTAATTGAAAATTTGAGGAGACTACACCAAAGGTAAAGATTTTTTATAATCATATTAATAAATTTAAAATTAGAAAAAAATATTTCCGTTGAAACACAATGAAATATTTTTAATTTCAAGTGGGAGATCACATTTTCATGAATAATCTTCAAGAAAGAGTGTTTTAATGTTTTTTAGGTAATAAAAGTTAACCCCTAGGTATATAAGAACTTTTTAAATTATGTAAATAATTGGATATGTTCCTTAGAAATTAGAAATTCCACTAATCCCCTCTAAATTACTTGACGTGTTCCATATATCATAATTAATGATGTATAAGCCTGACCTAATTCCTTGGATCACATATAAAGAAATTGAATTAGAACCTAATATATCTTACATTGAAGAGACAATTTAGATTATTGAAAATAGGGAGAAATAATTGTGGAATCAGATGACTCAGATGGTAAAGGTGATTTGAAAAAATTAAAAAATGGAGGAAGCAACGTGGGAAACATAGTATGTTTTGATAAAGAAACGCCCTCATGTTTTAAAAAGAAATATCCTAGAGAATTTTGAGGATTAATTTTTTTAGAAAGGAATAATAAAATACATATTGTTAAATTATAGTAAGTAAACATTATATTTCAATAAAAATATAATAAAATCAACATTTCAATATTTCTTATAACAAAAAATAGATTTTGATATGATGAATATCTATTTTCAACTTGGTCAAAATAAGACTAGAGTGACTTTTTGAAAATTTACGTCAGAAATAAGATTTTATGAGTAATTGAAAATTCAGTATTTTACTAGTCCTAATATTATTTATAATAATATTTTATAATATTTAAAACTAACTATTTATTGATGATTAATTTTATAGAAATAAATAAAAGATCATTTTCAGGTAAAAAGTGATATTTTCAAAAAATTATTCACAAATAAAGCATAATGTATATCCATTTTATTTAATTAAAATAATATTTAATGATGAAATATATAATTGAAATTTATAGATTATATATCTATTTATATGAATTTAAATCCATATAATGATAATTACTAGTCATATAATTAATGAATGATCATATAATTCCCAAAAAATGTATTTCATGAATAACTATTTTTCAACATGTTTTACAAGTTTATTAATAAATTCAATTCATCCAATTATATGAATTGAATTTGATAAAATTTGTTCCATATTTTTAAACAAAAATTATATATTTTTTAAAAATATGAAATTCATTTTTTGCATAATGAATATTAAAAACGATAAAAAAATTCACCACTATTAAGGTTAAAATAGGTTTACTGTGGAGTTAAACTAAAATGATAAGGGTGAAAATGACCAAAACACTTAATAAATCCCCATTTTTTGTTGGATAATGAGGTTGTACTTATCAACTTCTAATATGAGCCATTTTAGATTCATTTTTTATGGAATGCGGCTTATCATTATTTTAAAGCTCTGTAAAATTACAAGTGTGCCACTAACCTCAATTACAAAACAACACCACTTCCCCTAACTTAAACATACTTCATAAGAAATTTTTCTAAAAAAAAACTAAACAAATCTCTCCATGACCACTTTATACACGTTCTAGATTTTATTTCCTTACCATAATACCAACCATTTGGTTCTTAATAAGAGATCAAAAAATGGTTTTTATAAGTGGAGAGAATCATCTTCACCAAGATCTTTCTTTTTTAATTCACATTTTAAAACCCTAAATTATGTCATCGTAATTAAAATATAATAAAATAAATATCTACTATATTCTGATATTGTTTTTATGGTGTAATAGTAATCCATTTCTTTCTCCATTAAAGGGGAAACACAACCATATCTCATGTGTACAGTGGATTATTGCCTCATGAACTGATCTAATTTGTCTTCCATTACCGACTCACACGGAGAATCACAAGAATGGAAATCATGTATATATATCATATATATGAAAAAATATATATATCTGGAAAATTTATAAATCATCCAGTGATTTTACCTTTGAGCAATTAATGAATTGATAATGTCGCTCAGGTGTACGTACGACCTACCAAATACACGAAGCGACATGAATCATTTTACATTGAAAACTTTCTAAAAGGGTTTTCAAAATGTATATAATGAATAAATGTTATATTTATAATAGTAATATAATTATATATGTTATATAAATATATCATATTTATATTAATATGAACTTATGTTACGAAACATACATGATAAAATGAGGCATTTAACAAGGGAAACAATGGTAATAATTAAATGTTATAGAAAATGGGTGATAAGATGTTACAAAAGGATCATATATGATATTATGAAGGTTAATATGTCTCTTTTATAAATTATTAACATATTTAAAACCTTAGAAATGCGTAAAAATTATTTTTAACTAAAGTAACCTGTGATATAATGTATTTCATATAAATTTTTATTCTGTTGAGACATAGTTAGTAGCAAACACCTATTTACATTAATTTGGTGAATATACATCCACATATGATATATTTAACATGAATAACTATTTCTTAATGATGATTAATGTTTAAATTATTTTTTACACTTTAAACGTGTAATCATTTATATGTTTCTAAATGGGTATGGATTTGTTTTCCAATATCATTTTTTAGTATGACATTAATTTTTTCCGAAGGAATATAATAGTCAATCCATCATTAAATCTATATATTTTATTATACTCAGGAAATTTAATAATTTTATATATTTTCTTCCAAATATTTCTTTATTTGTAACCTAAATATGGCAAAAAAAGTTTAAAAATAAAAATGATTTTACATCTCTTTTAAATAAAATATATTTTTCTTCCATGTTGATATATTTGAAAATGGATTTAAAAAATTACTTTTTATTAATAAAATGGGTTTTAAGGAAATTTTATAATATCATTTAATTTTTGAAATGTTTTAAATTAATCATTATATTTTATTCAAAATGTTTCATCTTTCACTTTCTTTACAAAAATCCAAAAGTAATGTATTTGACATATACAAAGTTTACAGACAACCTCACCATGGTAATAGTATTGTGATATTTTGCATCTTCTATGTATTTTCAATTGTTTAAAAAAGAAAATAATTTAATTTAATCTTAATTAAATATCTCACTTCCTTTTTCTTTATTTTTTGAAAGGACATGATTTAATTTCAAAACCTATATATTTAATGATATAATGATAGTATCTTATATCTTATTAATTTTCTTGTCATTAAATTTTTATGGAAAAATTTAATTTTCTATGATCATTGGAAATAAAATTTTCTTAGATATTTATATTATTTATTTTATGGATGTGATTCTTTATAAAAATTTATAACATTTTTACATATGGTGTTTTATTGTGAATGTTATTTGATTGATAAAGGAAAATAGTGATAACTCTATATTCTTTAATAAATAAATATTTTAATTAATAAGAAAAATTATTTTCGAATTGAATTAATCATTAAATATATGAGGAATTCATTGGAAATGCTATTATGTGTGGGTCCCTTTTATAGATATCCCATCAATGCATCGATAGGACTCATGAGAAAAATATGTTGTCCAAATTAAATGGGTTTTTGGTTTAAACCTACTCATCTGTTAAACTATATTTGATAAAGGTATTAGTAGTATATATTTCATGATGTTTGAGATCATGATGTATAGTATTAAGCATTTCATTCATTAATAATTTAGTTATCATCATCCATGAGTTTTTAGTGATATTTACCATGGATTCCTTTCACACACATGTTATTAATGAAATAGAAATTGTTTCACCTATTTAACTTTCCATATTGATTATTACTTATTTACTCATGATGTATTCTATTATATGTAACCCTTCGCGAGCATTTCATATCACCCTTATATTTTCCTTTATCTAGATTATGAAGAACTAATTTTTGAATGAGTTTTAAGGATGTACGACATTTAATTTTATTCTATTTTATATTTTATTTCCAATGTGAAATTGGTATCATGTATGCATATGGATCTCTAAGACTACTAAAATAATTGGTCCTTTGGGATTTGATCCTATGTTTCTATGAAAATATAATTAGACACCGACTATGGGTTACTATATTTGTGGTAGTTATACTTTGTTTATATGTGTGTGGTATAGATTTTTTATATGTGAAAAATTGATTTCATATATATTCTATTGGGTTGAGAAGTGAGAATTTAATGATTTCTTATAAAATAAAACTTGGTTTCTAGAAAATTTATTTATAAATGGATATTTAATCATGATAACCTTTAAAATATTTTGGTTTTCAGACCGATTAATGATCTACAGGTATTGGTTTGTAACCCCGAAAGCATATATTTATAAAGGTGTAATTTTTTAAAAGAAATGGTTTTTTACCATAAAGTTGTTTGGGGAAGGTTTTTTATTTTAAGGAAAAATCCATGATTAATTTTATCTTGTAATCTATAAGAGGAAATAGTTTTAAAAATGAAATGAAGAATCAGGATATCATTTCTAATTTTAATACAAACCAGTTTTGTAACATGATTGGAGGTTTATTTTTGAGAACTTTTAACATGGATAATGTAATTCAATATTAAAATTAAATATTTTTAAAGCTATATATTGAAAGAAAATAGGTTTTTCCTTATAATCGAGGAGTTGTGATGTTTTTAAATTTGGTATTTTTTTTCTAAAGTAATGAAAGACTATTTTTTGAAATGGGTTGTTTTTATAACTCATTTTCAATGAGTGTTTGAAGGTTTTAAAAGTAATTTTTTTTGAAAGAGATTTCTAATATTTATAAGGATTTTTATTGTAATGTCTTGGAATTTTTTTATTTTATTTTAATTATTTCTGTTTTACCTAGTTATTATTTTGTGAAAGGGTTAACTGATGTACCTTAAAGGACATGAATTTATAGATTCAACATTTTGAGTGGTTTGAGTAAGTATTTCAAATAGGTCATGTGTTTATTTGAGATTATTTCTAGGAATTTTTTCTTTTCCTTTTATCTTTAGTCTTTCCTAGACCCTGAATAAAGTTCTGATTTTTATTTTCTCTCTAGATGTTCTTTTATAGTATGAAAAGATAAATTTATAGGTTCATCAGGGTAGTCGAGTTTGTAAGGACCAGTTTTATTGGATTCCTTGTGTTATATTGAATCATGGGTTCACCTTATGGTTTGGGTTATTTTCTGTCCATGTTCTTCCTATATAGTTTTAGAATATTTGTGGTTTTAGGATATCCTTATTTAAGGATGATATTTGAAATTTTCTTTGGGATGTACTATGGATAACAATGGATATATCGAGTTTTGACCAGCCTCATTCCTTAGTTTAACAAAGAGAAAATTAGTTATAGGGATATATTTTTAGAAAATTGTATTCTATGAGTTTTTTATTATAATTATAAACAAGGTAATCCTAGGGTGTGTGCATGGGTATATTTTTTTGGTTTGATGACCTGACATGAAAATGAATCCATCAAAGATGTGCATGTTTTCGACTCAAATGAATGTGCCATCAATTTAAATATTCTAAACCCGATTTTCATGAAAACAACCTCCTGAACAATGCTGAGATCAAAGTAATTTGTTGTCGAGGCATGTTTTCATTTGAAACATCTCTTGGTTATAAGACACATGGTGAATCTAGGGATCTGGCTTGTTTCTTCATTATGATCATTAGGGTGGTTTTACCTGATGATATTTTAATTGTTAATTGGGGATGTAAACTTTTTTTAGGATAGACCTAGTTTCCACTTTAATGGTTTTATGTGATGAGATAATTCCATTTCACATTGGTTATGGATGGAAATATTGGTTGTTTCTTTTGAATAAAATATGAAACCTATATTTTATTGATAATTCAGTCTTGTATCTATGATTTTTCTCATTGTCGAACCATTTTAGGTTGAATCAATATGGCGGGAAGGCCATTGTTAAGTATGTTCTATCCGTAGGGACACATTATAAATGATATAAAAAATAGTAATAAGTTCAAATATGGAAATGTGGTTAACTTAATCTTTAGAATTGATCAATTATTTTCTAGGTTGGGTCTTGATGGTGTTAATAAAAAAAATTAGGAATGGAGTTTTGATATGTTCAAATATTTGAAAATGGGTGATGTATTAAGGATTTCAAAAAGTAACGACATAATGGAGGTGCATGGGTGGTACCTTCTACAAGAGGCTAGGGGCTTACGCTCTGAGGTAGCCCTTCCCCTACGGAAAAACGCCACTCCAAATGGGAGATTCTCATTCCATGTGAGGAAGATTCCATTATCGTGGAGACGAGCGGTGTAAAGAATGTCTGAGATGGGGGGACCCTGCACGCGAAGCATGGGGTCGGTTCACAGTTTAACGTCATGTGTTGAGGATGAGGTGCTTGGAAGTTTAACGTCCTGCAGCTCGGATGAGGTGGGGTTACCCTACACCTCTAGGAATTACATAACCAGTACCCTCTGCTCCTTGTGGGAGGGAAGGCATCATCAAGGCCGTGGTTAAGGGGGGTCGCATAGCGAACCATCTAGGGGTCCACATTAGTGTGGCTTTGCGAAGAAGCAATAGGCATTAACATGCCTATGAGAAGAAGCATTAGGAAAACCAACACTATAGGTGGTGTCATCCAGGGGACTTTGAAATCACATCATTCAAGCCCGGAGGGCTGCACGAGAAGAGGAATTGCCAAGCAGAGGGGTCAACAGGTAGGGGCCTTGTAGGACTCAGGTGCTCTGCGTAGTGGAAAACACTTGCGAAGGGGTGTGCTTTGTGAAGTGGAGTGCATTGGACTTATCATGGGGTAGGGGTGCGAATGGGGGGTGCTTCTCGAAGTGTAATAGCATTCGCGTAGCACTGCCTTGCGAAGCGTAGGTGCCTCGTGAAGCATGGTGCTGCTCAGCAATGTGCTTCAGGAGGTACAGTGATCCTGCCTTGGCATACAGATCACATGTACCGGATGGGTGTTTCATGAAGCATGAACGCTTCAAGGCTGCTCGGGTCCCCTTGGGGATCCCTTTCCTTCGCGAAGGCCCTTGGGCTTCGTGAAGGGCATCCCTCTTGGAAGAGGGGCTCAAAACGAGGCAAGGCGAAGGCATCTTGTGAAGTTAAAATACCTCACAGAGCTCATGATTCCTGGGGCAAAGGGTGCTTCACGATTCGGGAGCTTAGAAGCCGAAAGTTTGGATTGTCCATCTGGAGGGCTCAGGGGGAGCCCAGTATTTATAGGCAAGGGGAGCCGCGAAGCAGCTCTCACGTAGCGCGAAGGGGGCGCAGTTGCTTCGCGGAGGGTCACAAACGTCAACCGGGTTCACAGAGGGTTACCGCCTCCTCTTCTTCGCGGCGGGCTCGTGAACGTCAGGGCGTTCACAGAGCATTACCGTCAAGGGTTCTTCGTGGCGGGCTCGCGAACGTCAGGGAATTCATGGAGCATTACCCCCTCGGGGGCTTCACGACGGTCTCGCGAATTTCGGGGCGTTCGCGGAGCGTTACAGCCTCTAGGGATTCGTGGCGGGCTCACGAACGTCAGGGCGTTCGCGGAGCGTTACCGCCTCTAGGGCTTCACGGTGGCTGCGTTGCTCGGGGGCCCTCCACGTATGAGCTTCGCGAGGTAGCATGCATGTTTCTTTTTGACCTTCCTTTAGCGTCCAATATTTTGGTGCCAACAAATTCCCCCCCCCTCAGACTTGGAGCCGCATAGGAATCAAGGGTTGAAGTCTGAGGGAAAATCGCCAAAATCATCGGCAGTTCGCGGTGCGGACTCGCGAAGGGGGTGCGCGGAGCGGATAGTGGCCGCGCGGTCCGTACGTTCTGCAACGCCCGACATGGGTGGGACGCACCGCGAAGCTCCGGGGTCACCGCTTATAAATAGGGGGGACTGACCTCTCTTTTTTCCTCTCATGACTTTTGTCCTTTTGCGCTCTCGACTTCACGAAGCTCTACATCTTCTGCGTCTGCTCACCGTGAATCAAGCTTCGCGGAAAACTGCGAGTCTCTTACTCTGCAACTGTGCCAAGCGAACTTCTGCTTGTAGGCTGAGGCCAGGCTCCACGTCTTAGTTTCACGAGCAAGGTTCGCGAGCAATCATCGTGATCAACCATCATGACCCGACCCGATTTTTTTTTGAGTTCTGAAACCGTAATGGCCCATCAAGAAGCTGTGTTGGGGGTGCTTGCAGATGCTACCCGGAGGGATGAGATGGCCAACCATCTGGTCCTTAGAGAGATTGATCGAAGTCACTTGGACCATAATTCTTTGACATACCTCCTATCATAAAGCCAAAAGAACTATCCGATGTTCAAGAAGCTTCACTTGTATGGCTTTGGGATGAGGGATGATGTCTTCGATCTTTAGGAGAGTATGGATGAACCAGATTACTGGTTCAGGAGCATGCCATGCCAACGCCAACGGTTCAGGGTGGCTGATGGCCATGTGTGGGATTACATCACACTCATCACTGCCGACTGTCTGTACAACCATCTAAACAACATCAACGGGGAGCCGCTGCAACTGGAGACGTCCCCTCCCACGTACCGCACCATACTAAAGGCGGCTCTACAGGATCCGAAAAAGGGGTGGTCCGACGAGTGGGACTTGCGCCAGGGTGGCAACTTCACCAATGACTGGGTAGGGGCCTACTGGGTAGGCGCCTCATGTGAGGAGTTTGGGGCTGAGCTGAGTAGGGTGGGATTGTATGAGGTGGCATGGACCTCGCAATCCCACATTTATCAACCGAAACAGCTGATTCCAGAGCTGCTAAGAAGATGGTCATCTAGGACCAATACTATTCACCTGCACCATGGGGGTCCCGTTCTTGGGGCCATGTATGATGAGTTCCCCCCCGTCATGAGTGCGTGGGAGGATCAGGAGTAGATGTCGCGACTGGAATTGGCACTGATGGCAGTGGTCCCTGGAGAGGACAAGGAGGCAGTGAGAGATTTCCACTTTAAGAAGTGGTTCAAACAGTTCCTGAACTTCCCGGAGGATCGAGAGTTCCCACCGAGGCCTCAAACTTGTCAGAAAGGGGATCAACGGGGCAAGGATCACTCATATTGGAGGCTCTTGGAGGACATCCAATGGAAGACTTGGGGCTTCAGTGTCAGCACCGAACACCATCCGATAGTTAGGTTGGCGGTGTTCATCGCGGCCCTTATCTGTAGTTGGATCCTACCGGTGAGGGATACATACATGGGGGTGTGGCCCAGCTCGTTCATCATGGAATCCATGCTGGCCATGGGAAGGTAGGTCAATATGGGGATTCTGATGCTCTCCAAGCTGTACAGGATGTTGCGGCATGTTAGCGAGGGCAAGAAGCCACTAAGGATGTGCATGCCCTTCCAGCTTCTGTATGGGTGGATCACAACACCCATCAGGGGGGTTTATGAGTATCCAAAACCCATCTCACTGTCGAGGTCGAACTTCCGCTCCTCCATTCTGAATGCGGCTTGGAGCTTCCCCTTCAAACTAACCGTACCGATGGTGTTGAACCGGGTATGGAAGGAGAACGAGTTCAACTTCCACCCATTTCCATTGCTGACGGGAGTGCTCACTGATGACAGTCAGGGAACCGAAGAGCACCGGGCCTATCTCTTGGCCTTTCGAGGTGGAGTCTTGGTGGCGCAGGTAGACCGTTAGCCGCTCTACGAAACATACACCCCGCATCGGTTTGCGAGGCAGTTCCGGTGCCTACAGCGGCTGACCCCACAGGTCTATTGGGAGGTGGTTCACGAGGATTACCCAGGTGTGATGAGGCAGCTATGGCCCATGTTCACCTGGGAAGACGGGAAGATTCAAATCGTGTTGCCTCCATCCACCACAGCTTTCGGATTGGTGAAGGAGTATGCCATCAGCTGGGAGGCAGCATATCCGGGGGAGATGCTGAGGCAGCCAACCGTTCGGGCTGGTGACGGCGGGCCTCCCCTATCCTGAGGTCGTGGTCGGAGGGTAGAAAGGGCCTCTCATGGTGGCGGGGCTTCCGTGGCGGTGAGACCTGCACCGGCCGAGGGTGTGGAAACAGCGGCAGATCCAGCAGTGGAAGTGGAACCGGTGGTCCCAGATGAGCAGAGCCATCCGGATGGGCAGCCGCTGAGGGGATTTCGAAGGTTATCCACTCATGCTTTGGGGAAGAGACTGTGCCACATTGACATGCCAGAGGATGCTGTTTTTCTGGAGGCCTGGGACATTTGGGATGTCAACTGGAAATTCCTTAGTCCAACCAAAATGTGGGCACAATTGAATCGTCTCGGGATGAAGTTGTCGGGCATAGGCCCAGTCTGGGCTGATTTCACGGTGTCTCTGGCAGAGGCGGAGAAATACTTGGATGAGCTGGAGGACTACGTTCACTCTAGTGGTGTCCCACGCCCAATGACAGACCGGGTGAGGGTACTGCGGGATCGGAAGGTTCCCCCACAACTGTCATCCACCGATCTGAGGGAGCGCGTCCCCCTTCCTGAAGAATCGGAAGAATCCTCCCGGGGGGATGAGGCTAGTTGAGGGTGCCCGTTGGAGGAGGGCGAAGTCGGAGACCAAGAATCGGATTCCGACGACTTCGCAGAGGTTCTTGAGGTGTCATTCCAAATCTCATTCCTCAGGGTCTGCTCTCAGGCCATTTTAGACCTCTCACGAACATCTAAATCATGCTGGAGGAACTTGTACGCAGACCTCACTCTCACCATTTGGTAGGTGATGACGCAGGACCTTCGGAACCCATGCCTACGATTGCGTCCAGTTCTGTGTCTGGCAGGGCTAGACCACCTGGGGTGGCTCCTCCAGAATATCCAGACCTACCAATAGTATACAGAGGGCCATGCCTCGGGGTTGCATTAGCATCGACTCAGGAGCAGCACCAGAGTTCGATCTCCGTAATCTTTCTCCACTGGATTCATTGCTGTCACATGTAGATCGTACCAACTGATGTTCATGTCCTTCTCCATCTTGTACAGTTCTACGAATGATCTCGTCTGCTGTGACAAGTTTGGTCAGGATGTCTGGTGGCATCCATCCCAGGGGCATGCCAGTGATTTTGGATATAGATCCCCCACCTACCTGAGTTGCAGCACTCCCTACCATCAGCGGGACCACTAGCAGGGTTGTGCCTGAGATTATCGAGGTGGAATCCGATGGTGAGGATCAATTGGCCGACCCAAGTCCTATCACGCCTGCTCTGGTGCCAGATGGCGCACCGGATTCAACACCAGATGCAGATCCTACTGAGGACTTACTATGGGCGTATCCTATATATGAGCCTTCCAATCATGCGGACTGGGACGAAATGACCTCCGATGAAGAAGACAAAAACATAGTCCACTGTCGATCGTGGAAGCTAATCAAGCGCTTCATCAAGGACACCACCAAGCGTCATGGTTGAATGAAATAGACAGACTCCATTTGCGACTGCGTGAACTGTGCACTGGGGGAGTGGATGCCCAACGTCCTCATGCGCTCATCCGAGATCTCATGGCCGAGAAGAATTGGGAGTATGATTGTGAGATCAGCATGGCTGGCAGCGGATGAAGGCAACGAATGTTAAGAAGCTCCAGGAGGCTGAAAACGAGGTCCAACAGCTGCAGATCCAGGCGGATGAGCGTTCAGCCTCTCTCAATGCACAATATGAGCTGATCTAGAGACTGAAGGCCTATCTGGCAGAGGCCGAAGAGGGCCTAAAGTGGGTTGATGGGTAGATGGAAATCATTCAGGCTGACATGGGGAGGGCTCGAGCTGGGGCTGATGAATTGCACCCCATCGCCGTTGAGGAGGAGCGGGAGCTAAGTCCACGGCAGCAATTTTTGGATGCCACCGGTCGAAGGGCGGCGAAGCTGAAATGATCTTTAGATGGGGTCAATCCTTCTATGGGGGGAGTTGACCCCCGGGTACTGTAATAATTACAAAACCTTTAATGGTACTCTCATTCTTCGATTTGATTTTTTTTGTATGTCGTAGCATGCACGATTTCCACTTTTTACACCAGTTCATTGCATCCTTACAATGTTCGCGGAACGTCCAATGACAGTTCCCTAAGCTCACGTGGGTCGAGCCCTACGTGAGAAACAAGGGATAGGCGCCTCATCACCCCACCCAAAATAAGAGTGCAAACCATGATTCGGGCATCCAGGGTTTGGATAACCGATCCAGATTTCCGGGAAGTAGGAGAGATCTGACTGAAGAAAGAAGTCCTCAGAATAGCCAAATTACCGTTTTTCCAGTGTGCTCTTGTGCACGAACGGTGCAATGCCAGGGGAACTCAAATCAGTACGAACAGATGGGAATGGGAAGGGTGAATCACGATACCCAAGATTCGGAACACTGTGGGGGTGGCGTGACAATAAAGGACAACTGTTAACCATGGCAGAGAAACGGTATCCTTACTGCGTTGGCCTAAAATGGGGATAACAAATGAGGGTCGACCGTTGACCATGTTCGAAACACGGGAACATGTCACAAATGTTGTCGATCAATCCTTTGGGATTTTGGCCCAGGACAGTAGGCAGACTATAGGTCGAGCATCCGTACTGTTAAGGGGTCCTTCCAAACATGACCAATCTTCTGGAACGTTGGACCAGGACGGTAGGTGAGCCGATGCGGCATGAGAACAGGCTGTTAGGGGGTCCCTTTAGACATGAAAGGGGATGGAGATCCAAATAAGGGGCATGTGAAGCATGGAAAGTAGAGTGATGGTTTGTTCAAACAGAATCCAACACTCGTGAAAGTACACTATTGTGGTGGGAGTATGATAGATGGGCACATTGGTTTGATCATGAATCATTCCTTCTTTTAGACAGGGCCTCTCTGGTGAGGGGGTTTCTCGCTTCCCAATATCATCTTGGGGCATTCTGAACTTGTTCAGGGATGATTTGTGGTTGTTCGATTCCCTGCAAGGAGTCCGGCCAAGGGGACAGAATGGGGAAGAACATGTTTTATAACTCCTGGGGGCTGGACCCTAGGAAAAAATTTCAGGGTGTCTCTACATATCCCATGAGGATGGGAATCAAGCCACATGTTGTTCTTGAGGAACGGTTTAACATCATGTAGGACGATAAGAAGCCCGGTTGCGTCGGTACATATCCCACAAAAACTACTAATCCCACGTGAGTCATACTCGATGTGGGAAACAAGAAGTAATGGAGAACTTTCCTGACACAAACATGGGAAGGTTAGGGTGAAGGGACACTCAGTGAATACCGGCCCAATGATGCTAACACGCCCATGTGGCACACCTAGATGCACGAAGAGGTAGAGTCGAGTACGTCGGAATTCCACTTGAACACGAAGAAGAGGAAATGTGTGAATCATGATGCTCAGAATTTGGATCACAATGATGGTGGCGTGATGATGGAGGATAATTGTTGACCATGGAAGAAACACAGCATCCAAATCGCATTTAGCCTAGAGTGGGGACAGACAAATGAGGGTCGACCGTTGACCATGTCTGAATCACAGGACCATGTCACAAATGTTTTCAAGAGTCTTCTGGGGCGTTGGCCTAGGACGGTAGGTGAGCTGATGTGGCATGGGACCATGCCATTAGGGGGTCCTTTTAGACATGGAAGTGGATGAGGATCCAAAAAGAGAGCACACAAAACTTGGACATGGAATGAGGGGATGTCCCCGTGAGAGTTCCGAAATTCGGGATCTTTGTCAAAATGCATATGGATATGTTAATGAGAGTATTAGAAAGGGGATTCAAGTACCTTCCTATAGGGAGATCTTAGATTAGGGTCATAGAATTTGGACCATGGATGGGAGGAAACACAGGAGGCACGTAGCGGGTAATTTGGAAAAACCCGACGTGGGTGGGAACTGGGAGTGTGTACGGTACGGTGAACAACCTGACGTGAATGAGGGAATAATCCCACACCACTCCACACAACTCCCCTTGAAAGAGGTTTTAGGTCAAGGGACCTAGAACCAGAGTTGAGCTGGGCCTGAGCAAAGTGCAAAGGCATTCCTACGTACCCCATGGGGATGGGGATCAAGCTGCACATATTTCTTGAAAGGGTCTTAGTTTAAGGTCTTATAACTCGGACCATGGATGGGTAAGGAGAGCAGGGGAAACATGGTAAGGTGGTTGCAAAACCCGATGTTAATGAGGACATGAGCCCTACCTACCATGCGTTCTCTGTGGAAAATGCTCGAGTCAAGGGACTGAACACGAAAATTAGACTGGGCTCGTGGAGAATACCCAGGCGCTCCTACGTATCTCATAAAGATGAAAATCAAGACATACATAGTTCTAGAAGGTGGAACAGCACAGTAAGGTACCAGTGTGAAGGATGAAAGGGGCACGGGGAACTATCCCTCACACCAAGAGAAGTTGTATTTGATTGATCTTGTTTGTCTTTTAAGGTGAGTGGTTTTTTGTGTGTGAAGAAACAGACCTAGGGTAGCAAGTCCTTGTGTTTCCACAAGAATCAAGATGTAGTAGGCATTGAAAAATGGTATGGTGCGTGACCAATACCCAACGTGTTATCCTACATGAGGAGGTCATCACAATGCAGTGCCGTTTTTCGTCGTGCAGCCTGGACGATAATGTCACAGTTTAGGGTCATGTGATGGGACCAAGCATGCATTTTAATGTCATGCAGCGCAGACGTAGCAGAGGCGATTCTAGGCGGGGAATGTGCACGGTGTCATGAAACACAACCGACGTGAATAGGGACATGATCCCACATCATACAGTATGCCACTCCGAGAGGGAGACCTCAGGCCGAAGGGCCTAAATAGAGGTAAGAGGTGAAACAGGGGGGGAGACTAGCTCCCCAAATGGGTTGGACCCGAAGACGAGGTGTCCGAACAGTCCTATATATCCCATTAGGCTAGGAGTCAAGCCACACATAGTTATAAATGGAAATATTTGTTTATTTTCTTAGATCTCGGACCGTAGGAGCCCCGAAGGATGCCATATTGCAGCTTTATCCCCCTGACATGAAAAGGTGCACTGAGGGATAGCACCAAAAGTGATGAGATTCCACCTGGACAGGATGGGGGTGGAACATAATGTGAATCATGTAACCAACATTTAAGGACTGAAGGGGCTGGCGTGGCGACATGGGATTACTACCGACCATGGAGAAAAAGCAGTATCTATATCACATTAGCCTGAAATGGGAACAACAAATGAGCATCGACCACTGAACACATTCGCAACGTGGGATTTGTATCAGCTTGTTGCTTGGAAACCCTCGGGGGCGTTGGCCCATATCGGTAGGAGAGACCTTATGCGTGGTATCCAGACCGTTCTTGGTGGTCCCTCCGGGTGTGAAAGGTAATGGAAGCCCGAATGAAGGGAAATACGAAGCTTGACTAGTGGAAGGAACTTGACCTAGTTGAATCTGACACTCTTGGTAACAAACAAGAGTACTTCTAACACATGGGTGAACCACTACAATGGATCGAGGGAATCAACATGAGGGTAACCAAGATATAGAGGATTCCCAGGAAAAGGGGTAATCGCTAAGAGGTGGGGCTGGACCCGCAGTCTAGACACTCGGGTGGTCCTACATATCCCATAAGGATGGGAATCAAGCCACACATAGTTCTAGAGGGCGCCTTTTAATGTCATGATGGACATGAAATAGGAGGGATAATTCTTAGAGCGGGGTGCACGTGGTGCAGTTATTGAAAATTTGACGTGAATAAGGACATGATCCCACTCCACGCCACGGAGTCCCATAGTCAGGGCCCCAAAGGTAGGACCAAAGAGACAAATTAGCTGAACTCAAGATGGGACTAGATATAGGAGGTATGCGCCTTCCTACGTATCCCATTATCATGGGAATCAAGCCTGACGTAGTTCTGAGAAGATCTTAGTTTATGGTATTAGAGCTCAGACCGTGGCTGGATGACAACCTTCTAAGTAAGCGCGGACCTCAACCCGATCAGTAAGCCAACGTGAGTTAAAATTGGTGTGGGAAACAGGGGGGAAGATCATTATCGCAATACCTGGGATGTCCACTTAAGGGAAGTCGGTGAAGGGCCTCGAAGGACACCTTTAACATGGATTTGTCCCCCTAATGTGCAGATGTGCACTGAGGGATAGTATCTAGAGTCTCGAAACTCTACTCAGACATGATGAAGTGGAAAAGGATGTGAATCGTGTACCTGACACATTGGGATTAATGGGGGTTGGCATGGCGATGGAGGATAACTGTTGACCGTGGCGGAAAAACAATATCTAGATCGCATTAGCCTGAAATGGGAACAAACAAGCATCGACCGCTGACCATATTTGCAAAGTGGGATTTTATCAATTTTTTGTCCAAAACCCTCGGGGGCATTGGCCCGTATCAGTTGGAGATCCCTTAGGCGTAGTATCCAGACCATTCTTGGGGGTCCCTCTGGGTATAAGAGATGATGGACGCCCTGATGAAGGGATACAAAAATCCTGAAAAGCGGGTGCGGACGTGTCTGAGTAAAGTCCGAAATTCCAGGTAATAAACAAGAGTACCCTTAGGCACATTGGTGAACCACTAGAAAGGGTCGATGAAATAGCTCCGGAGGGAGAAGTACATCGAACTGTCATTACAAGACCAACGTGAATGAGGACATAATCCCATACCATGCCATATACTCTTCTCAGGGAGGAAGGGTAGGCCAATGTACCAAGGTGGGATGGAGACTCCCAAGAGATGGGGCTGGACCCGAAGTCTAGACATTCAGGTGGTCCAATGTATCCCATAAGGATGGGAATCAATCCACACGTAGTTCTAGAGATGCAGTTTAACGTCATGCAGGATGAGGGCCAGGGGCCCAAAAAGGCCAAGGGGCCGGAGGATGGGCCTTGGTGACGGGAGTGCGTACGGTGAGGTGAACGACCCAACGTGAATGAGGACATAGTCCCGTACCATGCTGTATGCTTCCTATAAGAGAGGACCTGGGCTGGGGGCCCGAAAAAGGCCAAGGGGCCTGCTAGTCGGTGGTTTGGTCCGGAAGGCCTGACCGACTTTCCGTTTAACGTCTTGCAGTAAGGATGAAAAAGGGAGTAGGAATCCCTAGATAGCGGAGGTGTACGACGTGGAAAGTAACCCGATGTGAATGAGGATGTAATTCCACACCGCACTATATATCCCTTATAAGAACCTGGGCCAGGGGCCCAAAAGGCCGAGGGGCTTGATAATTGGTTCTAAGGTCAGGAAGGCCTGACCGGTTTGCAGTTTAACGTCTTGCAGGGAGGACGGGGCCAGAGGCCCGAAAAGGCCAAGGTGCCTGAGGCTGGGTCTCGGTCAGGACGACCTGACTAACTTGCAGTTTAACGTCTTGCAGCAAGGATGGGGGCTGTGGGCCCGAAAAGGCCAAGGGTCCTAAGGCTGGGCCTCGTTGAGGGAGTGCGTACGGCATGGCAAGCAAGTCGTCATGAATGAGGACATAATCTCGTACCACACCACACATCCCTTATAGGACAATCGGGGCCGTGGGCCCGACCATTGGGACCACCTAGAGGGAAGTTTGTCACTTCGGGATGGGGTAGAACGAATCACTGCACTCGATGTTTGGGACATCTCAGGGTGGACCCAAAGATCTATGACATTGTTGACCATGTTCGAAACACAGTGTCCCTATGGTGACCTGATATGGGAGAAACAAATGAGTGTCGACCGCTGACCAAATTCGAAACTCGGGACTTGTATCGGCTTGTTGCTAGAAAACCCTCGGGGGCATTTTCCCATATCAATAGAATATCCCTTAGGCATAGTATCCAGGCCGTTCTTGGGGGTCCCTCAAAGTGGGGAAGATGATGGAATCCCAGTCAAGGAGTGGGTGAAGCATAGCTGTACCCATCTACGAAAGAGGCAAACATCTCTAGGGAGGGGAACATACAGCCGGGTCGAGGCTTACTCGACGTAAATTGGGGAAAAAGTGCACACCCTTCCATATGTCTTGACCCGAGGGGAAGATTTCGGCTTTTGGGCTGGGCCAATGGACAAAATGTCCGGGCGTTCCTATGTATACCATTAAGATGGTAATCAAGCCATACATAGTTCTGGAAGGCTATGCAGTTTAACATCATGCGATGAAGACGTGGGAGAATAGAAGAATGAGAGTGGGCACATGGTGCGACCATTATAATCCTCGTATGAGTGGGGATAAGGAAGCCTATTCCACACCATGCAAGGAACCTCCGAGGAAACTATACCCAAGGGGGATAGTCAAAGGGAAAAGCTCGAGGCTGGGCTCAATATGAGATGTCTGTGCATTCCTACGTATCCCATTAGGATGGGAATCAAGCCACACGTAGTTCTGGATGTGTAGTTTAATGTCGTGTAGGACTAAATACAGTTTAACGTCATGCAGGATGGGGGACACATCTCGTCGGGGGATACGTACGGTACCGTGGGTAACCCGACGTGAATGAGGACATAGTCCCACACCACACCGTACCATCCCGCAAGAGAGCCTGAGTCATGGAAGTCCAAGGGGCCTCAGTCAAGAAGGCTTGACGAACTTGAAGTTTAACGTCTTGTAGTAAGGACGAGGGCCAGGGGCCCAAAAAGGCTAGGGGGCCCGAGGCTGGGCCTCGGTCAGGACGGCCTGACTAACTTGTAGTTTAACATCTTGCAGTGAGGACGAGGGTGGGGGGAAATAGGATTCCCTAGACAGGGGAGGTGTAAAACATGGTGAGTAACCCGAAAAAAATGAGGACATAACCCCAAACCACACCGTACAATCCAATAAAAGGGAGCCTAGGTCGGAGGCCTGAGGCTAGGCCTTGGTCAGGGAGGCCTGACGGGCTTGTAGTTTAACGTCGTGCAAGACGATATGTAGTTTAAGGTCATGCCGGACCAAGAGGGCTCAGGAAAAGTATTTCTTGAGAAACTTGGCATTGGTGAGAGGAGTTATACTCTCACCATCCACAGTCACAAAATAGTGTGCTCCATTGGGGTAAACCTTATGAATGAAGTAGGGTCCTTCCCATTTGGGCTCCATCTTGGGTGGTTTCCTACCAGGGATCATCAACGCTCGGAGGGCCAATACCAGGTCGCCCTGTAGAAAAGAGCGGAGGCGAACCTTCTTGTTGACGGTTCTGGATATCTTATTCGGATGCCTTTCCAGATTGTGTAGGGCACACAGCCTGTTCTCGTCCATTGCTTCCAATTTAGCTAGACGGATTTTGGCCACCTTATCTGGCGCCTGCTAGTCACAGACCGCAGTGCGTAATGCTGGAAACTGGATCTCGATGGGTAGGACAGCCTCAACCCCATACACTAGGGAATATGGAGTCACCTGGGTGGAATTGTGAGTCGTCATCCAATAGGCCCAGAGGGCATTGGGGAGCTTGTCCGACCAACTTTTCTTGTTCTGACCAACCTTCTTCTGTAGAATGTTAGAGAGTTTTTTGTTGAATTCCTCGATCTGTCCATTTTCATGCGCATGATAGCGAGAGGTATGGTTTGAATGGATGCTGTACTTGGCATTCAATTTCTTAAGCTCGACTGCTCGGAAGTTGGTGTCGTTATCGGTGAGGACAGAGTGAGGGACTCTAAACCGGTGGATGATATTGGAGCTCACGAAGTCAACGATGGAACGGACCTTGACCTCATTGAGTGGAACTGCCTTCGCCCACTTGTAGAAGAAATCTATAGCAGTCAGGATGAACTTGCATTGGTGACAAGTCGCCAGTGGGTATGTCCCCATGACATCGAGTCCCCACACAGCCAATGGCCAAGAGTACTTGGTGGAGTGGAGAGGCTCCAGCAGCCGATGTAGGAAGTTGGCATGAACTTGGCACACATGGAATCTATTGGAAAACTCAATACAATCATTGATTGTAGAGGTCCATAAGTACCCCAATCTCTAGATCTGGTGGGACAGCTTTGGCCCAGCTTGGTGGGAACCGCAGGAACCGGCGTGAACCTCTTGCATGACCTGAGAAATATCTACTCCTTGAATGCAATGGAGGAGAACACTATCAAAGCTTCGCTTATAAAGGATCTACTCAAGACTGAGACCACTCTGAAAGGTAAATTGCGATGCGCGGCATCATATTCGCTCACGCTCGGCTCGATCCTTCGGGGGGCAACGATTTCAGAGATACTCGACAAAGGGTTCCCTCTAGTCAAGAGTGGCCTCGACCACTGCATCTGAAGGACCTGAGGCCCCTGGCATGGAGGATCCGGTGGTAATATGGCCTACCTACGGGCCGTCTTCATCCTTCGGGGTGACGGGGGAAATGAACTTTCAGTGTGCCACATGTTTGATCAAATCATCCTGCTCAGGTTCTGTGAGTGACGCAGCTAAGGCAGCCAAAGCATCAGCCTGACTGTTCTGTGACTAAGGGACATGGGTAACCTCTGGTCGAGAAGGAAACAGGGACATTAGACAGAGGGTTCACGCCAATAATGGAACGAGCTCTGGATTCCTGATGACATAATCACCATTGACCTTCTTGATTACCAGTTCCGAATCCCCTTTTACGTGCAAATGGGGCACATCGATCTCAATGGCCAGCTCAAGGCCGGTGATGAGGGCCTGATACTCTACCTTGTTGTTGGTGCAACCTTCTGAAAATAAGAATGAGTAAGGCAGTATGGCTTGTTCTTTGGTGATGAAGACGATGCCTAGACCCACTCTATTAAGCTTCGGATTGTTGAGCCTCCTACCGGTGGGGCTCCGGGAGGCACCGTCAAAGTGCATTTTCCAGCATGAGACGACATGATCGACTAAGAGGATTGCCTCATCAGGAAAATCCAGGTCTAGGGATTGATCTGTGGAAGTCGGATGGGCAGTTAGGAAGTTTTCTAATGTCGGTCCCTTGACAGCCTTCTGGGGCATGAACCTGATGTCAATCTGCTGGAGGATCACCGCCCACCACGCTAGTCGGACAATAAACATGGGGTGGTTCAGAATGTACTTCAGTGGGTCTACCCGAGAGACCAACTGTACCTCATGGTGCTGCAGGTAATGCCACAATTTCTGGATGGCGAATACGAGCGCAAGTCATCTCTTCTTGATGGGGGAGTATCTGGTCTCCGTATGGAGGAGCATGCAGATGAGGTAGTAGAGATTGTTCTCCGTACCCTCATTGTTCTTCTGGGCGAGAAGTGCGCCGAGGGACCGTTCCAGGGCAGTCACATAAAGAACCAGTGGCTTTCTGGGGACGAGTGGAATCAAGACCGGAGGTTGGAGCAGATACAACTTGATTTCCTTGAAGGCGGTCTGACACTCTTCATCCCACTCATAGGCGGAGCCTTTCTTCATGAGTCGGGAAAAGGGCTTACACTTGCCAGCCAGATTCGCAATGAATCAAAGTATATAGGATAAGTGGACTTGAAGACCTCGAACCTCCCGAATATTGCTTGAGGGAGGCATCTGGATGATGTCTTTGATTTTCCCTGGGTCGATCTCGATGCCTCGGTACCTAACAACGAATCTAAGAAACTTCCCGGAGGTGACCCTGAAGGCACACTTCTGCGGGTTCATCTTCAGGTGGCGGGAACGGAGGAAGTCGAACACTTTTTCAAGGTCCTTGAGATGATGTTGGTGCGGACAAGATTTTACCACCAGTTCATCCATGTAGCAGCCCACCAATTTACCAAGAATCAGCATGAATATGCGATGCATGGACCGCTAATAAGAGGCACATGAATTTTTCAGGCCAAACGGCATGACCTGGTAACAGAAAGTACCTTGGAGATCCCTGAAGGCAGTGGGATCCTTGTCTTCAGGGGCCATTAGGATCTGGTTGTACCCAGAATACCCATCCTTGAAGGAGAGGGCTTGGAACCCGGTCGTGGCGTCAATCGACAACTCTGTCACTCGGAGGGGAAAATCGTCCTTCAGACAGTTGCGGTTGAGATCGCAGAAGTCGATGAAGACTCTAATCTGTCCGTTCTTCTTCCAGACTGGCACAATGTTGGCTAGCCACTTGGGGGTACTGGACCTCTTTGATGAAGTTGTCTCTGATAAGATTGTCAACTTCATCCTCAACCATGGCACCGTGAGAAGGGTGCATCTTTCTGGGAGGCTGCTTGAATCCACGATGGTTTGTCGGGAGACCAAGACGGTGGAAGTCTACCTAAGGATCTAGTCCTGGAATCTCGTCGTAACTCCTGAAAAACACGTCACGGTGCTGCTTGAGAAATTCTACATACCGTTGCTGCTCTTCGAGGGATATGGTGGCACTGATCAAGGTAGGTCTCGGATCTGCCTCGCTATCAAGGTTCACCTGTACCAGTTCATCGACCGTGGTAGCAAGGCCTTCTTCCAAGGTAGGGGGAGTAGCCTCTAGATCTTTTTTCTCCACTTGTGGAGGGATCTTCCACGGAGGGAGTTTCTTCCGAACCACCAGGCTCTGATGGGAGGCTAGTTCTGGCCTGAGTGGCAGTGGTCATCATGTCAGGAGACTCATGCGCTACTGAGACCATGGCGATGAAAATGGTTGATCCAATTCCATCCGGCCTTCGGCCCAAGGGGCCACGCTTGATGACATCAAAGCAGTGGTGGCGTGTCAGCTTGAGCCGGTTGATTCCAGACTGACGGACGAGACACGTATGACGTACTGTCATTTCCATGAGCCTGACATCTCGGTACCACATAGGGGTAGGAGGTTCCGGGATCACCTGAGCCTGGTTAGTGTAGGAGTACAAGGTAATTTCCCGCCATCTCTTAGACCTGGGAATATGCCTTCCTCTTGCACCCGAAACAAAAAAACATTACCCCATGTCGGGGGTCATGGCCTACAACCGATGGATTGGGAAGCTATAGGTGTCATCCAGACCTACCCAGGGATCACTTGTGGCCAGGGTGGGTTCAACCTCACTTTCCAAGATTTTCTTGTCCTTTCTCTTGAAATAGTCAACATCCAGATAATGGGATTCAGAAGAGGCAAAAGGAGATGCATCTCTTTGGAGCATGCCTACTTGATCGTTGAGGGAGTATTTGAGGAATTGGTGATATGAAAAAGGGACCGCTGAATGAAGATGGATCCATGGCCTACCCATCAATGCATTGTATGCGGTATCCTAGGAGACAACCATGCATTCAGTGATGGAAATTAGGACACCAAACTGGACCTTCAAGCGGATCTTGCCGACCAGAGTCTGCTCATTCCTGTAATATCCCTAAATTCTAAGGTCAGAGGGAGTTAGATCATCCTTTTACAACCCAGATTCCACAGTGTCAGGGTCAGGATTAGGTTGATCCCAGAACCCGTGTCAACAAGGCAGTGGCAGAATTCTATGCCGTTGAACTGACCAATGATTTACAGTGGGCCAATGTGCCCCTGTATGGGAGAGTCTTCGTCTTCACCAGAGAATGAGATAACTGCCTGGCATTCGGCATTCTCAATTACACCAGCGTGGAAGGCTTCTGCAGCTGCTACCTCCATCTCAAACTGGATGGGGCTCCTTAGGGCCTCGGCAAGTGCCTCACGCATTTCAGAAGACAGGAGAAGAGCCTCAAGGATAGAAATACTTGCTCGAATGCCGACAAGGTGCTTCAGAATTTCATACTTCCATGCAAGACATGAGCTTCTGCCTACCAGAGGTCGCTCTGCAATTGGAGGCATGACAGGCCCTGTCGGCGGCACCGGCGGATGGCTGGTACTGGGTACATCCCGCTGCCTGCTAGTCAAGGCCTGAAGGGCGGCTGTTGGATGAAGACCGGGCAACTGAGACTGGGCTGTAGTAGGGCGAGGATATCCACAGTGCAGAAAAGATAGCTCTGCCTGATCTAGTAGCACAAACGGTGGCATAGGTAGATCTGAGGGCACCAGATGAGGTTGCACGTGCTGAGCTCTGTGCTGGGCCTGCTGTCTGGTTTCAGTAGTGTGCACGACCTGGATGAAAGTACCCAATGATGTACCTTGACGACCCATGTAGCCATAGTTCCTCCGACGTTGACATCGACTGGGGACATTGGGGAGGCTCGCCCGACATTCCCCCTCGTCGGGAGTCATGTAGGGATTTACCAACTCCACAGTATTAACCGAAGCGTACCCCTAGCTGTCGCTTGATGAGTAATCCTCCACCGGGAGGATTTTGGTAGGAATCCCCATTTCAGGGGCATAAAGTCGCCAAGAGTGCGGGATGACGATGACAGTGGGGGAGAACGATTATTCTTCTTACGTCGCTGCTGCTTACTCTTTTGAGAAGAGGCCGACTGAGATGATGACACAGAGGTACTGGCTTCTTCCTCCGAAGGCTCCGGCTGATTCAAGCATGACCGAATGATACCATGGTCACAAGTGAATGTTTTATAATCCATCCAGTCATCTTACTTCTGAGACCCGTGGTTTGGAACCTGCTGCCACTCACCTTCATCATCAATACCGCTTTCTTGATCTGACAAAGACACCAACTACTTGTGTCGGATCCGGGCCTAGCCTGACTATGTTGTTGTTGAAATGGTCTTGGAGCTAGTCTCTAAACACAAAGCACTGCTTGAGGGTGTGCCCTGGGTTCGGTGATAGGGGCAGTAGTTGGGGCGATCGATGAGATTCGCATCTTCCGGCCTTCTTCACTCAGGTAAGTGCACGATCCCCTGCTCTAGCGCACTTCGAAAGTATCTGGAGACCTGATTCTTGTGGAATGAGTATGTACGGGGCCTTCTTTCTGGAAAGGGGGCTCTAGGAGCCTGGCCCTGATGAGGGGCCTGAGGGGCCTGCCGAGGAGGCAGATCCTAATTGTCCCGCCTAGGCGGTGGTGGCGCGTTGCATGGGGGAACCTGTCGGTTCTGAGGCGGTCGCTGCTGGGTAGGAGGCTGTGCTTGAGGTGGAGGGCCTCTACGAGGTTGTGAATCCGGCGCTATTGGTAGAAACTCTAGCTACCTGGGGCCTCTACTTGGGCCACTACAGCGGGCTCAGCTCTGGCCCTCCTTGCTGGGATCACGGGGGGCGGCAGACGCGCCTGACTAGCCTGTTGCAGAGCTTTCTTGAGGTGGTGGGCCTTATCTGAGAAGTCTCGGAACCCTCCAGGATAGTTCTAGGTGATCAGGTAAGGAACCAGCTCTATTTTAACATTCCCTACACACATCTTCAGTAATTTATCTTGATTCAGTGGTATGTCGAGGGAGTATGTAAGCCCCTTCCACCAAGCGATGAAGTATGCGACTCGCTCATCAAGCCTTTGTTTGCACTTGAAGAGGTTTGCGATGCTGGTCTTCCGCATAGTGGAGCTGAACTGGTATAGGAACTTCCGGCGGAGATCCTCCCAGCTGGTCACCAATCCGATAGAGATCTGGCTGTACCAGAAGAATGCAGGGCCCTCCAATGTCGGCACGAAACATCGAAGCTTAATGGATTCTTACTGCGCCGCGGTTCCCCACATGGGGCCACACCTGGAAGAAAAGTGGTCCAAGAGTTACGGTGGGTCCCCTGTCCCATTGAACGGTGAGAATGTGGGGTTCCCAAAACCCGGAGGTGCAGGAATATCATCCACCCACGCGAGATATGGTTTTCCATCTGGTGGGACGACTACCTGCTATGTTTCTAACGCCTCAAGACGGGCGATGAGTACCGCTATAAGATCATCCGGGTGGGGGTCCCTGTCTTGACGGGGATCCCAATTCACAAGTGTGTTGCCGGGTTCTTCAAAATGGTAGATGGATTCAGTAGCTCATGGAGCGACAGGCGGAACGACCTGTGGGGCGGCCGGGGGAACCTGGACTGGATTCCTCAGATTGCCTCACCGTTCAGGAGGGTTTGGTAAGACGTATCACGCCCTCTTGTCGTGATTTCCGGCTTCTGCCCTGTCTGTGGAAGTAGCATGATCAGGGTTGCCTGGAGGCATCTCACCGGGGGGTGTTGTTCCTTCCCTTGCTTCCCCATCTTAGGATCACCATTTTCGGGTCGCCTCTCGATAGCACGTTCGACTAAGAGTTCATCAACCAGCCTCTTCTGCTCATCGAGTTGTTGGTGCAATGCGGCCTTTTCGGGATCTTTGTCCATCTTCTGCACTGAGGCGGACAGGTTGGTGCGCTTAACAGTTCCAACGTGCTCTTTACCCTTACCAGCATTTCAGCTGAGTACCAACGACTCGGTGGGTACATGGAGGCCTAGAAGGTTCCTCCACTGATGGGTAATCCTCCCTGATGGGTCCAGCAGTGGTGGTAAAACCTCAGGGGGTAAGTCTCCATCGAGAAATTCAAGCTCGTCCTCTTTTTCCACTACGTCAGCCATGTGGACCATGACCCCTCTTGGGGGAATGTCCTCAATGTCTCATAACGAATCGGGTTGCCGTCGGATAGGACTGAAGAGGAGAGGTCATACTGTCCCCAGCCACAGACTTGCACATGAGGGGTAGCGTCCCTGATGATTCTGTGGAGTATTTTGAGACTCTGAATGCGTTTCCGTTGAAGGGCACTCTGGAGGCCTAGTGATTCAGGGCACTGGGCCTCAGGGAGTGCGGCCAAATCGACCAAGCGACACTACTCTCTGATTTCTTCAAAGTTCTCTCGGCTCCTGGGGTACACTACCCACTCATAACTAAGGTTGAAGTGAGTCTCCCATAGGGTTTGGCGGAAGCACCCTACTTCTTTTTGGGTAAGGGACTCCGGTGCACAAAAGTTCAGTGCTACCGTCAGCCAGAACTTCTCCGGGAAGTGATCCACCACGAAAATGTTCCAGAATCTCTTGGGCTCGGGTTCATGGTATGGCCCCATATTTGCCCACTCGTCAACCGGAGGCGGCTGAGGAACAGGTAGTGGTACCGAGGCGGACTGCTGGGACAGTAAGCTGGGCGGCGGAGAATACGGCGAATGAGCCAACTGACCGCCGAATTCTAGGCCATCCTTCGAGGAGTGAGGTGACCTAACCACAACGTCGCAATAAGACGGGATGACCGTCACAGGTTCTGGTGTAGGGATTGTGGTCACCGGTGATGGGTCACTCCGTTGTTCTACTGCCGTTGGTCCCCAGAATAGCTCTCCATGATATCTGGTAGAGGTAGAGGGCACTTCCGGTGACGACCATGGTGATTTCATGGTCGGAAACTGTGGGATTTCCACAATTTCCTCCTCCTGGATATACCTGCGAAGAGAGGCAGGAATCTGGTGGACTTCGCATTTTGGGAGAATGAGGCTGACACGCCTTGTTCCTGCCCCGGTCCTTGACACTAAGGAGCGGGGAGAAGGATCCATCGCTGAGTTGCATTCTGCTTCAGAATCTGAAAAGCGGGATGGGTTGATCTCTACCCAGGCCTTCATAGGATTCTTCTTGTGGCAGTGACGACCCGGTCTCTTGCCCCTGGATGGCTCTTTGGGAGAAGGCTGATTCTCGACATGTAGTCTCAGGGCTGTGCTGACGTCGCGACAGAGAGGACTTCCGCTTCCGATGGCCGGGGTGCGAGGGGCACTGAGGCATATTTCGAACGGTACATGGGGACCACCTACACGGACAACACCCGTGTGGGCAGAACCTCTTTTGGAACCGGCATGAGCATGCGGAGGAACTTCATGCTCGATGCGGGTGGAGCGAGTCTGACCTTCACCCCTCAGGTTTCCAGGGCGAGGAGGACCTTCACCAGTTGCATAGAATATTTAGGGAGGATCCCCACATTGGAGTGGGATCGGATGGGTAATACCTTTACATCGACGGTCGGGGTCAAGAGGAGGAACTCCATTCCCGGTGTGGTGGGTGCGGGAGAGGCTTCCGCGCTGAGTATCACTGCCGCGGGGCAGGTCTTTATTTAGGATAGGGGTAGCACGAGGCATACCTCCATGATGATATTCAGAGTGGGGGAGGCCCACAATTTGTGGAGTGGTGGTATGGGGAGGCCCTTCGTATGGGGTGACATCACCGTGAATTGGTTCGCAGCGATCACCACTCAGGCCTGCGACCTGGAGAGTCAACCCAGCCTGCCCATGTGGCAGTTGGGGCCTCAATCCTGGTCGGGCATAGGAGTGTCCTTGCATAGTGTGTGCAGGGGTTTCATGGTTCACGTCGGTGGTGTCTCGGGCCACAGTAGCTGTTGACTTTAACACCCCTTGATGGGCATCCTCAGCTCAGGTCCGACGCTGGCGTCAAGTCAGACGAGCCGGTGTAGGTGGTGCAGGGGCGTAGCCTCCCTGCTCATCTGGAAAAGCCGGATGGCGGCGCTGACGCGGCCGGGTGGGGGCCCTTTCCTAGAGTCCTTGGACCGGGGCCCTGACCGGGCTGAGCTGGACATCGCCCACCCCATCAGCATAAGGCAGGGAGTCTTCGATGCATTCCGGGGATAGCCTCCTAAAACGATTTAACATTGGGGTGGGTAGTAGGGGCTCCCTGCACGGCCCTCGAGGGTAGCATTGACGGTGGGGCCGGGATTCCTCCAGGTCCAGGCGGTCCATATCCCAAGTTGGGATGACCCCTTCCTCCTCATACCTATGTACAAGGTCGTTGATCACCCTGCGTTGGATAATATCTGATGGAGAAAGGGGATGTGGGAATCCCGCATTCATATATGTAGATGTCGTTGTGGTGACAATGGAGCCACGCGGAGCAGCTGTGCTAGTATCGCCCCTGCCCCTGCGTAGGCGGGAGGGCGACAATCGTGTTCCGATAGTAGCAACCTAATTCTTGAGAAGCAGGGAGGTTAACTCATCAACACTACGAGGAAAAGAGATCGACAACCAGTGCCCCAACGTCATCCCATCTTCTGTGGTAGGTGAGAGGAATCCATGCCAACACGTTTCAGAACGGAATGCCCCACATTCTACTACCCCAACTTCCGAGGAGTTTCATGCCAGGCCCACTATTTGCTTAGCGGGGCCTGGTGCCGGATATCTGAATCTGGTAACACATCAATCTACTGATGTCTCGAGCGCTACTAATCTCCACATTAAGGATAAGAACTTCACTTCGGGTTCACCATTTCTGTTTCATACGATTTCACCGGGGCCCGCACGTCCTTCCGCTTGGGCGTGGCAGGAGCGACTTTCTTGTTGCCCCGCATTCCCGCTTTCTAAAGGCGGGCGACATACACTCTTTTTTCAGGGACGTCTACTCTTTGAATGAAACTGGGATGATGGGATGTCAGTTCTTCCTTCCGTGGGTTCCTCCTTGGAGCTCGTCACCTAGTCCGGGTCTCCCTCAATGATTTAATACGTTGTTCGTGACACTCTTCCCAGTGCCATCTTTTCCTGGACGCCGGTTAATTACACAGCTTCTGTCAGGACATTCCAAAGGGTCCGGTCAGGGCAGCAACCTTCAGTTGGGGGAGTAGTCCTGTCGAGGCATCATTAACGTGTCTGACCACTGGGGAATTGGCGTGTCTGTTGTTTGTCACTTATTATAGGGCTTCCTGAGGGCGTAGAAGCCCGAGGAATCCCACATCGAATGCAGGTTATTGTATTCCATAGGAATGTATCTGAGGTTTTCCTCATCTTCCCATGTTTAACACAGGGTATTCCGCAAGTCTAACATCCAGCGGAGACAGATCGACCTGATCGGGACACTAACTAGAGTGGATCAGATTGAAGAACCCCCTAGAGGGAATACCGATGTTGGGGCCAGCATGTGGGCGGCCTCCCGAATGCCTATGGAAGGGAATTGGGTGGCATGATCTCACTGGGATGTGGTGGCCCGGGTAAGAATCAGGGTGGATGATGCAGAAGGACATGGAGTAGAGGGGGGTGATATGGGGCCGTCGTGAAGATGACGGTAATGTTTGTCTTAATCCTCGAAGAGACTTCCTATGTATCCCTGTGGAAGGGAATCAAAGTCCGTGTAGTTCGGTGTGGAATGGGGATTACACTCTGAGGTGACCCAAGGATATGGGGTCGGTGATCTGACGTGGAGGGACCAGGGGTCCAGGTGGGCTTGGACCTCATGGAGGCTTTTTACGTACCATGCCTTATAACAGATCAGAGACCACGTAGTTTAGGGTGGACGCCTGAAGGACGACATGAAGGGACCAGGGGTCCATGTGTGCTTGAACATCGTGGAGGCTTCCTACGTACCATGCCTTAGCATAGATCAAAGACCCCATAGTTCAAATTGGAGGGGTTGTTGAGCTGACACAAAGGGGCGTCAGAACAACTGGATGGCAGGACCATAACTGCTTACCGTGGGACTAGGATGCGGTTTAACATCATGCGGGACGAAGGCGTGTATGAGAACCGACGTGGAGAAGGACCTTGGTCCAGATGGTGTGGGGCTTACACTCTAGGATTACCATGTTTTGGTGAACTGATGTGAAGGGGGTCAGAGTGACCAATGGGTGGTGGGATTGATCCTCATGGAGGCTTCCTACGTACCATGCCTTAGCACGGATCAAAGACTTTGTTGTTCGGGTAGGGTTTCATCGGCGAACCGACGTGAAGCTGAACCCGTGGGGTCCACTGGTGGGGGGATTGAACCTCGTGGAGGCTTCCTACGTACCATGCCTTGACATGGATGAAAGAACTCATAGTTCGGGTGTGCAGTTTAACGTCATGCTGGATGAGGGCATACATTTTAACGTCTTGCTGGACGAGGGCATACACTTTAACGTTATGCTGGATGAGTGTGTAACTCGATGCGAAGAAACGACCGAGTGGTGGGCTTGAACCTCATTGAGGCTTCCTACGTACCATGCCTTGATGTGGATCAAAGTCCCCATAGTTTGCTTGAGGTGGGGGTCAGGGTCAGTGCTTACTCTAATCTCACGTGAGTCATCTCGGTGTGAGAAACAAGAGGTTGCAGGGACCTGACGATCACGTCGTGAAGGGTGCGTCTGTAGGAAACGAAGAGGGGCTTACGCGTTAGGTAGCCCATGGTGCTGGGAATTACTCCCGGATGGAGGCCTAGGGTGCGAAAAAGCGCAACAGGAGAGGGATTTGAGACCTAAGAAAGGAGGTGCCTTGCTTCCCTATCACGTCCTTCGTAGGCCTTGGAACCGAGGAAGTGGGGAAGTACGGAGGAGCGTGGGTGCTACCTTCCGCAAGAGCCTAGGGGCTTACACTCTAAGGCAGCCCTTCCCCTGCATATAAAAGCCACTCCAAAAGGAGGATCTCATTCCATGTGTGGAAGATTCCATTCCCGTGGAGATGAGCGGCGTAAAGAATGTCCGAGACAGGGGGACCCTTGATCACGTTGCCGAGCGCGTCAAATTAGTTGTTTAATTTTGACTAGAATTTCTGCAGTATAGCAACAACCCTAGGTCGTCTCTCAATGGAGAGTTAGATCATTAATTTAAAAATAGGGTTCTGATTATGAAATTAGAAGGTGAATTAGGATTTGTAAAACTTGGGGGTTTTATGTTTAATGATGAAAATAGAAAATGAAAGCGATAAAACAAAATAGAAATGAACAAGATTGATTAAACGTGATCAACCCGGGGAAGTCTCGTGATGCTCATCCTTCATCGCTTCAAGGGATGTGGTTATGATCTTTTACTCTGTGGTTTGTAACACCTAGAACTAGAATTTTACTGAGTTTATACTAGGATAACTCCTAGGGTTCAGTCAAAAACACACAATGATTCACCGGACACCGCCGATGATTTGGTGAATTGTGTTTGACTTCATAACCAAAACTCAAAAAGGAAACACATGAAAAACTCGATGAGCTGTCCAGATTTGTATGTTATTTTTTTTGTGATACCATGACATAAATGCACATAGCCTTGACAGTGCTTGTGTGAGTTCAATTGACCAATATAAACCACACAAACACTGCAATTGAAAGGGAGAAAGAAAGTGGTGAATGGTGTGTGAAACATCACATGAATGGGTACCCCCAAACATGATCATATGAGTTGAGAATGACATACCAGTACATAACTCAAAAAAATAAGAATAGAGGATGATGAAAAACAACACAACAATCTGGAATTTAAAATATCATTCAAATATTACAAACATGAAGCTCGGGATGTACATCACGTTCCTCCCCGGGTGATCACAAGGGGTTTAGAAACCCATGGGAGGGGAAGAAGAAGAAGATGTTGAAGTAGCACCTTCCATAGCCTCCAAAACCGCTAGAGATTTTGAGAAGACTCCTTGGGGACTCCAAAATGGCATCACCTTTCCTCTTGGCCGAACTTGCAAATGGGGAGCCCAATGTGCCATTTTATTGGAAAATTGGAAGGTGGTTTTAGGCACATAGATTTCTTCAATCCACTTGTACCACATGTTTCGGCCTTCATAAAGTCTTAAATCGCTTTGGAGAAAATATAAAAGTTATATCCCTACCTCTTGAATATCTCCACCGAATGTTTGGAACCCTTTGGACAACTACAGCTCAAGATATTGATAAAATACAGAACACCGCATTTGACGTGGTCCAAATTCGGTGGCTTGGACAGATCAGTTCGGATGGGACCCATAGAATCCGAATAAGCATTAGGTTCCTTAATATGAAATGTATCCTATTAAATTTTGGACAGTCCCACAAAATTTCATCCCATTTGGATGCACGTATGTCGTGTACTATGCAAAACAGTTGATAGATGTCCATGGATCCATGCAACTTTGGCCCATTTTTCTTCACCTTCATCAAAGACCCTCCAAATCACCTCCACCTATATTGAAACAATAAAAACAAGTAAAATTGTCCATTATAATATTGATTAGCATTAATTGATTTATTAAAACATGAAGTGAAATTTATTATTATATTTGGAGTATTCATTACAAAACTAGTTTAAAACTGCGGTGTAAGGGTGGAATAAAACAGTGAATCGTGGTACGATTACACCCCCACACCTAAACATTTGCACTCTTGGGCAAAGTCACATATTAAAATACAATGATTCATATATATATATTTCCAACATCTTGAAGATTTATCATTTTAGGAAATTTTATTTAAAGTATAGTGATCAATGCACGAACCACACCAAGGAGTTCTTCCTAGTGAAAATAGAAAAAGATGTCTCATAAATCATATCATAGCGAAATTCAAAAAGATTCATGATACCCAATTGAGAAAAGAATTCAGAAGTAAACCATGACACTAAATCTCCATGTGTGTGTGTGAAAACCATTCCATGCTATTCTTTCCACTTGCTATCCAATAAATATATGTTATTTTAACATTTTTCAGCTTAAATGATTTTGTCACCGAACCTGTCCTACATCCTTTGCAATCATATTTCAAGACCCACTCATTTAAGTATTCCCAGAAGTAAAACCATAAGCTCCCGACCTAGATATCCCCATATGTTGCACATTTCATCACTCCCCTCATTTTTTTTGAAGTTGCAATTGGAACAAATCTCACACTCATCTCTCAACCCTTGTTTGATCTCCTCACGACACTAATTGAAATAGTTATAACAAGATCAAAGGTTGAGGAGGAGTGGTTTTTGACCTGCCCAAGACACAACCTTTTTTTTTGAGGGCATAAAACAGTCATACACTCGGTACACATGCATATTTCAATCTAGTACAGTAATGAAACAGATCGGATAAGGAACGAACATATGGAAATATCATTTAAAGCTGAAAAATATTTACCCAACATATATTTACCTTATATTAAGTAAGAAATAATCACACTTTGTGGTTTTGTGAAAACATTTGTTTAGATATTAGTGACACATATTTCCAAAAAACTACTCACACAAAGGGCATCAATCATCTCAAAGGTTTCACATAGGTACGACCATTTATATCATTGACAGAAAACCAATTCACTAAAAATCACTCCTTGATGGTAAACTCATACACAAATTCTTTTTATCCTTCGTTATGGTATTTTTACTTTCCCCACTTTATGGTCGCCACATCATGGAATTTCAAAATTGTTGATGGGGAAAAATAAAAATACCATAAAGAAGTCCAAAAATAGAAAAAAAAGGAGAAAACGATGAAAAATCCTAACTAACCCAAGAATGTATCCACCCCCCCCACACCTAAAATGTGCACTGTCCTCACTGAAATAATTGAAAATGTGAGAAGGAAGGATAAAACCTGGTGTGTTTTATTGGTATGATGCGTCGAGAAGGTGGATTTCGTCCACCAGATTTTTTGGAAAATCCTCATTGAAGTGTTTAAGTCGCTGCCCATTGATGGTAAGACTTCGTCCACTCTGCTCATGCAAAACCTGTATTGCACCAAAAGGGTAAACATTAGTAACAGTATAAGGACCGAGCCATCGGGAACGAAGCTTACCTGGGTGAATCTTAAGCCTCGAATTGTACATGAGGACCTTCTCACCAATATGGAACTTCTGCTGGTGAATCATGCTATCATGAATAGCCTTTGTCTTCTCTTTATAGATTCGGGAGTTGTCATATGCATCACGTCGAATTTCTTCCAACTCTTGAATCTGCATCTTTCTTTCTTCACCTGCATCTGAAAGATTAATATTACATTGTTTAACAGCCCAATATGCACGGTGTTCTACCTCCACCGGGAGGTGACAAGATTTTACAAACACAATCCTGTATGGTGACATTCCGATCGGTGTTTTAAAGGCAGTACAGTATGCCCAAAGTGCATCATCCAAGCGCAAACTCCAATCTTTCCTATTGGGTTGTACCGTTTTGTCCAAGATTCCCTTAACTTCCCGATTTGAAATTTCTACTTGTCCGTTAGTTTGGGGATGATTTGAAGTGGAGACTTTATGAACAACCCCATACTTACGAAGCAAGTTTTTCATGTTACGATTGCAAAAATATGAACCCTGATCACTAATGATGAATCTTGGTAGACCAAACCTACTGAAAATCTGGGACCTCATAAAATCAACAACCACTCGAGAGTCATCGGTCCTGGTGGCCTTTTCTTCCACCCATTTAGATACACAGTCAAAAGCCAATAAGATGTACACAAAGCCAAATGAATTTGGAAAAGTCCCCATGAAGTCAATGCCCCATGCATCGAAGATTTCACAAAATAACATGGGTTGTTGGGGAATTTTATTCCTCTTGGAGATATTCCCTTTGAATTGACAATGACTACATGACTTGAAAAATCTATGGGCATCCCTATACAATGTTGGCCAATAAAGTCCTGAGTCAAGGACCTTTCGAGCAGTACGTTGAGAGCCGAAGTGGCCCCCACAGGCCAAAGTGTGGCAGAAGGTCAAAACAGAGGTGAACTCATGGTCAGGGACACACCGACGAACTACTTGGTCACTACAAATTCTCCACAAGTATGGGTCATAACAAATGTACCATCTAGAATCATGTTTAAGTCTATGGGATTGTGAAGTGATAAAATCAGTGGGGACCCTAGATGTTGCTAGAAAATTCACAATGTCTACATACCAAGGGGTAATGTCCATAACATCACAAAGGTTCTCATGAGGGAAGAATTCTCCAATGGGTAGGGGTGAGTCAACATGATGGTCCAATGGTGGGGAAATCCTACTAATGTGGTCAGCTACAACATTCTCCACCCCTCTCTTATCTCTAATATCAAGGTCAAACTCTTGGAGGAGGAGCATCCACCGAATGAGTCGGGGCTTGGCTTCAGGTTTCTTTAGGAGGAAACGAAGGGAAGCATGGTAATAAAACACAATCACTTTTGACCCAAGAAGATATGAATGGAATTTTTCCAAGGAAAACAAAATATAAAGGAGTTCTTTTTATGTGGTTGTGTAGTTTACCTGGACAGGGTCAAGGGTACGCGAGGCATACACAATGACATAAGGAGCCTTTTCAACCCTTTGTGATAAAACTTCCCCAACTGCAAAGTTAGAGGCATCACACATAAGCTCTAAGGGGAGATCCCACCTAGGTGGATGGATTATGGGAGGTGATGTGAGACTCTTTTTTAGTGAATTGAATGCATCCTCACAATTTTTATCAAAAAAAAATTCAGAATCCTTTTGTAACAACCGAAATAAGGGAAGTGTGATCTTACTATATTCTTTAATGAATCGGCGATAAAAACTAGCATGACCCAAGAAAGACCACACCTCACGAACACATTTTGGATATGGAAGGTATGAAATTAATTCAATTTTAGATTTATCAACTTGAATTACCTTATTTGAAATTATATGCCCAAGAACTATCCCCTGCTCAACCATGAAATGCCATTTTTCATAATTTAAAACAAGATCTTTTTCAATGCAGCAGTGGAGGACAAAACCTAGGTTTTCCAAACAATCATCAAAAGAAGAACCATAAACCGTGAAATCATCCATAAAGACTTCCATACAACTCTCAAGGTACTCAGAAAAAATACTCAACATAAATCGTTGAAAAGTAACAGGAGCATTACATAGACCGAATAGAATCCTTCTGTATGAAAATGTGCCAAATGGATAGGTAAATGTTGTCTTTTCTTGATCCTCAGGGGCTATATGGATTTGTAAATAACCTGAATAGCCATCAAGGAAAGAATAATGGGACTTACCAGCCAATCTTTCTAACATTTGGTCAATGAAAGGTAAAGGAAAGTGGTCCTTCCGCGTGGCTTGATTCAGTCGACAGTAGTCAATACAGACTCGCCAACTATTTTGCACACGTGTTGGAACCAATTCATTCCTTTCATTTGACACAACTGTTATTCCTGTTTTTTCAGGCACAATTTGCACTGGGCTAACCCATTTACTATCAGATATAGGATAAATGATCCCTGCAACAAGTAATTTACTGACTTCCAATTTTACCACATCAAGGAGAGTGTGATTCAACCAGCGTTGAGATTGTCTTACGGGCTTAGCCTCATCATCCAAAAGTATATGGTGCATACAAATAAATGGGCTAATCCCGGGAATATCAGCCAATGTCCATCCTATTGCCTTTTTACACTCTCTCAAAAGTTTGAACAGTTTCAATTCCTGTTGTGGAGAGAGGTTATTGGAAATAATGACGGGCAATTGGTCAATACCCTAAAGATATGCATATTTTAAATTAGAAGTAAGTTGTTTAAGTTCAAACACCAGTTGTTTCTGGATTGAGGGAGGGGATTTAGGGGGAGTGAGGTCCATGGAACTATCTATCTGCTCATGTTTATTCTCAAAGGAAATAGAATCTATTGAAATGAGATTTGCAGAATCATCGATAGTCATGGGTACCTCAGAATAAACACACTCATCAATTAAAGCACAAAATTTACATTTTTCTGAACCCACACAACATTCAAAAGAAGAACCAAAACTCAAATCATCCATGGGTGAAGAAAACAAAAAAGAATCAGAGTTTGGGTTGAGGAGATAATTGTGTGTGTGTGCATCGTTTGAAAGCACTTCCATCGAATAGACAGGAAGAGTGTAGTGCTCTTCAACAGGGTGTTTCATATCCTCAAGGATGTTAAAACTTACCTTTTCTCCTCCGAATTCCATGGACAGCGCACCATTGTGAACATTGATGATCGTCTTTGCTGTTTTTAGGAATGGCCTCCCAAGTATGATAGGGGCATGTCCTTGGGTTCGGGTATCTTCCATCTCAAGAATGTAGAAATCAGCGGGGAAGATGAGATTCTTCACTCTAACAAGGACATTCTCAATCACTCCTTTTGGATGTGTTGTACTCCGGTTGGAAAGTTTCACAACAATTACTGTTGGTTGAATCTCTCCAACCTGTAGAGAAGTATACACGGAGTGAGGCATTACATTAATGGAAGCACCTAAATCTAGTATAGCATCAGAAAAGAAGGTCTCCCCTATGGTACAAGGTATGGGGAATGTGCCGGGATCCTTTCATTTGGATGGCATTACTGGTTGAATCAAGACTGAGACATTCCTTCCCAGGTTGACTCTCTCATTCCCCTTTAGCCTTCGTCGATGGGTGCAAAGCTCTTTAAGAAATTTGGCATAACAGGGAATTTTCTTGACTGCATCCAACAATGGAATATTAACTTGAAATTTTTTAAATGTATCCATTATTTCATTGTCAATCTCATTATCAAAGTTTTTCTTAGATTTAGAGAGTCTTTGAGGGAAAGGAAGAGGAATGTATTGTTCTATTAAATCATCAATTACTATTCGATTACCATTTTTGTCTTGTTTTTCTTTACATGATGTTTTTGAGGGTTGGGAAAGAGAGTTTTCATGAGGGGGACATACCTGCTGTTCAGAATCAGTAGAAGGAGAAACTTCTTTACCACTACGAAGTGTAACTGGACATACATTACCTTTGTCCTTTGGATTGGAAATGGGTTGGGATGGTAGTTGTACAGAACCTTGCATCTTAAGCTCACCGATGGTGTTTTCCAATTTCCCCACTTGGGTTCGTAGCTCTTGAATAGCTGATTGTGTGGTCTATTGGAACTGTAGGTTCTGGTTTGCCATTTGTTTCACCATGTCCTCGAGGCTTGGTTCAGATTTGGGAGGAGGAGGAGGATTATTGTTTTGAGAAGTTGAAGGATAATAAGGTTTCATACCTTGGCCTTGTTGATACCAATTCTTCTTTGGGTAGCTTGAGTTTCCTCCTTGTCAGTATTGTGGTGGTGCTTGCCACCCTGGATTTGGATTTGGCCTGAATTTTTCTTGATTGAAGGGAGGCGCTTGTTGGAATGGATGCCCTGGGAACACAGCTGCACAGGATTCAAATGAATCTTGAAGTTGTGGGCACTGGTCAGAAAAATGAGTGTTATCAGAACAAATCCCACAATGTAATGGAATTGAAGTAGAGAGTGAGTTACCTTGTGCTTGAGATAATTGCCTTTGAAGGGTATGCATCTCATCAAGTTTAGTATCTACCTTTTGTTCTCGGCCTGAATGACTTACCTCATAAACTCCTCGGGTTGGTGCAATAGCCCGTGTACCAAATTGTTGTGCATTTTGAGCCATGTTGGCTATAAAGTCACGAGAAACAGAAGGAGTTTTGTCAACTAGGGCACCACCAGCTGCAACATAAATCATTCCACGATCCATGGGGATAAGTCCCTCATAGAAGTATTGAATTAAAAGTTGTTCACTAATCTAGTGGTGGGGGTAGCTTGAGCAAAGTCTTTTGAATCTCTCCCAGTATTCATGAAGGGTCTCTCCTTGTGATTGCCTAATTCCACATATTTCTTTCCTAATTGAATCAGTTTGGGAGGCAGGGAAGAACTTCTCTATAAAAAGTCTTTTTAGGTCATTCCATCCCACAATTGTGGAAAGCAAATAGTATAGCCAATATTTGGCTACACTATCAAGGGAGAAAGAGAAGGCCCTAAACTTAATGAGGTCCTCAGACACATTTTGGGGTTTCATGGTGGAGCACACTGTGTGAAACTCCTTTAGATGTTTGTGAGGGTCCTCACCGGGAAGACCATGGAATTTTGGAAGAAGGTTGATGAGACCTGATCTAAGCTCAAAGTTGGCTGCTTCCTCGGGATATTGGATGTACGCAGGTTGATACTCCACATCAGGGGTAGTAAGTTCTTTTAAAGTTTGATTATTTGCAGCCATATTTTCTTTGGTTTGATTGGGTTCAATGTTGGGTTGGTTTAGAAACACTTGAGGTTTCACAAGGGGTTCCTCAATGTTACTTTATTGACCTTCTGTAAATGCCTTGATTTGTGTGTGAAGTGACTTTTCAATTTCAGGGTCAAATTCAAGTAGTGTTTCTTTACTAGATCTTGTCATGCAACAATGATGTCTAGTTTGATTGATTGATTTTTTTGTTGTGTTTTTTTGATTAGAGATGGATAAAAAAACATAAGAAGGTTGAAAGAAGAATAGAATGTTATAATATAGAATTAGAGAGGGAGATGGAGAAGAAGAGAGAGAGAGAGAGAGAGAGAGAGAGAAAGAACACACCAAAAACAACAAAAAATAAAGACAAAACCCAAAAAAACAATCAAATAGGGGTGGGGTATTTAGAGGAGTACTAATAAAGAAGTAAAATAACCTAATAAAAGTAAATAAAGAAAAAAAAATGATCTTGGCTCCCCGACAACGGTGCCAAAATTTGATCGCGTTGTCGAGCGCGTCAAATTAGTTGTTTAATTTTGACTAGAATTTCTGCAGTATGTGAAGAAGCATTAGGCAAAGAAATGCTATGGGTGGTGTCATCCAAGGGAATTTGAAATCACATCATGCAAGCCCAGAGGGCCACACGAGAGGAGGAATTTCCAAGCAGATGGGTCCACAGGAAGGGTCCTTGTAGGTCTCGGGTGCTCTGCGTAGTGGAAATCAGTTGCGAAGGGGTGTGCTTCATGAAGTGGAGTGCATTGGCCTTAGCATGGGGCAGGGGTGCGAATGGGGGGTGCTTCATGAAGTGGAATAGAATTTGTGGAGCACTGCCTCACGAAGCATGGTGCTGCTCAGCAATGTGCTTCGCGAGGTACAATGATCCTTCCTTGGCATACAGATCACATGTACCAGATGGGTATTTCATGAAGCATGAACGCTCCACAGCTGCCAGGGTCCCCATGGGGATCCTCTTCCTTTGTGAAGGCCCTTGGGCTTCACTAAGGACATCCCTCTTGGAATAGGGGCTCAAAACGAGACAAGGTGAAGGCATCTCACGAAGTAAAATTATCTCGTGAAGCTCATGATTCCCGGGGTGAAGGGTGCTTCGCGATTCGGGAGCTAAGAAGCCAAAAGGTCAGATTGTCCATCTGGAGGGTTCAGGGGGAGCTCAGTATTTATAGGAAAGGGGCGTCGTGATGCAATTCTCATGTGGTGCGAAGGGCCCGCGGTTGCTTCGCGGTGGGTCGTGAACGTCAACCTGGTTCACAGAGGGTTACCGCCTCCTCTGCTTCGCGGAGGGCTCGTGAACGTCAGAGAGTTCATTGAGCGTTACTTCCTCTGTTTCTTCGCGGAGGGCTCACAAACATCAGGGCGTTCACAGAGTGTTACTTCCTCTGGGGCTTTGCGGCGGGCTCCCGAACGTCAAGGCGTTCGCGGAGCATTACCACCTCTGGGGCTTCGCGGCGGCCACGTTGCTCAGGGGCCCTCCGCATATGAGCTTCGCGAGGCAGCACGTGGGCTTCTTTTTCGCCTTCCATTAGCTTCCAATATTTTGGCACCAACAATACCCTCTAGGAAGTATCTATTAGTATGACTTGTTTATCCATTCTAATGGAACTTAAAATTCTTAATCTCACTACTATCATTCATTTATTTCTGTTTACAATTAGGTTAACTCATCTCACTGAGAAACTCAAAGCTAGACCATATCCCTTTTCCTCCATCCTCAAACCAAGTATTTTAAGACAACATGAAAAAAATAATGGACTTAACTTTATCTAAGATGGTGGGATCCCTACCATACATCCTGTAATCTTTAATGATATTGATATATCCATAAAAGGAATTCTACATCAAATAATCATGGTCCTCATCTATTATTTTATCACATATATTTGATTTTTTAACATTAACTTATTAGAAATATATAAATGACTGTTTATAGTTGTTCTTGAGACCATTTTTAAATTATAAAGATGAATTTACTTTTTTAATCGTTATAAAAGAGACATAGTCATGTAAATATACCCAATCTATAGCTAGATTACACCAGAAAATGTCAAATGGACCACTTATCACAAAACTGTTTCCCCATGGGTCATTAAAAACATGGAATGGGTTTTATTTAAAATATTAGAGTCAACATACTCTTAAGAAATAAAACTCTTCCCAGTCAAAAATAAAATGATAATATACTTCTTAGTTCCTTCTAAAGCTTCATTAAATCCATTGTGGAAAAGATGATAATTCATCTTAATGCTCAAAAAATTGAATTTGAACTGTCGATCATACTTATAAATCTCTTATCTAGATACATCGATCATTAAACATAATGAAACTCCATATTATACAACTATTTTTTGGGAGGGAAGCTCAAGTAGAACACAAAACTCATTTTAGGAGTCAGTATCACACAACCCACCCATATCATAAAAAATTTATTCCACAAAAAGAAAACATCATAATAAGAAAATAAATACATAAACAAAGTTGATGGGGACAATGTCATATGAAATCCACCATGAGGATAATAAAAACTAAATGAATTATGAATAAAATATGTAATTAATTTCATATAGGCAACTTTGGTACTACACTATAGAAATAAAACAACCTTGATTTTTTAATAATAAATGAAAGAATTTGTAACATACAATAGATATTCCAAGAAAGGGAAATAAAAAAAAATATAATTACTATAGAAAAAATCCCAATTGTACTCGCACAAGTAGAAGTAAATTAATGGTAAAAATTTAACTATAAAAAATTCAATAGGAATAAGGATAAACTAAGCTACAACTCCCTTAATTGTGTTAAACCTTTTTCAATTGATGATCTATCAATGATATTTTTTCACTATAATCACTCTTTTTATAACTTGAAATCCTCTAGCTCTAAACTAGAATAAGAATCCTAAAGACAACCTTGAATATGAATAGAAAAAGGGTATATAAAATACAACAAATATTGATCACTACCTTCAATAATCATGATCTCTGTCATAGATTTACTCACAATGAGTTTTCATTTATATTTATCTTTACAAGAGGAATAATCTTGACCATTTTAAATCCATTTAAACTTCCACAAAAACCATCAGACACATGTTCTGCTGAGATTATTTTGGAATAAACTATATAAAAAAAAGAATTACTTAAAAATGTATGGGTCCCCAAAATATTCCCTAAGTTAAGGTAACTATACTGATTCTTAAGAGTACCAAGAGTCACTATGTAAAGGTATGTGACCCACATCCTAGTTTTGTATGGGGAATGAACATTGTGCTATAAAGGACTGTCGCTCCGTCTATATACCCTTGTAATTGTTATCCTAACTCATATAAGGTTATCTCAACAAAAGACTTAGCTATGTGATGGTTAATATAAAATTTTATAAGGGTTCCATAGATCCCACAAAAGGGTAACAAGACTCCTATAGACTTCATGTTAGGGTCATACAATATCTATGTAAGGGTTAACCACACATTACTATTGATAAATAATGGTAAAATTATCCCCATTAAATGTTTAGATTACCCCAATTTGAAGGTAACCCATATACTTAAATCATATATAAGGGTATGAAAAAAAACTATGTAATGGTCAACCTTACAAACTTAGTGAAACACACTTGTAAGAAACCACTTATATAATGGTAAAAAACCTCACATAATTATAAAAAATAAACAAGATCAAAGGATGAAAAAAAGAAATACTATAAAAACAATTTTTAATGAAACATTAAATAACATGAAACATTATATTATTCATGTAATCAAAAAATAAATAAGAAAAAAAATCTGAATTTGTTACATTAAAATTACAAATTTAACGACATCTGTGTATTGGTTAACTTTCATCAGCATTACTAGTTTTTGTAGGTTATTCATATCACCTAATTATCTCAACCAACATGAACATTTTATAAATTTTAGTTTAGATCCATAGATCCAACAACCCTCCAAATAGCACATAGTCGTTTCTAAGGATGATGTCAATCCTATCACTTTCATGTTGTTTCCAAACCAAGATCCGACCTAAAACTACTACTAGATATTCATGTTTATTAATTTATAGCATTTATTATTGCTAAAAATATTGATAACACTCTTATTATTATTATCTCGTATTGAAGTGATGATAACGATTACTCCTTAGAAACTCTTTATTTTGCGTGAGAATGTGTTCCCTTTATCATTGTTTGTTATCACTAATAAAGGCAACCATGAATAATTTAATTTATATATACATTTTTGAAATATTTTTAAATATGATTTAAATAACAATATGTTATTATAATTAAATATATATAATATATAAATTTATACATATAAATAAAATTTCATGTAATCAGAAATTTATGTATTTAATATTTATATATTCTAAAATAATATATATAATAATTATGAAAATGAATATATAAATACACTATTTTTTCTTGTTTAAATTTATAAAATTGTTTTCTTATAATATAATTTTTAATATAAATATTTATTTATACTTATATCTTTGTGGATTTATATAAATGATATATATATTTATTTAAAATTATAAATATATTTATGTACATTAATATACATCATATATATATAAAGGTAACCTTTTAAATATATTTTCTATTTACATATTTATATAATCTTAAAAAGTTATTATATGGCAATAAATTTATATATTTTTTCTATAAATACAATTTATATATTTTTTAATCATGTATACATTTGTTTATTTTGATTCCATTATATAAAATAATATATGAAATTATAATTACTATCACACACAAATATATTATAGTTAATCATCATATAAACAATATAAATTTATAATTACATACATTAATTTCATATATAACTTTATATATTTTTATTTATATTCTATAATTTATAATATGATTATATATATAGACACCATACACATGTATTTATATGTGTTTATGGTTCCATATATTTATTTATATTATTATATATTATAAATTACAATATATATATATATAAACATATTAATATATTTTACAATATTACATGTATAATAATAAATATATTTTATACTAAAATAAAAAATTATTATCAATTTTTTTTATTTATATAATAAAAAATATATTATATTAAACAATAAAAATGTGTAACAATGTATTTATTTATATTCAAAAATTTACATTTAAATATAATATATTAAATTTTATGTTCATAATTTTTGAAAATATATTAATAAACACAGATTTTTAATTAATTCTATATTGATATATGTTAATAATGAAATAAAGTTTAATTAATATAATTTTTTTGGTGTCATGCTGGTGTGATATGGATTGAACTCATAGTATAACAAAAGAATATAATGGGAGGAAAATATGGTTAGTATGTATATGTATATATATCAAATACATATCTGTATGTATGTATGTATTTATGTATGTATGTTTTTATATGTACATATGTATGTATAAGCATGTATTGGTATGTTTGTGGGATTGTGTGTACATATATGTATGTATGTATGTATGTATGTATTTTAGTGTTTATGTGTGTGAGTGTGTGATTGTATATTTGTATAATAACCAGACGACATCATGGGCGATGGAGTGATATTTCAACCAAGGAATATGACAATCAGACCATATCATTCATACAATACCTATCCACTACACTTCCAGTGTGTGGAAGTTCAAATTAATATTAACTTGAATAAATTATATTTGGTAGTTAAAAATATAGATAAAAAATTGAAAGGGGAATTTGAAGTGCTCATTGGATTGTGATATTATTTGTTTTCAATGATAATTTTAATATATTTTTTGATGATCTTGGGTGATGATGTGAGATTCCACTAAAGGAACACAAGAATCATCACACACTTTTTGTATTAGACTTTCACACACCTATGTTTAAAATGTTTTCTGCTTTGGAATCTAACCTCATGTTTTTTTCTTCCTATGGTATCTCACTAACAACAAGAGGAGGCCTCATGAATGGGGAGAGTTACCTTATGATATATTTGATTCATCTAGAACTCCCCTCACCCCATGATGGATTTAGGATGTGGAACCTATAGAGTGGCCCCTTTTAGGACCATATGCGACACATATCAATAGAAGTAGGGTTGTTAATCCCTTTTCAAAAACCACAGAGAGTACTAGACAATGTAAGGTCCAAAAATCAACCCCTCAATGTTACTCAATTACTTTCAAGATACATAAAACAAAATGATATTTTTTATGAAATATATTTAATTTAAAACCATTCGATTTCCATGATGTCTTACGTTAGACACTACATTGGCTTAGCTTGCGTTACACACAACACTGATTTTCTATAAATCATCATTTTATTGTTATTTAAATAAGATATTTACCTAGATATTAAATTAGTGTCTATGAATAGTATTAACTATCTTATGGAAGTATATAGTTTATAAGACAATTTCATTGGTTACCAATTAATTAGAAATGAAAATATATACCAATTGACTCTAATGAAAAATATTTCTATTATCATGATCCTAATGTCATTTTGTCTTAAAAAATTAAATAAATTAAAATTAGTGAATGATATTTAGTAAATATATATGTTACATATTCAATAAAAAATTTTATATTCATCAAATATATTTTATAGGCGTAAGATTAGAACCAACCAAATCTAATGCTTAAAAACTGTATTTCTCAACTGGGTAATTTAATCACCTTTTAATTGTGAACCCATTTAAATCCAATTTTCATATGTTAATATATTAAATTTTAAAAAATAAGCTTCTTCTTTTAAAGAGTAATATAAAAATTCACATTTCTTTAATTTCTAGTATTTTTCTGATAACTTTAAAGTTTTGACAAAAAGTTAAAAAATTCAAAATTTTAATTGACAAAAATGTTTCTCGTTGAAATATTTTATAGTGTAAGTTTATATTTTTTATTGTTTTTAATGTATAATTTGATAAATTTTGTATCATTTATCCTATTATAGGTCTTTTTCATTAATTTTAAATTGAATTTATATATATAAACTTTTCTATCTTTTCTATATTTTGACTTTAATAACCAATTTTCTCACCCCATCAATGGGATTGATTTTAAATTAATTACTACCACTTCTATGTTTTGAAATTATAAAAATGGATTCCATAAATTCATTTAATGGGTAGTAATTATATAAATAGGTTTGTTTCAGGTTCTGGCACAATGAATAGTAACTTTAGTAATTTTTTTATGAACACATTAAAAGGTAAATCAGGTAATTAAGGTTAAAAATTAATATTAGAAATAAAAACAAGTTACTCTTACAAATGTTATAATTTAATTGTATTAGTTATTTTCAACCAAATGCATCCTTGGGAAAATATTATAACCCTTTAACCAACTTGGATGAGAGTAATACATTTATTAGATTTTATTTAATGAAAATTTAATGATGTTATAATCCTATTTCCAATAACTATATCATTTTTTATAAAAGGTTATTCAGTAGAAAACTTTTACTGAAAAGAGTGATTTGAAATATTTTTTTTATTTTACACGGTAATTTAATTTGAATTTTTAGGTAGTGAATAAAAAAAATAAATATTTATACAATGATGTTGTAGTAATAATTTAGTTAATGAAAATTCCAAATAAAGGATATTTAAAATATTAAAATAAATAAAATTGGATATAATTAATATCATCCATGATTTTTTTGGAATACATTACCATATTAGGGATGTGTTAATATTGTTTGTTTAAAGATATCAAGTTGTTAAAATATTTTAAAAAATTAAAATAATGAATAGTGTCAAAATTGCCACTAATTATATTTTATGAATGTAGTATTTTATTAAATTATTTAAAAATAATAAGATTATTAAATAATGACAAGGAGATGATATATGCTCTAAAATATCATAAATTCATCATTTATGGTTCAATTGACTCTTCATATGTAAAAATTACTAGCTCTTAACAATAAAAACATTATTATCAAAGTCAAATTAAAATAGGATAACTACGAGTCAATAAAAAGGATAGGGTTTAAAATTACATCAAAGACTATCTAAAAATTATTATATGATGAGATTAAAAACACATCTCTTCTTATCATGAAATAAATTTCATTATGTCGAGACTTAGATTGAGTTTTAATTCATTATAATTTAATATTTTTGGAGATTCCAAAAGTTCCCTTCACCATCATTATAAAAGGACACCTCAACCCTCACCACATTCCATCACATTGAGCCTTCTAGCTCTACAATCCTCTCAAAAATTATCCTCCACACTTCCCTAGACAAATTCTAGAGGTGATGGTATTCCTAAAGGTCCATCTCCATAGTCTTTTAGGGGATATCAAAAGGAGTCATTACAAAGAATAGATAATCTCACTAACTGATAAGCCTCTTTTTCTAGTACATTATACCTCCTCTAAATCTATTATATATGTCAAAAAAATATTTATTTCATTATAGTCAATATTTTATGATTTTATTATGATTTTTAAAACACCACTATTATTCCCCTTTCCCATCAAAAAAAATTAATGTATCACTCGTGCGTACGTATGACTATCCATCTCTACATTGAGATAAAATTCATTTTCCATCAACGTTATTGAAAACAGAGAATTATGATGGTTTTTTTTGTTTATCTGTGATATTTATGATATAATAATACATCTATAATGATAATATAATGTATCAATTTTAGCATCTACTCACTACTGGAAAACATACTTTTCCCAAAACTTGTATACCAATGGTTCTTTTGAACCGTTGGTATAGGTGATCTTTACCAACGATTTACATAAACCGTTGGTAAAGATGTTTTTTGAGGGAGTTTTCCCGACGATTACATCAAACCATTGGGAAAACAATGATATCCCAACGGTTTTTAATAACTGTTGGAAAAAAGATGCCCCAAATTTGAAAAACAGTAGGCAACCCCCCTGATTCCAGAAGCATTGTGCGGCTCTCCAGAAGCGATTCATGACTCCGAGAAGCCCTTGAGAATCCCCATCATAGGTTCACCTCTTCCATCAGATTAGCTGCCAGGTTAGACTCATTCTTCCTCTTCTCAAGGATATCCTTCCAACTCTTCTCAAGGATATCCTTCTTTTCTCAAGGATGTCGTTATTCCCTATTTCTAGGGTTTTTGGAAAATTTTATGATTCACTAACCCAAGAATTGTGTACTCAAATTACTAAGTCCACGAATCGTGTACTCAAATCACTACATCGGTGTACACATTTTCCAATTAATTTTTTCATTACACATATACATTTATATGGGCATGGTGTATCTTTCTTGTGTTCTAATATAAAAGATTCATAGTTTTTTTAATGTCAATACTTAAAATATTACAGCTTCATGTATATGAACTCATATAAAATTGTTTTTAATATTTACTCCAAGTATTTGATGAAAATCACTCGTTTCATTAAGATCATGTCAGACATGAATATCTTATTCATCTTAATTTTTTTACAGTATGTGTATTACATAACAAGTATGATCATGTTTCTATCAAAATATATATATATATATAAAAGGACACACTGTTCACGTATCCTTTATACCATAGTTATTTATGGTGCATGGCGCACAATGGTGATAGGGGCCCCCAGTGAAAAAGCGCACTGCGCGGCACAAGGTGTGTGGAATTATTAACTTATGGCACATATAAAGAAAACAAATATAGCCTAAAAAAATAATAAAAAAAATGAATTCCAAAAATATTTCAAACAAACAATTAAATATTTTAAACTATATATCTCAAAAAAACAATAAACAAAAAAAATGTAGAAAAAAAATTAAAGTTCCCCTTGACAGGAAAAGAGGCGGACAACATTAACTCAAAAAAAAAAAGTGAAAACATAAATAAAATTTAATGGTAAAAATTACTACTTAGGGTTCGGTTTTCACACAAGGTGTTCATGCATACGCCTACCCTGGATGTGGAGGGTCATATCTTCGTCGTCGGTCGGTATGGAAGTAGCTATCGAGGGAGATGACTAGGTCGCACCGCTCGACTTGGTCTGGCAGGGCCTGGGTTGCGGCTGTCGCTGGAAGAGGATAGTGTTTCGTGACAGTGGAAGTCATCATTTGAGGTATTTTTGAGGTATTTGTTAATCGCAAACAAGTTGGCACAGTTGCACGTGCCATACCACTACGTGCCATTATGCACAATAGCACGCACCACTGAGTATCTTTTCAGATGAGCCATTGTGAACCCATTGCGTGGCGCTCGGCTTCCGGGCACACGCCATGGCGCGATGGCGCGCGATGGCACACACCATTAATTACTATGCTTTGCACAATATAACATATGGAGTATCTTCTTGGACTTTTCAAAATAGTATGTGGTCCCTAATTACTCTTCATAGAAGAAATAAGAAATATTTAACCGTACAATCCAATGTTCTTTATGAATAAAATATATACAAAGGGAACTCTCGGTGGTACCTCTCCTTTTCCCATGTAGTACTTCTTCCTTTCTCATGAAACTAATTCACAGAATGTCAAATTTTCAATATTAATGAATATTAGTTCTCCTAACATAACCATTAATCATTTTTCCTTCCCATCATACATGAGTTATCCAATCACCATTTTAAAACACAATGACCATTTTCATTTATTTGGGGTTCCTCAAAATTCTTGGGAAAATCAGAAAATTACACATGTATTGAATCGTGTTTCTCATATGGTTTCATGGATACAAGTGCATCTCGAAAATCATGACTGCGTGATTCAAATATCAAGAGGACCATGGGAGTATTATTCTTCACCCAAATGAAGTTGTTTTATGAAACTATGTGTTTTTGTTTTCACTTTTGATTTGGTTGAAAGGGGAGATTTGTGGTCATTAATCATGGTTGTGGGTGGTCATTTAGGATGTAAGATAGTATGACTTCCTGTTACTTGATATATCCAATATTATTATTGATTTATGTTCAATTTGATTATCTTTGACAAGTGATGTTGTTTAATAAGTTGTTATTAATGGTTGTAATAATGACGATATGGTATAAGGGTTCACATGGTGTGTATAACGGTTGACATGGTGTCTATGATAATCTAGTGTCCTGAGAATGCACATGGGAATGTACACACAGTACATGACTTGGTTAGCCATGTAAATATACATGTCCAATCCCTTATGGTGAAAACTATGTTGGGCCAAATGAGGTTCTAAAAACATCCCATTTACACATGAAAATTTCCCTCTTTCCTAGACCTAGGACAACCCCCCTCCTTCTTGGACCCTGGACAGCCCCCTCACCCTCCTCCCTGGACCTCGGACATCCCCCCACACTCCTTCCAGGACCCCAGACAGCCCCCACCCACCTTTCTAGACCCAGAACAACCCCCCTCCTTGGAACCTGGACAACCCCTCCTCCTCCCTGGACCCTGAACATCCCACCACCCTCCTCCCTGGACCCCAAACATCCCAAAAATAATTATTTCTATGTGAGATAAAACAAAATAGAACTTGAAGGTCCCGCTCTAAGGAGTGGCAATCTGGGTTCGGGTCACTAATGAGTGGCATCCTGGTTTGGGATGAAACAATTCCTGGTTATCCTTTTTATAAGTGTTTCTAATCAAGCCCATACCCATAGCTATTGGAGGTCCCTCTCCAAAATCAATTGGGACATGATTCAATGAATACACCCTAGAAACCTGTATCTTATTTTCGTGTATACACTATATTTTGTTGTATTTCTTAATATGATTCTCATATAGAGTAATGTGTGAGTTATGATTTTTTTAAGTGAACAATTGTAATTTACCTAAATATTTTTTTGATTGAACTTCAATATTATTGAATTGATTTTAAATGAGTTATTTCAATTTTTTTTACAGAATGGATAGAAGTTGGATGTACAAAACTGATTGGATTTTAACCAATTTTTAAAATAATTTGAACAACATTCTAGATTTTTCATTTGACCAGGCTTCTGATAGTGGTCGCATACACTGCCCATGTTCTAATTGTGTTGGAAGACCATGGTTGAGTCATAATGCAGTTAGCTATCATATAACCAAATATGGTTTCCAAACAAACTATTTTGTCTTGTATCACAATGGAGATAAAATGGAATCTCAAAATGTTGATGATCCAAATGATAGGACTAAATTGAAGAGTTTGATATATGATCAGTTTCCATTTATTTTGCATCATGAGAAAGAAAGGATGTCTAGACAACAATATTTTGATACAAGAACACATGATGCATCTAATGAAAATGATGATGTTGATAGGTAGATACAATTGAATGATACCTTGATGACTCCAGTATATCGACAAAGTGGTAAAATGAAAATTTTGAATTTTTAATCCTATTGTTTCATGGGAAAACTATGTATGAGATTTAGAATACTACAATTGATTACATTCTTAACTTATTGAATGACTTACTTCTAGATGATTCAGATATTCTCTCAAACCACTATATGGCATGGAAGTTAGTTGATGAACTTGATTTCTCAAAAAAAAAATCCGGCTTTCCTGAATGATTGCAGCTTATTTTTGGAGGAAACTGCTGAAAGAAATGTGTATATCAAATGTGGAACCTCCCGATGGAAGCCAAAAGATGATGGAACACCATCTCATGTGCCAAAAAAAAGTAATGTGGCACTTTCCATTGATCCAAAGATTACAGAACCTTTTCATGTCTGATGAAATATTAGTAAAAATGTGATGCCATGACACCGAGAGATAAAATAATAATGAAGAGTTGGTTCACCCTATAGATGGATTTTTATGGCAGAGATTTGATGCTTGATATCCTGAATTTTCAGCCGACGTGCGTAATGTGAGACTGGGTCTTTTATGTGATGATTTTAATCCATTTGGGTAGATTCTTACTTCTCACAGCACTTGGCCAGTTTTCATACACATTTATAACCTTCCCCAATGGTTGTGTATGAAAAATCCTTACACTTTCTTGAGTATACTGATATCTGGACCTTCTGATCCTGGTAATGATATAGATGTATACATGCAACCTTTAATAAAAGAGTTGAAACTTCTTTGGGATGTGGGTGTGACCAAATATGATGCAAGTTCGAATGACACATTTCAAATGCGTGCTACACATATGTGGACGATCAATGATTTTCCTGCTTATGCAATGATTTCTAGATGGAGCACAAATGGAAAATTGTCATGTCTTATTTGTATGAAGAATACTCGATCGATAAGACTAAAATATTGTCGTAGTTTTAGTTTTATGGGACATCAACAATTATTTCCAATGAACAATCCATATAGAAACAATCGTTGAAGATTTGACAATACCATGGAGACTGACGATCTAGATCAGCGTATGTCAGGAACTGATGTGCTTAATTAATTGAAATATTTCAGTTATTCATTTGGGAAGGATGTAATGAAATCTAGAATGAGGAAAAATAGTTCCAATGATACCTGTTACAATTAGAATAAGATGAGTATATTCTTTGAGTTGTATTGGTCAACCAAATTGTTACGTCATTTCTTAGATATAATGCACATTGAAAAGAATAAATTAGAAATGTTTCTTTTGATTCTTCTAAATGTCAATGGGAAGAAAAAATATGATTTACGATCTTGGAGTGACTTGGTAGATTGGGGGGATCAGACCAGAATTGCATCCTGACTGTATTAGTTAAAATAAATGGAAACTTCCATGTGATTCTTTTGTGATGACACCTGCTGAAAAAAATCAATTTCTGGAAGTGCTAGAGACTATTAAAGTTCCAGATGGACATTCAAGAAATATATCAAAATGGGTCAATAGAAAAAAGTTGAAGTTGAAATCTTTGAAGACTCATGATCATAAAGTCCTTTTTCATGAGTTGATTCCAATAGCAATCCATCATCTCTTGTCCAATAATGTTAGAGTTTCAGTTATTTGGTTGTACTATTTGTTTAGAGATCTTTGTTCTAAGAGGTTATCGAAATCCTTCTTGAAAAAACTATTGGTTGAGACACAATTAATTTTGTGTGAGTTAGAGAAAATATTCCCTCCATCATTTTTAACATGCATGTTGCATCTGACTGTCCATCTTCCGACCAAAATACTTCTTGGAGGACCCGTTGCATTCTGTTGGATGTATCCAACTGAAAGAAACATGATCAAATTGAAATCATATATTCAAAACAGTGATTACCCCGAAGGTTCTATTGTGAACGGTTACCTGGCTCAAGAATGTATGGATTTCTGCTCAATGTATTTGTCTAATCTTACTATGAGAGTAAACAGACCAAATAGAAATGAAGAAGAACAATATGGGCAAGTTGAACCCAGGTTTCCATCACTTCCTCGGATAGGAGGAATTCAGGGATCATATACATTAATGACATTAAGCCTTGAAGAGCGAGATATGGCGCATCGCACAGTGTTGTTCAATTGTGATTTGTTCGATGAGCATATCAAGTAAGTAAATTGTACAAGTATCTATTATCTTATCTCTTGTAATTTTAAATATTGGTTAAACTATTATAATTTTTATCTATAGGTAACACAAACAATTGATATATAGAAATCATCGTTCTTTGTCTTTGAGAAGGAAAGAGACTTTTAATAGTAAATGGTTTTCTACTTGGTTGAAATTGAAGGTAAAAATATTTTTGTAATAACTAAATAAAAATAATTTTTAATTAAGTTTACTATTTGTTTATATTTTAGGTATCGAGGTTTCCTGCAGACACTGTTTCTGAGGAAATAATATCTTTGGCTTTTGGTCATAATACCATGATTCGTGCTTGTAAATCACTTGTGATCAATGGATACAAATTTATTATCACTGAACGAGTTCCTTCTGACATGGATTGGGAAACCAATCCATGTCACCTTCTAAAAAAACTGAATGATCAAGAAACATGTGAACACAATATGATGGTGTTATGATAACTTACACAACAGACTATTATGCCAGTTCATCGGATAATATACCTCGTTTTAAAAATGTATCTTTTTATGGATTCATGGAGAAAATAAGTACTTTGTTTTATTAATCGCATGGTCGAGTCACGATGATGAAATGTCAATGGTTTGATTCAATGACGAGGCAAGGAACCTTTATTGATGATTGTGGATTTCTAGTTATTGACATGACTCGCACTCTTGCCACCGATGAACCATATGTATTGGAATCAGTGGTGAAACAAGTTTTTTATGTCAAAGATCATCGTCATCTTAAATTCGGTGTAATTATTGATGTAAATCCAAGACATGTTTTTGATTATGGTGATGATGAAGTTGACACTATCCCTTCTGTAATTGGAAGCAATCCGTTTTTTACTTATGATGAATCCAATATCTCAATTGTCAGAGTTGATTGTGAACCCGATGTTGAGGTGGGAAATATATAGAATCATACAGTCATGTTCTCACCTACATGTTTCAACTACATCATTCTGAGTGTGTATCCAAGTACTTACCTTCAAACCACCATAAATCTTCTATTTATTTATGTTTTTTTTATCAGAATGGGTTTTCTATATTTTGTTTTTTGGGGTACACATTAGTTATCTATTTATAATTACTTCCAAATTTGTTTTCATTGCAGGAAATGACACCAATTGAAGAGAGGCGATGGAAAAAGATGAAAAAAATAATCTTCTCTTAACACAGATGGTAATTCCTCCACTCATCACTGTTGTGAGTATTTTATTTCAAATATATATCTTTCAATAACTTATATTATCATGTGTTTACTTTTGTGTTAAACTTTTTTCATGATCCACCCCCTAGATGAGAGATATCCAATGGGGAGCCTGATATTGCTCCCAGTACATAGGCTGGTGGTAGGAGGGGGGTGGTGTCAGAGTAAGATGACCATCTGGTGGTCCCGGTACTGAGACTGGTGGTACGAGGGCTCGTGGTGAGAGAGTTGGACGATCCACTGGTCGTACCCAATTGGATTATTCCCAACCCCAAACGTAACTTCTATGAACCATTCTAATCCTGGTGTGTCTTTAGGGACACATGAGATATTTAGACCTTCGATGTTTACACTACCAGTTGGCCAGACGTCCGTTCCATCATCTTTTGCTTCTGGTTCATTATCTCTAGGCCATTCTATTCCACCTTCTTCAACTCCTGCTCCGACACAGTATGTGGCTGAGGAGCGTACACTGAGGGACACTCCACATGCAGAGGATATTCCTTCAGCTTCTACACATCCAGTGACACCCATTGATCCGACTACCACATGTATATTTATATAACTCTAACAAATTTTATACCAAAATTTATTTTTATTATATATTGTACTGATATTTTTTTCTTTGATAACATATTCATCTACAGATAGGAGGCAGGGGAGGGGGCGTACTCTCTTGTGTGCGGTATGGAACTACCAGACATAGTTGATGGTTGAATACAATGATGATGGATAAATGATTGATAAATCTGGGCAGGAATGCCAGGGTTTTTTGGCGACGCTAGCCAAAGACTCCGACATCATTCCGGTCAGCCCTCTCTCTTGGAGACATCTTCCACACAATGTCAAGGATAATGCATGGGCACAAATATGGGAAAAAATCTATTGGATTTAATGTAGTATTTTTTGTATTTATATTAATTAATCTATTGGGTGTTAGCTTCGGTATAACTCCCCTGATGGCGAAGGTGCATGACCAGCGCGTTTAAAGGAGCTAGGAGAGATTTAGAGAGCTTATAAGAATGAGTTGTATGTTGGCTGGTGTGATAGAGTGGGCACGGAGTTAGAGACATTACCTATCGTGGATGAATTCCTGATAGAGAAATATCACCAAATGATTACCCATTGGGCAACTGCCAAATTTAAGGTATTAATCCCATTTGTGGTATTTAAATTACATTTTTCATATTTTTCATTAATATTATCTAATTTATTATTAAAGATTATTTAGGAATATTCTGAAAAAAACAAAAAACATTGATTCAAATCAATACCTCCACACTTTGGGGCGCACAACTATGTCAGATCATGAGATGCAGCTGGTACGATATAGTTGTTTATAATTTTTCTTTAGGACTTTCCCTTTTTATTGTTTCATACTTAAATTATGTGATTTATTGAATATTGAATATATGATTATACTTTCACTTTATATTGTTTCAATGTCATTACAAAAGCATAAATTGAATATTGAAGGACTTATCCCTCGAGAAAAATTGTTTTGCTCGAGTAGAGGTAAAAAATATGGAACTGCGGTTAATGAACCAACATAAGAAAATATTGTGAGGTTTAATTTTTTTATTTCAAAGTTTAATATATATTTTAAAATTTAATAATCTATTAATATTTTTGACATGCTGCTTTAGAGTCCCCTGATGTGCATGATCCTGACAGTTTAGGGCAACATGATCATTTATATCAGGTTTTGGGAGAGGAGCACTCTAGTCGAGTATGCTACCGAACTGGTAAGAATATACTCTCAAAATGGTATTGGTCCTCTCCAGGTATCCATTCTAGTACCACCGAGTTTGAATTGGTCACGGAGCATGCAAGACAGTCTGATAAAAGGGTCACAGAGTTGGAAGTTCAAGTTCAAACTAGGGACAAAGAATTTATGAGACTGATGAAAGCATTATCTTCATCACATCCACCAGAGGCCAGTGCGGCTTGTCAAACATTTATATCGTCGATGGGTGCATTATCCAATGCACTAGGCAGAAGTTCTAGATGAGGTCGATATGATGAAATTCCTGGTGATGACGAGGATGTTGAAGAGGACGAGGGCGAGGATTAGGATGAGGACGAGGGAAAGGATGGGGCCAAGGGCGAGGGTGGGGCCGACGATGAGCATGGGGATGATGACGAGGAAGACGACGAGGATAGAGATGGCGGCAAGGATGAGGCCGATGATGAATGTGGTGATGGTGATGGGATCAGGGGTAGATTGATCCATTACATTTTTGAATTCTTTATAACTCTTTATTTTTGAACTTGGTTTTTCACTTTGGTATGGATATTTTTGAATTCAATATAACTATTTATTTTCGACCAAATATGGAATCATAATGATGTTATAATGGTTTGGAGGTGAGTGATTATATATGAGATTTTATGGGTTTTTGTGTTCATTCCCTTTAATTTATTAGTTCATAAAACATAAGTTGGTGCTGTATATATTATGTAATTGGATTTGGTAAAGTAAAATACTGGTCTCGGATTTCCGAGTTGGTTATTTGGATGGTATTCTCTATCAAAAGTGGGTATATATCTATTGAATATGGGTGTATTTTCTAATTGACTATTGTATTTATTAAACTGACCATGAAATAAACATTTCCCACAATACAGAATCACCAAAAAAATCATAGATAGACACTACGCACCACAAGACACCCATGGGAGACACCCCTTGAGGTGGAGTCCCTCTCATAGCCTCTTTAATTTAAGAATGATTTACATTGAATTTAGATTCTTTCTTAATTCTGCTTAATTATATTGAATTTAATATATTGAGTTAGTTTTCTTTAATATAATTGTTTCATTTGATAAATAAAGTCATGTTTTTATAATAAAACCCCTCTAACGGAGGTGTGCTGTCTACGAAAACTCAGAGTGATAGTTTAAGGTGTGATAATTTGACTCTCAATCCGTAGTTTCAACTACCTAGTACCACTTTTAAAAACAAAGAATATAAAATATATATCTTTATCATATCACAATCCCGAATCAAGAGTCTGTTTTTTATAACATATGATCAGTTTCTATAATGTGAAGGACAACTACATAGGATTTATTTGGAATCCTGGCAGGAAGATGCTGCCTCGCAGATGTCGCTGGACTGGCCCAACACACCGCGGTCACGCCGTGGTCATGCCGCTATCACGCTGGGGTCACGCCGCAGTAATGCCGTGATTTGGCCCGGATCCAGGATGACACTCTACTGCGGTTCTCAGTCCTATTAGAATTCGATGTATGATACCTAGATAGAGTTTTAGGTACATTAACCACCCTCCACCCTGGACCCCGGACAGCCCCCTGAACCTCCTCCCTGGACCCCGGACAGCCCCCTCCTCCCTGGACCCCCAGACAGCCCCCCAGACAGCCCCCCACCATCCTCCCTAGACCCTGTACAACCCCCCGGAAATCCCCCAACCCTCCTCCCAGGACCCCGGATCCCAATCTATGCTCTCTTAAAGATTTACCCTAAATCCAAATGGAAAAGAGTTTTTTAGAGCTTCGGAAGAAGATTAGAGAAGAGTGAAAATCCTAATCGAAAAGAGGAAGCAAGGAGAGGATTAGACTCACCCGAATCTTCAATCCATACTTGACGACACTCAAAACGCCCAATTGACGTGTAAGAGTCAAATCTGCCTCAATCTGAGGCGCGGTGTGGCCGAAACCACTCAAATTTTCTCTAAAGTACTTTTTCAATGACATCAAAATGACTTGAAATCACAAAAAAACACCCTAATTATTATTCGTGAGGTGTACGAGGAAACGACATGTCATTCAGACGTGCGGTTTGCACGACACAGCTTAATATGTGTTTTTAGGTGTTTGACGCGCTTGAAAAGTTTGTGTGGGGTTGTCGAAACCTTCCGAACGACCTCATAATTCCATGAAATTGGACGAAAACAAAGAGTGGGTGAATTGCGAAATGGTCGGCCAGATGGCACGTCAATCGGAGGTGTCGTGTGACCGTGGTTGTCGAAAACGCACTCTATGTGTCGTAAATGGCCAAAACATGTGTTTAACGATCAAATGCATGCCGAACGACATCATAATGACTTGAAATCACACGAAAACACCCTAATTATTATTCATGAGTTATAAGAGGAGATGACACGTCATTCGAATGCGCGGTTTTCATGGCACGACTGAATATGGGTTTTTAGGGTGTTCGGTGCGCTCGAAAAGCGTGTGTGGGATGGTCAAAACTGAATGAACGACCTCAGAATTCCATTAAATTAGACGAAAACAAATGTGGGTGAATTGTGAAAAGGTCGGCCGTATAGAATGTCAATCGGAGGTGTCGTTGACCGCGGTGGCTGAAAACGCACTCCGCATGTCGTAAATGGCCAAAACATGCGTTTAACGTTCAAATGCATGCCAAACGAAATCAGAATGACTTGAAATCACACGAAAACACCCTAATTATTATTTGTGAGGTGTAAGAGGATATGGAACGTCATTTTGATGTGCGGTTTGTGTGGCACATCTGAATACATGTTTTTTAGGTGTTCGGCGCGCTTGAAAAGCGTGTGTGGAGTGGTCAAAACTAGCTGAACGACCTCAGAATGCCATGAAATCGGACGACAACAAATTGTGGGTGAGTTTTGAAATGGCTGGCTAGAAGAAAGGTCAATCGGAGGTGTTGGGTGACCGCGGTGGCCGAAAACGCACTCCGCGTGTCGTAAATGACCAAAACATGCGTTTAACGGTCAAATGCATGCCGAACGACATCTGAATGACTTGAAATCACACAAAAACACCGTAATGATTTTTTTGAGCACTACGAGGAGACAAGACGTCATTCAGACATGCGGTTAGCATGGCACGACTGAACATGTGTTTTTTAGGTGTTTGGTGCGCTTCAAAAGCGTGCATGGGGTGGTAAAAAACGGCCGAACGACCTCAGAATTCCCTGAAATCGGACGACAAAAAGGGTGGGTGAATTTTAAAATGGTCGGCTAGACGGCACATCAATCGGAGGTGTCTTGTGACCGCGGTGGCCGAAAACATACTCTGTGTGTCGTAAATGGACAAAACATGCGTTTAATGGTCAAATGCATGCCGAACGACATTAGAATGACTTTACATCGTTTGAAAACACCCTAATTACTATTCAGGAGGTGTATGAGGAGACGACACGTCATTCAGATGTGCGGTTTGCGCGGCACGGCTGAATATGTGTTTTTAGGTGTTCGTTGCGCTTGAAAAGCGTGCGTGGGGTGGACGAAATCGGCTAAGTGACCTCAGAATACCATGAAATTGGACGAAAACAAAGGGTGGGTGAATTGTGAAATTGTCGGCCAAACGACACATCAATCGGAGGTGTTTTGTGACCGAAGTGGCAGAAAACGCACTCTGAGTGTCGTAAATGGCCAAAACATGCATTTAACGGTCAAATTAATGACGAATGACATCAGAATGACTTGAAATCACACAAAAACACCCTAATTATTATTCGTGAGTTTTATGAGGAGACGACATGTCATTCAGAAAGCAGTATGCACATCACGGTTGAATATGTGTTTTTTAGGTGTTCAACGTGCTTGAAAAGCGTGTGTGGGGTGGTCGAACTGGCCGAATGACCTCAGAATGCCATGAAATAGGACGAAAACAAAGGGAGGGTGAACTTTGAAATGGTCGGCCAGACAGAACGTCAATCAGAGGTGTCATGTGACCGCGGTGGCCGAAAACGCACTCTGCGTGTCGTAAATGGCCAAAACATGCATTTAATAGTCAAATGCATGCCTAAAGACATTAGAATGACTTTAAATCACACAAAAACACCCTAATTTATATTCGTGAGATTTACGAGGAGAAGACATGTCATTCGGACACACGGTTTGCGCGAAACAGATGAATATGTGTTTTTTAAGTGTTCGGCGCGCTTGAAAAGCGTGCGTGGGGTGGTCGAAACCGGCTGAACGTCCTCGTAATGCCATGAAATCAGACAAAAATAAAGCATGGGTGAATTGTGAAGTGGTCGGCCAGACGACACGTCAATCAGAGGTGTCGTGTGACCGTAGTGGCCGAAAACGCACTCCACGTGTCGTAAATGGCCAAAACATGAATTTTAATGGTCAAATGCATGCCGAATGACATCATAATGACTTGAAATCCCATGAAAACTCCCTAATTATTATTCTTGAGTTGTACAACGAGATGTCACATCATTCGGACACACGGTTTGCGCGGCACAGCTGAATATGTGTTTTTAGGTGTTCGATGCGCTTGAAAAGTGTGCGTGGGGTGGTCGAAAGAGGCCAAACAACCTCGTAATGCCACGAAATCGGACGACAAAAAAGGTTCGGTGAATTGTGAAATGGTCGGCTAGATGGAAAGTCAATCGGAGGTGTCATGTGACCGCGGTGGACGAAAATGTACTCCGCGTGTTGTAAATGGCCAAAACATGTGTTTAACGGTCAAACGCATGCCGAAAGACATCAAAATGACTTCACATCACACAAAAACACCCTAATTATTATTAGTGAGATGTATGAGGAGACGACACGTCATTCGGACTTGCGGTTTGCACGTCACGACTGAATATGTGTTATTTAGGTGTTCGACGTGCTTGAAAAGCGTGTGTGGGGTGGTTGAAACCGACAGAACGACCTCAGAATGCCATGAAATTGAACGACAACACAGGGTGGGTGAATTGTGAAATGGTCGGCTAGACGACACGTCAATTTGAGGTGTCGTGTGACCACAGTGGCTGAAAACGCACTCCGCATGTCGTAAATGGCCAAAACATGCGTTTAACGGTCAAATACATGCCGAACGACATCAGAATGACTTGAAATCAAAGGAAATACCCTCATTTTTATTCGTGAGGTGTACGAAAAGACAGAACATCATTCGGACGCATGTTTTGCGCGACACAACAGAATATTTGTTTTTAGGTGTTCGGTGCGCTTGAAAACCGTGCGTGGGGTGGTTGAAACTGGATGAACAACCTCAGAATTCTATGAAATCAGACGACAACAAAGGGTGAGTGAATATTAAAATGTTAGGATAGACGGCACGACAATCGGAGGTGTCGGGTGACCACGGTGGCCAAAAATGCACTCTGCGAGTCGTAAATGGCCAAAACATGCGTTTAACGGTCAAATGCATGCTGCATGACATTGGAATGACTTGAAATCACTTGAAAACACCCTAATTATTATTCTCGAGCTGCATGAGTAGACGACACATCATTCGGATGCACGGTTTGCATGACACGACTGAATATGTGTTTTTTAGGTGTTCGACGTGCTTGAAATGCATTCTTGAGGAGGTTGAAACCGACCGAATGACCTTGGAATGCCATGAAATCGAAATAAAACAAAGGGTGGGTGAATTGTGAAATGGTAGACCATACGACACGTCAATCGGAGGTGTCGTGTGACCGTGGTGGCTGAAAACGCACTCGGCGTGTCGTAAATGGCCAAAACATGCGTTTAACGGTCAAATGCATGCCAAACGACATCGGAATAACTTGGGATCACATGAAAACACACTAATTATTATTCGCGAGCTGTATGAGGATACAACATGTAATTAGGATGTGCGTTTTTCATGGGACGGCTAAATATGTGTTTTTTAGGTCTTTGGCGCGCTTGAAAAGCGTGGTTTGGGTGGTCGAAACCGGCCGAACGACCTCAGAATGCCATGAAATCGGACGACAACAAAGGGTGGGTGAATTGTGAAATGTTCGGCCATACGACACATCAATAGGAGGTGTTGTGTGACCGCGGTGGATGAAAATTCATTCCGCGTGTTGTAAATGGCCAAAACATGCGTCTAATGGTCAAATGCTTTCCAAACGACATTGGAATGACTTGAAATCACACAGAAACACCCTAATTATTATTCATGAGCTTTACGCGGAGACAACATAGATTGAAACACAATGGTTCAGAGTATATATAGAAAAACATGAATTATATTAGAAAAGAGTCTCAACATCCCATCATGAACATGCACCAACACTCATGTTCTAATTCTCAATCATGGGTCGTTCATTCTATACAATAACATACAACAAATAAATATCATATAGTGATTTCATATGAAATCTATGAACACTCAAACATACCATATAACAAATTGGTCAACAAGGCTACACATAGATTCTTGAAAAATTAGTTTCAAAGTTTCATAAAAATACCCCAGCGATGACGAATACATATGGTGACACCATAGCCCCATGGATCACCTCAATCCCATCCTCAAACAGTGGGTTATAGGTCCAAACCAATGTCCCTTTGGGAACCCAATACCAAATACTTAATTGAATATTCATACCCACTACCCATGATGGGGATTCATCTCACATCACACCCAGGAGTGCAAATTAAAATTAGCTACATACCCCCTTATTCTAATTGAAAAATCTATAAAAACATGTTGGCTATTTTATTTGTGATATATATAATTCAGAATTCTGTATGCAACATAATTAAAATTGTTTGTGTTATTAATTCATAATTTGGAATTCATTACATAATTTATTCTTCATGTATTCAATTGAGAATTCAATTATGAATTCTCTATTGCATAGGGTAATTGGGTTCCTATACATGATTATAATTGTGGTACATTCCATGGTTATAGTAGTATCATGTTTTAAAGTGATTTTTTGTTCTATATTGGTGTTTTTTTGCTGTTAAGAGTGTATTCAGGTGTGTAGTTGAGTGTGTAGTGGAGGATTTTAGGTGTGGTCAAATTCTGGTAATACACTATACCAACGGTTTACTAAACCATTGGTATAGTGTTGTACATATTTTTACCAAATGTTTTAGTAAACAGTTGGTAAAACATTTAAATACTCCAACAATTCCAACGTTTTGTAAAACCGTAGGCAATAATCTTTACAAACAGCCTTTCCCAACGGTTTTAGTAAACTATTGGTATAGTGCTGTATTCCTCAATCAATGCCAACAGTTTATAAAACCGTTGGAAATTCTCTTTACAAACCTCCTATACCAATGATTTTAAAAATTATATTTGTAATGGGATACTGCCACGCCTTACTTGCCAACGGTTTTCCAAACTGTTGGTATATAGTATACCAACGGTTTGGCAGCCTTTACCAATGGTTTCAAACCATTGGTAGAGGCTTAATTTCCAGTAGTGACTATTTTTTAGAAAATTACAATGTCATTCATGTGTACATATGGATTAGCATCTCCACGATTCATTATTCCCATATATTTCAAATGATAATATCACATCTACCTTTTTAACATCTAATATTTTGAGTTATCTGTTCGATGGATTCATTTTCCATGGCATCTTCGTGAGTCTGGTCATAGGAAAGGATCCTTGATCGACTTGTTTTTGTTTGTTTTTTGGTTTGGGTTCTCTATTATCCTTAGAAATGGATCTGTCGTGGTCGGTTCTCACTTAACCATAAAGTGTATTTCAAAAAAAAACAATAATTGAGTTTTTAGTTAGTAATATGGATGGATTTTATGAATATATATGATATATAGAATGGAAAAGTGATTTTGGAATGATAATATATCATAATTATTACATTCATTTAAAATGAAAATAAAATGAAAACATCATTCATGATTACATATCGTCTACCATGTTTATGAATAGTGTATTTTATTTTCTATGTCCAACTATTATGAATCACTATGAATATTTATATAATAAATATTTATATATAATATTTATTTCACTATTTTCATTCTAGAGATTATGAAATCATGAACTATGTAAGATGAAAAAGGATAATTAATCCTAACATTAATCGAAAGAAAAGTGGTTATTACTCGAGACATAACATTAAAATGTAATTGTTAATAAGAGAATAATATGAAGAGATAATAAATTTATATACGATATTAAATATATTAATATCGTTTTTTGGTATATGTATAATAAACATATTTTTATTATACATGATTTTTTAATCTGTGTAAAGTAAGTCAAGACTTAAGGTAGATAAATCTCATCTCAATTTTTTATTTTCACGAGATACATGACATATTAACCACTCTATTCTTTTGTGGGGTGGATATAATGACCTATGAAATGTCATATCATTAATTTAATTTATATATTTATATAAAAAAATTAATTTATGTGATAATTTTATGAGGTTCGTGATTCTAAATTTACCCAATTAGTATGGGATTTATGTCTCACTTTTATTTCTATAAGAAACATATGTTTTACACTACTTGTCTCTTCTGCGTGCTGTATATGTCATGAATGTATTTTATTAGTCTTATTATGAAAATTTTTGGTTAGTTTCATACCCATTTGACTATTTTTAGGGGTTTATGGTTCAAAAGTTACCAAATCAGTAAGATAATTTTGTCTAAATTTTCTTTCATTAAGACGCATGTTATATTATGAGCCTAGATTATTTTTCAAGGTTTATATAGTGCCATTTGACATGTTTTTTCATGAATATAATTCTTTTCATGATTTTTTTATTTCATGTAATGTTATTATATCATATTTTTTGAAATCTTTGTTCCTTCAAAAAAAAATTCTATATATGTATTTAAAGTGATTTAAATTATCTATTATGAATTTGCAAGGAAAAAGATTTCAAATATGATTAAAATAAATTTTAAAGTTTTTTTTATATTTTTTCAAGGTTATTCTCAATGAAAAAGGTTTTCTAAATGTTTTTTATTTAAAAACATATTTCATAATTTAAGGTATATTTTCATCAATAATTATTTCAAGTTATATTTCAAAATAATTTTCTATATAATAAAACATTATTTGATTTTTCCTATGTTTTATTGGGGATATGATCCAGTGATTATATTCTTATTCTTTCTCTGAATGGTTTATTTTTATTATAGATTGATATTAATTATTTTTTTCTTTTCTATTAGTTATGTTTTTATTAAATTTTTATGAAACCCACTTGTGTTTTTAGGTTATGATATCATTTATGTTATTTTGGACCTCATATTTAGGGTTTTAATCATGTAATGGGTGGGAACTACAAATCCCTTCAATGAATTGGGTAATGATTAGTATCTCATGAGATAAACAGCAATAGAACATGAGTATTATTGGTTCAGTAAGATATGACTGGAATATGAGTAATCATTGTTAAGTAATACAGGACTAGAGAAAGAGTTATCTGAGTATAGTATCATAGGTTTGTAACTAAGAGTAAACTTGGTTTAGTAATGGATTTTGTTAACTATAATGGTCCTTTCAATGATCCTTGAATTATATGGAAATGATTTCCTACGATTGTGTGTTTTTCATAATTACTTGTTTTATGCTAGTTTTTTCTTTTAGAATTCATGTCTTATGAATTTATATGATTTATTCTATGTCCCAAGATTGTGATATTTAATATGTAGGGTATAAGTTTCATAATTTTATATTAATATTCTTAAACCCTTATGTTTATGTTATGATTCATATATCACTTTTTTACCCTTGCTGACCATATGAGCTCACCCTTTTCTTATGTTTTCTCTTCCCCATGATATAATTAATGTTTTTAAGAAGTTCTACTAAAGTGAATGATCTTTGTGGGAAAAATTAAGATCATTTTCTATTTTAGATGTTTGTGTTCCATGTTTCCACATGAACTAAACTAATATAATTTTTGGGTGTGTGTTTGGGTAATTTTTGAAATGTTCCACAAAAATGATGTAATATATTAATACATTAATCATGGGTTGTTAGAGTTTTAATCATAGAAAATTGTTAGTCATACTTTGGAAATTTGGATTCGAAAACTGTAGTGATATTCCCAGATATAGATATAAATATTTTTCTAGGGATGTCCCTAAGGATAAGTCCAAGGATAGGTTTCAATCCTAGAATTTTGGAAAGGATAATTAAAATCCTAGGATTAAACCTAGTACATTATTGAATGAAAGTACTTTCCATTGAATATGTGGTTTTTCCATCTATTAATAGTGTTACTCAAATTATATTGTTTTTAGTCAATGTTGGGAACTATAAGGAATATGATTAACATTGAATATGATGAATAATTTTTTTGATGAGTAGTCGATGGGATGATTAACAAATTAAAGGACATTGATATCACAATTAAGAAAATTTACATAGAATATTATTAACAACATTTACCTTAAACAGCTCTCAAAATCACCTAGGAAGAGAAGGAAAGAGTTTGGTGAGAATTCTGGTAATGGATACCAAGAAGGAAAAAATATTCAGATTCCTTTGTGTCAAAAATGTGGGAAGAAATACACAAATGGATGTATTAAAGGAACAATAGGATGTTTTGACTATAGAAAATAAGGAAAAAATCAGGTAACTTAATATGGGAGATGAAAAGTTTAGCAAACACAATTGATGAGAATGTTGGCATCCCTAAGATAATATAAATAAATAACTTCTTCCGATGTGGAAAGAATGAGAATTATGAAAATTGATTCCCTATGTGAAATGATCATGAATATATTCAGTAAGGTGTTCCATGTAATGGTTATATTTCTAATGATTATGAGACTACAAGTGAAATGTGATAGGAAACAAGTATTAAGTAATGGGTGGTTGAAGCGTTGTTAGTGGATTTAAGATGAAGTGAAGGAATTGATGTTTTTAAGTAATTATATTCAAGAATTATGTTATATGAATTGTGAAATATATAAGGATTTTTCAATTTATGTTTTTCGATAAGTATTTATAAGAATATGTTGAATGGTGATGATGGACTAAAAAGTGATTTAGTTGAATGGTAAAATTTTTGGACAACACATGACTAAGGGAAGAACCCCCATTATATGTTCATGATGTTTGGATAATGAAATAAATAGATTTTTTTATTCTAAATGGGATATTATTGATGATCCTGGTACTGATAAAATGACAAGATGTTTTATTATATCATTTTTTGAGTTTATAGAATTTTTGGATTTATATCATGAGGAAAGAGTTATGTTTTTTCAAAGAATGCATGTTTTCACTAACATTTTGTGGTAATTATGAATATTACCTTGTTTCAAGAGAGTAAATGGTAATTGTTTTTAAATTTTTGATGTGTGAAAATTAAGAGCTATATAAATTTGTTTGAGGGATTAATTGAAGGTTTATTTTGTAAATTTAGTAACCTTATTTCGAAATTTTGGATTTTAATCTATGGGAAGGATCACAATGGTATACATTTATGAAATTGATCTATGTTTAAGAGATTAATGAAGTATGTCCCCATAATAGAATTTATACATATTGGATAACCTTTGTTAAAATTGTTTTCCTGTAAAACTAATATTATTAAGATATCATGTTTTTCTAATGCTTCATGAATTGAAAATTCAATTTCATATCTTGGAATAATAGATAAAGTAGAAATTTTTTAAGGCACAATGAATGGATGAGAATATTCTTATGAAGTCATGTAACCATTTATCATCAGGATAATTCTTCAACTCTAGGAAAATGATCTTGATCCCGAAAAAATTATCCTAGTACCTTCTTTTCTGATAAATCAGTGGTCTCATAGATCATCATGGATTTATGGATTTGTGATTGTTAACCTTCTCATAAACATGGTATTTATCACTCTCCATTAGAACATTATGTGTTTATTTGTCTTACATGTAAATTTTTTCACATTACACCTATGTTCTCCTATGTGGAAACTGAATTATGAGTAACTATTAGTAACCATTATGTTTATAACATTCATTTTTTAAAAGGATGTTTTAGTACTTGTTTTTTTGATGTGCGTTTCTTTGAAAGGAACCTTCAAGTATTAAAATGTTGATAACCCAAGGAAATTTTGAAGGAAAATTCATTTTAATAGTGGTAGAATGTAACACCCTAATATTTTTATGATTTTTTTGAATCATTTTATTTATTTGATGTCTTGCATTACACACAACACCGACTTATCTTGCGTTATACACAACACCGAGTTCCAACGAAACATCATTTTATTATCACTTAAATAATATAATAAACTAAATGTTATATTAGAGGGTATGAATAGTATTAAATAACTTATGAAAATATATTGTTTATATGATTAATTTATTAGAATATAATTAAATAAAAATGAAAATATCTACCAATTGATTATAATGAAAAATACTAGTATTAATGTGATCCCAAAGACAGTTTTTAGTAATTAATTTAATAAATAACAATTAGTGAAGGATATTAATTAAATATATGTGTTGAAAATTAAATCAAATATTTTTTATTTTAATATAATAGATTTTATTGGAATATGATAATAACCAACCCAATCTTATGTATAAAAACCTATATTTTTCTAAGGGTAATGTTGTCCCCTTTTAATGGAGAGCCCATTTTAAATCCAATTTTTGAATCTTTTATATATACTATTTTAAAAAAAGAACATTTTATTTTAAAGATAAATAGAAAAATTGACATTGGTATAATTTTTGGTATTTTTATGATAAATTTCATGTTTTTATTAATAGTAAAAAAATATTAAATTTTAATTCTAATCATCTTTTTTCATCGAAAATAATTTATAGTGTCAAATTATTTTTTTGATTAGTGTTAAAGTTTTATTAGATCAACATATATATCATTAAAATCTAATATAGTTCATTTTTTTTAATTTTACATTGAATTTATATATAAAAATGATTCGATATTCTTCATGTTTTAACTTTAATAACATGTTTTCTCACCCCGTAAATAGGATTAGTTTTAAATTAATTACTCAAATGTCAATGTTTTGAATTTTGAAAAATTTATTCCATATTTTTAATCAATGGTTTCAAATTATGGATATTGGTTTATTTTATTTTTTCATTATGAATAGAAACTCTATTAATTATTTATTAAAAATTTAAAAGACATATTGAGTAATTAAGAGTAAAAAACTAATATTATAAATAATATAAAATTTCCCCAACACTTAACCTGAATTACTTTTAGGAGAGGTTTTTGACCTAAATAATCCTTTTCCTAATATTATAACCTTTTTAAGAAACTTTGATTAGAGTAAGAGATTTATTATATTTTATTTAAAGAATTGTTAAAGATGTCAAACTCATATTTTCAACAACTATATATTTTTTCATATAAGGTTATATAGAAGATAAATTAGACTATAAATAATAATTATAGATCTATGATGTTTTTATTTATCATTTTAATATATTTTTAATTTTTAAGAAGTCAATATATTACTTAATGTGTCATATAATGATGATGTAGTAATAATTTAATTATTGGAAATACCAAATAAATGATATTGTGAATTTTAAAATAAAAAAAATTCATATAATTAATTTTATAAATTAATTTAATTGATGACTTGAACATGTTAGGGATTATTTAATATAGTTTATTAAATGATATAATGTTTATATATTTATATGAATACAAATAACTAATAGTGCAAAAATTGACACTAATGATGTTATATGAAAGTAATATTTTATTTAGTTATTTTAAAATAAATAAAATTTTCAATAAGGAAAAAAGAGATGAGATATGTTTGAAAATATCATAACTTGACTATTTATGGTCCAATTTACACTTTATATTTAAAAATTACCTCCCCTGAACATTAAATACTTTTTTTAGCATAGTCAAATTTAAAATAGGGTCGCTAATGCTTAATAAAAATATATATGGTTTAAAATTACATTAAAATGTATCTAAAATTTATTTCATGGTGACATTAAAACCCTATAAATTCTTATCTTAGAATATATTTAATATTTATGTATTTTTATTGAGTTTGAATTTATTATAAATTAATAATTTTAGAGATTCGAAAAGTGCCCCTCGCCTTAATTGTAAAAGGACACCTCCCCCACATCTCAATTCGTCACATTTTGAGTTAAATATCAACCAAACTATTAAAAATTATCTTCTCCACTTCCATATAAAAATTCTAGTTATTATGGGAATCTCAAAGTGCCAACTCTAGAGTTATTTAGAGGATATCAAAAGGAGTTGTCTTGAAGAAGAGGAAATTTCTTTTTCCGATCACTCTCTTTTTATACTCCTCTATACCTCCTCTAAATCAACGATATATTACATAAAATAATAATTTCATAATAATAAATAAAATTAAAGGGTTTTATGATTATTAAAACATCATTATACATCCCCATTACTGTAAAAAAAATGAAAGTATCGCTTGTGCGTACGTACGACTTACTGTCTCCATGTCGCGAACAATTCATTTTCCATACTATCATTGATTAAAAGGAATTATGTTGGGTTTAATGATTATATATTATATTTATGATTTAATTATCCTTTTGTAATGATATTATCATATCTACCTATTTACTATCTAATATTTTGGGTAAATGATAATGTTGCTTGTGTGTACTAATGGCTTACCAAATCCATGATGTAATGAGATTCGTTATTCACCTATATTTCACATGGATGGTAATAAGGATGAAATTTATGAATATAAATGATACATATAACATAAAATTTCATCTTATAATGGTAATATATCATAAAATTTACAATCTTTTAATATTAAAATAAAACAAAATATAGTGATCTTTCATAGGTATGTCATATCGTCTCCATGAATGATGTATTTTATTTTCTATCTCAAACTATTATTAATCACCACGAATAAATTTTTAATGAATATATATATATATATCATATTATTATAATTATTATATTTTTTATATGATTAAATCATGATCTATGTATGTGTTCCAAGGTTAAAAAGTCAAAATATGAATGAAAAATAGTTGTTTTTACCGGCGACAAAACATAACATGGAATTATTAATAAGAAAGTAATAAAAAATTAATAACTATATATATATATGTTATTAAATATATTAATATGGTATTTTGGTATATTTATAATGAAAGTATATTTTTTATATAGGCTGTTTTAATGTGTTTGATGGAAGTAAAGGCTTAAGATAAGGGAATTTCCTTCTCCCTTTTTATTTCTGTGAGATACCTGCCATATTACCCACCCTGTTATTTTGTGAGGTGTATATACTTACCTAGGAAATGTTTTATTATTAATTTATTATATTTAATGATATTAAAGAATTTAATTTATGTTATACTTTAATGGGGTTCATGATTCTAAAGTTACTGATATAGTAAGGGATTTATGTCTTGATTTTATTTTTGTGAGACATGTGTCTTATACACTACTTGTTTATTCTACATGGTTAATATAATACCCATGAATTTATTTTATGAGTATTATTATGAAAATTTATTGGTGTTTTCATATCAAATTTATGATATCTCTTTCATGTGGTTTACGGTTTATAAGTTATGAAATCAGTAATGAAATGTTTTCTCAATTTTCCTTATTTGAGACACAAGTTATATTATGCACCTATATTCTATTATGAGGTCTATATACTACCATTTGACACATTGAATCATAAATATAATTACTTTCATTATATTATAAGCTTTATTTAATTTTATTCTCTCTTCGTATGGGAATCATTGTTCTTAAAAAATATTTTTTCTAAAAAATGTTTCAAGAGTGTTTTAAAAGAACTATTATTAATTTTCAAAGAAAATGATTTCAAATATATTTATAGTTTTAAAATATTACATTATAAATTTTTCAGGTTTTTTCAATAAAAAATAAATTCTATGTGTTTTATGATTTGAATATAATTTTTTAAAAGGTAAGCGAAATTTTCCTCAAGAATTATTTCAACTGATCTTTCAAAAATCATTTTCCAATTAAAGAAACATTATTTGTTATTACCCATGTTTTAATGGGGCTATTATTCAGTGATACCATTACTATTATTTATCAAAATTGTTTATTTTTATGATGGATTGAATCTTATGATTTTTTTTCTTTTTCTCGAGTTAAATTATGATGAAATGTTTGTGTAATCTATATCTTTTAATGGGTTTTGATATGATTTATGTTATTTTTCACAGATACGTATGGTTTTCATTATTTGATGGGTGGGACCCATAACTCCCTTTAATTAAATCTGTAATTATTTATATCTCATGTGATACAAAGGATTAGAATAAGAGTAATTTGGGATCAGTAAGAGAGTTCTATAATGGGAACAATCTTGTTTCAATAATACATGATTGGAATGGATGTATTCTTAGTTCAGTAACACAGGGCTAGAATGAGCGGTAAAATTAGTTTAAAAATGGTCCTTGTCTAATATGATGGTCTTTTCAATGATCCTTGACTAAAATGGAAATGATTTCCTATGATTTTATGTTTTCCAAAATTCCTTGTTTGTTTCCAATGTTTTTCTTTAATGATTCATATCTTATGATTTTTATAATTTATTCTATGACTCATGATTATAATATTTGATATATAGGTTATACTTTTAAAATTTTATGTTCATAGTATTATACCCTTATGTTTGTTTTATGAATCCTATTTCCCATTTTTACCCTTACTGAGCATTTGCGATAATACTTATCTTATGTTTTCTATTCCCTAAGTTATAAAGAAAGTTTTTAGGTAGTGTACTATAGTGGATGATCTTTTTTGGGAACATTAAAGATATGTTCCACATTTAGAATTTTCTGTTCCATGTTTCCAAATGCAATTATGTAATATGGCCTTTGGGTGCGTGTTTGTGTAATTTATTTCATTTTCTACAAGAATGATTTAATATACATGCAAGTCAAGGAAGGTTTGTTATAATACCCATAAATCGGATACAATGAATAAGACATATACCCCTATCTATTCATGATATTATCTGGTTTGGAATACCACATCAATTTTAATTCATCTTGTGAAATCCCACCCATAATAAGAAAAGCATCATGTATATGGATAGTTCTATTTGGATGTATATTTTGTACCTGGAACTCACCCTCACTCCATGTGGGACTCGATATGTGGTGTATAGGTTGTGTCTTTTTTCCAGGACCAGCTAGGATTCTCGGCGATGTAACTATTTCGGACACACCCCTCCAATTATTTGTCGTATAAAAATTTTAATTTGATTTGAAAAATAGATTTACATGAAATATTTTATATTTTATGATTTATGTACTAGAGTTTTTAATTTAGTTTTATTCATATTTAAATGTTTCTATTGGTGAGTAAACATAGTTATTTTTGAATGAACATTTTAATTAGATCTAATTAATTCTTTCATATTTTCAATTGATTTTTTTTTGTGGAATCTTACTTTTTTAGATGGTTTATTTTCAATTGAAATTATAACATATTTTATGAATATGGATGTGTTCTTAGAAATATTATTCTTGAAGATGATTTTGTACTGAATAAATTTATGTGTTTTAAAACCATGTTTCAAATTCAATAATTCTATGAATTTTCTTCATTAGATTTTTCAGGAATTAAAATTTTAAATGATACTAATTTATTGATCAATTATTAATGGAAATAATTTTTTTATATAAAATTTTATTTTTGTAAAGGTCTTGGTTTGTTTTGGTTTTTTAACTACCTAGGTATTGTATAGCCATAATACAACTATCATCAGAATTCTATTGTGGTCACCTCCACTCAACTATTGTCGAGTTTGTATTGCACCATATTTACCTCAACAAATATCATTGTTGTCACTACCATCTTCCAATACTGGAAATGGATCTACCATTTACCATGTTATCGCCAACCACCCCAGTCCATTTATAGTTGGTTGCCCTATAAATCTACCAGCGCACATTCATGCTACTACCATACATATTTCTATCATTAGTTTACATAGTACTATTTATTCATCAACTACTTCTACAATGCATCCACCACTATCTAGGATCTACAATCACTCGATAACCCCTTTTCTAACCCAACACCTCTGACATATTTCTCCTCCACTAATCATCTACCTTCTTAAACACCTCCTACAATTTTATGCTAGCTAGAACTAGACATATACCATCAGTATTCCATCCTCCTACTAACATACTCCACTAACACCAACATATTTTCTGCTAGCATTCGACCTTCCACCACCACTTTCAACCATGAACTTGCTTTCCAACAACTTGTCAATGTCACTATTATGGATGAATTCTCAGAAATTTGAAAATTTGAATCCATTTTTTAACCCAAAATCCACAACATTTGGAGGGGACTCATGATCCACCTCCCCTATTCTAACCACGTAATAACCACCTTGTAATAATGTTTTGTTAATGTTGCGTTAATTTGATGTAGAAAATTGAGGTCTAAGCTAGTAAGGGAAGCCTCTAGTGGATAAAGATAGTGATGATCCTTAAGAAACAATGAACCTAACATATTCCCCAATGAACTATGACTCCCCACCATTTAATGCAAATCTATTTCTGGGCCTTAGTGGCTCCAATTTTTGTTTAAAACCCCATGTTTTTGTGGAAGTGTGAAGAATCTTGAAGTCCCAAATCAATTATCCAGATACGGAACTCCCCTCTTAAAGATGTTGACCTAGAGATAAGAGAAGAAGAAAGAAAAATAGACAAATAGACAAATCAATAAAATAAATAAATATAATATTATAAAATATATATAACTAATAATAATATTTATATAAGCAGGTATATATTATTTATAATAATAATTAATTTTTTGTAAATACTTTTTATATTTATATTAAACAATAAATAATGTATATATTTTTTATTAATAATGAAAACTATATAAAGTTATAAATTTTTATAAATATACATATACTCATGCATCTATTAATTACTAATCATAATTTTAAAAAATGAAAAATAGGTATATAATTCCCAGACATCAACTAAAGTTTTTTTAGCCCAAAAAATGGATTTAGGATTTAAGGCCAGTAAAGTATTATATTCCATGACTGCATCCTAAATTTGTGATGTGGAATTTTATTTTTCAAATTAAAAAACCTATTACTCCTTTATCAACCTGATTTAGGAACACTCAACTATGAAACATATCATGGTAATTAAATCAATGGTGGAAGGTTTCAACATGATTACTCAATGATAGGAACCATTTATCCATCCATGTGGATACCATATGATTTATTGATTATGGTCACTTCATGAAACATATTTTTGTGGATTTACACATTTTAATTTAGGGATATTACGTATGATACATTCTAAGGGTGATTTCAAATGACATGCATTCCATTTGGAAGCCAACGAGTTTCTCTTAGAACAAAAACTTTGAGTTTGAGGGGATATTTGTGTGATCTTAGATTTTTAACAGAAGAAGTGTCTAGAATTACAAAACATGGGAAACAAACTATGGACCCAGAAAGTAGGCTGAAATAGAGTACATAAATAAAATAGATAATCTTTAAGAGATATTGGAGATTCTTGATGGGGATGGAGTTAGGGATATAGGATATGGAAGATTCATTCTCTCTTCTTATGCTTCTTTAATTTTTTACTCATAGATTATTCTGTATGAATTTTTTTTAATACATTTAAAGAAATAATATTTGTTTAGCCAAAAAATTCTGGAGTAAAAGGTTTAGATGGTTAACCACTTTTACTTGGTTTATGAATCATGATAACTAGATACTACTATCTATGTTTCTCTTTTGAAAGTATTTTTTTTTGCAAAACATCAAGTATCATTGAAAATTGATCTTGATCAAACATAATTTCAATTTTTGTCAATTTGGGTATTTCTATGAAAGTTTAATCATCAAAATAGTGAGTAGAATAATGATTTTAGATAATAATTTCATCTTAGTAATATCATATTTTTTTCACTTAGTGATTGAGTGATTTCATCCATTGAAAAGCTATATGATCCATTCATTTATAGGTTTTCCTGATGAAAAATCTCTATATCCTCTTTCAATAAGTTTCTGGTGTTCAAATTCAACTTCTTGAATAATGTAAAATCTTTATAAAATCTAGAAAATCAATTTCCACAGATTTAATCAATTTATTGTCCTCAATAGCTTTTGATTTTCTATCTTTCTTAATTTCTTACTCTGAAAAAAATCAATCACATAAATCTTCCTTCTAATCATCATATTACCACTATTACCATATTCACCTTCATCTTGTACTTTTTTATTTTAGTTTTTAAATTTTTTTCTACTTGGTCACACACCGAAATCAAACATTGTGATTTTTTTAATCTATATTGTTCCCTGCTCATCGATAAACTAGTTTTAGGTAGAGTTATATATAATTAATTTTCATGATTTCAACAATTGAATGTAGATATTTGGCACCATTTATGGGGAGCAAATGTGTGAACCAGGAATAAAATAAAATGAAAATTTACATATAAAAAATCAAAAAAAACTCAAAGACATAGAATACAAAAAATGAAAACAAAAAACTATTTAAAAAATTATTTAATAAAAAAACAATAAAAAACTATTGAATTAGTTCTATGTATTAAAACTAAAAATAAACCATAGATCATAGAGACTATCATTTTTTAAATTTAGAGACACTATAGGGATTTAAAACAGAAAATAAAGGAAATAAAAAATGGAATATCATAGAGAGGATGAGAACCAAAAAGTTTATAATAAACCACTAGGAAATGTGAATCCACATAGAAATGAGATAATAGAGAGGCATAGTCTAAGGTAATTGTTGAATACTACGATATCTAATAATACATCATGCATTTGGATCTCAAAAAGGTCTATGAATTTTGAAATAATAAAATCCATTTTACCACATCTACCTATCATAAATGGAATTCCCAATTAAGACTATCATAACATCATTACGGGTTTCCCTTTAGTTCTTAGTATTTTCCACTAAGCGGATTGGGTGAGGTGGAGATTAAATTTATTTTTCCCTTTCTTCCACAAAGGAAATTCCTAGAATTGGTTCCAACGATTGAAAGAGGAAATGTTCAACACATGAGGTTAGTCTTATAATTCTATAACCATGAAATTATACCCTAAGATATTGACATCTAAAATCAAACACAACGTCACATATTTTTTTCAAGATGAGGGATAAGTATTCCACTAAGACTGGGATAGTGTTAGGGGATTACATAGAATATGTACGAACAACTAATAAAATCCATAATTCTTCGAGGAAACCTTCTAAAACAGACACATACCTTAACATAAAACAAGGTTGGACCAATATTTTGGGGGGGATTTCAGTGATAGAACTGCTAAGAATATTAAAAAAATTAAGACATAGTAAAAAATTTACAACACAAATGATCTTGGAGGAGAACCATTTTGAAGAATGAACATAATAATGATCCACTATTTGAAGCCTAACTAGTATACAAACCATAACTGGTGTACAAACCCACTACTAAACTATTAAAGTACCCCAATCTACTCAAAATGAAAAACTGGATGAATCTAGATACTCAAATATGGAAAATTTTTAATCTAGAATATTGAATATCAACCCTCAAAAATAGAGGAATCCAATTATATAAAATTTAAAACAACAATAAATTGGATTAAAATCTAATAAAAATAATTTTATAAAAAAATATTTAACATGAATTCTAAGGGATCCCAAAAATTATTAGAAACATTTATCCACTAAGTAATTTTCCACATTGAATAATGAAAATAATCATGATTCTAAACTCTTAAAATTTAAAAAAGTTTTAAAGAAACTAAATATTGATATTCCTTTCCTATAGTATTGAATCAATTCCAATATTATATAAAACCCCTAAAAATATTTGTTTTTATAAGAAATCATTGGAGGAATTTTTTACATAAAATATCACATAGGTGTGTAGTGATGTGTTGTAGAATAGGATATCTTCAATGATTCAAGACCCGGGGATAAGTATCATACAATGTGACTTTGGAGTTATTGGTGGTCATTTTAATTTTATATGTGATCTTGGATGTATGATAAATTTTATTCCACTATCATTGTTTCAAAACATGATATTAGGAGTTCATCAATCCACCACTATTGTTTTAAAGCATGAATATCAATTCCATTACTCACCGAGTTGGTAGGGTAGATTAAATTATAAGGGGAGTAGTAAGGATATTTTTTCATGATGTTTTTTTGATAATGGACATGGAATGTTACTAGGAGGTTCCTATTATTTTTGGTAGGACCATTCTAGTTTATAGGGGAGCTTTCAAATATGTCTACAAGGGAAAATATAATTTTTAACATAGATTAAAAAATAATAATTCAATGATTATAAATATTAAAGAATATATCTGTGGACTAATTTATCATAGGGATGAGTTTTTAGGATCTAAATAATCGGTTGATAAAGAGGAAGATGAGGTTTTAAAATGATTCATGAAATTAATTGTTCAACTAAGTTCCCTACTAAACACACATTAGAATTAGTACTAGTAAGGAGATGGGGTGTTTTACTGAATTTGAGGGGTAATACCTGAACCAACTAAATGATATTTCGTTAGAAAACATTTTAACACCCAAAAATAATTTGTATATGAGGAACACATTGTTTGAAATAATTTTGAGGAAGTATATCATTCTTTTGAACCATATTTGAGAGGTAATATGATGATATCTGACCTCCCCTTCCATTATTTCTTCCCATAATCTAAGAACCACTAACTATGGACCTCAAACAACTACCTACCTAGCTAACATATTATTTGTTATCCAAGTTATCTACACTAAATGTCATTAAATCGAGCATATTAGAGGAAAGTCAATATGATAACATTTTTGGTTCCTTGTAGATATAAAAGTCTATTATTGAATGGACCATTGTTGATATAATGTTTATTATCCAATCATTATCTAGGAATTAAATCCCTAAAAATATTAGTGTAAGCCAAGAGTTGAAGCAAACAATAAGGCTTAACTTGAAAATACATATAGTGGTCTGAAAGGATGTGATCAGGTTGCGTGATGCAGGAAAAATATTTTTTATTTTTGATATTAATTGGGTATGTCTATATATTTACTACTTATGGATACTAGAGTGACTATGAAAAAAGTGAAATTAAAGATAAAATTAAAACCAGAACAGGGAAAAAATGAAGTTCTTCATCAACTATGGAAAACACAATGCTTCCACCAGGGAGGAAAATTTATCCATACATTTTTTGGGTCAAATTCTTGAGAGGTTGTCTGGAAATGAAATTATCTTGATTTTTTATAAATATTCTAGTAAAACCATATTTCCATTTCTCATGAGGATCATGAGAATGCCACCTTCACTTTTCCATTTGTGAAATTTTCCTATTATAGAATTCCCTTTTCCATGTGTGATGATCTAACCAATTTTTTGTGATTGATGGTGGAATGTTTAATAGACATGATCAAAATTAAAAATTGATGTTTTTATGGACGATTTTGTTGTTGTTGTATGTGATTTAGAAAACTACACTGAAAATATGGAAACTATTTTGGAAGTATTCAATAAAAAAAATTTATTTTAAATTGGAAAATGTTTTAGTTTATGGATACTAAATTATTTGTGTTGGGTCATAAGGTTTTTAATAAGGTAATATATGTAGATAATTTCAATATTAATTTCATCCAAAATATTCCACCATATGTGAATGGAAAGAGTATTAAAATCATTTTAGTCATGATGGATTTTATAAGAGGTTTTTTAAAAATTTTCCCAAGATCAGTAGGTCATTTTCCTCACTTATTGCTTAAGAAACATCTTTTTCGGGGGAATTCAGAGATTAAATTTAACTTTCTAAAGGGAAAACTCACTACTTCACCAGTGAACACTACCCAAAACTGGATTTCCCTTTTTATGTGATGTGAGATTCTAGTGATCTTGAAATTGGTGTTGTTTTGGGGAATAGGAAGAAAATGATGAATCACCTCATATATTGTGTTATAAAGATATTGGATGATTCTTATAAGAATTATTACACCATTTAAAATGATATGGTTGTTGTTATGCTAGCTCTTAAAAATATAGATAGTAATTTATAGGGTCTAAAGTGATCATTTTCAATTACCATTTTTCCCACATGTACATGTTGTCTTATAAGGACTCCAAACCATAGATTATGAGGTGGAATATTCATTTTCATGAGTTTCATCTTGAAATCAAGGATAAAATGGGGGCTAAGAATATGGTTGCAGAAACTTTTTCTTGGCTACAAAAACCAAAATTGAGGAACCACGGGAGATAAAAACATCATGTCTACATGAAAATGTATGTTATCCTTTGGTGAATAAATCCTCTTAGTTATCATATTATGATAATTTTCTTGATGGTGGTGTTTTGGAAAAGGACCTTTCAAAAAAACCAAAGTAAGAGGTTTATATCTTAGTTAAAATATTTCTTCGCAAATGAATCTCTTATTTTTATGAGGTTGATGGTATTTTGAGTATGTGTGTGGCTAGGAATTAAGTTTTACCCATCTTTGAGATGTTGAATTCATCACCTTGGCATGGAAAATATTGAGGAGAATGAACTACATAAAAATTATTACAAGTTGGGTTCTACATACCAAAAAATTTCATGAACTCTTGTAGTTTGGTGATTAACCACATATAGAAGTTCTAAATTCTTAGAACCATTGAGAGAAGGAGTTAACAGAAAAAGGGATAAAGTAGGTTAATGTTTTCAATATATGGGGTTTGTATTTCATGGGACCTTTACCATCCTCAAATTGAAATGAATATATCCATGTATCTATGGACTAAATGTCCAAGTGGGTTGAGGAAGTTTCTATTCCCAACAATCTTGTTAAAAGTTTGGTTAAATTAGTCAATAAAAACATTCATTCTAGGTTAGGAGTTACAAAGTTGTTTATTACATACAATGTAACACATTTCAAGAATTATATGTTTATGAATTTACTGTAGAAGTATGTATGTTCTAAATGAAATTGTTCAACCTACTAACCACAATACTTTGGGTGGATGAAGTGTTTAATAGATATCTCAAACATATTTTAGAGAGGATTTTTTGTAGCTCCATAAATGATTTGTCTACGAAATTGGATAATGTCATATAGAATTATAGAACTACTTATAACATTCCCATGACCATGTCTCATTATAGGATGCCTTTTTGAAAGACTTTTCATCTTCACATGGAACTACATCATAAGTATTTATGGGCAGTGAAGGCCCATAAATTTTATTTCAAGTCTTTTGGTGAGATTAAATTGCTAGATTTGATTAGTATGGTGGAAATTAATAAGGAGTCATATGAAAATACCAAAAAAATTAAAAATAAAACAAAATTGAATCATGAAAAAATAAATTAGAATCAGTATTCCATGATTGGTTAGAGGATCCAATCATTCAATTATCGACTTAATATTTTCCCTGGTAAATTGAAAACCATGTGGTAAACACCTTTCACCATCTTGAGAGTGATTTTTAATAGAGATTTAGAGATAGCTAGAGAGGAAAAAAATGACATATTCTTCCAATTTATAGAGAATTACACACTTAGATTTTGGGAAACTAGAGGTCTTGGATCCCATCACATTTCTTGAATGCTGAATGAGTCTAAATTTGAGATGAATACAATAAACTCATTATTTCATGGTAACTAACAAATGGTTCTTTTTTCCTTTCTTTTTTATTTATATTATTAAATAAATTTAAATAATGTTTTCTAATTATACTACATTATAATACTCATATCTACTATAATAACAATAAATGATACGTCTAAAGTGTTATAGGTACAAGAAACTCAACTAGGTAAAACCAATGGGGAAATACATTGGATAAAATGTATAAAATCCCCTAAAAACAATCCATAGTTAATCATTTTCTTGAACATTTATTTATTTATTTCTATTTCTATTTTCTTAATCTTACAAAAAAATTAATATACCAACTAGAGCACCTAAATTAGGGATACAGAGGAGTAACTTTTGAGTAAACATAAATGATCAAATCTCCCACATTTAAGGATGTTTTATTTTTCTTCTTCTATTTCAATAATTTTCTTATCAACTTTTTTATTCTTCAATTAACTATGTATGGTGGCATACCCCCTGATCTTGTGACAATCGGGAACATGATTTTATTTTTGGGTGTTATCCTTTTTAATTCTAGATATTTTAGTATCTAGTTGAGCTACATTATGAACCCTACTTTCACTCATTACAATCACATTCATATAAATGTTGTTACACCACATTGTTTATTAGGATATTTATTGAACTAAATTGAAAATTATTTTGTCTGTGAATTATAGTAAAAATCATGAACATTTTAAAAAGTTGATCTAATTGTATGTTTGGAAGAAATTAGTTTTTGATGTTTCATGTATGCCCATTGATATTTTTTGTTACTCAATTAGAAATTGGTTTAAAACTACATTATCTCCTACATTATGATTCATAATTGAGGATAATGTTCAGTTTTAAATGTAGGGGATAAAGACCTTTCTATTCATTATGTTGTGATTTAAATTCAGGAAAACTTCAAAATCCACCATAATGTTTTCTAAAAAAATCAAATTTTCAAATTCATTCAAAAACTGAGGGCCACCGGCTTCACTATGAACATAAAACATATCTATCCTAATGTATAATAACTTGAAGGATGATGTGGATTTCATTTATTCTAAATTTATTCTGGTTTTATGATAGTTTGGTAGTGTTACAATCTATTTTTATGGATATTCTGTTTATAAACTAAGAAATGAAGTGATATGGGATAAATATTTTTTGCAATTGTGATAATATCATTAGAAAACTATAAAGTTTAACTTGAACCTGGGGGGACAACAATTTGAAAATCAATAAAATTATAGATAACAATCAAATGATAATCAAATAAGTCAATTTAAACTATATTATAATGGGAAATTAGGTTTCCTTGATGAGGATATGAGTTACGAACACTTGGTGAGTTTTTGTAAATAAATCAATTTAAAACAAAATACGTTCTTTACACAGTAATATGAACAAACCATTGGATAGGTAAAATTAAAAATAAAGGACCGTCATTATGGTGAGAGGAAGATTTACCATAAATAAATAAGGGGACAATTTAATTCTTTGAAAATCATTTGAGTTGTGTCAATAAACTGAAAATAAAATGATTTTATGGAACATTAGATAGAGTGATAATTAAAGGTTCCTCCTGTTATGATTTTATTTACACCTATGTAAAATCTATAATAATTCTTATAATAGGATATTTAGTTAGAATTATAGTTTGTAGCTGAGGGACTTTATCTAAGAGGCAAGTCATTTTAAATAGTGAATGACTTTGTACCCCCTTGATTTCTAGTTTGTATTTGAACTTTTGCAGAATGTATTATGATAATTATTTGAAAATTTGAGTCACCTATTATTTGGGTCCTCTATAAATAAATGTCTTAAAATTATTTATTTTTGATATAACTATAAAAAATTCTTGTTCTTTATTTTACATGCTGAAAAAGAATGGAATTGTTTGAGGACAAACAAACACTTAAGTATGATCATGTTTAATGTAGCTAATTTTTAAACCAGTTTCTATATTCATATTGGTATTATAATTGATATTGGAATTTGAATTAGATATTTGACTATAAAATATTTTATATTTGATGATTTTTGAAATTGAATTGGAATTCTATGTTTTTTAAATTTAAAGGTGTCTTATGGGAACTAATCACACTTAGTTTTTAATTAACATTTAAATTGTATTAAATTAGTTCTATCATTTCTCCAATGAAAATTTTGTTGGGACCAAATTGAATGGATGTGTTTTTTAAGATAAAATTAGTTTGCATTTACTATTTTTTCTTTTTTTCTAGAAAATTAAATCAAATTACATGTTATGTTTTAATTATCAGACAAAAATAATGAACGGTTTCGAAGTAATCTAAAAATTGGATGCACATTTGAAAATAATGTTCATCAGTTTCCAATTTTTCTCAAGAATATTTGTGGAGGAAGATTTTATTTGACTCACCTTTGTTCTGGAATAAATATTTCAAACAGTATTAGTAAAAGTATCATATTCTTTAATGTCTCTATACTTAGTCTGATGTTTCTTTTTTTGTTTGGTTAATTATAAAATATCATAAGATATCTGAGAAACATGGGATGCAATATTTATAATGGTAAGGGGGAAAATATGCTGGTAGGACGGGAATTCATGGAACACTCAAATGAAAATATTATGATTCCATTCCAATCTCAATAGATCCCAAAGTCATAAGGAAGTTAGAATACAATCTAATGTTTGTGGAATAAGAAATGTTATGAGGTTGAAGTCTTCCGAACTCCATTTATTAGTGAGAGGTTCACTGAACACAAAACTGAGTGAAGCCTGGGATGTTTTATTTGAAACCTAAGAATTCAAAGATATTGATTTTCATTGAGACTAATAAGCCATGAGATTCAAATCATTATATAAAAAAATTATTAAAATATGAAATTTTATCTGTACCATAAGCAGAAAAGGAAATAATTTGTTACTAACAATGGTCCATCAGATGTGGTATGTCACTGATCCTTTAGATGTAGGAAGGTTTGTTGAAACCTATAATAAATTGGAGTTTTTGGGACTTATTCATGTAATAATGTTAGAGACTAATCAAAAATATGGTGATCAACAATGTAGTTAACCATTTTCATCAGCTTGAATTTTTTGTCAATTGGGTCAAGAGAAAAATTAAAAAAAAAGTGTTTCTTGATTCTCCAGTTGGTTATGAATCATCGTACTAGAATTGATATTGATACCTCATATTGATATAATGAACAATCCATTAGATGCGTCTTGACACCAATAGAGGCATTAGAAGTAGGATCATATCTCTAAAGAAAATAAAAAATGAATATTGGTATCAAGAGTTTTTCAAAAGTGTCGTCGAATGGAGTGTGGTATCATTAAAAGTTACAATGATTATTTTGGGAAAGGAATATCCACTAAATTTTTATGAAGTTTAAAACAATTTCATGACCAAATTATTTCAATGGTTTATGTCTTTTAGTTGATACAAAGAACTGTAATGAGAAGTCTTCAGTTCATATATATTTTCATCATAATGAAGAAACATCGGAACAAAAATTGGTGTTAGACTCAAGAATGGTTAGAAAGGTTAAAGAGAGATAAATATGGTAAAATATTCAATAATTTTTTAGAATAATATAGAATCATTGAGAATCATTGAAGAAGTTGAAGGTGAAGTTGAAATGTAAATTAAATTTGGTGTTAAGATAACTTCTTTGAGTTGGAAAATGAATGTATGTTTATTCCCATTAATCTCCTGGAAAACCTATAAATAGGAATAATTATTTTGTTCTTTTTGTGATTGTAATGTTCACATGAAAATATTGGGATAAGGTGTTAAAATTTTTAAAGGATAGAAGTAGTTTCTAGAGTGAGATTGTTTTTGGATGTTTTATGGATAGAATAAGAATAGTGTACAAAGTTACTATATTAGACCGAGGTATCAAATAAAAATTTATAGGGACAGATGAAGTGTTTTATACTTATTTAAATGGTATTATTTATGTATATATTTTCCAAATTGAGAAACTATAAATTTATATCAAACTAATCCATCAGGCCAATTTTTCTATAAAATCTAGAAGTGAAGTTCTTACGTAATATTGGGTATGAAATTGAAGAAGTATATTTTGAAATGTTTCAAATTTATGTTGATAAGGCAAATCATTAATATTTTTTAACCCACTAGTGATGGATTCATTAATTTTTACACAAATTTGTATTTCATCATTTGTTGTAGGAGAAGCACATTCCCTTTTATGGAAACAATATTTTGACACAAGTTTAACAATATATCTAACTTATTGTATCCACAAAATGAATAACTTTATAGTGGATTTTATGGTATTGTATTTTTTCCATCCCATTCCAAGGATTTAGATTCTCTTGTTGAATAGTGAATATTTTAAATACTCATGTTCTTATAGATTTGAGTCTATTTTTTTTTCAGCAATGTGATAAATATTTAATAGTTGGAAAACATTTTTTAAAAAATAAATGAAATTTACAATAATATGTATCACTGATTCACACCCTCCCCCTCTCAGTGATACATTTATCTTATATTGGAAATATTATGTGGTATTATTGTAATGGTTCCCTTCATTTACTCTTTTATATATATTTGGAAGAGAAGTTATTGTGGAAAATCTAAATTTTGTGGACAGTCAGGTGATTCTGGTATTCGATGTGAAGAATTATCATATTTGGAAAGAAATAGTGTTTCCTTGTCTTATGTCCCATGAGTATATGTTCTTGAAGTAGGTACATATAGATTTTATTTAATCAAAGAAAAATGATCCTTTAACATCCGTGGATTAGAAGAATCTTGAGACTGATGGAAGAGCTAATAATTATCTAATCTCATCACATACCAAATGTGAGTTTCTATGAGTGAAGTTAATTTATACTACTAAACTATTCTATGAGAAATTGAAGAATATTTATTAAGGGAATAAAATGTTCATGAATGAAAAGTTTCAAATATAGAGGTCGAAGTATGATGATATGAAAATGGGTGAGTATGAATTTTTTGGTGACTTCTTTACAATGGTGAATGATATTGTGAGCACTATAAGATGTCTTAGTGAGAAACTGGAAGATTCATATATTATTGAAAATATCATAAGAATTATTCTTGATAATTTTGATGCCAAAGTTTCATCTTTAAAAGATTGAGATCTGGAAAACCTCTCTTTTTATGGCCTTCCTCTTACTGTCATTACTTATAAAATGATAAGGGGGGATGCTATAAAATGGAAAAAACTAAATCAAAAAATAACATTTATGGATGCAAAGAAAATAATTTCTATGAATATTATTCAATAAGAAGTAGTGGATGACTATAAATTTGAAAATTAGGTATGTAACAATGTTGATGAGTTTTTATCCTTGTTTTCTAAATATGTGAAAAGAGTTACAATAAAGATTAAATGAAATCATCCCTTAAAATGTTTTCAATATGGATCCATTGGGAAATTTACTTCTAATTTTCATCAAATAAATAATGAATAAGATAACGATGAATAGAAAAGAAGGATAATATGAGCTATGAGGGAACATGTTGAAAATTATAAATCCTTTTGCATTGGAAAGAGTAAAAAGTTATTCAAATCCTAATGGTGATGTTTTTTTTCAAAAAATAAATCAGATGAAGATAATGACATTGAGGATGAAAGTATATCTGAATTATATAGATACATTACTTATATTTCAACAGTTAATCTTGAAAAGATTGAAAGTAGTATTTGTGATGAAGAAGAAGAAGATAGGGTAGAATTTTATCAGAATAAATAATTCAAAGAATGCCTTAAAAACTATTTTTTGAAATTAAAAAGAAATGAAGAAGTTGAATAAGGAATGTCCTTCAAAATATTTTCAAGATTTTAAAACTAAATATAATGTTATGATACTTGAATAAGTTGATTTTTTAAGATGTTTCCTGAGAAATAAAATAATCTGAATGAACATATTAAAGTTAAGTTGAATGAAAAGGAATAAGAGTAAGAAATTGTTCAAAAAATACTTGATAATGTTGAGTAGAGAGTTACAAGTTTCATGATCACTATATCCAATGATGCTAAATTTTTTGGAAAGTATAAACCTGATAAGAATCAAAATTTTCAACCAAATGTTGAAAAGAAGGTTGAAGTTATTCCTATTTATGGGAAAGTCATGTATGTGGAAAAAACCAAAGAAGTGGATAATTCATGTGATTCTAAAATTTTTGAGTCCTAAAAATTTTCTATTTATTCTGGTTCTTACAAGGATTAAATGAAATCCAATTTTAAGAAGAATATTTTGTGTTATAATAGAAAGGTTGGTTGTAAAAAAGTCTGAGGTGAAATATAGGAATGTTCTTGAGAAACATTTTAAGAATTTTGGACATTATGTAAGTTATAGAATAAAGTCTTCTTTCTATAGGAACTTCTTGTATTGTGGTGAATTTGGGAATACAAAAAATATATGTTTTTGTAACCAATGACATTATAACTATTCAATGAGTTATAAGGGGATTCAATCCTCTCAATGAAAGAAATATGAGAAATAAGATTTGAAGAAACTTGAGATGGATGTTCTGAATGTTGAAAAGAGATTACAACCTTTAGAAACTATTTGTGAAAGATGTGAACAACCTTTAAATATTTCAATTGGATTTTATGTTTTGATACCAAATCAAAAAAAGGTTTACAATATTTCTCAGAAGATGGAGGTGAATAAATACAATAGGAAAGAAAAATATCTTATTGTTGAAACCTGTCTCAATGATATAGAAGAATAATAACCCTAGTTCATGGATTAAGGGTGTTCATGTCACGTGATAAGAGATTTGAAATTGTTAATAATGTGTATCATTTTACTAAATTAACAGTGACATTTGGTAATAATGGATCCTCCATAATCAAAGTTATTAGATTTGCTACAATTGGGGAGGAGAATTTGAAATACAATAAGGATTTATTTTTTTATGGGATCAAACAAAACTTGGTATGTGTTTCAAAAAATTGTGATGATGGTAATAATTATGTTTTTAGGAAATATGGATTTGTTGTAAAAATAGTGGAATATGGAATAGATGTTACCATAGGTCAACATGCCAAATGGAATTTGTTTCAGGTTGGTGATATTCGAAACTCATGATACCTAAGAATGATAGAAGAAAATAATAAGTCACAAAACATTTTAGGCCATATGTGTTAGGGAAACAAAGACATGTTTTCAAAGAGAGACAATGTCTGTGGTATTATTTATATGTAAATAATAAGGGATTCATGTTGCATAATTTTTCAAAATGGACGGATTATAAACTCTCTGCATAAGAAAGTTGATATTAATTCAACTCAACCCTTGTAAAATATTCATTGTGATACCTATGGTCCAAAGGGAAAACAATCTGCATTAAAATATAATTACTTAATTACTTTAATTGATGGTTTTTCTCGCATTACTTGTGTTATTATTTTGATAAATAAGATAGATTCTCTGATGATGTTTAAAAAATTTTGGATAAAATATGAGAAGGAATGTTGGATTTCTACGAATATGTTTAAATATGATAATGGTGATGACTCTAAGAATAAATAAAATAGAATTTATTTTTAAAAAAGGGAATTTATCATGATTTATGTACACCATATGCACCAAAACAAAATTGTTTTTTTGAAATAAATAATTGAAGCTTAGTTGAAATGGGGAATACTATGATACTTGAACATAGATATTACAATTAATTTTGGATGAAATCAATGAGCAGAACTATTTATATTCAAAATTGATGTTTCTCTAGTCCATGTTATGATATTACTCCATATGAAATGTTTTATGAAAAAACTCAAACTTAAAAACACATAAGAGTTTATGGGAACCCCTTCATCATAATAAAAAATGGTTGGGACCTTGGTATGTTTGATCAGTGGGGTGAATAGGGAATATTTATTTGTTATGCTATGTATGGAAGAGTATATATATGATTCAACAAATAAATATGGATATTAATTGAATTTTTTGTTGTGAATGTTATTGAAAATTATGGGGATGATTTTTCACATTCACATGCAGATGTGGAAAAATAATCGGATGAAATAATTTTTTTTAGAATATAAAATTAGGATGTAAGGAATTTTGATCCAAAACAAGAAGAAGAATTAGACTCAACCATCCCTAGTGATGAGGAATAATTTCAAACATATCAGGCTACTATATGTAAGATAGTGTAATATCAAATTATAATTAGTGATCAAAATTTAAAAGTTTAAAAAATTTGAACAACAAAAGTTATTACACATACTTCTTTTTATTAAAAATTTGATAAAAATATGTGAATTATGATTTTCAGCATCCAAAATGGGTTATTTCAATGAATGAAGAGTTGGATAAAATAGAGAAGAATTATACTTGGGAAATCATACCTGATCCAAATTACAAAATTGTTACTCATAAAAAAGTGGGTATTATAGAAAAAAATTAAATGAATATGGTGAAGTGATAAGAAACAAAGCAAGGTTAGTGTTAAAAGGTTAGTAACATATTGAAGGCATAGATTCTGATGAGACGTTTTATCCAGTATCATGGTTAGAAACAATTATAATCATTATTGTTATTTTTGGAAAAAAAGGTTAATTTTTTTAGATGGATGTGATGTTTCTATTTTTGAATGGTGAACTTGAAGAAGAAGTTTATATTGAAGAAGAATGTGTATTTGTTGTTTGTAAAGATGTAATTTATTTTTGTAATTTAAGGAAATCATTCTATGGGCTAAAAAAGATTTGATGGAATGGAATTCCAAATTGTATACCTAATTAAGAAAGATGATTTTATGAAAGGAAGGGTATATAATAATATATACATTAATGAAAGTGAGGAGTATTCCCTTATTTTAATTGTTTATATTGATGACATTAACATTACTAATAATGATGAAAGAACATGTTAATAATTTTCTATATAGATGAAAAAGTTGTTTGAGATGCCCATGCTGGGTGAAATGAGGTGCTTTATTAGGTTACAAATCTCACAAAAGAAGAAAAAAATATTTATTTCTCAAGAAATATAATGCAAAGGGAATTTTTAATAAGTTTTGAATGTGAAAATATAAACATGTTTTCACAATAATTTCAGTAGGATCTAAGTTAACTAAATATATATAAGGTAAAGAAGTTTATGGTCAAGAGCTTCAAAAGCAGATTGGAAGTTTGTTGAATATGACTACCTCAAGACTAGTCATTGTTTATGTTGTTTCCTTATGTGAAATATTTCAAAGTACCCCACAATAATCACATATATTTGTTGGAGAAATATTTCTCATATGCATTGATGGAACCATTGATTTCAGAATGAGAAATGACAACACTGCAAGAATTGACTTTTTTGTGTATTCATATGTGGATTGGGCAAGAAGTATTGATGATACATGATCCACATCTGGTGGAGTTTTATTTTTTAGGTAAAGACGTGTCTGATAACATAAGAAGAATACAAAAATTTTAACTCTTAGAATAGCTGAAGAAAAGAATATTGTTTCCACTAAAGCTACCACATAACGTATATGGATATAGACTCAGTTGGAAGATTTACCTATTGAAGTGAAGTTACCCTTTCTCTTGGGTTGTGATAATCCCAGTTCCACCAACGTTAAGAGAAATATAGTAAAATACACTCATTCAAAACATATTGATATAAAATATCACTTCATTAAATAAAATGTGGGTATGAATGAGTTGAAGTTCGAGTATATTCCTTCATTGAAATAAGTTACTGAAATATTCAGAAAACCTTAACCAAAGTAATAAATTTTCTTGTTGAGGTTGAATAATGGTATCCAACCTATTTATCTACAAGGATGAGGTATGTGTCTTTGTCCCTTATCCCATCCATTCTTTGGAAATTGTTGTCAAAGGGGGATAATTGTTTCATAAATCTATTCATTGATATGTTTTAAACCATTAAAGGAAAAATTTTTGTAGGGGGTGTTTTGATTAATATGTGAACTCAACATGTATATCTGTTAAATGTTATAAAATTTTATTGAAATTTGTTGGAAATTTATAGAAAAGTGGATGAGATCTTGAATGGAAAAATAAAACAATGTTTTGAATGATGAAGAAGATTCACGAGTCACTACTTTTAGAAAACATGGTTTTACTATCAATGATTATTTTTTCCTACAATGAGTAAGATCATGTAGGATTAGAATTTGTTATATGTGATCTATATCTTTAGGTGACAATGTTCATTGATTTGTGAACCATGGTTCACAAAAAAATCCAGTGGGGGATATTATTGGGACAATGCTGGCTGGAAGTGTTTTTGGAATATGAAAGAAGTTTGTGATGATTGTTTTTTATTTTCATTCATGAAAATGAAATAAAATTACGTTGTATTTTTTTTATAATCGGTAGAAAATAAATAATGGTTAAAAATAATAAGATATTGGGATACACATTTGTCAATAAGGTTCATCTGTTTCTATTTTTTTCTGTTCTGATTACGTTTTGTGGAAGAAGTTGTTTTTTAGAAACACCTTGTGTCCTCAATAAAATTTTCAATTAGTGTGAGGAAATGTATCAGAATATTGAAATTATATTTACATAATATGATGATTATTTTCTATTTGGTTAATTCTAAAATATCACAAGTTTCTAGAGAAATATGGTATTCATGCCATGTAAATGTAGAGGGAATAAGATATTGTAAGGATGGGAATCCATGGAATATTCCAATGAAAGTCCGATAATGCTATAAAAATCTATAAAGTTCTCAAAGTCATGAGTAAGTTAATATAAATGATAATGATTGTGGATGAATAAATGTTATGAGTTTGAAGTCTTTTTATCCCAATTAATTTGTTTGAGGTTAACCAGACCCAGAATTGTTTAAGGGATGGGAGGTTTGTTTTGAAATATTGGAAGACAATGATGTCGGTTTTTAGTCAGACCAATAATCCACAAGATACAAATCATGAGTGAAAGAATTTGGTGAATGTTTTATGTTTTTTTTATAGTAATGAGAAGAAGAAACATGTTGTTACTGACACCAATACATGATATGTGGCATTCCATCGATCTATTAGAGGTAGGAATGTTTGTTGACATAGATAAGAAAGTATAGTTTTCTTGGATTGATGGGTGTAAGAAGGATAGAGATCGACTAACCAAATGATGATCAACAATGTAGTCAACCACTTTCATCATTTTGAATTTTTTTTCAATTAGATCAAGAGAAAGAAAATGTTTTTTCTCAAATGGTTCATGACTTATCAGACTTGAATTGATACTAGTCCAATGGAGTGAGAAAGAGACTAATCCATTAGATGTAGTATCACATTAATAACTTCATCAAACGAAGGATCATTGGTCTAATGAAAGGAAGAAAAGTTTATTTGTTTGAAGAGTTTTTCTAAAGTGTTATCAAAGGAGTGATGGTATCTTTAGAAGTTGCAACAACATTTATTGAAAAAGAAAAGCAGCATAGATATTAAGAAGATGAAACAATTTTCATGAAAGAATGGTTTCAAATGTTTATGCCTTTCAGTTTATACAGTGCTTTGTAATGAGAATCCTTCAGTTCTTACAAGTTTTCATTAGAATGAAGAATCATCAGATAAAAAATTCGTATCAGAATGAAGAGTGGTTAGAATTTTTTATTCAAACTGAAGATGGGATAATATTTTATATGGTTTTAGAAGAATCAATTAGAGATGAGAAGCATTGAAAAATTCAAAGAGAAAATCAAAATGTAAATGAAATTTGAAGTTAAGAAAATTTCATTGAGTGTAAAAAAAATGTATGTTCCTACGCATTCCTCTCTGGAAATTCCTATAAATAGGATAAAAGTACATTGTACATTTTGATGATTATACTGTTCATGTGAAAATATTGAGATAAGGAACTCCATGTTTTGAAGGAGAGTTTATGTTTCTTGACCGAGATTTTTTGAGAATTTTTTCTAGATAGAAGATGAATAGTAGAAATACTTTCCAAATCAAACCTAGGTATCACACCCATATTTTCAGGGATAGTTGAAGTGGTTTAGAATTGTTTCTAGAGTATTATTACCTTATCTGTTTACTATACTAAGAAATCAGATGGAGGAATCAGATGAAGCCATCATACTGAGTTTTTTAAGAAGTCTAAAAGTGATGTTCTTACCTAATACTGGGTAGGAATGTAAATATATATGTTTTTATGGTTTTAAAATTAATGCTGATAATAAAACATAATAAAGTGTTTTAAACCAACTACTGAAGGTTTCAGTACTTGTTACACAAACATGTATTGCATCTTTTTTGTTAAGAGAAGCACATGCACTGTTGTATTGAACATAGTGCTACACAAGTGAAAAGGTTTAACATACTTGTTGTATCCGCCCAAAAGTATTATTTTCTAGTGGATTATGTTGTATTTAATTGTTTTCAAAACATACCAAGGATGTAGCTACCCTTTTTGAGTAGTGAACTTTGTAAATACTTGTATTCCTATGGATGTGTGTTTGTTTTGTTTTCGGTAAAGTGATAAATGTTAATAGGTGGCGAAGACTATTTCAAAAGAGATAAATGATAAAACAAAATATATCTACGATTAACCCTATCCCCATATCAGTGACACACTGATCTTGTTTGGAAAATATCGAATTTTTGTGGAACCAACTTTTTTTTGGAAGTTTGGTTTTCAATCAAAATTGAATGATATTTTTTGGATTTGGAAGTTTTATCAGAAGGATTATTATTGGATAATAAGTTTTTCTAATTGAATTTAAATGCTTCAAAATCAAGTTTCATATTCAATGATTCCATGAAATTATTTCATTATTTTTTTTTAGAATTCAACATTGAATTGAGATTAATTAAATGATAATTTTTTTTTATACAAATCATTTTTTGGGGGGAATGTTATTTTTATCATAATTGGTTTGGTTCTCTTTGGTTCTTCTACCTCCTTGGTAAGGTACCATCATGGTGTGGCCAATATTAGAATGCTACCACCATCACCCCAACTATTGTGGTTGAGGAGTCATGACGTAATAGAAACAAACAGTGAGGGAATAACACACTAGAGGAAGTATGGTGCTGGTGATGTGAAGATGAACCAAGAACCGCAATACAAGAAAGAAGTTGAAAGAAAAAAGAGAAGGGACAATAGATTTACATTCTTTGGATCCATAGGGATCCTAATGCATGGAAAGAACACCACACACACAAGCATTTTATTACTCCTGGAAAGAAAAACATAACATTACAATAGATTCAGGTCAAAAGAAAATTAACAGTGTAGGATATACACATTTTTTTATTCTAAAAAAACAAAGTGACTTACAGTTTTAGATGTAGAGTCAGTCGGCAGTCCAGATCTCTTCAAGTAACTTTGGATCAGTTTCGAAAACACTCGGGTGCTAACCTTCGAAATGGTATGGTCGAGGGAAGCCGGTACGAAGCTCCACCAGCTGCAACACACCAGTAGTATGCCACGAAGATCACTGCCACCCTAGTCTTACTATCGAGAAGTACCCATGCTAGGGTTCGAGAGCCAGGATCCAAAGTGGAAGATGCCTAATATCATAGTAAAGGAGTAAACTGATCGATACTAAGTAGCAGAAAACCATCCATATGAAGATTCACAATAGAGGTGATTAATCCCTCTGTGAGCGATGGTTTCCCAAAACCTCATCCCCAATCATAGGGTGGCACGAAGCAGAACTATGAAACATAAGTTGAATAGCCTAGTACGTTCGAATAACCATGTACAGAGGTGAACGACCATGAATAGAGAGGCGACACATAGTGATCAACAACCAAGGATGAAAATAAAATATAAGCCACAGATTTCTAGTGTGGATTCAATAGAATATATATGTGGGTAGAATAATAAATACTTGGTGAATAAACCAATTTAAAAGGGAGAATTGAATGAAATAGAATTAAGAACAATTAATATAAAAACAAATGAATTAAGGTATCTTAATTCAAAATCTCCACCATTTTTAATTAAATTTAGTGATGTTCTTGCACCTAGGGGTCATGGAATCTGAACCAAGTTTAATCTATCTAGGAAAAAAATAAACTTTAAAAGACCACAACTATAGTCAAACTATCAGCTGGGTTTATGTTAGTGCCTATCTTATTGATACACACGGTTCTAGATTCTACGATGTATTTAATAAAATGTAACCTAATAGAAATATGTTTTGACATACCATGGAAAACTAGGTTTTTAGATAAATGAATAGCTTATTGACTATCTAAATATTCATTAACAGTAGAATTGTAAATACAATGTTCAAAGGCCATACCTTTGATCCACAATGCTACCTTGATTGCCTTAGTCAAGGCTATGTACTCAGATTCTATTGTCGAAATTGAAACAATATATTGCACGTTTCACTTTTAGTAAATGGAACCACTAAAATCACTAAACACATAACCAGTTAAGGACTTATGTGTATCAATATTTCTTGCATAATTAGCATCAACATAACCATAGATTAGATCATCATAATTTGTATTTCAACCATAACATAAGCAAAAATTAGGTTTACTAGAGAGGTATCTAAGAATCCACTTGATGGATTTCCAGTGTGGCTTCCCTGGTGTGGCCATAAACCTGCTGAGGGTGAAAACTATGAAGGCTATATCGGGGAGTGTACAAATCATAGCATACATTATTCTTCCAACCATGTTAGAATAATGGATTTTGGACATGAATTCTATATCTTCTTTAGTAGAAGGTGTTTGTGACAAGGACAATTTAAAATGTTGCTCTTGAGACACTTTAAAATATACCCATGTTATGAATGATATTGCAATTTATTGTGTTTGTCCCTAATATATTCAATGCCATGAATTTGCTTGGTCACACCCAAGTCTTTCATTTCAAAAGTGTTTTTCAATAGGATTTTGATAAAAGAAATCAGATTTATATCCGTTCATATGATGAGCATATCATCAACATACAACAGAAGATAAATGATGCAGTTCTTTGTTGCTTTGAAATAAACACAAGCATCCTATTTACTTCTAGTGAATTTATTACCTAACATGAATGAGTCAAATTTCAATTACCATTGTCTTGAGGCTTGTTTTAACCTATATAGAGACTTATTCATGGGGAAAACTTTATGTGGTTTGAATTCACTTGGATAACCTTCAGGAGGCTGTATATAAATCTTTTCTTTTAGATCATCATGGAAGAAGGCAGTCTTAACATCTAACTAATAAATGCGGAATTAATTATAGGAAGAATAGGCTAAGAGAAGCCTGATAGAAGAGTGTTTCAAAACTAGGGAAAATATTTTAGAATAATCAATTCCCTCCCTTTGGAGGAAACCCTTACCTACTAACCTAGCTTTATACTTGATTTTGTTTCCCTCAGCATTATCCTCTTTTCTTTTGAAAATCCAATTGGAACCAATCATTATAGCCTCAACTAGTTTATTCACAACACTCCATGTATGGGTTTTCATTAAATAATGCATCTCTACATTCATATAAAAAACTCATTGCTTGGAGTCTTTGTCTTTCAAGGCTTGCATATATGACCAAGGATCATCATTAATGAAATCTTGGGCCACAAGAAAGGCATAGAAAGCCATTTCGTAATGGATGAACCTATAAGGAGGTCTTGGGAGCCTCCTTTTTCTATCATGGGTCAATTGATAGACCCTATAATTATCATGGGGTTTAAAATCCGAATATGAACAAGAGATGCTTTTAGAATCAGCGACAACTATGGGCTGAGAAGCTGGCTGATCAGGCTGAAGATCAGTCTCAAAATGAGTTGAAGGCTCGGGTTCATCAAACTTAGAGAGGTCTAGTTTATCACTGCCATTATGGACAGGATTGGTCTTGGTAGAGGATGACTCATGAAAAACCACATCCCTACTAATAATGCATTTTTGGTACCCGGGTTTATCAACCAAGAGCTTGTATCCTTTAACCCATGGTGGTAACCATTGATGATTTATTTCAGAGATCCCAGTTCCAATTAATCAGTCCTAACATGTGCATAGGTTGTGGAACTGGAAACTCATAGGTTGGAGTAAGAGGGAGGCCTCCCAGTCCAAAGCTCTTCAGGAGTCTTGAACTAGTTAGCAAAAGAGGGACACCTATTGATTAGGTAAACAACAGTGTCAGTGGCCTAGGCCCAGAAAGACTTGGGGAGGCCTGAGCATGCAATCATGCTCTAGACACATTCTAAGAGGGTCATATTTATCCTCTCTGATATCCCATTCTGTTTCGGTGTTTCTCTAACATTTTTATGTCTTTTAATCCCCTCTTTTTCACAAAATTCAATAAAGTCAGTTGCAGATACTCTAAACCATTGTCTGTCCTCATGGTCTTTATTTTCTTTCCGATCTAATTTTCGACTGATTGTTTCCAGGTTTTAAAGCTCTGGAAGACATTTTATTTATGTCTCTGGATGTACACCCAATCCTTCATAGAGAAATCATCAATGAAAGTGATGAAATGGGATCCTCCACCATGAGAGGTAGTCCTCGCTGGACCCCATAAATCTGAATGGATATATTCATATGGGGGCATTGGCTTTAAAGGTGGATCTATTGAAACTAACTCTCTTAGTTTTTACCATTATATAGTCTTCACATAATGGTTGGTTTATAAGTGTTATGTTGTTCAGCATCCCCTGCTTACTGAGCTCTTCTAACCCTTTGGAGATAACATTCCCCAACCGTCTATGCAAATGAATTGTACTCTCAGTGTTAGTATTGTAAATAGTATCCAATTCTCTTGTATGTGTCTTACAATCCAATACATACAACCCTTTGGTGAGAAACCCTTTAATAATGGTCCTAGATCCTTTATAGATCTTAATAGATCCATATTCTCATCTAATGGTATATCCTTTTTAATCAAGGACTCCAAGGGTAATTAAGTTTCATTGGAGGTTGGGAACCCTCCTTACATAAAGCAAGGTAATCATAGATTGGTTTTCAAGTTCCAATAGAATAGATCCTCTACCCTTCGCTTTACACTTCTTATTATTCCATAACAGGACATGCCCTTCCACTCTCTCGACCAGCTCTAAAAATGACTCTTTGTGTGGACTCATATAGAAGGATCATCTATATTCAAGGACCCACTCTCGGTCGAGTGTATGGCTGGAAACATTTAATACTTAAGCGGTGTCATAGCCAGTGTCAACAATGAGAGACTGGTCAGTGGGATGTGCACGTTCTTGCTCACGTTTAAGCTTCCTACATTTGGGCTTAATATGCCTAGGATTTCCACAATGGAAGCAAGTAACTTTTCATTCTTTATTATTATTACCCTTTGGTTTTGGTTCTCTCCTAGGTTCTTTGCTGCTTCTACTTTTATCTCTGTTAGATTTTTTCTTTTTTGCTTTTAACCATAGGTCTTCCCCTAGTAAAAAATCTCTCAACCTCAGCTTTAACCTTAGGTTTAGAGTGAATTTCTTTGGATAGAATGAAAGACATGACTTATTCTATTGTCAAGGAGTCTCGACCATACATCATGGCCTCAATCAGGCTATTATAACTATGGTCAAGGGAGGTCAGGACAATGATGGCCTGATCGTCATCATCTACTAAGACATATATGTTGACTAGATCTAACATGATTTTGTTAAATTCATCAAGATGAGACATCAAAGTAGCGCCAGGTCTCATCCTAAATGTGAACATGTGGTGCTTCTTATACAGCCTACCTACTAGGGAGGTAGTCATGTAATGTTTTTCTAACTTAAGCCATATGTCGGCAGCAGTACACTCATAAGACACTTCCCTAAGGAACTTATCTCTTAAAGACAACAAAAGTGAATTGTCGGATTTATCAATAATTTCTGGGGGCACAGGTTGGTATTCAATAATATTATGGCCTGTTTCATTAACAAGTGTTAGGGGTTTAGTATGCCTAGATAAGGAATCAATGAGACCTTACTGGAAAATTAATGACATCATTTTTATTCTCTATAAATTGTAGTCATTGTCTCCATCAATCATTTCGATTTCATATCCCATTGTAGACATGTTTATCCAAATGAGTATATGTCGAATGATTAGGGACAAAGATAAGCGTAGGACCTCAAAAATCAACTGATCTCACTGGGTAAATGTGTACTATGAGATATGAAGGCGAAATGATCAAGTGAATAGAATGATTTCACCAGAATAAAAAGAGAAAAAACAACAACAATATACAGGAAGAATTTATACAAGGTTTAAAAGCAGAAATCAAACAAAGAAACCAAAATGTAAAGAGATACAAACCAAACACTAACCATTTAACAGATTCCAACTTGACAGATTTATAACAAAGCTCTAAACAGTGCAAAGGGGGCTCCCAAGAAGGTGTTGGCAGCAACTATGTACAGCAGAATCGAGAAACAAATTTATAGAGGCAGTGAATGAATTGTAGTAGGTAAACAGGTTAAGAAAATTACAACAATATACAGTTTATAAGAATAAAAAAACTGCAGATAGCATAATCAACACGGGAAGATAATCAAAGAAATAAATATAGTGGGTTGTGGTGTATCAAAAAATTATAAACATAACTTTAGCAGGACGAATTGCTAAACTCAATGAACCATAGGCAGAAGCACGAATAGAACAATCATTACACAACGTAGCAACCATAAGTGGCTCTAATACCACTTTTTGGGGTTGAGGAGCCACGACACAATGGAAACAAACAACCAGGGAAAAACACAATAGAGGCAGTATGGCGCTGGTGATGTGAAGATGAACCAAGAACCGCAGTACAAGAAATAAGTTGCAAGAAAAAGAAAAGGGACAATAGATTTGCGTTCTTCATATCCTTAGGGGCCCAAATACACAGTAAGAACACCACACACACACGTTTTATTACTCTTGGAAATAAAAACAGAATAGTACAATAGATTCAGGTCAAAATAAAATCAACAAAGTAGGATTTACACTTTTTTGACTTTAAAGAAACAAAGCGACTTAAAGAGCCAGACGTAGAGTCGCCTGGCAGTCCTGATCTCTTCAAGTGTCGCTAGATCTTGTTTGAAAACACTCAGGTGTTGAATTTCGAAATGGAGAGGTCGAGGGAAGCCGGTACGAAGCTCCACTAGCTACGACACACCAGTAGTATGCCACAGAGATATACCGCCATGCTAGTCTTACTACCGAGAACTACCCATTCTAGGGTTCGAGAGCCATGATCCAAAGAGGAAGACGTTGAATATCACAGTAAAAGAGTGTACTGATCGATACTGAGTAGAGGAAAATCCATCTTCGGAAAGAGTCGCAATAGAGGTGGTTTATACCTCTGTAAGAAACGGTTTCCCAAAACCTCATCCCTAATCACAGGGTGCCACGAAGCAAAACCGTGAAATAGAAGTCAAACATATCTATCATTTCTCATGCTATAGCCGACCACCCCAAGTCCAAATTCCATCAGCCACCCCCAAAAACCTACCTATACCGCCATTATTGGTACAACCATTGGCTACCCTACTACCATCCAGGCGGGAACAACCGCCATTGTGATTCCACAACCAGGCCGGATCTACATTCGTGCCACCGCCACTCCTCTTACCTATATCTACTCTACATATCATTCATCCACAATAAAAACCCAAAAATGTTATTCCGTAGAACAGTATAAATCTACCGTTATTCTTTTATCCTCTTACCATGGTCCACCACTTCCAGCAATGGATCTTCTTCCAGAATCCATCCTGCCACTGCTATTATAATGACCCAAATCCGGAGTCCCTCCACTGGTGCCCCGTACCCGGTTCACCACATGACCTCAAGCGTGTTTCCCCAAATGCCAGAGGCTTCCGAATAGTAGCGAGGGCTTTGGTGAGATGGTGGGGAAACTATGCCCTCATTAGGTAAGTGTAAAGCGGAACAACAATCAAACAAAATAGCAGAAACACTAAACAATATACCACAACTCAACTGGACAGTGGAAGTAATGAATATATATATAGCAATGATGACAATGATGCAGCAGGTACAAGTATCTATGGAAACAGCAAACACAACAACATGCTAGAATACAACTGAAAACAAAGTGCAAGGGAAACAAAATAAAATCCTCAGCATCGCGAGCCATGGCTTGGTCCCCTGCTCTGCAGCTCCGGTGCAATCAATAACCTGAAGTAGAAGGGTGCTTGCCCTTATCTATACCTGCATCAGCATAGTATGATTGGGCCAAAAATCATGGCCCAAACAGGGTGTGAGATACAATCCTAGTAGGCAATCACCAAAATATTTGTGCCCAACATTCAATCAATATAAGGCAAGTAATAAAACAAGAAGTAGTAAACAGGAAAGCACAAGAAGCTACAATCCACAGTTCTAACAAATAAAGTACACAAGTAAATAGCCATCAACAAGAAAGAAATAGGCAACCCTCTGGGTAGCTCTCACAGGCTAACCCCAATGGTTCAACCTATAAGTACTAGCAACCCACTAGGAGGCACACACAGTATCACCCCTCTGGTTTAGCTATGAAATTAATAGACTCTCTGGGGAAGCACTCACCGTCAATTCCCCCTATAGTCTCATATCGCGCTAAAGGCTCTTTGGGGAAGAACTCAAAGTCCATTCCCCCTGTGGCCCGCGTCGAGGAACTAAAGACTCTCTGAGGAAGCACTCAACGTCAATTCCCCCTGTGGTCTCGCATCCTAATTAAAAGACACTCTGGAGAATCCCTTCCATGAATTCTCGCTTTGGTCTACAACTCTAGGTTCTCACAGTCCTAAGTGAAAGATAAAACATGCTCAGAATGCGTACATCGTCCAAGTGAACCTCAAGAACTAATTGGATATCATTCTAAGGCTCAGCAGCAAAACAAGGCAATAGTTCCACAATCCTACAACTAGGCATGGCAACAGGAAAAATGCCTAATAAGAAAAACAAGCATGGAAAAGAAAGATGAGCACAAAATAAATTATTCTACTCACAAGTATAAACCTCTACTATAGCAATCAAGCAAAGAAAGAAAACCACAGAGCAAAACAGGTAACACGCAATACCCCATTCAAGGGTATTGGTGGAATTCTCACAAAATACTCATCAAATTTCTACAGAAAGGCACAAACCACCTACCTCGATCCCAGGAGATCGATATACGTGAACCTCGAAAATAGATTCCCCTTAGAACGACGAAGACCTGAGAAAATGCACAAAATGTTCAACACACAATAACATGGAAACGAGGAGGAATCAAGAAACAAGGATAAAGCAGAACGGAGAACCCACCGCTGTGCTTCCAACACAATCGACAACAGCTGGAATGGAGGTAGGACGGAGGCATGGCAGGTCAGGGAAGAAACGCGGCCGTACGACGCTCTCGGATGGACGATTTTTGTAGAAGAATCCGCTTCTGTGCGTCAGGCACGACCCCAGTCTGTTTAATGGAAAAAAAATTACACGGTGTGTACTTTTTGAGTACACAATGTGTACTTCAGTTTTCTGTACTCCAATTTAACTGGCCTCCACCTCACCCTTACACACCGTGTGTGTGGCCCGGACATGGCCATCAATCGACTTTGAGCGGAAAAAGAGTACACGACATGTACTCAGAAAGTACACGCCCTGTACTTCAAAAATTTTCAGAAACATTGTTTTTCTCAAAAAATCCAGAAAAATGAAAAGCGTACCTTAAAAGAAGATCCGGCTTCTTACAAACTTCCCCCCCCCTTAAGGAAATTCGTCCCCGAATTTCCCTAACGAGGCGGTGAAAGTAGAAACCCCGAACAGCTCCGGCCACTGTGATCGTACATCAGCCTCCCTCTCCGAGGTCTCATCCTGTACTTTCCTGTGCTTCCATATCACCCATACAAGAGGAACAGACTGCTCATGGAGAACCTTCGTACTACGATCGAAAATCTGGATAGGATGCTCCTCGAACGATGCATCCGCTTCAAGCTCGACTTCCTCAGGCTGAAATACGTGAGACGGGTCTGAAAAGTAACATTAGAGATGAGATATGTGGAAGACGTCGTGCATGGCCTGATACCTCTTAGGTAGCTGCAACAGATAGGCGACCAACCCAACTCTCTCCAAGAAATCAAATGGACCGACGTACCGCGGTGAAAGCTTACCCTTTCTCAGAATCCTCTTATGTCCCAACCTCGGTACGACATGCAGGAAAACCTGATCCCCGACCTAGAACTGCATAGATCGTCTCCACTGATCAGCATAAGACTTCTGTCGAGGCTGTGCTATAGCCATCCTCTTTCGAATCATCTCTATCTACTCTGAGGTCTCCTGAACAGGACGAGGTCCCAGCAAAGCTACCTCTCCTGCCTCCCGCCAGCATAAAGGAGATCGGCATGGCCTACCGTACAGAGCCTCGTAAGGTGCCATATGAATAGTCACCTAGAAAATGTTATTGTAGGAGAACTCCACCAGAGGAATATTCTTCTCCCAAGAGCTGCCAAAGTCTAGGATGCAAGCTCAGAGCATATCCTCAAGCACCTAGATCGTGCACTCAGACTGGCCATCGGTCTGGGGATAGTATGCTGTACTCAAAATTACCTGTGTACCCAAGGCCTTCTGAAGTCCCTGCCAGAACCGAGAGGTAAAGTGCGCATCCCTGTCTGAAATAATGGAGTGTGGAACTCCAGGAAGATGAATGATCTCTTGGATGTAAAGTCATCCCAGATCATCAATACAGATGGTCTCCTTGATCGGCAAGAAGTGAGCAACCTTTGTAAGTATAGCGACCCAGCCTTTTCTTACTTTACTATTACATCATTTCATAGATAAACAACATAATAGTATTACACATGGAGGATCCAGAGGTTTAGTTTCTTGGGCAAACTAGGACAATACATAACAAATACAACATCAAGCATAAACATTTATTTAATTTCTTCTTTGCTAGCTTCTTAGTGGAACTTGTCCTCTCCTCAGTACATGTATCCACTTGAGGATATACATCAAAAGGGGTGAGCTAGAAGCCCAGTAAGAGGGTAGATAAGAACAATATAGCATGGGGTGAGCATAATCATGACGTAGGAAAAAGATCATGAACATGAGAGGAGCATAAATAAAAGACTTGAAATGTGGCAATGCATAAAAATGAAACATCATGTCTTAGTGGTTAACTACCACACATACTTGTGAACAACGCTAGCATCATGTTCACACATCATTTCACATTTACTCATGAGATTCATCACTTTACCCAATGCATTGGGGCACTGTATAATTCTGGACACACCCGTCACATTTAAACATTCATATTGCGCTATATAATTCCGGGCGCACCCATGACATCATAACATTACCATTATCATGATTTCCACATAAAACACATATCAAACATGTACATAAATAAACCATGTAAAGGAATGGGTTTCATCTCATAATAACACATTCATAAGCTTTGGGTTCCCAAAATAATGAGGGAACAACATACTTGATATAAGAACCATCAACCTTGAATGAGAGGTAAAAGGTGAGATCTTGAAAGAAGAGTTCTTTTGGAAAACATTTTGATAGACATAAAAACCAGTGACAAACATGTATATCCCAGAAAAGTAAAGGAAATGATGAACAAATGATCTTTGAGGAGTAACCATATCAAAAATGGAGTGAAAGAGGGAGAACCCGAAGGAAGAAAATTGGGTTCGAGATTTCCCCTTACCTTGTACTCGAATGACTCCTTCTCTTTAATGTCCTGTATAATGAAATTATATTCATTAATTAGAAATTACATAACATTTTAAACATTAATAGGGTTTATTCTAGTTTCATTATTTCATATTATGTTCCTTTGGATGACTTACAGAGTTTAAAAACATTGATCGGGGATGTTGTTTTCATGGTTTTCTTGAGCGGTCCACTTGTATTCTTAATTTGATGTTTGGGTAGATCATGGGTAAACATCCAGAACTGATATTACATGTTATTAATGATATTATATAAGCTTTAATGATTTTATAATGAGTTATATTATATCCATGTGGATGAATCATTAGATAAGAATTAAATGAAGATTATTTGGGTTAATTTGAGCGGTTTTTGGATCACAACGAACTCATTTTAACTTTTCACTTAGTAATGTGGACATAGGTTATTTAAAGAACTTAAAATAGAACATAATACATATAAAATATTCTGGTTCAACCATAAAAATGGTTTCATGACCATATTTAAGGTAGAAATGGAAGAAGAGAGCATGTTGTTTTTGAAGGTGATAAATTATCACCACATGAACAACGTTCTCTTTAATAAAATAAAAGGGAGAGGGAAAGGGTGTGGGGTGATATAATATAACATTAGAATCATAATATTATAGTATATATATAATACTGGATTTACAGAACAATTTGGACGAAGATAGATAGAGAGAGATCAAGAAAGGAACTTGAACTTGAAAGGAAATTAAAGGAGAAGAGAGAGAGAAATTACCTTTAGAATCCTCCTCTTGAGATCCTCTTTAAGGAAGCTAGGCTTGGTCTTTTGATGATACCAGCAGCTTTTGGACGTGGGGGATGAGCTAGGGAAGGTATTTGGGCAGAATTTAGAGAAGTCTTGGAGCTTGAGAGGTGTGAGGAAAAGAGGGAGTGAAGGGTGGCTTTTATAGTGGAGGGAGAGGGGTTTTCTTAATATAAAATTGTTTAGTTTATTAATTTCACCAAAGACAAGGAATAGTAGTCTTGGATGACCAATAATAGTAATTTTATAATGTAATCCCGAACCAAGTGGGCTTACATCAGCAGAACATCATCAATGACTCAATTAATACATTATTTAGCTTTTATTGAATTATCGGATTCCACTATTCATCAAAAATTCAAGTATCTCAGAAAATTCCAAAAAATTTACCCCAACTATTTTTCGACGTGTAGAATCTATAAATGAAGTCCATTTTTCAAAAATGATTTTTTAAATATTATTAATTTAATAATTAATAAAAATCACAATTTACTTAAAAAACAGTTTTTAAGATTAAAACTGAATTTATAGTTCTTTCAAAAATTACGTAGGGTCTTATAAAATTATCTAAAAACTATTAGACATTGATTCAGTAAATTATGAATACATTTCAGGGAAAATAAATATTCTTTTAAATTAATTAATTAATTATAATTAATTATTTATGACTTATAAAATACCAAAAACGTTTACTAAGGTCAAATTGTCACTAAGATGTCTAAATTTTATTTTATTATTCATAGGTAATGTCACTCTTATTTACTATTCATAAGGGTAATAGTAATATTCATAAGGGTATATTACTATTCATAAGGTTAGGTTACTATTCACAAAAAAATATTTTTGTTTCATTAGACTCAAAAAACCGTCTTGAACACAACCTTGTATGTCATATTTTTAAAATTCCAAACATAGGGGTGACAAAATTGTGTTTAAAGGTCACTTATCACTTAGTAGTTCATTATTTTGTGTTTTTATGACATAGATATAAGAAGGGAATTTTCCTTTGAAATAATTTGGGTCGTTACATTCTTCCCCCCTTAAGAAATTTCGCCCCCAAAATTTCACTTTACACAAACAGGTGAGGGTACTTCTCCTTCATTACCTCTCCTGGTTCCCACCATTTTCTAAAATAGGAAAGGATAGAACAAAACAAAAGTAAAAAAGTCATGAATAACTTATTCATTTAAACAATCATACCAAAAACATAACATATGGGATCCCTAGGTAAACATTCATGTATACATACTTGTACTTATTCTCATGCTAGAGGTTTTCTTTTGGGTTTACTAATCCTAAATACCAAATTAACTAAACCTTTCCTTTGATACCAACTATAGCAACCCGACCTTTTCTTACTTTACTATTACATAATTTGAAAGATAAACAACATAATAGTATTACACATGGAGTATCCATAGGTTTAGTGTCTTGGGAAAACTAGGACAATACATAACAAATACAACATCAAGCATAAACATTTATTTAATTTCTTCTTCGCTAGGTTCTTAGTGGAACTTGTCCTCTCCTTAGTACATGTATCCACCTGAGGATATACATCAAAAGGGGTGAGCTAGAAACTCCGTAAGAGGGTAGATAAGAATAATATAGCATGGGGTGAGTATAATCATGACGTAGGAAAAAGATCATGAACATGAGAGGAGCATAAATAAAAGACTTGAAATGTGGCAATGCATAAAAATGAAACATCGTGTCTTAGTGGTTAACTACCACACATACGTGTGAACAAAGCTAGCATCATGTTCACACATCATTTCACATTTGCTCATGAGATTCATCACTTTACCCAATGCATTGGAGCGCTGTATAATTTCGGGCGCACCCGTCACATTTAAACATTCATATTGCGCTATATAATTCCGGGCGCACCCATCACATCATAACATTATCATTATCATGATTGCCACATAGAACACATATCAAACATGTACATAAATAACCCATGGAAAGGAATGTGTTTCATCTCATAATAACACATTCATAAGCTTTGGGTTCCCAAAAGAATGAGGGAACAACATACTTGATATAAGAACCATCAACCTTGAATGAGAGGTAAAAGGTGAGATCTTGAAAGAAGAGTTCTTTTGGAAAACATTTTGACAGACATAAAAACTAGTGACAAACATGTATATCCCAGAAAATTAAAGTAAATGATGAACAAATTATCTTTGAGGAGTAAACATATCAAAAATGGAGTGAAACAGGGAGAACCCGAAGGAAGAAAATTGGGTTCGAGATTTCCCCTTACCTTGTACTCGAATGCCTCCTTCTCTTTAATGTCCTGTATAATGACATTATATTCATTAATTAGAAATTCCAGAACCTTTTACACATTAATAGGGTTAATTATGGTTTCATTATTTCATATTACGTTCCTTTGGATGACTTACAGAGTTTAAAAATATTGATCGGGGATGTTCGTTTTCATGGTTTTCTTGAGCGGTCCACTTGTATTCTTAATTTGATGTTTGGGTAGATCATGGGTAAACATCCAGAACTGATATTACATGTTATTAATGATATTACATAAGCTTGAATGATTTTATAATGAGTTATATTATATCCATGTGGATGAATCATTAGATAAGAATTAAATGAAGATAATTTGGGTTAATTTGAGCGGTTTTTGGATCACAACGAACTCATTTTAACTTTTCACTTAGTAATATGTCCATAGGTTATTTCCAGAACTTAAAATAGAACATAATACATATAAAATATTCTGGTTCAACCATAAAAATGGTTTCATGACCAGATTGAAGGTAGAAATGGAAGAAGAGAGCATGTTGTTTTTGAAGGTGATAAATTATCACCACATGAACAACGTTCTCTTTAATAAAATAAAAGGAAGAGGGAACGGGTGTGGGGTGATATAATATAACATTAGAATCATAATATTATATTATATATATAATAATGGATTTACAGAACAATTTGGATGAAGATAGATAGAGAGAGATCAAGAAAGGAACTTGAACTTGAAAGGAAATTAAAGGAGAAGAGAGAGAGAAATTACCTTTAGAATCCTCCTCTTGAGATCCTATTTAAGGAAGCTAGGCTTGGTCTTTTGATGAGACCAGAAGATTTTGGACGTGGGGGATAAGCTAGGGAAGGTGTTTGGGCAGAATTTAGAGAAGGCTTGGAGCTTGAGAGGTGTGAGGAAAAGAGGGAGTGAAGGGTGGCTTTTATAGTGGAGGGGAGATGGGTTTCCTTAATATAAAATTGATTAGTTTATTAATTTCACCAAAGAAAACGAATAGTGAGTCTTGGATGACCAATAATAGTAATTTTATAATTTAATCCCGAAACAAGTGGGCTTACATCAGTAAAACATCATCAATGACTCAATTAATACATTATTTAGCTTTTATTGAATTATTGGATTCCACTATTCATCAAAAATTCAAGTATCACAGAAAATTCTGAAAAATTTACCCCAACTATTTTTTGACGTGTAGAATCCAGAAATGAAGTCAATTTTTCAAAAATGATTTTCTAAATATTATTAATTTTATAATTAATAAAAACCACAATTTACTTAAAAAAAGTTTTTAAGATTAAAACTGAATTTATAGTTCTTTCAAAAATTACGTAGGGTCTTATAAAATTATAAAAAAACTATTAGAAATTGATTCAGTACATTATGAATACATTTAAGGGAAAATAAATATTCTTTTAAATTAATTAATTAATTATAATTAATAATTTATGACTTATAAAATACCAAAAATGTTTACTAAGGTCAAATTGTCACTAAGATGTCTAAATTTTATTTTATTATTCATAGGTAATGATACTCTTATTTACTATTCATAAGGGTCATATTACTATTCATAAGGGTAGGTTACTATTCATAAGGGTAAGTTACTATTCACCAAAAATTATTTTTGTTTCATTAGACTCCAAAAACTGTCTTGAACACAACTGCATATGTCGGATTTTTAAAATTCCAAACATAGGGATGACAAAATTATGTTTAAAGGTCACTTATCAATTAGTAGTTCATTATTTTGTGTTTTTATGACATAGATATAAGAAGGGAATTTTACTTTGAAATACTTTGGGTCGTTACAGTAATCCTGTCAATGACAACCCAAACAACATCATTCCCTCAAGGTTACCTCGGCAGCCTAGTCACGAAGTCCATCACAACATCGTTCCACCTCCACTCCGGAATGTGTAACTACTGTAAAAGGCATCATGGTCGCTGATGCTCTACTTTTACCTGCTGACAAGTAGAACATCTCATGACAAAACCAGCAACATCCTCTTTCATACCTAGCCACCAGTACTGGCGATGGATATCCCGATACATCTTGGTGACGCCAGGATGAACTTCCCAAACTGAGGAGTGAAAGTCCAACATTATCTCCTCATGTATGTCTGCTGGCACCCATACGCGTCCCTGGAAACGCAAGATCTCATCCTCGCCCAATGTCCATCCAGGAAGAGGGTCCTCTCCTGACACACTCTCCGGCAGGACTAAGCCTTCTGAGTCTGATAGCTGCCTCATCCGTACCCGATCAAGAAGTGTAGATGTAACAGCTAAAGAAGATAGGAAGGTCTGTCCCTGTCTGTCGTGAACCTCTAGATGCATCTCAGAGAACAGAGCCATCAGCTGCCACTCAATGCTGCCCTCCTGAACTGCATGAACCTGATTTCTACTGCTCAATGCGTCTGCCACTACGTTTCCCTTTCCTAGCGTATAGGCAAGCTCGAAGTCAAAAGACTGTATATACTCAACCCACCTGCGCTGACTCAAATTCAGATCATGCTGAGTGAAGATATACCTGAGACTCTTTTGTTCAGTGAATACCACAACGTTCTCTCCAAAAATATAGTGTCTCCAACAATGCAAGGCATGAACAACAGCTGCCAACTCCAGATTGTGCGTAGGTTAGTTCCTCTCATGTGGCTTGAACTACTGAGACCCGTACACAATGACTCCATCTCCCTTCATAAGTACAGCTCCTAGCCCGATACCTGAAGCATCACAATGAACAGTGTAGCTCTTGCCTGGCTCTGGCAAGACTAGTATCGGTGCTGACGTCAACCTCCTTTTCAGCTCCTAAAAGGCTGACTCACAAGAATCTGACCATAAGAAATTCACCCCCTTCTTGGTCAGACCTGTCAAGGGTGCTGCTAGATGAGAAAAGTCCTAAATGATGCATTTGTAGTATCCAGCCAGCCCTAGGAAGCTCCATACCTTAAATACGTTCTTCGGCTGTTCCCCGGAAACTATATCTCTCACTTTCTCTGGGTCCACAGATACTCCTACCTCTAAGATGACGTGACCCAAGACATGAATCTGATCCATCCAGAAGTGGCACTTCGGGAGTTTAGCATAAATCTGATGCTCTCTCAGTGTACTCAGAACGATCTCAAGATGTGTGGCATGGTTGTGTCGAGTGTGAGAGTACACCAAGATATTTTTCACGAAGACCACGACGAAGGAGTCCATGTAAGGATGGAATACTCGGTTCATTAGTTCCATGAAAACTACATGCGCGTTCATGAGACCGAACGACATGACTGTATACTCGTAAAGACCATACATACTCCTGATGGCCGTCAGAGGTATATCTGATGGTCTAACACACAACTGATGATAACCTGACCTCAAATCGATCATTGAGAACACACGGGCTCCTCAAAGCTGATCGAAAAGGTCATCGATCCTCAGCAAAGGATATCGGTTCTTGACTTTCAACTGATTCATCTTCCGATAGTCCACACGAAGACAAAGGGTACCATCTTCCTTCTTCGCAAACGGGACAGGCGAACCCCGGGGAGAAGTACTGGGTCAGATGAAACCCTTATCCTGTAGCTCCTCCAAATGCTTCTTGAGGACCTGCAACTCAAGTGTAGCCATCCTATAGGGAGGAATGGACACTGGTACCGCTCCTGGCATGAGCTCAATAGAGAAGTCTACCTCACGCTCTGGAGGAAAACCTGAAAAGTCCTCTGGAAAGACGTCCTTGAAACGATCCACCACTGGAGGAAAGTCCAACTGTGGAGTCCCATGATCATCCAGATAAAGACTAGAAATCTGGGATGTCACCCCTCCTAGCCCAAGATGCTCGAGTCCTGCCCGACTTGCCCGAACGTCCCATTCGCCTTTATGAAGGAAAGACTCACCTTCTGGTGAAAATAAACTCACTCTGCGGCAATAATAGTCAATGACTACCTGAAAGGGAATCAACCAGTCCATGCCGAGGATGACATCATAGCCTGTCATCTCTAGGACATAGAGGTCCTATAAGAAGTGATACCCTGCAACCTCGAGAGGGCACTCTCTACACTGGCGTACACTAGATGTCCTCATCCCCAAGGGTGTGTCTAGTGTCAACAAGTCGACAGAAGAAAATATGTAGGGTCCAAGACTCTCCACGACAGCAACAGAGATAAAGCTATGTGTAGCACTAGTATCGAAAAGGGCTGAAGATAAAACTAAGGCTACTAAAATCATACCTCGAACAGTAGAAGGGTCAGGATCCTGCTCCTGATAAGTCTACTCCATGGCGAAAGACTGGCCTGCACCGTGGCCCTTCTCCCCTGGCTGACCACTTTGTGATGAACCTCCCTGCTGGTGCTGAGGGACTGGTGGCTGACTGCCACGACCTCGACCTCCACCTCAGCCCGAACGGCCGGAAGAACTCCAGTTCCCCGACTGGTGAGAAACTGGCGGTGATGCGCCTGAATGAGGAGTCAGGGAAGAGCCCCAGTCACCAGCTACTGGTGAGAAAACCTGGCAGAAATGCTGAAGGTGACCCATCATGCCACAAGATCGTCACTCCACGGGGTCCTTCTGGAACTGCGGCCTTGTGTTCCCTAACCGGCCACACTGGTAGCATATCACCTGGCTACCAGACGATGCATATCGCTTCCTCTGATCACCACGTGTAGGCTCTCTACGGCGCTTCTTGCTATCATCTGGAGGCAAACTAGCTCTGGAAGTAGAACTGCCCTGTCTCGTAGCTCTAGAGTCTCTCAGATTATGCTCCGCAATCAGTGCCTGATTGACGATGGATGTGATTGAAGTCAGCTGGATGATGTTCACCTATGAGCGGATCTCCCTCTTGAGACCATCCTCAAACTTCTTGGGTAAGAACACCCCACTTCCATCCTGAAGGAGTGTGAAACACTGCAGCTCGGTGAAGCGAGATGAATACTCCATGACAGAAAGAGTACCCTGCACTAAGCTCATAAACTCCCGGGCTTGGTCGGTCCTCAGGGTCTCCGGGTATATGTAGTCATAGAACATGTGCTGGAACTCCTACCATGCCATATCCTGCTGCTGACCTGCCTGTGAGATCACGTCCCACCACCTCTTGGCAGAGTCTCGGAGCATGTAGGTAGCGAGCTTGACCCGCCACTCTGGAGGCGTCTCCAGATGCTCGAAGATAGTCAGCATGGATTCCATCCATGACTCTGCAGCCTGAGGTCCTCCTTACCTCGAGAAAGTGGGAGGATGATGCTGCTGGAAAACCCTCATCAAGTCTGCCATAGACGAGGCAGGAGGCAGCGCTCCCTGGAAGGCCTGCGTCAACCTCATGAAACCATCCCTGAACTGCGCATCCGTGCCTGCAACTGGTATGACAGCCGGTGCCAAGTCTAGCTCGACTGGAGGATCGATAGAAGTCCCTGATAATCCATATCTGGGGTCTGATCATTGCCTGATGACAGACATACGACTGGAGGACGTCTCGGAGGCATAACTTTGAAAGATCAAAAGTACACCATAGATCAGAAAACAATGACAAAGCACACAAGAGTACAAAACGGGAACATGGGATGAAAAATAAAAAGATTGCAAAACATGAATACATGGCATGTATAAAAACTACTCGACATGTCTTCTTAAGCCATTGACATGGGCATGTACTCCTTCCCTACAATTCATGTACACTTCAAACTACACGGCGTGTTGACTTCAACACACGGTGTGTGCATGAAAACTATTCTCATGCCCGAGTCCCTTTAAATGGATAACCCACACGGTCCGAGTCAACCAGAGACTGCACGACATGTTCGAAACAAACACGGCATGTACTAGATAGGGCTTCGGCGGCCCGTGTTGTTAAGCACACGACCATCTACACGGCTGAACTTCACACGGCGTGCTCTGAACAAACACGGCATGTATAGGCGAAGGTGACACTGTCCCATGTTTTTCTTGACACGGCCGGGTACCTGGAGAAGACTACACGTCGTGTTCCGAACAAACACGGCGTGTGAAGAAGAAGGTAAAGTTGGTCCGTGTTGTTCGTGACATGGCCGGGTACACAGCTCCGAACATACGCGGCGTGTACCTACCGTACATGGCATGTTCCCGAATTCCCTTTCACGACACCGTGTTCTGCCCAAACGGTCAGTGACATGGCCTTAAAACTACACGACGTGTATAAAAAAAGTACACGCCGTGTATTCTGGGTTTTTCTATGTAGTAGATTAGAAACTGTACAGAATTCCAGAAACACTAAAAACAAGGGAAAGAGGTTCCAAATTTCGATCCGTGGGGTCCCATCACACCTCAAGAACCAAAATTTGGCATTCATTTAAGCACAGAACAAAACAAATATTTTTCTAACATGACATCATAGAATCTATCAGGAATCTATCACAACAACATGCATAATCTACACAAAGTCTATCACAACAACATGCAATCGCTAATGCACCCTAGATGGCATGGCAAGAATGCATGGCATGTGATTTCTACAAGTGTCTATATGATGCATGAGACGGCATACCCTCATCTCATCGAGTTGCGATAGAAATAGAACCGAAATATCAAAACAATAATAGCACAAGTCATGTGAACCACTCTAGGTGAAATCAGATCAACTATAAGACCTCAAAACCAGCAAACTGCAATTAATGAGGTAGTATGGCTTTTCCCTATACACGGGTTAGCTACTCCTGAGCACAGCTTAATGCCATGTACTGAATCCGTCCTATCCCCAGATAAAGTCTCAATATAGTAAAGAAATAGAAAAGAACTCCTCTGATACCACTTTGTAACGGCCCGAATCCGGAGTCCCTCCACTGGTGCCCCGTACCCAGTTCACCACATGAACTCAATCACGTTTCCCCAAACGCCAGAGGCTACTGACTAGCAGCGATGGATTTGGTGAGTCGGTGGGGAAACTGTGCCCTCATTCGGTAAGTATACAACAGAACAACAATCAAACACAATAGCAGAAACACTAAACAACATACCACAACTGAAATGGACAGCAGAAGCAATGAATATATATATAGAAATGATGAAAATGATGCAGCATGTACAAGTATCTAAGGAAACATCAAACAAAAAAAAGTGCTGGAATACAACTGAAACCAAAGTGCAAGGAAGACAAAATAAACTCCTCAGCATCGTGAGCCACAGCTCGGTCCCCTGCTCTCCAGCTCCAGCGCAATCAAGAACTGAAAGAGGGCGCTTGCCCTTATCTATACCTACAACAACATAGTCTGCTTCGGCCCAAAAGCATGCCCCAAATAGGGTGTGAGATACAATCCCAGTAGGCAATCACCCAATGATTTGTGCTTAACAGTCAATGAATACAAGGGAAGTAATAAAACAAGAAGCAGTAAATAGAAAAGCACAAGCAGCTACAATCCACAGTTCTAACAAATAAAGTACACAAGTAAACAGCTAGAAAAAAGAAAGAAATAGGTAGCCCTCTGGGTAGATCACATAGCCTAATCCCTATGGCTCAACCTATAAGTACTAGCAACCCTCTAGGAGGCACACACAGTCTCACCCATCTGGTTTAGCTATGAAATTAATAGACTCTCTGGGGAAGCACTCACCATCAATTCCCCCTATAGTCTCGTATCGTGCTAAAGGATCTCTGGGGAAACACTCAAAGTCCATTCCCCCTGTGGCCCACATTGATGAACTACAGAATCTATGAGGAAGAACTCAACGTCAATTCCCCCTGTGGTCTCACATCGTAATTAAAAGACACTCTAGAGAAGCCCTTCTGTCAATCCTCCCTTTGGTCTACTACTCTAGGTTCTCACAGTCCTGAGTGAAAGATAAAACATGCTCAGCGTGCGTACATCATCCAAGTAAACCTCAAGAACTACTTTTCTATCATTCTAAGGCTCAGTAGAAAAACACAGCAACAGTTCCAAAATCCTAAAACTAGGCATGGCAACTGGCAAAACGCCTAATAAGAAAAACAAGCATGGCGAAGCAACCTGAGAACAAAATAAATTACTCTACTCACAAGCATAAACCTCTACTATAGAAATCAAGAAAATCAGGCAAACAACAGAGAAAAACAGGTAACACACAATACCCCATTCAAGGGTATTGGTGGAATTTGCACAAAATACTCATCAAATTTATACAGAAAGGCACAAACCACCCACCTCGGTCCTACGAGATCGATATACGTGAACCTTGACGACAGATTCCCCGTATAACGACGAAGATCTGAGAAAACACACAAAACGTTCAACCCATGATAACATGGAAATGAGGAGGAATCAAGAAACAAGGCTAAAGAAGAACGGATAACTCACTGCTACGCTTCCAACGCAATCGACAGAGGATGGAACAGAGCTCGAACGGAGGCATGGCGGGTCAAAGAAGAAACCCGGCTGTACGACGCTCTCAGACGAATGATTTCTGGAGAAGAAGATGCTTCTGTGCGTCAGGTGTGACCCCGGTCCGTTTAATGAAAAAACCACATGGCGTGTACTTCTTGAGTACACGACGTGTACATCAGTTTTCCGTACTCCAATTTAACCGGCCTCCACCTCACCCTTACACACCATGTGTGTTGCCCGGACACTGCCAGCACACGGCTTCAAGCGGAAAAAGAGTACACGGAGTGTACTTCAAAAATTTCTAGAAACATAATTTTTCTCAAAAACTCTAGAAAAAGGAAAAGCATACATGAAAAGAAGATCCAGGTTCTTACAACAGCGTTCAACCTAGCACTGCCTTGCCTATCCGTTTCCGATGTCACTGTTGTGGATGAATTCGTGGCAATCAAAGAACCAAAAAAAATTAATCCCAAAGCCACACTGATTGAAGGGAACCAGTGATCCAACTCCACTATTCTCACCATGGAATTGCCGCCTTGAACCGAGGTCACACTGCCATTGTGTCATAATAATAGTAATAATAAATATAAAATATGTATATACATATATTATAATTAATATATATATATATATATATTTATTATAATAGTTTTATAAATATAAAAACAATTGAATATATATATATATATGTCCTTAATACTAAAAATAATATAATAAAATTAAGTAATATATATATAAAATATAGAGAAAAATTTTGATTGTTAACTAGTGAAATTTGGGCCCAAAAAATGAATTGAGGTAGCTGGCCCAATAAACTATTCAAGTCTAATCCCACATCAAAATTTTTATTGTGGAATTTTATTTGTTCAAATTAATAAATCTGTTACCCCTTTTTCTACCTAATTTATGGAAACACAACTGCATATGAGATCATGGAAGTTAAATGAAGTGTGTAAGGTTCAAGTGTCCTCGCATAGAGATCACAAACATTGATCAATCCACATGGGGAGAATCTAAGTATTTGATCATGGACATTATATAGCGGGGAGTTTTGAGGATTTACACATTCTCTTTGAGGGATATTGGATATGGTCACCGTAGTGGAAGATGTAAATTGACAATAATTTCTTGTGGAAGTTGGAGAGTTTCTCAAGGAACATAAACTATGAGATTGGGGGGATTAGACCCCAATAAGATTATTAATAAATGAATATTATAAAAGTAAGAAATATGAAAAACCCACTACAGACCATCACATCATATAGAACAAGGAGAGCATATGGTGAACCGAGACACATTTGGAGCTACTAAGGATCACTGAAGGGAATGAAGTTGGAGCTCCAAGATAGAGGAGATTCATTCTCCCCTCCCCTATTTCTTCGTTTACTTCGAGATAAATTGTTCAATGTCTACATATTTGAATAAGTTTAATGATATCATGATTTTTTTCTAAGTACTTGTTGGAAAATAGGTTGAGATGGTTAACCACTTTTTCTTTTTTATGCAAATTTCTAACTGGATGTTATTATCTCTATTTCTCTTTTGATAGCCAGTTTTTTGAAAAACTTCATGTATCAGTGAAAACTTTTCTGGATAAAAATTATTTTGAAATTTTTTTCAATATGTATATTTTACTGAAATGTTAATCATGATTAATAGTGTAGCACACTAAGTCGAACTGACAATTTGAACTCAGTGATAACCGATTTTTTCTCACAACGTGATTGAGTGGTTTTTATAGTTGAAAAGCTATATGATACATTAATTCATATGTTGGCCTGATAAAAAATATAGTTAGCCTTTTTTAATCAGGTACATGTGATTAAATCCAAATTAATGATTCAAGAAATATATATATATATATATATATACACACTACATATCTAATTTCCCCTTATTTCATCAATTGATTGTTCTCTCTATCTTTTGATCTTCTGCCTTTCCTTCTTTCCTGCACCAGACCTCACTTTCTCACTCGCCCAAATGTTTATTTCTATCACTATTTCATCGCCATTTCCATTTTTATATTCTTCTTGTGATATATTATTTTTTTCTTTTTATACTTGCTCACACAGTTAAATCACACACTAAGAGTCATTCCTTGTGGATCAACCGCTTCTCATTACTAGAATAGTTTTATATATTACTATAAATAATTAATTTTCTTGAGTCTGATTACCCAGTGACACTTGGAGGTAGTAATATCTTAATCAGAACCTTTTCAAAAACCTTGGGATGAATTGGAAAATATTACTTCTAAAAAATTATAATTTTGGAAAAAAAACATTTCCCCAGTACTTTATCATTTTATTTGTATAATAGCAGATTGGAAAATCTAAAATTTTGATGATATTAAACATAAAAATATGGTTCTATGAAATATTTACTCTATAAGATAAATATTTTATAGGAATAATGTTAAAATTTTAACATCTCAGAATATCACTATGATTTTTTTATTTGTATGGAATTATTTCAAAATTGGGAATTTCTACAACACGTGATTTCGAGATCCGGATGCCCGAAACATAATTTTGAACGTTTTAAAGGTATGTTCAATAAACGTGCCAGTGATATTTTCTATCATTTGAACCATCGCTCAGATCAAAAATCTAAGGGCACCGTTGAATTCAAAATGCAGTGATTCACTTAGTAATGGCTTAATTTCGGTCAGAAAGGGCTGAGAAGAAAAGTTTTTTTTTCAGTCTTTTCGAGAAAAATAATAAAATTATTTAAAATTATTTTTTTATTTTCTTTCTCACTTTTGAGTGGAGGACGACGACGCTACGAGGAAGCGACACAGCGCTGGCGATGTGCATCAATGCGACTCATTAATGGCTCGTTAAACTCAGAGCAGAATGACACATTAATGGTGCGTAACAGTGATGTTGTTTCATAAATAAAATAGTGTAATGACACGGCATCACATCATAATGGAAATGTTGTGATGTGATCCTATTTATAGCTCGATGCACTGGGGAAATATGGATTAAAAATTTGGACGATTATCTAGGAAAACTCTGACGGACTTCCATCCCAGCAAAAAACAACGAACGTCAGTGGAACTTCATCATCTTCAACACCTTTAAAATATCATAGCCAGGTAGTGACGTCGATATACTAAATCCCTTGAGGAAGAATGCCGCAACATTAGACGTCAACATAGGTAGGGGTTATTTGATTTTAATGTTTTTCTGTCCTTATTTCAAAATGACAAATGCGAATTAACCCACAAACAGGTTAATCCGAAGACCGTGCGTTCTTGCGGGAGGGTGACTTATTTGGGGTTTCTTTATCCGGGATTGAGTTATCATTGTTGTTCGAATTAAAATCATTGGACCTCCCTTTTTTTGAAAAGCATCTAACACAGAGGGCACGGTCTAACAAAAACAAGGCCTGAGCCCCTACACCGTGGGTATTATTCGTGGCCAAACTCTTGAATCGACAAAAAGACAGATTTGTGACCTTCGATGTGGTGATGATGTTCCCCGGAGAACACAAGCACAAGCGGCATGAAGAACGGGCAACCAGTGTGGACCCGGCGGCCTGCAGAAGAATCTTTCGGAGCGTCGGCACCAGCGGTGGTGTCGACGACAATCAATGATGGCCCACGACGGCGGCCGTGGGTGGGAGGCGGCCACCAGGACGGCGCACCAATGGAACGGTCATAGCTCACCGTGATGTGATGGAACGGAAGATGCCATCGGCTGTAGGTGACAGACGTGGTCGCTCAACCCCATCAAAGGGCTGGGGACATGGCACCGAGTCGTGTCCCGTGAGACATGCCGCGGTTGGTCGACCACAGTTGAGGATGCACCCCGTAGCGACACGCTGTCGATGGAGGAGGACGAACGCGGTGTCCGGATGTGTCCAGTGAGGTGGACTGGTCTACCCCTTATGGACCAGGAAGGACGTGAACTTCCCAGTAGGCTGGACCCAAACAGACAGGCTGGAAACGCACCCTCTTCGGGCCAGGCCAGACTAGACAGGTCTTCGGGCGAATCAGCGAGCTAGACCCTCAGAAAACTGGGCCGGGTCCGGCGGGGCTTATTGGGCCTGGCCCACTGGAAAGGCTGGACCAGACCAACCTCGACCCACAACAGTTCAGGTCAAGTTTGTCTTAAGGATCCGGGGTACGTGGGACCCCCAAACCAGGCTGGTCGAGTCGGTTTGACTGAGTCAGACCGGGCCCCTCTGCAAGTGGTCCCCTAGTCACTAAGACACATGTATCTTGCATCCCGCACATCTAATGGATGTGAAGTTTGGGTCGTTAAGACCCTCTAGACGAGAGAGATCTTTTGGTACTCTCTATGGTGACTTTCGTAGAAGTTGAGCTGCAAAGAAGGGCTTGGGGAGTGGTTCTCCCATGTGCAATACGTACAAAACCCTGCAACTAGATGATACCTGAAGACTGCTGACTTTTGGCCCAGTGGGAAGAACCTCTCTGTGACTTTGCATGCCCATGGTAGGAAGAATCTCTCTATGACTTTGCAGGCCCATAGCAAGCAATTTGGATGAGTACCTCAGTTGGAAATGACTAGTGGGAAGCACCTCTCTATAACTTTGTAGGCTCGCGATACGTGATGGGGAATGAGTACCTAAGAAATCAAAGGTTAGTGGGAAGTACTACTACGTGACATGACATGCCTACTGTACTCCCTAGAGGAGGTGTTCTCAATCAACCAAGGTGTTCGGCGATGAGACTGCTGATAATACTGAAACTACACAAGAATATATCTAGTGGGAGATGTCTTCTGTTTCATGCTTTACTTTGAGGAATTTTTAAGTAGTTTTTCCGTTTTTTGGGGGTTTCTACTAAGTATAGTATTACTCACCCTTGAATAGGCTTCACCCACATGTGTTGTGTTTGGTGCAGACGACTGACGTTACAACAAGGGCTCCTAAGGAGACGAGACTAGAGGATGCTATGTTAGTGGACTTGATGGACTAGGACCATGCGGGACCCACTAGGACCTGGCAGACAAGACATACTAGTTAGGCTTCCAGTAGCTTCACTAAACTCATGATCAGGTGGGGTTTTCTGTGAATGGCCAGCATAGATTCTTTTTTGTACTTTCTATTTTCAGTTCTTTGTTGGGTTTGTATTTTGGTCCACTTACTTTCAGTTGTACTTGCACTCAACTTTGTTTTAGTGGTACTTGTTTCCCCTTTTCAGTGTGTTGGGATGTGGTTGGGTGTGTGTGAGCGTACATGTACTCTGGAAAATGCCTCCCGCTTGCAGATTGACGTCTTGGGCACTAGTCGCCATCCCCTGGCCGTCGAGAGGTGGGCTTGGGGTAGTCACAACACATGGCCCAAGGGATACGTCGTGAAAAAGTGGTATTATATGGCGGTCGGTTCCCACTCAAAGATCAGGAGTCTGTGTTTTATTTTGGGGCAGCATTGTTATGTGTTCCAAGTCAGACTTTCTGTTTCGGGGACTCCAGTATTGGGGCGACGACCGACGTATCCATACACCAGGACCTTGAATTCTATTCTTGGATCAATACATGAAAACAAAGGTTCCATAATTGCCTCCTTTTATGAATAAGAGTCATCTCACCAGGTATAACCTTATAATTGTGGTACATCTTGATCTATCTCAAGATGCCTCCGCATAGATGACCAGCCGGGATCCCGATACGAGGTCGTGAGGATAGCCTGCCAAGCGACGAGATATCCGTACATGGACCAGTTCTAGCGATGGCCCCACCGGGTGGTGCGCCAGTGCTACCACCCCCAATGGTTAGTATCCACTTTTGGCGATTTGGTTGAGGAAATTCATAGGCTCAGTTCCCTACATGAGTTTCAAAGACAAAGACCTCCCAGGTTCAGGGGATATATAGATCCTCAGGTCACTAAAGTCTGTTTAGAGGCTGTGATGCGAGTCTTCCGCATTGTGAGGAAACTGCCTGACCAGAGGGAGATCATTGTAGTGAGCCTTCTGTAAGCCTTAGTAGGGAGATGTGGGAGTTATACCATCTAGACTCACGATGAGGTGACCCTCACTTGGGTTGACTTTGACTGTCTTTTCTAGGAGGAATTGTTTCCTGCAACCTTGTACTCTATGCGCATCCAGGAGCTACTCCACCTACAGTAGGACAACATGACGGTGGCCGAGTACTCATCAAGGATCACAGAGCTTTCCTTCTACTCCACATATATGCTGTGAGACCCTTTTTTAGGACTCAAGACTTTGAGTATAGACTCAGGAGGGATATCAGGGCTTCGGTAGTGTCTCTCAGCATCCCTACCCAGGCAGGGGTTCTAGAGAGAGCCCTTCTAATGAATAGCTTCTTAGAGGAGTAAGCACTCGCAACTAGAGCTACCAGTAGACCCCAGGCGGAAAAGTCTATGGTAGGTAGAAAACAAAAGATGAATGAGTCCGAGCAGGATAGGTCTTTCATAGGCTGACCTCAGGACTCAGGGTCGGTAATGCAAGGCTCCCTGGCCAGAGGGAGTCAAATGAGGGCTAGGATTTGCTACTCATGTGGTTGGAAGGGACACATGGAACGTGACTCCCGACCCACTGTACAGATGACCAAAAGATGGTCAAGGGGCGGTCAAGGTAGCGGCAATGGTTCAAGCAAGGAGGTCTGTAGGGCAGCAGATGTGGTAGGGGAGCTGGTCGAGCAGTAGGCGGTGGGTGATGGTTCGAGGTGTTACCGCCACCACCCCCAAGTGGTCCACCCCGACCTCAGGGAGTAGGTAGACATGGGAGAAATCAGATCTAGGCTATAGAGGCTTATAACCACAGTGCTCTAGAGATGATCTGAGGTACGATCTGTGTCTTCTCTGCCCTAGATGCAGTACTTATAAACATAGATTCTAGTCACTCCTTCCTTGACAGAGCTCTCGTTCGGTGCTCGGAGACTCCGGTGGAGCCTTTGGCTTGATCCTTACATCTAAAAACTCCGAAGGGAGGGGATTAGATGATTACACACTGGTGCCAGTAGTGTGAGATTACTCTAGGAGGTGAGATATTTGGTTGGGATCTCTTAGTAGCAGCGTCAAGGCCTTACATCATCATCTTGGGTATGGAATAGTTATCCATAGTCTATGATCATATCGACTATTTTAGGTGTACAGTTTGGTTTTTCCATGAATATGGGACCAATTTTTCATTCACTAATGAGAAAGAAACCCTTTCATCATAGTATGAACTCTCTTGGAGGAGGGTACAACCAGTCACTCACTGTTTGGCTGGACTCACCCTGGGTTCAGTGGAAGAGAATATTCCAAGCTTCCCTGCAGTGGTGGATGAGTATGTGGATGTTTTTCATGATGAGGTTCCAAGGCTACCTCATTGTATAAAGGTAGACTACTGTATCAACATGTATCCCGGTATGACACCGATACCTACACCAGCATATTGAATGGATCACGCAGAGCATTGTGAGATGAGGGTACATCTGGAGGACTTGTAGGAGAAGGGATTTGTAAGGCCTAGATTTTCACAATGGGTAGCCCCAATGATTTTTTTACCAAAAGGTAGACAAGTGTCTGCAGTTGTGCGTGGACTTCCAGTGCCTGAACCAGGCGACCGTCAAGAACAAGTACCCCCTGCGGCGAATTGATGACTTCTTTGACCGGTTGAAGGAAACAAAGTGGTTCCAAAAAATAGACCTCAGATCAGACTATCACTAGCTCCGGGTATTATATGAGGATGTACCTAATATATCCTTCAGGTTCTGGTATGGCCACTATGAATTCCTGGTTATGCTTTTTGGAATGACTAATTCCCCAATAGTGTTCATGGGCCTCATGAATAGGATATTCTAGCCCTACCCTGACCAGTTCGTCGTGGTCTTCATAGATGACATATTGGTGTACTTAGCTTCGGAGTAGGAGCACACCGTACACTTGCAGATCGTCCTAGATACACTCCAAGAGAACCAAAATTATGGTAAGCTCACTAAGTGTTGGTTTTGGATTCAGGAGGTCCATTTCCTAGGACACGTCATCTCAGAGGATGGAGTTGTAGTATATCTAGCGAAGTTAGAGGTGATGATTACTTGGGAGACACCGCATAGTGTGACTGAGGTACACAGCTTCTTGGGGTTGACTAGTTACTATCGAAGGTTCATGACCTGATTTTACATGGTAGAAGCACCCTTATCAATATTAACTTGGAAAGGAAAACCAATTGTGTATATGAGGAAAATCCAGAAGAGTCTCCAGGAGAAGAGGTGGAGACTGACTAGCGCCACCATCTTGAGACTACCAGAGGAGGGTGTTGGGTATTTAGTTTACTGCGTTGTATCAAGGACTGGGTTTAATTGTATCCTGATGTAGGAGCAAGCAACGATCAGCTACAGATCACAATAATTTAGGAATTATGAGCAGAACTACACAAACCATGACCTAGATTTATTAACAGTGGTCTTTTCCTTCATGATGTGGAAGAACTACTTGATGGGGGAATGGTTTATGGTTTACTCCTACCACAAGAGTCTCTGGTATATCTTCTCCTAGAAGGACCTGAACTTGAGACAATGCTGATGTCTATAGTTCTTCTAGGACTATGATTTTGAGGTAGTCTATACTCATGGAAAGGGGAATGTGGTAGAAGACACACTGAGCAGGAGGACCGAGTTGCAACTGTTGAGTGAGGCGATAGAGAAGTTAGCTGCGATGAGGATGTCCTTCGTGGATTTTGGTGAGGCTACTTAACTTTAGTCAATGTATGTTACTCCCCACTCTTGTAGCAAGTTAGGGAGGAAAAGCTAGTGTATGTTGACTGTGAGGCCTGACATGATCAAATATCCTCAGGATAGGTTCTTGATGTATTTTCGATAGTTGGGGTGCTCATCATCAGTTTCAGAGGGTTCACCTTAGTACCAGTGGAATTTTAGGAGGAGGTGTTGAGGGAGTTTCATAAATCTCCATTGTAAATACATCATGGAGTGGAGAAGATGTACCATGACCTCCGACGTCAGTACTGGTGGCCAGGGATGAAGAAAGTAGTGGCCGAGTTCATTTCACGATGCCTCACTTGTTAGCAAGTGAAGGCTAATCACCAGGTTCCAAGTGGCTTAAATCATCCACTCGAGGTACTAGATTGAAAATGAGATGGTATCTCGATGGACTTAATGATGGGGTTACCACGTATGCCTAGAGGTCATGACACTGTTTGGGTGATCATTGAACAACTCACCTGGTCAGCTCACTTCATACCCATCTGGGAGTATGGACCGATAGAGGGATTGGGACACCTCTATGTTCATGAGATAGTGAAGATTCATGGGGTGCCTTCGATGATCATCTCATATTGGGACACCCGCTTTACATCCTAGTTGTGGAAGGGATTACAGGAGGCGTTCAGGACGCAGTTGCATTTGAGCATAGCTTTTCATCCCCAGTCAGATGGTCAGATAGAGTGGACCATACAGACCATAGAATACATTCTTTGTGATTTCATCCTAGACATTGATCATTATTTTTAGGACAACCTGACACTATTGGAGTTTTCATACAACACCAGATATCACTCCACCATCGGCATGGCACTATTTAAGGACTTATACGGGTGGCCTTGCAGATCATCCACATACTGGAGAGACCCAGGGGAGTCGGCACTCATGGGTGAAAATATGGTAGAAGATACCACCGAGAAGGTTCTGATCATCCAGGAGTGGATGAGGACTGCACACAATTGGTATAAGTCTTATGTCGATCAGAGATAGAGACCCTTGGAGTTCGAGGAGGGGGATCATGTGTTCCTTCGGGTCTCACCTAGATGAGGATTGCATAGATTGGGCCGGGGCATCAAGCTATATATGTGGTTCATTGGACCTTTCTAGATCCTGATCAGATTTGGAGAGGTGGCATACTTCCTAGCTATTCCCCCATATATGCACCAGATGTATGATGTTTTCCATGTGTCGTAGCTGAGGAGGTACATGCATTATCAATTTCACGTCATCGATTGGGGTGAGCTGGACATTGATGATGGGGTGAAATTAGCGGAGTTCCTGATGGAGATAGATGATGTACAAGAGTGGGTCCTATGTGGGTGGTCAATTCTTCTAGTGCATATCTGATGGCTGCATAGGAATATCTAGGAGAGAACATGGGAGGGTGAGGCTCAGATTTATGCTCAGTACCCCTATCTCTTTGTTTAGTTGTTGTTTTGGATTTCGGGGATGTAAATCTCTAAGATGGAGCGAATTTAATGTCTCAGAATTTCAATGTAATTTTTTTATTTATATAGAATTATTTCAAGACCACAAATTTCGACGACACATGATTTCGAGTTCCGGAGATCCCATAACATAATTTTGACGTTTTTTATGGTACGTTCAGTTAACATGACAGGGGTATTTTCCATCTTTTGAACTATGGATCGGATAAAAAATACAATGGAATAGTAAAATTAATAACACTGAGATTCTCCTAGAGGTGGCTTGACTTTGTTTGATAAGGGCTGAGCAAAAAAGTTATTTTTCATACTTTTCGAGGAAAATAATAAAATAATTTAAAATAATTATTTTATTTTCTTTCTCACTTTTGAGTGGAAGATGGTGAAGATGTGGGGAAATGATAGGGTGGAGACGATGTGCATTAATGAGACTCATTAATGTCTTGTTAAACTCACAATGTAATGATGTTGTAATGACACGTAACAACGACGTTGTTTCCTAAATAAATCAGTGTAACGATGCAACGTCCCATCATAATGGGAACATTGTGACGTGATCCTATTTATTGTTCGAAATGCTGGGGAAATGTGGAATAAAAATTTGGAGGATTCTATAGAGATACTCAGATGGAATTCCACACCAGCGAAGAATGGTGAATGTCAGTAAAACCTCATCATCTTCGACGCCTTTCAAATATCGGAGCTGGGAAATGACGTTGACATCTTAAATCCCTTAAGGAAGAACACCGTGGAATAAAACTTCATAAGAGGTAGGGGTTATTTGATTTTAATGTTTTACTTGTCCTTATTGTAAAATGAAAAATGCATATTAACCCATTAACAGGCTAATCTGTGGACCATATATTTATACGGGATGGTGACTTCTTTGGGGTTTCTTTATCTAGGATTGAATTATCATTGTAGTTCGAATTAAAATCTTTGCACCTAAGTTGATTTGAAAAAATTATAACGTAGAGGGTGCAGGCCGACACGAACAAGCCACAAGACCCTCATCTGTGGGAGTTCATCATGGTTAAACTCTTGAATCAACGAAAAGACATATTTTAGACCTTCGAAGTGGAGAGGATGTTCCCTAGAAAATGTAGAAGCAAGTGGAATAAAGAATGGACCACTAGTGCAGACCCAATGGTCTATGAATGAATATTTCAGAGCATTGACATCAGTGGTGGCATCGAAAACATTTGGAGGTGGCACATGACAGCGGTCGTGGGAGGGAGGCAGCACTCCATGATGACACGCCATAGGAAGGGTTGCGACTCCCCGAGCCATTGCGCATCGGAAGAAACCACCGGCCAGGATGCGACCACATCAGAGGGCCGTGGATGCAACACCGGGCCATTTCCCGTGTGATGGGCCGTGGTTGCTCGACCGTGACAGAAGAGGCACCCCACGGTGACCCGGAGGGAGATGGAGGTGGAAAAATGTGGTGTTCGACTGCGTTCAGGGAGATGGGCCGGGCGGGGTGCGAGCTGACCAGCGGGCCAGACCCACACCCAGTGTGCCGGAACACCGCCAGCAGGTCATACCCATACCCTCTTCAGGTTGGGTAGGACTAGACCGTGTCACTAGTAGATGTGGTGTGTGGGACCCTCAGCCATCCGGGCAGGGTCCAACATGGCCTATTGGGCCTGGCCCATTAGCGAGGTCAGAACAGACTGATCTCAACCCACACCAGGTCAGGTTGAGTCCGTATTAATGAACTGGGATATCTGGGAACCTCAGGCCATGTTGGTTGGGTCAGTCTGACCGAGTCAGACCAGGCCACATCGCAACCCGCACCCTGGTTACTAAAACACATGTATTTCGCAAACCACATGTCCAATTGAAAAGACGCTTGCAGCGTTGGGACACTTTTAATGAGTTAGATCTTTTGGCATGATCTATAGTGACTTTATTGAAATATGATATGTGATTAGGGGCTTTAAGAGTGGTTCTTTCAAGCGCACTACGTAAAAAACCCTACGACTGGATGAGACCTGAAGACTGCTGACTTTTGGGCCAGTAGGAAGCACCTCTTTATGACTTGGTTGGCCCATAGTGGGAAGAACCTCTCTGTGACTTTTCAAGCCCATGGTACACAATTAGGATGAGTACCTCAGTTGGATATGAATAGTGGTAATCCCCTCTCTGTGACATTTCATGCCCATGATACGCGATGGGGGAGGAGTACCTTAGCAGTTCAAGGTTAGTGGGGAGCACTACTTCATGACTGGGCAGGCTCACTGTACTCCCTATAAGAGGAGTTTTTCAGAAGCTAAGGTTTTTGACAATGTGACTAGTGATTCTATTATAACTACCCTAAAATATACCTGGTGTGAGATATCTTGTATTTTTTGCTTTACTTTGGGGAATTGTTGTGCGAGTTTCCTTTTTGTTTTGGGGTCCCTACCAATTAGTCTGTTTTTACCCCTGCATGGGATTCACCCACATGTGTTGTGTCTGGTGCATATGACCGACGTTATGATAGTGGTGCTCAGGGAGACGGGACTGAAAGATGCTACGTCAATGGACTTGGTGGCCTAGGACCTCGCGGGGCCCAATAGGACCGGGAAGACAGGACGTACTTCACCAGCTTCCAGTAGCTTCACTACTTTCACGATCAGTTGAGGTTTTCTATGGATGTTCCCTAGAGTTTCCTTTTTTGTACTTTATATTTTCAGTTCATTGGTGGGTTTGTATTCTGGCCTACTTATTTTGAGTTTTACTTACACTCAGATTTGTTTTAGTGGTACTTGTTTCCCCTTTTCAGGGTGTTGGGTAGTGGTTGGGTGTGTGTGTACAAATAGGTACTCTGTAAAAGGCCTCCCACTTACAGGTTGATTCCTTCGACACTAGTTTCTAGCCCCCATCCTTTGGGAGCTGGGCCTGGGGTAGTCACGGCATGAGCCCCGGGGGACGGGTCATGAAAAATATTACTGGGCTGTGTTATTATGAATTATGAGTTGTGAAAGTGACATTTCAATAGCTCATTATTCATGCAGTGTTGAAGAATGAAATATGATGTTATTTTTATGAGACTACACATGAGATTCCACTACTACCATTTAAAAATAAATTAAAACAATGACTTAAGTAGATCATGATTTATTTTATAGAGATATTTAATTCCATTGATAAGCTCAATTGACAACATGACATTAATTTATGTAAAATTGATAGCAATGATTCTTCATGATCATGTTATCAAGCCATATTATGTAAGTTAATATGATCATGGAGTCCAACATTCAAATATGGGATTCCAATGTCAATATTAGTCATGTGATATGAATTTAGAATCATAAGAGTGTAAAAAGGAAAATGATATATTTTGATTTAAGGTTTACCATATATATAAATTTCGTAGAGATAAAAATTTAGTAAATATGTGAAAAAATATATAATATTCTATAATTATGTATAAGAGGATGAAGGAACCATAAAGAAAGAGTTTAGTTATGGATATCATGTATTTAAAGGAGGGACATCTTGATAGATCCATGCTTATTGAAGGATATAAGGTTTATATTGGTTTATATGATGCATATATTTTATATTTCTATAGAGTCTCTATATTATAAATTATCTCATTATAATACACTATACAATAGTAATTAAAGTATTCTTAAATAATTATGAAAATCAGATTATTTTATTCTTGAATAAATGTTTTTTTATTATGTTTCCAAGTCATTTCTCATATCCATCTAAGATATAATATTTTAGTCAATATGAGGAGTGACTTGTAATTACTTTTACATGAGTTACATTGAAATTTATAGCTTAAAATTCATTACTCAGTAAAAAGTTGATCTTGTATAGTAATGTTTATTTTTATGTTGGGAAACTTGGTTTTTATTAATTAATTAATAATTTTAAAATGGAATGGAGAACATACACTATATTCTGGGTGGAATGCTTTCAACCATAAAACAACATAATGTGGGGAGTTTGTGATCATAGATATCTTTCATAACATGTAATATAAAACTATGGAGAAACCCATCCTATGATATACTCACAAGGAACATGTTTTATTCATTCCACTCATCTATATTATACTATAGGATATAAATATTACATAATTTGTATTAAAAAATATACGTAATTTTGTTAATTTTGATATAAATAATATAATATAATGAAATAAAATAGATTATATTAAATAGATTATATAGATGTACAACTATACATTTTTATAAAAACACAACTTTTAAAACATTAAAAATACATTTATGAGTAAATTTTCTTACTAACCATAATGTTTTTTTGATAATAAAATTAAATTTAAAATTAAATTATCCAAAATATGAATATAACATGATATTATAAATAAATAATAATAATTTAAAATAGAATATATCAAATAATTTCAATTTGGGTAATAGAATAAAGTCACAAATTGTATAATTATAACAAAACTAACATATAATACAAGTATAATAGTATTTGGATATAAAAATATTTATTTTAAATGTACTACAATATATATATATAGTGTGGGTTTTTTTTCAAAATTTATATGATATATATTATAAATATTTAATTTTATAGGAAAAATGAACAAATTTAAAATCATACCACAAATAATATAATCTTTCCAAAAACTAAAAACATATTTAGTGGTGTACATGTGCCAATATATTATTTTATAATAAAATCATTATCTTGAATATCAAGTCAAATTTAAATATAAACTAACCACAATTCCTATGAAATTGGAAAAAATTATTTTTTAAAAATAATGCATTGAATAAAATATAAATAATAACAAAAAATAAATTTTCATATAAAAATGTTCCTCTGAAAAGAACATAATGTGTTTTTTGTGAACATGAAACATTAATTCACAATAAAACATAATTTATAACAATAATATATATAAAATTTAAATCACATATTATACATAATGTGGATAACACAAAAAAACCATTAATAGCGTGGGGGTTAAAATCCAAATTGTTACTATCTATGTCAATATGGTGCACATTGTTTCCGAAGCCTACATGATTAGTATTATATTATTGAGCTAGTTTGGCTTTGAGTAGTATCAAATTGGTCAATAGTCTTGGAGTGTTCCCATTTTGTGTGTGTGAAAATTGGGAAAAATGACATTTTATGAAATTTTGTTTTCCAATGGGGATAGACATTAGTCTGATACGTGGTCATTCATACACATGGTAAAAATTGAAATATGGGATATCATATACATGTTGGGGATCATGTGGTGTTTTTTTTGTGTCAGGATGCATGTCTTACAAGTGATGGATAAGGTTCTTCTATTGTTCAATTGGTCCAATTTCATTAAAATTAAAACATAGAAAACAATAAATCTAAATTGCAGAAGAAATGTATGGATTTTAGGATTATGGTCTATAAAGATGGCATTGTGATAATAAGAGGAGAGTGTTATACCCCATAAAAAGAGACACTCGAGAGACTAATTAGTAATAACAACTTCAAAAAGTTGAAAATTTATTTATAAGAAACTAATTAAGAAGAGAATTATAGTTATACAAGATCATCTTAAAGTAATTTCAATATGAGACACCATCTATAAATTTTCACATTGTTTGTCAAATTTTGGAAAAACATACTAAAAAATTTGTTTTGGTTGTAGTAAGTCATTATATTAATTACTAACTATTTGAGATTATCACTGGCTTGATATATAAGATAATATTTCATGATTCATTTCCTCTAAGACACCCCATTATACCTCTACAAGGTTATAAAGAATCCTGGAATCCTTCCAATAATAGGCCATAAGTTAGAAACTAGTACTATTGGTATATCATAACACATAAATATAATGGATAACCCTCATTAAAATAATACTAAACATAACCATTAATAATATAAATTTGATTAAAAACCACAACACATTAATAATTTATATTAAATGATTTCCAACTAATACAAAGACCAATCATAATAATAAATGTAACCAAAAAATATATCATCACCTCTATACATCTTATGAGATATTATACAAACAACCCCCACAAACAAGTCTCCAATATAAAAAATAAGGTTTTTTGACCCAACCCTTAAATATTTAAATATTCTTAATTTTTTTTATTTTGGATGTAATAATGAGTATATAATTATACTTTATAAGTTACTCCCCCGATCTCTAATGTGAATGAAATATAAAAATAAATCCATGTATAAAGAAAATAATACAAAAAAATCAATCATAAATTTTCCTTGGCTAGAGTCATCAACATAATGACTCATATCTGTCTCAATTTTGGACCAATGTTATATCATCAAATACCTAAATTATATAACAACTACACATTCATCTCTATAACTAAATTACACCTCATGTTTAACATATGATTTCACATATGTATATTAATTCACATCCAAACCCTATGTGATGGTTAATCTTTTTTCATCCATTCTTCTCCACATTATATCAAAATTACTTTTCTTTCCACTAAAAGTGATCTCACTATATTATATGTATATATTTCTATGATGTTTCCACCCAAATGAACTATTTATAGAATGTCATCATGTAGTTTTACATCCATGCGGTCCTATTCATAATATGTATATTGGGGGGATGGATCCCTTTTTTAAAGATTATTTATTTTTCAATACTTACCCACAAGGAAAAGACCATCTAAATTCCACAATAACATTAAAAAAACCAATCAAAATCCTTCTAAAAGTTATGTTTTGGAGGGAATTGACCCTTATGGATCTCGATAGATTAACATGTATCCTAAAGTAACCCAATATAAACATAGAATAAATAAAAAATTAATATTATGATTTAAATAATACATATCACAAATAGTCACATAACTAAAAGACCAAAATTTTCAGTGTTTTAGATATTAGATGAATAAAAATATTAATCTATATTAATATTTCCATAATAGAACTATGGTATAATCCTTTATCCAATTCCCACAAATTAATATTATTTTCGTAACGTGGGGAAAATAAAACATAATAAAATAGTGATATCAAATTCTGAGTAAAGATGAATTAATCAACATATCATCAAGGGTTAAATTATAATAATATGGGAAAATATGTGTAGAAGAGGAATTTAGAATAAAAATGAAGATTGACCAATATGAGTTTTCCATTAATCAAGATAGAATAACATGTAATCTCAAATGGAAAAAACTATACCATTGAAACAATTGTGGAATATTGAGATAATAATAAATACTCAAGGATCACAATAAAATGCATATAGAAATATAGCTTGTCATTTACAATGAATTATGGATAAAAGATAAGAATACATAAATTATATCATTTTGAACAAACAAAATTTCCATCATTCATGTTGAGAACAAAAAAATTTCTCAGATTCATGTTGTGTATAAGAAAAATTCTGTTGCTTCATTTTGTGTACAAAAAGGCATATATTTCATTTTTTAAAGAAAAATAATCACTCTTAATATCATTTTCTTAATAAATATAATCCATAACTAATAAATTGGAGGGATATATAGGACCACACATATCATCATTACCCATAAAAATTCATGCCATTTAAAATCCAATCATAAACATATCTTGATAAGACCATTAAAATAGAATTGATTTCTTAATCCTTTAAAAAACATCACATAATGTGTACTTATGAAATAATATGACATCAAATATATCATTTTAAAAAATAAATATTATAATAATAACTTATAATGGGCCATCAAAACAAAACATAGTGAATGATAATACTTGAAGAATAAATTTAATTGAAAACATGATTTTTTTTAAAAAACTTTTAAAATATTTTTATAAAAGATAAATTGAAGATTAATACCAAAAATGAATTTCTGAGTAGAGAGGGAGAATAATTTTTGAAAACCTTACAAAAAATTTCCAAATAAAAGATCCTACAATAGTCAAAAGTTTTCAGAAATGGGATGTTATTATACTTTGAAAATTATTATATTAGAAAATAATTTTTAAAAATAGACATATGAAGAAGACATAATTATTAGAAAAGGGAATTTGAAAATGATATAAAAACCTTAACATTAAAATATAATATTTAATAGTGTATTATTTAAAAAGATATAATTTTTTAAAAAATGGAATGTGAAAATACTTTGAAAATTTTAACTTTTGAAACAAATCATTAGTAATAGAATCGTGAAATATACTTAATATTTTCAAAAAATGTTAGTGAAATATTTTAAATAATTTTATTTATAAAAAATGTTGATAATGGGAACATGAAAAGATATAATTTTTTAAAATATAGAGAGTGAAAAAACATTGAAAAATATTATGTTTTAAAAAATATTTAATAATGGATTCTTTAAAAGGATATAGAGTTTTCAAAAACGGTGAGTGAAAATACATTGAAAATTTTTAATTTAAAAAATAAACAATAATAATTGAACAATTAGAAACACATAAATTTTATAATTAGAAAATGTGGAGTTTATGATGAAATATTTTATTTTTAAATGGTAGAAAAAAATCCTTCAAACATTTCGAAATAACATTGTTGAAAACACCAAATGAATAAAAAATTGATGAACCCATTATTTTAAAATTAATAAACTAGAGAAAAGGATAATTGGTGAAAAATAATATGTGTTTCCCCAAGGAAAATGATAACATAGGAAGGATTAAAAAATAGGGATAGGGAAGGAATAACCATGAGATAAATGATAATATTTCTTAATAAAAATTAATTTTAAAGAAACAATTGAGCCATAAAGGTAGAAAGAATCCATATAAAACATGGTTTTTTGATACAATTTAGTGGAATTATGACATAAAATGATAATATATTATAATATATCAATATTTTATGATTATAATAAAATAAATATGATTATTTCACAAAAATATTATTTATGTCTAAAAAATACTTTATAGTCATTATACCTTTAAAATAATTACCCCCTGATAAAGACACCATGAAATTGAGAATTTAATATCATTAAATATAACATAATAATGATAGAAAAAATAAATTGGGGTGGTATTTACACCGTAAAAAATATAAATGGTTTATTACATAAACATTTCTCAAAGAAGTGAAATTTAAACAGAAACTCGTACTATGTTTCCTTGAATAGTAGATCACACTCTAACCTCAGACAAAAAAATTAACTAACATAATATAAATTTTAAAACCCATCCCATAAATATTAAAATGTTATAATTCTTATTAATTTTTTTTCATGAGAACATTAACTAGTAAACAATTATTATTACAATTAGGTTTTAATAACATTAATAGTTCTGTGCAAGTTTAATACTTCAGATTCATCACCAATTATTTGATAAAAATTTAATTACTGATATAGAACTTGATTTTATGGAATATATAATGTATATATATTTAAAATTTTCACATTTAATTATATATATGTTTTCATTACATCATGGGAAGTCTGAATATATATCATATTATTTCAATGATTTTAGCAAACAAAAATGATAAATTAACAATAGGTTATTTAGATAATTTAATATATTAGAAAATAATGATTTTATTACTATATAAAAATAATATTAGTTTTCATGATCTCATAATCATTAACCATGGTATCTTATAGCATCAGCCATGTAGGTTGCTAAACTGACTCAAACATAAACATGTTTTAACTATTTGTTTGTGTATGGATAAGGAGTTGATTATTTATATATAAAATAATTATGATAAAATAATAATAATAATAATAATAATAATTTAATTCATATATTATAGTTAACCAATATTGATGATATCTTTTTAAATAATGAAAAATTAGAATAATAATAAAAAATGATTTTTTTGTATAGGAGATAGTCTGTACAAATGCGTGAGTGATGTTTCTATTATTTTTCTAAGTGGAGGGAAATGAATATCTATGTGTCATAATATTATTATAAATAATGATATCTAATCCATAATTTTATAATGGTTGTAAAATATATGGAATATTATTATTAAGAATAATACATAGGATAGAGATAATACTTACCTTAGAAACACCATTTTTCCTGTGAAGTTCACTTGAAATTGAAGAGCTGATGATAAAAATCATTGACTAAGAGATTATGTTTTTGGGATAGGATTATATATATAGTAAAATTACATATGTTCAATGTGTAATTCGGAGGATATCTTTTTTATTTTAAAGAGAGTATATGATCAACTTTTTTAATAGTTGAAAATGAAACTTTTGGAAACACACTTTATCTTTTAATAATCCCATGAAAACATTCCAAGGGAAATGAATCCAAAATATAAAAACAATAGAGTTTGGGGGTGTATTTGGATTGATCAAGACACATCTAAGGATCTCCACACATATTGTTTTACATGTTATAAGGTTCTTACCAATATGTTTTAACATTTTACTATTTATACTTTAAACGTACATAACTACTTTCTAACTAAGTAGTTTTATGATTTATTGAACATATAAAAAAATCCATAGAGCCAAATATTGGTGTGGTAGAAATACATTCCAAATATATTTAATCTCATCCAATTCATTAATATTATATAATTAATTATTAAATTAAAATGTTTAATAGTTGGAAAAACTACTTTAGTAGAAAATTACATTATGAGCATTATAAATTCTTAATATTTCTAAATATCGATTAAAAATTAGATGATTATTAATATATTTGTTTATTTTTTTAAATAATTTTATATTAATTATTTAAAGTAGTTATATTCAATTTATTTTATAGTAATTCCTTGATATTAATAAAATAATAATTTTAAATTAATTATTTCTCTATTATAGTAGTTATTGGCGTTAATCCAAGTAATCTGAATATTATACCTAAAAAAGAAATTGGAAATATTTAATATGTTTTCAATTATTATATAAACTTTTAGAATTATTTTATCATATGAACTTTCTTTGTTTAGGTATATTAATCTTAATGTTAGTGCATGTAATGTGTGACGACCCATTTTTTTTAAAAAAGTGTACTTTTATGTATAATGTTTTATGTATAGGTAAAAATTATAATTTTATTAATTTTAATTATATTAAGAATAATAACTTTTTTAAAAGGTAGGTATGTGATTTTAAAATAAATCTAAAGCCTAATTTCCTTACGTTTGAATGTAATTACAAAGACATAAAAAAATATTTTTCTAAAAATAATAGTTGACATTCTAATATTATAATCACGGGTTTAATAAATTAGAAAGAGTACATTTAAACTATTTATTTTTATTTATAAATATATATTATATATATCAATATTTTTTTATATAAATATAAACAATATAAAAGTGAAGGTATATGAGAAATCATGACTTTTAACTAATTACATTAAAATCAATTATTTTAGAAAAAACTCAAAAGTACATACTAAGAAAATTTTTTTGTGAAGAATTCAAAAATTAATTTTAATCTATCAATTTTAAATAATAAAATGTTTAAGTTCATATTTTTAATAAAAATTATGTAATATATTGAAAAAACTTTTAATGAAAATAAATATCTCAATGTAAACTAATATTAATTATTTATATTCTAAAGCTAATAAATATTAATGGTTTACAATATTAGCATATATTATATATTTATTAATAATTTATTCGCAATATTTTGTGGTTTTTTACATTAGGTGTAGTGTGTGACACAATGGTACAAAATCCTTTTTTGTTATATTCTACCCCCATTTAATAAATTGCATCAATGCAATTTTTATTGTGACATACTAAAAATGACAATTTGGGTTATCCAAAAGATTTATAAGAATAAATATTTAATTTCTGATGGGGTATCACCTTTAATAATCTATGCGAGACTAAGAAACCCTTATATTCCTTCCTAAGAGTCATAATAAAAACATTGAGATTATTTATCACTATTTGGGTTAAGAATCCCTCATTTTTATATATCATAACCATTATAATGGAATTATTTTCCCTTGAGGGTTCATTGTTCACCTTGTATTGATAGGTGATCAGAATTTGGTTTGAAATAAGAATTTTGATTTCCCATTTTGTGGGTAATTATGGATTCTATGTGAAGATAACCATTATATATACAACATCACATTGAATTTCTACCAATATGGATAATAAGTCTTATATAAACCTAAAAATAGATACAATAATAGCATAAGAAAATATCAAATAATTATGGTTTTCTTTTTGAAAACAAACACGTCCAACTATTTTATATAGAACTAGATTATAATTTCATACTCAAATATATATAGTGGTTATGGGTGTATTTTTTACCATTCACTTCCATGACCTAAATTCTGTAGTATGGGCTACATAGGATTTCCCTTGTTTACTTGGGTTAAGAGGATGATGATGTTTTTATCCTTACACACTATTTGGTTAGGTCAACATTTTTCAAAATGCGAATTATTCATACATTTTAGGCATTGGAAACTCTTCACCTCAGTTTTATGGATCAAATTATTCATCTTAGCTAAATAATCATGAGATCGATGGAAAATACATCCACACACGAATCACTTTCTTATTTGTATGTGTCATTCCATTGGGTTATTTTTCCCACATTTTTAATAGTTAGGAAGTTAAATCTCATTTCCTTAGTATTTTTCATCACTAATATTATATAAAATATATTCCTTCTCTTCTTTTTTGAGTTTTTATATTTTAAAAGATAAATTTTATTAATAATAACTCAATATAATTTGGCGAGATTGTCCATAAGGTTTTCGACACCTTCTTTTATCCCATTCAGTTTCTCATAACTATATTTTCTAACATTTTCCTTATTTACATGGTCTCCTATTAAACCATCCATTTCAAAAACAAAAAAAATCCAACATTAGTGTTAAATATTAATATAATCTTGTGAATACTCAGTATAAAATTATGTTACTCATTCAAACCATTACATTATCTTTTATTTCAATATAAATCACTCTTGTTTCAATCTAGGATTCATTATGTTGGGTTCTCCCATACATATTCTAATTCTATACCATAATAAGTCATTCATAATGAATTATAATAATAATGTCGTTAACTAATGAATATACCTGAGGAGCGATAAAAAAATCTCTATAGTTAGACCTCTTTTTCATAAACCAAGTGATGATTGATTTAAAATCAAATACCCCCATTTTTGGGTTATTACCCCTAGGAAAAAATATGCTACAACCCACATAAACTTATGATATCCAAATAGGGATGTATTTCTATGGAAAACATACAATAAATAATTTAGCAGTATGTGAGGATATCATTATATACATAGACTAATATATAGTGTTTTCTCTATGGTTATGTAACCCTAAATCTATGTGTGACTATAATAAGCACCTAAAATCTCAGACACAAACTGAATCATCCCAAGGTAAAAACATAATAAATAAAAAATTAATCACCTGATTTAAATAATACAACACAAAAATAGTTACACAACCTAAAGATCGAAGGTTTTAGTATCTTGTAGATTTGTTACATAAACATCATAATCTAAAATCTTTTATCCACAATGAAACTTATCAAGATTACCTTATAACCATCCAAAAAATTATAGTTTTTGTGGTAAAATATTTAAAATAAAACAATATTATTGGTGTTATCCAATGATTTATAATAGAAATGTTATGAATAAATCATCAAGGTTTTAATAATAAGCATATGAGAAAACATAGGAAGTAGTGGAATTTTATATATTAATAAACATGGAAAATTAAGATATTCCCATGAATCTTAATATAAACAAATATAATCTCAAATGGACAAAAAATATAACATTTTTTTTTGAAATCTTGAAAAAATAATAATTATTAACATAGCATAATAATAGGAATAAGGAAATATGGAATGTCAAATAAAAATGAATTATTTCACAATTATAAGAATTTGGAAATTATAGCATTTTTAATAAAGAAATTCCCACTCTTCATTTTGTGAATATAAATAATTTCCATGCCTCATGTTGTGAAAAATAAAAATTCTAGTTCTATATATTTTTAGGAATGAAAATTCCCAAGCTTCATACTATGAACAAGAAAAATAACCACACTTGACATCGTTTTATCAGGACATATAAATATTTAAACAATTAATTGAAGGGAAATATTGAACTTCACCCATCACCGTCATCCGTAAAAAAGTTTTACTTTTAAAAAATCACAAATATATCTTAATAAACCCATATTAATAGAAAGTGATTATTAAGACATTCAAAAACACCACATAAGATGAATTTATTAAATCATAAGATATGAAAACTCTAATTTTCCCAAACAACTCACATTATAATAATATATAAAGAGTTTTCAAAATATGATATTAGGAAATATAATCCTTGGGGGGTAAATAGATGTGAAATCACAAAATTTTAAAATAAAAATTAAATTGATTTTAAACTATGATGTGTATGTTACATAAGAATATAAAGAGGATAATTTATAAAATCTTTAATAAAAAATTACAAATAAAATATCCTTGAAAATATATAATATTTTAAACAGGTGAATGAAATAATTATATAAAAAACTTTTATATATAAAAATATATTTAATATTAGATACTCAAAAATGACATAATGTTTTAAAAAAACGTATTGTTAAAATAATTTGAGAACATTTAAAAAAAAAAATTAAAATAGAAACTAAAAAAAGACATAATTTTTTCAAATATTAAATTAAAAAATATTTGATAATAGGAACTTGAAGAATATATAAAGTTCTAAAAAATTGATAATGAAAATTATTTGATAATTTTAATTTTGAAAATAATCTTTAATAATCTAAAAAATAAAAAAAAATAAAAATGTTGAGTAAAGTTAAATTGAAAATTATACTTATTAAAACTAATATTCAATAATTAAAAAATGAAAAATAAATATTGGTTTCAAAATTGGAGTGTGAAAATATGATGAAAGGTTTTTCATATAAAACTTATATTTAATAATGTAAACATTAAAAATTCATACATTTTATCAAAATAAAATGTGTAGGGGATGATAAAACCATTTATTCTGAAAGGAATTAACCTTTTTGAAATACCCAGAAGATTATAATAATAATAATAATTGTTTTAAAATGAATAAATGTGAGGAAAAAAATAATTGGGGATAAATACAATTTTTTGTTTCCATTAGAAAAAGAAGAACATTGTGTGGATGTGAAAACACGGATCTCGAAGAACATTTCATCAACCTAAATGATAATTACTTAAAAAAATATTATATTTAATGAAACTGTTGAATCTTAAAGGTAGAATAATTTGATGTGAAGCATGATTTCCCTATAAAAGTCTTTTTTAATTAAACATAATATCATCAAATAGTATTATTAATCATTATTTAATGTTTATGGTCTACGAAAACTGACTATGACTTGAGGAAAATATTGGGGTAAGAAAAACCCTTACATGCATTGTAACTTTAAAATAATAACCTAGTTAAAAAGATAAAATGAAATATTACATTTAATATCTATAAATATAAGATAATAATTAATTCTAAATTACAATTGGTTGGTTATTACACCATTCAAATGTAAACATGGTGTATAAAAAAAAGACTCAATAAAAGGAAATGGAGACAGATACTCATACCTTGTTTCATCACATAGTTGATAAAACTATAAAATATTGTAAAACAAATTAAACTTACATAATACCTTATTTTAGATCTATTAACATTATTATTACCCTCTTACAATCCTTATTGTATTTTTTATGAATACATTAATTAGATCTATCGTATTATAAGCATCAAAATTTAATAAATTTAACTATTTTTTGCATGTTGGAGATTTTTTATATAATTATCAATCTATTGATAAAAAATTAATTTTTGATATATATTTAATTATTAGATAATATATAACATATATAATTTTCTCATTCCAATATATAAGTGTTTTGGATTAATTATGTGAAAACTGAATTGATAATAACTTATTTCAGTTATTTTAACGGATCAAAATGGTACATTAATAATAAGTTTACATTTAATATAATATTTTAATAAGCATATACATATACTTATATTATTATTTTATTATAATAATATTATTTATAATGTTCCCATAGTCATTCATAATCATATTTTAGAAAATTGTTCATATAGGTGGATAAACCAATGATAACATGAATATAATTAAACTCATTTGGTGAGTATGGTAAATGTGATGATTTGTGTGGAATAATATAATTATGAAAGAATCATGATGATATTATTTTACGGACTATATGCTGGTTTAAAATTCATGAATATATTTGCATTAATAAAGAAAAACTAGACAAAAAATAAAAAAACCGATTCCTCCTTGAGGCGGTAGTCACCATGCACGTACGATTGACGTTCCATGGTTTTCATAACTCTATGAAATTGAATAACTAAGGTTTATAAAATTAATATATAAAAATATTAATATTATAATGATATTGAATCTATCATATTATTATTATGATAAGTTATTTGGAAATGTATGATTAGGAAAGAAATATAAGTTGGAGATAATGCATATGTTGAAAATATTATTTTTCCTTGAAAGTTCTCTTCAAATTTAACGGACTTTGATAACTATAAATGAATAATGTATTGTGTTTGGGAGATATGGTTCTAGGTATATTAAAAAGGACGATTTTAAGGAAGTAATTTTAATTATTTGTTTGTATTGGATTTGGTGAATGCGATCCTCTTATATAAGAGAGGAAAATGAGACTTTTATAAAATCTATTTATATTTTAATAATTCCATTAAACCAATCCATGGTAAATAGATCCATATTTTGTAAATAATAGAGTTTTTGGTGTATTTTTTTTTTGAAAAACAATCAATAAAGGATTTCAATAAATGTTTTAACTATGTTATAGGATTTTTATCATTATGTTATTACATTTCATTCTTTTACTTATAAACTAGAGGAATTTTTTTAATATGTGATACTATGTTTCATTATATATATAACACAACCAATATAACCAAATATATATATATATTTATGGAAGTAATTCTATAACATATTTAATCTAATTAAACTTTAATATATTAAAAATTTATTATTAAAATAAAAATAGATAATGTGTAGAAAATATTGTTTACTTAGAAAAATAACATTTTATATAATATAGATTCTTAATATTACATATTATTGAATAAAAACTAAATTATTGTTAATATATCTATGTTTTTATTTATAAATTATATTTGATTCATTATTTAATGGAGTTAAATTTTATTTATTTGATAAAAATTTATTAATATTAATAACAATTAAAATTTAATTCATTATTATCATACTAATTAAAATTAATAATAAAATATTATTATATACATAAAAAATTAAATTAATATGTTAAATAGTATATACATTATTGAAAATATAATGATTACATTATTAAATTAAAATTTTATCAATAGGGAAAATTTACCATAACACTTGTGCATGTAACGCGTAAAAACCTCTTCTTTTTTAGAAGTGTTTTTAAGAAGAATGTTTTTTGTATAAGAAAAATATATCAATTTTATTAATTATAATGATATTAAGATTATTAAAATTATATTGGGTAATGTAATGTGAAAATAAAATAAATCAATTTTTTCCTCCTATGTAAATTTATCTAGAGAGAGAACAACCACAATTTTTTTTAAAATATTACTTTATTTTATGAAGTGATCTTCAATTGATTTTATAAATTGAAGAAAAAAAATTTCGAAATAATTTATTTTAATTTAAAAAAATTTAATATGTAAAAAAATATTACAAAAAATTATATGTCATATAAAAGTGATGGTATATGAAAAATCATTATTTTTAACTATTCATCTAAAAATCATTATTTGAGAAAAATAAAAAATATTATAATAGAAAAATGTTATTTTGATTAACTTGTAAATGAATTTTACATTATTAAATTTCAATTTTAATATATTAAAATTTATATTTTTAAAATAAAATATGTAATGTAATGAAAATAAAATTTATGAAAAATAAACATTTCTATATTAACTAACATTATATATTTTCTTTATAATGTAAGAAATTATTAATGATTTATCATATTAGTGTTTATTATATATTTATCAGTAATATATAATTAATATGTTGTGGGGTTTTTTCATGTTAGGTGTAGTGTTTGACATAGGATCCAAAATCTTGGGTCGTTACATACCAGCTCAAAGGAGTCTCCAAACATAAACTATATCTCTACACGCACACATAGAGACATGTATCAGTTAGGAAAATTCCCTTAAAAATTAAATTTTCTTATATTAATACATACCCATTATTAGGGTTTCTACACTCATTATCCCACAATAACAACACCACATATCACCACAGCTTTCCACATCATCGACATCATCATAACTGAAAAATGGATACTTTCCCCCACCATCCCACTTACTTACATTATTTTCTAGCCATAAATAAAAAAGCTCATAGGGTATATATTTTCATAAGTTATTTAAATCACACTCCTTATTACCAACATTTAAAAATATTTCTATAATTTTAATATCTTTATTAATGTCATTCCTTATATACAAGGTATAACTATGTTCCATAACCTCATTACTAGAAATAATGTATTACAAAAACCATTAAAAACTCAATATCTTCCACAACCTATCACATTATCACAGACATCTAATAATAAATCAGAGGTTTATATAATTTTTTATAAAATATTCCATGGTCATAAAAAATATCAACTCATTCCTCCAAACTTAGTTGTTGGTTAGAGTAATATGAAAAGAGGTGGTGAATTATCTTCAAAATATAATCATAAAAAGGTGGTATAAAATAAATTGTATTATCATGAAATTAATATATTAATGTATAAAAAAATAAATTTAATTTCAGTGTAGTGTAAATTAAAACATTAAAAATATAATAAACTAAATTTTGAAAATTAAAAAGGTAAACAATAATAATGGAGTTTTTCAATAACTCATGAATGATCCCCTACATCTCCTCCCATTATGAACACCAAAGAGGGTTATATTTATCCATTTAATTTAACATTAGTAATGAAACTTATGTGGGATTAAATACCATGATTTTAATGTAAAACAATAAACCAGAGAAGAATATGGAAACCTTGTTCTTAATAGAAAATCAAAAAACAAAATACCTTAATTTAATGATGTTGAGAAAGATAAAGAAACGTTGATTAATATAGAGGTTTATTTTTAGAAACAAATTATAAAGAACTAAAATCAATTTAGATTTTGTAATGATTATTAAAAAAATGCATATATAGATAAATAATATATAATAGGAATGTTATGAAACGAAATCAAGGGATAAAAAAGGGTCAATGAAAAGTGTCAAATTAAAATGAATTTATAAAGTCAAATAATGGTTACCTTTTGTGAATTCGAAATTTATGTTCACCTGAATATATCATGAAATTGTAAATCATGGATCGATCCATATTCATTGGACGGAAATTAGTATTCAATATTTCAAATATCCAAGCCTACCTTGATGTCTATTTATATTATTTATAGGTTTTTGTCTGGCCTTGAGTTGAGTCAATCCATTTATGTAACAATTCCTAGATTTTAGGCTAATAATAATATCTCATTTGAAAATTATAGATTAAATGGATCTATTAAATGAGAGATCACACCAGAATGTTTACGATGTTATTATAGGATTCCCCACTATTGCATCCTCTATTGAGTAGTGGTAGAATACCACTATGTACCCCATGAGCTTCTAGATGAACTGGTGGCTCTATCAAATACCACAGGGTGGTTAGTGACACTCCAACAAGAATCTGTTATCCCTCTTACTATAATCGATGATTCCATTATTTATAAATTGTAAATGGTGGAATTTTACTTTCTAAAAGGTTATATTTCCCTCTTAGGTTCTTCAATATGAACCTCTATATATGTATTTATTTATTTTTGGAGTAATTATATAATTGTATTAGTTTCAAATAACATATATTAGATAAAATCAAAAATGGGTATAAGTACTTTTGGTGGTTTCTAATCATAAAATAAAATTATAGTTTTAACACTATTATTAATCCTAGTAAAATCAAAATAAGAAATTATATAACATTTCCCATAATGAACATTTAAGAACCCTATGATAAGTTTTGTAATGGTGTCTATTAAATCGAACCATCCCTATGTAACACACTAGTTAAAATCCAATATATTCTATAATGTAGTAGAAACCATTATAATATAACATAGATCCTATATTAGTCACTTCTACTTCATCCACACGACCACTTAATCCTAGGAAAATATTACACAATAATGGAATGGACTCAATGCACATTTTTCATCAATCATACCAATGTTTTTAAAACTCATAATTCTCACTCAATCAATAATTTTGACCACTTATCAATAATAAAATATTTATATCACCCATAAAATATCATAAGAATGATCATATATGAATTTTTAACAACAAGTTCACTGAAATTTATCACACCACATGTTAATATAAAATCTTTTTCATAGGTTTTCAAATTCCATAATAAATATGAAAAAATTAAATTATTAATCTACCATTCTTCACAAAAAAATACTTATTTATATAATATAGTTCTTATACATTTCCATATTCTATTTTTACCATTTCTATTTGAAACTAATTATCTAGAAAATAATAAGCAATAGTCTTTTCAGATACTCACATTGACTAATTATTCCATTATCCCCACATCTTCAAATTACTATTACAATATTTATCTCAAATTATCATGAGTTTTCTTACCACCATAGAAGAAACATTTCCTTCTATATTTAGATATATTAATATAGATGATGTGAATATTGAGTCACATACCATAGTCCTATGATGATCATATATCCATAATCATTATTCAACATTCTTATTTTATCATTTATGGTCCACATTTCACAAATGTACTACTAAACCATGGATTAAAAATGTTAAATTATTGAGGGAATACATTGAAAATTATATATTTTTTTGAGTGTATTATATATAAAATTAAGGTCAAATAATGTTTTCACAAAAATCATGATAGATTCCATCCAATAAAATATTATTAATACACAATTATATTCTATTCAACTCCCCCATATTTGATCTGTTGGCTAGAGTATGAGTGAAAAAATTGTATTGAAAAATTATCCATCAACCACTTTCTCAAATATCTTTATATCATATACACCAAATATACAATATATTAATTTTTAAATATAATCCATTATAAATGAATTCATTAAATAAATAAGTAATTTATTTTATTTTCCTAGATACTTGAGAATCACAAAAAACACAAAATATCTAGAAACATTACTGAAATATGACCCCATGATAATTATCCCATTTAAAATCCAATAACATGATAATATATATATATATTAGGACCAATTATTTATAATTTTAAACATCATAACAAAAAGTACCCTAATTATTGAAAAAAACATTAACATTGAATTTCTGGTCCTTTATATAATACACCAGTTTAAAGAAATTCATCGATGAAAAGAAAAATTTATAATAATAAATTAAAAATAATATCATAATCATATATATTACATTAAATTACATCATTGACATAAAATTTTATATCAAAATACAGTATTAAAATCTGATAAGAACTCAATATATTACACTATGGTATAGAATAATCTCCCAAAGTGATTCCATTCACTACCCCATGCCTCCAATGTTTATACACTAAATAAAAAACCAATCCAAATAAATGTTTCTATTTGTTATCATAAATATTTTTAGGTAATATAGAAAAATCATATCTTACTTCATATCTATATAAATCCAGTCAAAATCTAGTTAAATATCATTAAAATATTTCTAATTCATTGATAGATGAAATACATAATGAATATATTCAAAACATAGTGGTATTGGAAAACTTTACGATACCAAAATAATTTGGTCCAACACATCAAAAGGGATATTAAATCACGATGATGACTTACTAACCTAACTAAACTAAAATTAACTATAATTATAATAATGGAATAATAAAAAAATTAAAATAATCTTATAATCACCTTCTTTGATTTGTTGTGTTTTTTTTCTTATTTTAATCTACTACATGTGAAAATGAAAACTAAAAAAACATACCAATACATCCTAAACAATTTAACTCTTAACTATAATTACCTAAACTATAACAACCCATGATTTCAATATACATGTTCCTTAGATGGATAATATGTTTGATATTTTTATCAATAGGCAATAAAGAACTTAAACGAAAACTATGATAAATTTAGATAAAAATTACACGTGTAAAACATAACCATTAAAAACAATCAAATCAATTAGCATGTATTAAGTATATTTTGATTAAATAATAATAAAATATAGTCGTAATATGAATAATAAGTTACAAATAAGTAATTATTAAATTATAAGAAAAAGGAATATATAATAGATTAATATTTTAAAATTTATTTATCAATATGACCATTTCCCATGATATTTTCGAATTTTATATAATTAATGAATTAAAAAACTCTATAATGATAATTTGGAAAAATGATTAAAAATTTTATATTAATAATAATAACCTAATTTTAAGATTATTTTTATTAATTTCTCTAAAAAAGTTATTTTAGGTGAGAAGTTAAAAACACTACTTTTGAAAACAACATGAAAATTATGACACTATTAGTATAAATATATGAATTGGAAACTCATGAAAACATTTTTAAATGAAATTATTTTTAATTCTATAAGTGAATTTGTAATTTTAAAAATGTTATTAATATTGAAATCCACATTTAAAATTTTATAATTTATGTTTTTTAAAAGCTGTTTTTAATACATTACATAATGAGTACTTTGAAATTAATTTTTATCACATTTAAAAATTGAATAAATATTAATTTAAAAATTTTGATTATTAAAAATAAATTATATAATTAAAAAAATTTATGATTGGTCTTTAAGGATAAGTTAATATATAAAAAACTAGTTACCATATTGAAAACTAAAATTGTAAAAAAATTTTATCTTAAAGATAAAGGGGATATCATGTTTAAAATAGCATTTTCGTTGATAGGGGATGTTTTGATTGATCTTATTTATTACCCAATAATTTATTTATCATTTATGAGCCACTTTATATGATATTTCCTTTCAATTAATAATTGGTTTTGTATTTTAAAAAATACCACTCTTTTTCACTTAAAAAATGGGTACTTCCTTTCTCACATAACCTCACCCAAAAACCCCTTAGCATCATTCAAAAACCATACCAAAAATATCCTAAAATAATAAAAACATAAAGGTGGTTTTGGTATTCTTAAAAAACCATAAATAAGAGGATTAATACCATTTTAAAAGGAGATAATCATGTATGTGAGGTATATGTTTCTAATCTCCATTTATATTTTCAATTTTGATATATTTTTTCTTCTTACATTAATTAATTTTCTCGAGATCACAATGATAACAAAAGTAAAACTATTATAATGTTTTATTATTATAATTATTATATAGGATCAAACACCATCCCTTTTCCATTAAGAAAAACAAAAACCTGAATCCTATGTTATACGGACTACCGCCTCCACGAGACATTGTGTTTTGTTTTACATAAACACCTTATATGGTTATTTATAATTGGAAATTTACTATACAATTCCGATATTTATGAGATATTTTAGATTCATAAATTATATACCATATTACTACTTTTCTGCATTCTATATAAAATTAAATCGTCAACAATGCATATGTGTAGACTACCACATCCTTATGACGATTAATTGTTTTTCTATTTATGTGCCACCTTACATTGATAGTAATTAGAATGGATTTTAAATGAAAATATTATTTTTATGATATCATTATGGTTCTATTATTAAAATTTTCAAAGGTAATTAATGATATGATTAATAAAATATTTTCAAAAATTCAATCGTTTTAAAAAAGCATGATAAGAGGAAACCATTAATTCAAATTATGTAATAGTTGAAAATACGTTAAGTTTTCTCCTAAATAATTTGAAATTATAATATATCACACTATTAGTCACTATTATATATCATTACTATAATTGTTTGATGATATTCTAAATATATCACCCCTTGGGAATCAATCATCATGGTATGATCATGATTGGGTAGGTCCGACCACCTACCCGAACAAAGCAATGAAATTAAATGATGGAATATTATGGAATCTAAATTACTATATTAATATTATTAAAATATAAAAATAATTATAATTTTGGTTTTATTAATGGATAAATCAATATTTAACTCATTAATTAAGAAAAACCCCTTTGTAGGATAAAAATCACCAAAAAATATTTATAGTCAATTTCATCTATTATGAAAATTTATAAATTAATCATGAAAGGAATTTTAAAATTTAGAAATTATTATATGTAAAAACATACAGTAATATTAATTGAATGGTAATGATGTGTTTTTTTATTTAGTAATTCAGATATAACTCTGACAAAACTACTATAAACAATCAATATTATAAACAATAGATGTGTGACAATAGAAAAACAATATCTGAAATAAAACTAGATAATAATTATAAAAAAATTAAAAATAATTTAATGTATTAATATAGTTATTATATTAGTAATTATTATATTTATGTTTCAATTTAGCATCTTATATTTTATTTTACAATTCATAGTAACATGGTAAGCATTTATTTATCTCAAATCTAAATTACTTGTGACATGAGTAAACTATACAGAGTGATTCAATTTAAATGGTGTAAATACTACCCTATTTTCAATTTTTTGTCATTGTATTATATTTCATGATATTAAATTTTCTATCTAAATTAATATCTATCATGAGTTTTTTATTCAAATTTTGGATAGTTTTTTGTGGGTTTTCATGAATCACATATTTTCCTTTGGTCCCAATCACTCTTCATGGTATATAATCATTATAGATTGAAATATTATAACTTGTGTTATTTTTATGTTTATTACATCTTATTGTTTGGGGAAAAATGTATCATAAGAAACTATATTTCATATATTAACTGATTGTTTCATTAAAATTCATTTATTTAGAAACAATTACCATTTCATTTAAATTATTATTTTTAAATATCTATGATTTTAACATTTTGTCAGTATTATACTTTCCTTAATAGAAACTCAATTTGATTTTATCTCTAGTGATCCATATATTTTGAATAATTTATTTTCAAGAAAATATTTCATTATCCTTTCAACAAATTGTATTTTCAATAATTTCATTTGAAAACTTTTTATATACTTCCCTTCCACTACACATTTTCATATATGTATATTTTTATTCTCAAAATTACCTTATTGAAATTTTATTTTATATTATTTTTAAAAATCCAACTCTTTATGAAAAAAAATATTTTTTGGAATGTTATTTGAAAATCACATCACTTTTTAGATAATATTAAAAAACAGTTTTTTTGAAAAATTATTTTTATGGTTTCATTTACATTTTTATTGTATTATTATTAAATAAGGTTATTTTTTCAAGTTCCACCCAATATATTATTTTATATTTATATTATTTGTTGTGATAAAGTTTTTGGAACAAAATAATTTAATTTATGATGTTATTTTATAATATTTTAATGATTTATGTGACCCTTTAAATTTATGAGGGTTATTTATGAAAATTGTATGATTTAAATATTCAAATTTATGATATACATTGTTTTTAAATGGTTTTATTAAGATATTATGATAAGTTTATTTTATTTTTCCATTATTTAAATTGATAATAATAGTTTGGGTCTTACATCGCCCTCTAATGCATTAGTTAAGGTTTCATATCATATGAGATGATGATATATTGAATGAATGAGATGTGTAAATATTTTTTCAAAAGATTGTTGTGTGAAAGATATATGATAATATTTGTTCACTTTTTGTGGTTTAAATATGATACATAAATATTTATTCACAATATTTTTCATTCCTATGATTGTACCACATTCCCATATTGTTTATCAAGTGGTAAACAATTTCCAAGATGCATTTCATTTAAGTGAAATTCCATATATTCATGATTAAAAATTATTATTAAATTATTCAGAATAGTAATATCTTGATCACATGTTATATGATTATTGATAAATATTTTTATCCATGTTATATCTATTATGCATCCTCAATGATTTTTTATGATCTTATGTCACTCTAACAAGTTGTATGGTTATCATCTATGGTATTTTGATCTTTTATTATAATATATATTCCTTCATCATGATATACTTCCTATTATGATTTGTTTTCCCCCTAATTAGTGGCTATGATAACCCATATATTATTCTTCCTTTCCTTGGTTTGTGAAGATGAAAATATCATTTGATATATATATAAATGTGTATATAAGAGAATAATTATGGAAAAATTGTTTCAATGTTTTTAAATAAGATGTTATATAACTAATCTCCAAGACAATAATTGTTTATTTCCTTGGTTTATACAACTTTTTTTGAGATATGAAGTCTAATTCATCTGAGTTTTGATTTATTTACATTATGTTTAGAATGAGTCACTTTATTATCTATCTGAGAAGGGTTTAGTTATTTTTGGACAATAGTTTAGTTACCATTGATTCCAGGGTAATATAAATTTAGAAAAAACCTTATATATGATCCTATTTATGTAATTATATCCGGAATTATTTCTAAATAATTGAGTAGTTTTTTTTGAAATTGAACCACTTGGATCATTGAAGAAAATCTTTGAGGGGAAATTAAAGAGTGATCAATTATTTTTTATGTTTCCATTGTGAACCAACACTTTTCACCACATAAATTTAATATTGATCACTTAATAACTCACACACAAATGGAAAAAATATATTTTAAGGTTCACTTTTAAAAATAATAATTATAGTATTTGGAATGATCTATATTTCACTAAGAACACACTTCCCCCTAGTTTCAAAAGATAGGTAGAACATACAGGATTTATCATTGTACTCATGTTATAAAAATTCTCCCAATAATGAAATTTATTCAAATGATGTTACAATGATAAACATTGTGATATAAACATAAATAAATCCATTTAGAAATTTCCATCAATTGTCAATGAATTACTTCACTTCCTCTTCTATATCAACCTCTAGAATCCTAGTTTCGATCTCTTTACACTTTTCCAATTTGAATAGACACATATTCTTTTCTCATTTTCTTCAACTTTCTCTATTATTAAACCTCACACAAACCACACCCTTACATTAAATTATGTAAAAATAACTTATTATTAAAAAAAAAATAATCTCAATGTATAAGTACCAATTAAATATTTTTAAATTTGAATTGAAACTATTTTACTTCTTTAAAAAAACTCATCTAATCCTTCTCCGTTTTCAGAAATTGGATCTTATTGTATTGATTTTATACCATTGATAATTATAAAATTTCAATAGAGGAAGATTTATAGATTCCTTGGCTTATCCATGAATCCACATTATCATAACTGCTCAAAATGAAAATGATCCTCTTGAAAAATCTATCATAACTTCCTGGTGCAATATACTTGATTGTTTTTAATTAAAAATGTTGGGCACCATAAATATCATATTCTTACTCTAGTGTGTTTCGTTAGAAAATTTACATATTGACCCTAGTCTCTTATAATATGGGTGTGGTCTCCGAAGTTTTCAAGTATTTATATACATATTTACTAGTCAACAATAAAAATTAATGGACACAACTAATTGTGTTTTCTAAATGCATGTTTCATAAATGGAGACAAGATAATCACCATAGACATCCACACAACCATTTTGGACATGGATATTTTGAACAAGTATAATGGAAGAACACCACGAATGTGATCCCTTTATAATTTCCCTTTATTAAAAAGGACTTCACAACAGGTCCCATACTATGGCTGTGACCATTCATTGATTATTTAGTATAACATCCACCATGGGTGTGGGATTCATGGATTGTCCCACTTTTCCCTATCCTTCATTAATATTAATATAAATTCTAAATCATGATAAAAAAATAATGATATATACCTGATTGTGTAATATCATTCTTATCATTATATAATTAATAATATAATACATTTTATTTATTGAAAAAAATATTAAAAAATTCAATCATTTACTTTTCAAAAATTCTTAAACCTTACTTAACATAATAACCTTCTCAAATTCTCATAGGCTCTAAAATCCCTGTCTTTGGATTTTATTTTCATCCAAGTATCATAAATCACAATATTACTCTAAAAACATAGCAATGGATCACTATATAATATTTCCATGCCAATATAAGTGAACTCATTATAGAAAACAAGAATGTGGAATCAATGATACCATGTTTCCATAATATAATGATCAATATACAACATCATTAAAATAAATGTCCCAATATTCAATTGATGCTTCATCATCATGACATTTACATTTTACGACTGATAATATATTTATGGATTAATTAAAATAAATAGTAAATAAATTTCATATGTATTGAAATCAAAACTTAACTCATTTAAAAACTCCATCTAAAGATGTATTTCTATTAAAGAGAATGAAAAAAATATATCAATGGATAAGCACTTACATTATATACCCCCTTTGAAAAATATTAAGAGAAAAAAGAAATTTTAAAGTTTCCATTTTTCTACACCTTTGAAAACCATATCAAAAGAAAATATTAGAGTGAAAAATACCATACCTAAGTTTTTTAATGAATGAATTTGTACACCTAACCTCAATCTCATATTTTAAAATTCTTCTTTATAGATTGTCTTAGTGAACACACCGTCAATATTTACCTTTTTTGGAAGAAATTAAATTTTAAACTCATTCTTCTCCATGTTCACATTGATAAATATATATTTAATATCACTATTATTTGATATTAAATTTGAAACTAGATACTTTGATTGGATAATAGCATATTGATTATCACATAACAATTGAAATGGGAAATCCAATTCTAATTTGAATCTTTTATTTCATTTTTTTCCATATAAGCTATGTTGGGGAAAGACTAGGAGCCACATATGAAACATGAAAAATTACTTAGGTGACTGAATTTTTCTTACTTGAAATCCAATAAGCATACATTTATCTATGATAAAACAATAATCCAGATGGAGTCCACCATTCATCAATAAATCATTCCTAATAAAATTACGAGTAATAAAATTGACCAATAATCCCTTTAATATAATATTTAAATCCATATTTTGATGATAAGATTATGTATTTTAGTGTTCCATTTCTATGCATGAAATTATATACTTTTTTTACACTAATATTTGGAACAAATTTTCATAACCTATAGAATATCTGGTCTCGAAGCAGCAAACTAAAGTAAAATTACAATAAACCTAAAGAATTATCATGGATCAATATCATTTCAGATCACATCTTGGTTAACTTTAGTCCCCGTAAAAATGGAATTAAACAAGATATTAGACCCTATATGAAAAACTTCATCAAGATTTCATTATAATTCATATCTAGAGGTAAAAAATATATTCCTCTTATTGAGAAATTTGTAATCAAATAAATTATCTCATCTCATTGAGCATTGATATTTCAAAAGTATTCTCCATTTATATAGAAGAATACTCAGAAAATAGTTTATCATTTCCATGAAAATGGATATAAAATACATAAATGACAACAATGAGAAATAAATCCTTACTGTATTTAATACTCAGTTCTTTTCCAACTCTTCCTTTTATAAATTGACACTTTATGAAATAGGTGTTAATCATACAATACAGAGCTCAATGTTATTTACTTGGACCATATAAAGAATAATATTTATCCTAATTAAAATATTATCATCATCCCAAATAATTAATAAACATGGATTTTAAATAAACATATCCTCTTCCAAATCACCATTGAGGAAGAGTGACTTACTATCTATTAAAATATTCTTTCATTTCCTTTTTTATTATGGTAAGAAACAATTTCAATGTTTTAATCCTTGAAAATGGTGGAAAGTTCTTTTAGAAATCAACTCTTTCTACATGTTAATATCATTTACAAAAAAATCATTCATTATTTCTCATCATTTCATCTTTTTTTCATCTTGTTTTAGAACAACCAATTTGAAGATATAATGTTATTATCTTTTGGATTGGGTTCCAACACCCAAGTATCATTATTTTATTACTTATTTAACACTTAATTCATAACATGAATTCATTCTAGATTTTTATTGATTCTTGTACATCTCTTGGTTCAACAAGAGATAACAATGATATATGATAACATTTCCTCAATGTTCACATTGTTTTAATTTATTTTCTATGAATTGCAATTATTTTTGGACCCTGAAAATTAATTATATGATTTAAATAATGTGAATAAGATTATTCCCCACCAATTGTGTTTTAGGAATAAACTCTTCTAACATGAATATATTTACAATTCTCAAAATTGTATTAAAGAACACGTTATTCTATCATAAAATTAGATTCTTCTTAATGTTCTAATGAATTTTCTTCATATTCTGAATTCAATTTATTTGTTTGACCCAACACTTTCTGATTATCATAATCAATAATCACACCAATTTTATTTTTGATGAAATGATATCCTCTTCCATTTGGTGTAAAACCCAGTAAGATACAATAGACACCTACTCATTCAAATTTGTCTAGATTTTCACCATTAAAAATAACAACACAAGGGTTTTCAAACACATCTAGATAATAAAAATATGAATATTTCTTATAATAAATCTCAATTTATAATATATATGAATTTTTAATTTAATTAAATGTATTTTAATATGAACCACAACATTCATTAATTATACTAGTAAATCATGAAATTTTTCATGCTCAATAAACATTGTTTGGTCAATCTCTATATAAAAATAGTTCTTTTGTTTAGGCACATGATTTTATTAAGGTGTGAATAGTCTAATGAGTTTATATCTCATTCCAATATTTTCAAAATATGATTCGAAAAATCCACCAATATACTCATCACCATTATCTATTTGATTCATCTTAAAGGATTAACCACACTCTTTCTCAACACTTCTACTAAAACTATTGATCCACTTTAGAAACTATAATTAATGTTTTATAAACATAATACATATAATTCAGGTAAATTAATCTATAAAATAAATAAAATACTTATATTTATTTTTTTATTGCTTCCCCAGGAAACTAAAAATGTCTAAAAGAATTAACTCTGAAGGATGAGTATATTTTATTTTAATAATCATGTGTAAAGTATTCACGGTCATTACCTTTTGTTAAGTAGAGGACATTAATTTCCATTATAATTTAAACTTAGGAAAACCGTAAACATATCCTCTATGAAAATTATGACACATAAGGCCTTATACAATATGATTCATCTTTAATTCCAATGATAAAGGTTTTTCTTTCATACTCAAATAGAATAAATTTGCAGTATCACCAATTTGAAAGAAATTTCCCATTTTCCACTATCATCTTATCGTGATAAATCTATATTCTATGATATTAAAAAACCCATATTATTTATTGAACACTTCATTTCCATCATCACATTACTAATAAACACAAGGATGATTTTATTATAGTCTTCAGCATATAATGTTATAATAGATTTCAATTGATATTTTCTATTAAATGTGGATCTAGTGCATTTGATTTTGAGTGACCCATCATCCCAAAAGGACATATAACCTTAATTAAATTACTCAATATTCCCGAGGAGAATAAAATATCATGTCATATTTGGGGAAACAAATTGTATAAAATCCATGGTCATTATACTTTGGATACTTTGGGGGAAATATCATAATCCGAAGCCTTCTTGTTTCCTTCTTTTTTCACCTTATAAGACTTATAATAAAAAAATATTGAAAACAATTTGTATGATATGATTACAACACATATTTATTTTAGGTGAACTAGTTTATTACATAATTCATAAATATGATAAAATAATTGAAATCTAATTACAATTTCCAATCTATATTTCATAGGCTACCTCTAGATCATTTTCTATTCAATTTAGCGACTTACCTTTAATTTATATTTTTTAGATGATCTAAACATAGAATTGTATGGGAGATTAAAAGAAAACATCTTTTTAAGGTTCATAAAAGCCCCATAGTGAAAAATAACCATAAAGGTTATATTTTATATTAAAACCATCACACAATTTATAGATGATAACATGTATTTCAACCTTCTTACCCAATTAATATTTCCTCATTTTTATGGGAAATAATATTTTTGGACTCCATATTACTTATTCTTCAAATATAACTTATTTAAAAAAAAAATCCACCTCTATTTTTAGTTTTTTTCCATTAATGTATATACAATTAGAATATAAATAATTAAAAACTTTTAATTTTTCTATAAAATGATTTTATTTATTTTAATTTTTTTTGACATAATGTATGTTATATTACTATTTCTCTCTTTATTTATGGCTTCTCTTTACTAATGCTAATGAGCCTCGTATATAATTGATAATTCTCTCACATTGTGAATATAATTTTGGGAATTCAAGTGAACTATTTCATGTTCTTTTAATATACCAATCAATTTTGGTTGCAAAAGCTGAAAGTCATTACTTTTTAGTACTACTCCATCTTCTATCATGATTCTTAAACCATTTTAATGAAACAAATATTATTCAATTCATCAATGTAATTATATAACATTGATTTTATTTAATATGAACTGATTTGTTTCATCTAGAAATTTTATTTCTTTTCTTCATATTTTTATCTCTTTTATAACATATAGATTATTGAAAGACACTCTTTGATTTATCTTTTTATAAACAATTCTATTTATGTTTCTATATTGGATTTGAATTCAGTATAAATTTACAAGGTAATTATTCTTCATTCACAATTTAAATGATCATATTTTTATCAATATATTCTAACATCTCCATTTTAAATGAATATTTTCTACTATCAGTACATTAACACTTAGATAAGAAATTTCCATTTTTATAACTTTATAAACTTATTTTCATCCATTTATAAGATTAACTTATTTTTGAAATAACAATAACACCTTATTGATGAGACTCTTTCATGATTCTGATCCTTTATCAATGAATCCATCTTATTTTAACATAGGAATATTTATAAAAAAATGTCTGACTAATCCACACCTAAATAATTTTAATGCATCCTTTAAAAAATAACGCATAATCAAATCAAACTTGTGATCCAATGAAAAATCATAATTAAAATAATTAATATAGTCTTCATTAAACTTATTCTTATTTATCTTATGTATCGAGGCCTTACTACCGATTTCCTTTCAATTTTCACCACCATTTTAATAGAATTGTTTCTCTCATTGCATAAGATATTAAAATCTATAAAAGGATTCTAGAGAAATGTCACTGAGTATTTTTATTCTAAATAAGTGACATTAGAATAAAAATTATATGGTATGATATAAAATATATTTTCAATAATATCCTCATGTTCTAACTTCTCACCATATCCCTTTATTTTCATCACAACGTCATTAACCATTTTAATGAATCTATTAATGTTTTAATTATCATGTATCTGAAGATATTCATATATAAGTATCTAAAACTATTTTTTTCTCAATTCACTTTGGAACTTTATTCATTAATATTCTATGGTGGGGCCTAGATATTTTTTTTGGGGTTTTAGTATATTGAAATTAAGAAATAACATTAAAATAGTGATGATAGAATACCATTTTTCACATAACCATCATTTTCCAAATTCAACTTATTTTTTCCCATCATAGAAAAAGATTCATCTTGGGGAAAAACCCATTAGTTTTAACTTCCAAAACATCATAACTATTATATAACTCGTATGGGTATATCTAATATTTCTATATGTTATTGGCTTTCAAATCAAATGTATAAATAATATTTCCATTTATTTAATGATTATTATCCATGAAATAAAAAATAAATTCAATTAATAATACATCAAATAGAGTGAAATTCATTCTCCAACGACAAATAATTAATCAACATTAAATAAAACCAACCTTTGATACCACTTGAATAGATAACTCTTGGATTTGAGAAGAATCACAGATCATGGGAGTCAATTAGGGATTAATTTTTTTATATTCCCTTAGTAAAAAATCCATTTTCCCTAGTTAAATAGAATATTGATCACTATCCAATAGATTCACATAATGGGAAAAAAGATTTACAGGGTCTACCTTTTAGTTTGATATGGCTAGTCCCTGGAATAATCCATATGTCACCTAGACTATAATAGCCACTAGTTTTAACATGTAAGTAAATGAGAAGGTAGTATCTTTATACTTATGTTAAAAATGTATCCTAACTCAAATAGTTCTTTAATAAACATGACAATGATAAATAACATGATATAAAGAAGAAGTAATCATTCCACATATAACCTTACTTTTTATATGAATAGATTCCCTTCCTCTCCATATTCAACATGTTTAAACACTGTGATCTCTTCATAGTCCCTCATTTTTAATAGCCACTTATTCTCCCAATTATATTATTCAACATTTTATCTTATTATTCTTTTTTTACACACACTGCTCCTTTCAATTTCATCACATATACATAAAATAATATTTTAATTTAAAATTGATAAAGGATACATTGAAATTAAAAATTTTCAAATTAAAAGTCAAAACTATAAATTCCAACGAGAAACTAAACTACTACTAGTTTACTTTGAGCTATTATATCTTATTGGATTCATTAATACTTAGAAAAATAAATCATAAATTGAGTAAGAGATTTCTTGACTCATCCATGAGTTCATATAATCAACACTATCCATAATAGAAATATAATCAAAATATTCATTTCATTCACCCTAATTCAAATTACATACATGTTTTTTCATTAAGACACTAACACTCACCATCATTTTTTTATACATTTTTCCATTTTGTACTAAAAATTCACCTAGTGATAATTATCTCTTCTACTATGGGCATGATCTCCTTCCATTGATCATTTTTTCATGTGACTTTTCATATCAACCATGGAACCAATAGAAACCGTCACAAGAATTTGTATGGTATATGTTTCACATTGATTGACAACATAAGCACCACAACCAACACTATAAGGCCCAGCCTTAAAACTTACTTAATCTTGAGTTATTACAAGATTACACGTTGAGGATCTTTTCGGGTTTAGAGTTTTAGAGAATTAGATCATAAAACTTGCATTATATTCCACATATAAACAAAGTGGTTACATAAAGATATTATTCTTCATTCCCATCAATGGAAACATATTTAAAATAAACATGGATTCTTTCTTGACACTTCCTTGACACTATCATCATATCATGTACCTTTCCCTTGACCTGTGAAAAACATTTCAAAAAAACTTGGGATTAGCATAAAAAGCTCAGTAAGGGATATAAAAATATGGAAAGGAAACATGGGTACATATATACATAAGGATGAGATCATAATTTACCCATAAAACATAAGCACTTTAACATACCTCATCAAATCATGAATAAATCATAGAAATCATAAGACATAAAGGTAACTTGAGGCATTCATAACATTCTTACGTAGGTAGTAACCCTCTTTGTTACATTTGGAATACCCATCACAGTATATTCCCTAAATCTCTTCGTATAAACCTTAACGTTTCACTCCTTCGCGTTACCCAATGCATTGGAGAGCTATATCGGGCTCACCCGCCCTTAGTTTATCACGGAACCACCCGTTTTCATAATAATGCCCAAGAACCTCAACATAATCATATCACATAAAACATGCATAAAGGAAACATAACATTCCCACCTTTAAATCACAAGATATCAATACAAAAAATTGATATAAAAACATTATGAAAACCATTTTCGATACCAAAATAAAAGAAAAGTAAAACATGGTATTTATTTTTCTTTTAAAAAGAAGGTATGGCTTGTAGAGGAATCCGAAACTCAAATAACGGTCACGACGGCGGAGAAGTCATTGTCGCCGCATACGTACGACAAAAACGTTCCCTTTTTTCGTTTAGTAAACACTTCGTATAAAAAGAATCCTTTTGAATAAATGTAAAAGTCAAAGGGGTTTATACACCATATAAAAGAAGGTTGTGTATAAAACAAAATATGCCTCAATGAAAGGAGATTGAGACGAAGTCCCATACCTCGTATCCGAATTGACCCGACCGTTCTTTAATATCCTGAATAATAAACTTGAGTTAACCTCTTCTTTCTTAAGAACCTTTTTCAAGCTCATTATTCCTTTTATACCATGTTATGAACATCATGTAATCATTTAAGTTAATAATGTTCATTTTGTAAGTATTTGGTTCTTAAGTCAAAAATAGACTTCTTACACTTACATGTTGTTAATTTGGTCAATGGTTCATTATATCCAGAATGATATTAATGATTTGGATAACATATATATCATATATATTCATCATATACATGTATTTATAATATTACATCACATTTAGAGGTAAGAAATGAAATGCACCGTTCATGGAGACGGTAAGCCGTACGTACGCATGAACGTTACTTCCATTTCTATTTCGTATTTTCTGGAATGGAATAATAATGATATAAGATTATAATATAATTCCAGTATAATAACATATATAATATCATTAACTTTATCCTTTACACATCCCACATATGGTATTAACGAATCAAATCACTTTCAGGGGGCGGTAGTCCGCACTTCCTAAAATGAAGATATCGTGTTTACCCATAATGGAAACAATAATGGTATGCCATAAATGACAAATACAGAAGCTTAAAGAAAGAATAAACATATTATATATCATATATAAAAATATTTACATCATAATGGACACCTTTGAAGGTGTTAAATGAGTATTGAACAATCATCGTTTCGGGAGGCAGAATTTCGCCATCCACGGAAACCGTATGTTCTTTAACCATTTGATGTAGTTTTGTGAGAGTGTAGCTCGAATAACTCTTATAAAAACATCCTAGTATATTGAAGATACTGGTTTTGTTACAAAAGAAGTAAATAAAAAGATTTTAGGGGGTTGGAGAAGGAAAATAAAACAAATGAACATGAGAGAACGAATTACCATTAAAAGTGTAACTCCTTTTGATTTGAGCCTAAAGGCTTCCTTTAAAAGGATTATACCCAAAGGGAATCCTCTAGGATGAGGAGAGGGATGTGGAGAGACTAAATGACCAGGGTATGGCCGAGCCAAAGGCTTGAGGAGTGTGTGAAATGAGGTAGAGTTGGGGGCCTTTTATAAGAGGAGAGGAGGGGCACTTTTGGAAATCATGAAACTATTATTTTATTTTCAAAAGTTTGTCGAATTTATAAGGTTCCACATTGATATATTTCGAAGATAAGATTATAAGGATTCGAAATATTCCCATCCAATATTTTTTGGACAAGTTTAGGTCTTAGATTTTATATTATCGTTTCATTTTATTTAAATTGTTCATTAATGAGGTCATCGTTGCATCATCATGATGTCATAATTAAATTAATTAATTTAATGTCTAAAATTTATAAAAAAATATCCTGATGTAGGAAATCTTTTTATATTTCCAAAGAGTATTTATAGACAAAATTATGATTAGTATAACCCCTTATAAAAATTGTTTTAGTAAAACAATTTATGTTAGTGTCATTTTCACCTTTATTTTAAAAAAAAGGCATTAAAGTCATTATCTCACCCAAGAGGCTCCATAGGGTCCCCTAAATCAACCCATGGGTTTTCTTGGTCGGCCATGACTCATCCAATAGGGGTAGGACAAGTTTCATGGTGTTTTCACATTTTTATAATATCATTTTTACCTTAAATTACACTAATTACCTCTAATCGCGATTAATGAAAAAAAGTTACTATTCACCAAAAAATTATTTTCATCCCATTGAACCATATTTTACATACTAATGACAACCATGTATGTCGGATTTTCCAAATTCAATTCACATTAGTGGTAAACTTTCATTTAATTGAAAAATCAGTTTGCTTGATTACCACTTAGTGGTTTCACTATTCATCAAAAATTGGAGTTTTTCAGAAAATTACCAAAAAATCACTCTAGGATATATTCGATATTCCGAATTCAAAAATGATGTTTATATTACCTAATTCAAAGAATATAAGTAGAATTATTTAATTTAATAATTAACTCCCGCTTTCAAAACAAATAGCGTGTTTTGAAGAAACAATGTATATCAAAAGATTGATATTTGTTTATGTCGAATTTCAAAGTGAAATTAATTCCAAAGTCCACCATTGAATCAAATGGTAAAAATATTTAATGGTTTCACTTTAAAACCAATTCAAAAGATAATCTAATCATATAAATAAATTAGATTAAAAGAGGTTTTGAATTAAAATACAACATTTTTCACTTAATCATAAAAAATGAACTTTATCGGAAGAATAACAAAAACATACACAAAGTAAATTTTGATGTCCCAATTATAAAGAAGGATTTTATTTGGTCCAAAAGAATGTATAAGAGTGACCAAAACTATATTTAATGAGGGTTCTCCATCAAAAGGCGATAAATCAACCTTTTAGTGAATATTAATGTATTTATGTATAAAATTGAATTCCTTTCTTATTTTAAGCCTTTATCTTTTATTGGATAAATGTACAAACATATATATTCGTATTTTAGTTATTTCTATTCATTCCTGCCAGTACAATGGCTACGTGTTAACTACCATTTGAAATTATATTATTAGCGTGTAACGTAAGATTTCAAATAAACTCATTGTTGCGTATCGGGCATGCTATCGTACATAGCAACCCCTTCAAAATAAAATTAATATTTAATTAAAAAATATTAATAAATATGAATATGTATTATTCTTTATTTACCTAGGATGTTATATCCTTACCCCTTTTGGGAATTGCGTCCTCGCAATTTTATTCACTTATCGAATAAGTGGGGGTATTTATCCCTCATAGCATTTTCAGATTCCCATGTTGCCTCTTCAACCATATGGTTTTTCCATAAAACCTTTACCTTATGAATCACCTTATTCCGCAATACCTGCTCCCTATGGTCAAGAATCTGGACCGGTTGTTCCTCATAAGATAGATTCTATTCCAGCTGAACTACCTTTGGACTCAAAACATGAGATGGATCTGGCATGTACTTCCTTAACATTGAAACATGAAAAACATTGTGTACCTGAGATAAACTCGGAGGTAAAGCCACTCGGTATGAAACTGATCCAACTCTCTCCCGAATTTTGTATGGTCCAATGAACCTTGGACTTAGATTTCCTTTCTTAACAAATCGCATAACACTTTTCCATGGAGAAACTTTGAGAAAAACATGATCACTTACCTCAAAAGAGAGATCCTTCCTCCTGTTGTCCTCATAACTTTTCTGCCTGCTCTGAGCTGTTCTCATGTGTCTCTGAATCAAATGAACTTTTTTCTGCCATCTCTTCTACCAACTCTGGTACCATCAGCTTCCTTTCCCCTACTTCATCCCAAAAAGCTAGAGTTCGACACCGTTTTCCATATAATGCCTCAAATGGAGCCATCTGTATACTAGAATGAAAACTGTTATTATATGAAAATTCAACCAAATAAAGATGTTGGTCCCAACTTCCCTGATAATCCATAGAACAAGAATGTAGCATATCCTCCAAGGTCTGAATTATTCGTTCTGACTGCCCATCTGATTGAGGATGAAAAGCTGTACTAAAATTTAATTCAGTACCCAACGACTTCTAAAGGCCTTTCCAAAAGTTAGAAGTGAACCTGGGATCACGGTCAGATACAATGGAGAGAGGAACTCCATGTAACCTGACTACCTCCTTAAGATACAAACGGGAAAGTTGATCTAGGGAAAAAGTATCTCGTATAGAAAGGAAATGATCAGATTTAGTCAAGCGATCAACAATAACCCAGATTTCATTATTACCTCGAGATGTCTTCGGTAATCCTACAACAAAGTCCATGGATATATTCTCCCATTTCCACTCTGGAACTGGTAAAGGCTATAGTATCCCTTTCGGTAACTGTCGCTCTGCTTTAACCTGTTGACATGTCAAACACTTCACAGTAAAATCAGCAATATCTCTTTTCATTCCATCCCACCAGTAATACTCTCGTAGATCTCTGTACATCTTAGTACTGCCAGGATGAACTGAAAATGGAGAACTATGAGCTTCACATAACAACTCTCTCTTCAACTGTGAATCACAAGGCACACACAATCTCTTCCCAAATCTCAAAACGCAATCATTATCAATGATGAATTCAGGCAACTTACCTTTCTGAACCAGCTCTACCTTTTTCTGCAACTCACTGTCTTGCTTCTGTGCTTGCTTGATTCTATCTGATAGAGATGATCTCACTGATACCTGAAACAAAACAGAAGAAAATCCTGCACCAACAACTTCTTTTCCAAAGTTCATCAAATCCTTAACCAAAGGATCACGTTCCAAACACAACATTACTAATAAAGCATTACTTTTTCGACTCAAAGCATCAGCCACTTTATTTGCTTTTCCCGGATGGTAATGAATTATACAATCATAATCCTTGATTAATTCTAGCCATCTCTTTTGTCTCATGTTCAATTCTTTCGGAGTGAATATATACTTTAAATTTTTGTGATCAGTATATATTTCACACTTTACTCCATACAAATGATGCCTCCAAATTTTCAATGCAAAAACAACATCAGCTAATTACAAATCATGTGTAGGGTAATTTACCTCATGAGTTTTCAACTGTCGTGAAGCATAATCAATTACCTGATCATTTTGCATTAGGACGCAACCAAGTCCTTTCAATGAAGCATCACTGTATATAACAAACTCACCGTTCCTGGAAGGTAGTGCCAAAACTGGAGCATTCACCAATCTTCTTTTCAATTCCTGAAAACAATCATCACATTCTTTTGTCCAGATAAACTTAACACCCTTCCGAGTTAGCTTAGTCATTGGACTAGATAACCGTGAAAAATTTCTAACAAACCTTCGGTAATAGCCTGCCAAACCAAGGAAGCTACGAATCTCAGTTACATTTGTGGGTCTTGGCCAGTCTTCCACAACTTTTGTTTTTGCAGGATCAACAGTTATCCCATCTTTAGAAACAATATGACCAAGGAAAGAAATTTGTTGCAACCAAAACTCACACTTGCTGAATTTTCCATACAGTTTCTTTTATTTTAAGGTTTGAAAGATAACCCTTAAATGTATTTAATGATTCTCTTTACTTTTAGAAAACACCAAAATATCATCAATAAACACAACCACTATTTATCACCTGATTCAACTGATCCATCAGTGCAGTAAACTGCTAAATTCTGATTTTGACCATATCTGTTTGCTGATTTGAAAGGTCATTATACTCTGTATGCCTTCCTAGAAATGCTTTACTATTTCCTCTACGGAAAACCATTCTGAACAAACATGTCTTAGATGAAGCAACATGGTAATCTTCAAATTCTATATCATTTCAAAAAAAATATTTTTGGATAATCATTTAATATAATTATAACTCCTAAATTTATCTAAACTGACCTCTGATACCAACTATAAGGCCCCAGCCTTAAAACTTACTTAATCTTGAGTTATTACAAGATTACACATTGAGTATCTTTTCGGGTTTAGAGTTTTAGAGAATTATATCATAAAACTTGCATTACATTCCACATATAAACAAAGTGGTTACATAAAGAGAGTATTCTTCATTCTCATCAATGGAAACATATTTAAAATAATCATGGACTCTTTCTTGACACTTCCTTGACACTATCATCATATCATGTACCTTTCCCTTGACCTGTGAAAAACATTTCAAAAAAACTTGGGATGAGCATAAAAATCTCAGTAAGGGATAAAAAAATATGGAAAGGAATCATTGGTACATATATACATAAGGATGAGATCATACTTTACCCATAAAACATAAGCACTTTAAAATACCTCATCAAATCATGAATAAATCATAGAAATCATAAGACATAAAGGTAACTTGAGGCATTCATAACATTCTTACGTAGGGAGTAACCCTCTTGGTTACATTTGGAATACCCATCATAGTATATTCCCTAAATCTCTTCGGAGAAACCTTAACGTTTCACTCCTTCACATTACCCAATGCATTGGAGAGCTATATCGGGCTCACCCGCCCTTAGTTTATCACGGAACCACCCGTTTTCATAATAATGGCCAAGAACCTCAACATAATCATATCACATAAAACATGCATAAAGGAAACATAACATTCCCACCTTTCAATAACAAGATATCAATACAACACATTGATATAAAAACATTATGAAAACCATTTTCGATACCAAAATAAAAGAAAAGTAAAACATGGTATTTATTTTTCTTTTAAAAAGAAGGTATGGCTTGTAGAGGAAGCCGAAACTCAAATAACGGTCACGACGGCGGAGAAGTCGTTGTCGCCGCATACGTACGACAAAAACATTCGCTTTTTTCGTTTAGTAAACACTTTGTATAAAAACGATTCCTTTTGAATAAACTTAAAAGTCAAAGGGGTTTATACACCATATAAAATAAGGTTGTTTATAAAACAAAATATTCCTCAATGAAAGGAGATTGAGACGAAGTCCCATACCTCGTATCCGACTTGACCCGACTGTTCTTTAATCTCCTGAATAATAAACTTGAGTAAATATCTTCTTGATTAAGAACCTTTTTCAAGTTCAATATTCCTTTGATACCATGTTATGAACATCATGTAATCATTTAAGTTAATAATGTTCATTTTTTCGGTATTTGGTTCTTAAGTCAAAAATAGACTTCTTACACTTACATGTTGTTACTTTGGTCAAAGGATCGTTATATCCAGAATGATATTAATGATTTGGATAACATATATATCATATATATTCATCATATACATGTATTTATAATATTACATCACATTTAGAGTTAAGAAATGAAATGCTCCGTTCATGGAGACGGTAAGCCGTACTTACGCATGAACGCTACTTCCATTTCTATTTCGTATTTTCTGGAATGGAATCATAATGATATAAGAGTATATTATAATTCCCGTATAATAACATATATAATATCATTAACTTTATCCTTTACACATCCCACATATGGTATTAACGAATCAAATCACTTTCAGGGGGCGGTAGTCCGCACTTCCTAAAATGAAGATATCGTGTTTACCCATAATGGAAACAATAATGGTATGCCATAAATGAAAAATACAGAATCTTAAAGAAAGAATAAACATATTATATATCATATATAAAAATATTGACATCATAATGGCCACCTTTTAAGGTGTTAAATGAGTATTGAACAATCATCGTTTCGGGAGGCAGAATTTCACCATCAACGGAAACCGTATGTTCTTTAACCATTTGATGTAGTTGTGTGAGAGTGTAGCTCGAATAAATCTTATAAAAACATACTAGTATATTTAAGATACTGGTTTTGTTACAAAATAAGTAAATAAAAAGAGTTTAGGGGGTTGGAGAATCAAAATAAAACAAATGAACATGAGAGAATGAATTACCTTTAAAAGTGTAACTCCTTTTGATTTGAGCCTAAAGGCTTCCTTTAAAAGGATTATGCCCAAAGGGAATCCTCTAGGATGAGGAGAGGGATGTGGAGAGAGTAAATAGGCAGGGGATGGCCGAGCCAAAGGCTTTAGGAGTGTGTGAAATGAGGTAGAGGTGGGGGCCTTTTATAAGAGGAGAGGAGGGGAACTTTTGGAAATCATGAAACAATTATTTTATTTTCAAAAGTGTTTCGAATTTCTAAGGTCCCAAATTGATATATTTCGAAGATAAGATGTTAAGGCTTAGAAATATTCCCATCCAATAGTTTTTGGAAAAGTGTAGGTCTTAGATTTTATATTATCGTTTCATTTTATTTAAACTGTTCATTAATGAGGTCGTCGTTGCATCATCATGATGTCATAATTAAATTAATTTATTTAATGTCTAAAAATTATAAAAAAATATCCTGATGTATAAAATCGTTTTAGCTTTCCAAAGAGTATTTATATAAAAAATTATGATTAGTATAACCCCTTCTAATTTTTTTAGTAAAACAATTTATGTTAGTGTCATTTTCACCTTTATTTTAAAAAAAGGCATTAAAGTCATTATCTCACCCAAGAGGCTCCATAGGGTCCCCTAAATAGACCCATGGGTTGGCTTGGTCTTCCATGACGCATCCAATAGGGGTAGGAAAAGTGTCATGGTGTTTTCACATTTTTATAATATCATTTTTTACCTTAAATTACACTAATTACCTCTAATCGCGATTAATGAAAAAAAGTTACTATTCACCAAAAAATTATTTTCATCTCATTGAACCATATTTTACATACTAATTACAACCATGTATGTAGGATTTTCAAAATTCAATTCACATTAGTGGTAAACTTTAATTTAATTGAAAAATCAGTTTGCTTGATTACCACTTAGTGGTTTCACTATTCATCAAAAATTGAAGTTTTTCAAAAAATTACCAAAAATTCACTCTAAGTTATATTCGATATTCTGAATTCAAAAATGATGTTTATATTACCTAATTAAAATAATATAAGTAGAATTAATTAATTTAATAATTAACTCCTGCTGTCAAAACAAATAGCGTGTTTTTAAGAAACAATGTATATCAAAAGATTGATATTTTTTTATGTCAAATTTCAAAGTGAAATTAATTCCAAAGTCCACCATTGAATAAAATGGTAAAAATATTTTATGGTTTCACTTTAAAACCAATTCAAAAGATAATCTAATCATATAAATAAATTATATTAAAAGAGGTTTTGAATTAAAATACAACATTTTTCACTTATTCATAAAAAAATGAACTTTATCGGAAGAATAACAAAAACATACACAAAGTAAATTTTGATGTCCCAATTATAAAGAAGGATTTTATTTGGTCCAAAAGAATGTATAAGAGTGACCAAAACTATATTTAACGAGGGTTCTCCATCAAAAGGTGATAAATCAACCTTTTAGTGAATATTAATGTATTTATGTATAAAATTGAATTCCTTTCTTATTTTAAGCCTTTATCTTTTATTGGATAAATTTACAAACATATATATTCATATTTTAGTTATTTCTATTCTTTCCTTCCAGTACAACGACTACGTGTTAACTACCATTTGAAATTATATTATTAGCGTGTAACGTAAGATTTCAAATAAACTCATTGTTGCGTATCGGGCATGCTATCGTACATAGCAACCCCTTCAAAATAAAATTAATATTTAATTAAAAAATATTAATAATTATGAATATGTCTTATTCTTTATTTACCTGGGATGTTACAATCACCATAGTAATTTTGGCCATGAAATTTTCTTAGAGTGGTAATTTAATACCACTATACTGTCCACCATGGGAATAATCCCTTTATAGTTTATTTTTTTGCACATAGACTTCACAATACAACCCACCCTATGAGAGTGGCCTTTTCTAGATACTTCAGTATGTCTCCCCTAATGGGCATGGACTTCCAAGAGTAATCATCCTTCCTCAATTATTAATCAATATTCGTAAAATTTATAAATGAAGATAATTTAATCCTAATATATATTAAAATGGGAAATATCAAACATGGCATGTATCACCCCCTGATTTCAGGTAATTTACCCTTAATTTATGAATATTATGTATATACAGTTATTGGTATACGTTTTGGGATGTGTGGAGGAGTTATGAAATGTTTTGGGGCTTTTTTGGAGGTCTACAATAAATAGAAACCTTGAAACACATACTAGGAAACAGTTCTACTAAAACAATGGGCACTAGTTAAGAAAATGTTTTGGACCATGGTTGAGCCAAACCATGCGTTCACCCATGATAAAGTGTTTAAGTATGGATAATGTGGATTAACATGGTTGGTGTATTGTTTTTCAGTCAATGTTATCCAACTGTACAGGGGGTGTGTTTGGTAGATGTGTCTAGTACATAGTTAATGCATGGTCCTCGTAATCGTTCCCCTTAACTATGAACCATAAAAACTACATCAGAATTTTGTGGATCTAATACAATTTACACATTAAACCTCTTTTTGTTCCACTAAGAAGACTATAAATAGAAATAATCTCACTATTTAGGCTATGGAGACCATTTAATTGATATGAGAGAAATTTTGAGGGAAATCTTGTGTGTTGGTGGCCCGAATGCATTGGTAAATTCTTGTTCATGGTTATTTACCTTAGATTTATTATTCATCCCAATATTAGATTCAGAAATAGAATCTATTAGGGAAAGTATCATAATGATTAATTCCAATAATAATTACATACAATAGTTTTTATAAAACAAAATAATAGTTTAGGGAAATTTTGTTGCAGTTTCAATCTGGTTTTTGAAGGTTGTTGTGTCGTTCTTTGTTTTCATCTTTTTTTGGGAGGTAGGTGCCTTCACTATTGACTCATCCCGATTAAACAATTAAGGAATGACTTCAAAATAATTGAATTTTTTGAATTGAAATGTTAAATTGATTTTTAATTCACGGTGGAAGACGTATTTAGTGATGGTTTTATAAAATTGTAGAATTGGACATTTTTTTAAAAAGTATTTCAATCCATGATTTTATAATGATGATTTTAGAATAGTGATTCAGCTTTAAATGCATGGAAAATAAGTTTTTGAATTTTTTTAGTAATATTAATGTTTTATTTAAATGGGCTGGCATGGGTTTTGGAATATATGTTTTGTGTGAGTTCATTTTGATGACATGAAACTAAATAAGGGGTTTGTACCATTAGAGTACAATTAAATAATGTTGTAGAAGCAGTGTGTTCCTTTGGGGAACATGAGATATAATTACCTTGTGATGAAATGGTATATTTATGAGATACTACTCATGATCACATAACTTTTACTCCAAAATAAATGTGTAGATTTATAGAATGGGTTTTGAAAAATGGGAAATGAGAAATGGGTTCGAGGACATGTTAGGTCATATTCCATGGAAAATAGTTTTATTTTATTTTTTTATAAATTTTTCTAGATTACATAAATAATATATTAAATTATTTTGACCTGTTTAAAATAAATTTTTTAACCAGTTCTATTATAGTGTCTTGAGTTGGAATGTCATTGGTGAAATTCTACTCAGTTTTATACACCCCCCCTCTCTTGGAAACTTTATTCATTTGGAGATTTGTTATATAAATACATAGGTAAATGAAAGTTATCTAATTTATTTTGTGACTCATCGTGAAACCATGGTAATGGTTTCTAGAGTTGGAGGTCAGGGAATATTAGGAGTTTCTAAGTTAGTTTATTTTTAGTCTTAATGTTTTGTTGGTTTTGGTTTCTTCTTTATGCTCTCATATTAGTCTTGGTTTCGTTATTGAAACATGATATAGTTCTTTTGGTTTTGTTTTCTTATGTTTTATTTTATAATAATGCATCATATATATTTTTTGGTTTGGTTATCCTAGTTTGGTTGTTTTATTTGAAATGGGAAGATAGTTCCCAAATTTTTTATTAAGGCCTTGAAATTTATTTACTGTATTCGGTGTCATGGGAATGTCACATGTGTACTAGTATCACCCAAGGCCTCTTCCCATGCTAATGGGTGAGGGGCAGGATGTTACAAATGGTATTAATTTGTTTAGTCTAGGTATTGGAAATTCATTTTTTTAATCCTTAAGTTTGTTTTCAATTATGGATTAGGATTTTTAAAACATTGAATATAAAGAAACAAAGGTGTCACTGTCCTATTTTTATGATCTTCAAGTTAGCAGTTAGTTTTAGTACATTAGTGTTTTGATACACTTTTATGAGTTATAACCTCATCATCATGGGCCTAGCTGTTGGGAAGATAATGAAATTAAATGATAAAAATGACTTCCCACTAGGAGTGAATAATTCATTTTGAGTAATGATTTATGATTTAGTGAAAATGGTTTTGATTTTTTAAATTAGTTTAATATGGTTTTATTTTCAAAAGCATGGTGGAATTTTAAAAAATGGATTCAAACTGGAAATTATTTAATTTTGGAACACCTTTTTGTGATAAGTGTTATGTGATAAATTTGAAATTTCTATGACTTCAATTTCTATAGAGTGAGACTAAATGTAGGTTATTTTATTTATAGAAAATGGAACTGGTTAGGCATATAACTAACCAAATAGAAGAGGCTACTGAAAATCTGGTTTAACCTAAGCCCCCTCTGAACCAAAAACTATTTTAAAGTATTGTTAAGGTTTTTTATACCATGGATAGTGGGAAAAAGGGACGAACTAAGAATAGTTTATCATTACATTTAGTCCAAAATGTAACCCCCCCCCATTATTGAGAGTTATTTGAAATGAAAAAAAGAAGTATCACGGCTAAATAGGATGAATCAAATCTTTGAGTTCATAAGCACACCATATGATCTAAAAGAGAAGTTGTTAGTGTACATGCTATATAATCTACTATTCTAGTGGTGGTATTTAGAAGTTTAGGATAAATTATACTAAGGAATTTCATGGGAGTATTTTTAATACTTCTTCGAAAAACAATTCTATTCTCACACATTAATAATTTATAAAAAACAAAAATTTCATCGTGAGGCATAATCACCTCATAGTGATTGGATATGTGGCTAAATTCCTGACTTGGGTCCTCTTTTCATCAGAATTTACTGTAAGTGAATCCTTGAAGGTAAAATTTTTGGAATCGTGGATAAGTTTAGATAATATCTAAATGATATTCATCCTTTATATAATGGATTATATATATATGGTCAATATAGAGATATTGGAAGAATGATACATCTAGAGTAAGACATGTATAGGAATTGTGTTGATACCGATAAGAATTTGTGGGAACTATAACATTTGGAATAATAGGAAGAGGGAAACTAATTCCAAAAGTGGTTGTATGGATATGAATCAAAAGACGAGATCAGTGAATCATATTCCTAAACCAAGTACTAAACCAGTATGTTTTCATTGTGGTTATTTTGAGAACATGGAGTCGGATTATACAGAACCACCAAGAGGATTCCATAATTTCAACCACATAAGGAATATTCAGTTCTATTGTCAAAATATTCTAAGGTTGGGTTCTATGGACACATCTCATGTTTCAAATATGTTGTATGATTGTATGAGATGAGTATAGAAGAATGAATCTCTTTATAAAAAAATCAAGGAAGCCATGGTGATTCTATGAATATAATGAATCCTCAACTATTTCAATCTCAACAGGTAAAAAAAGACCAAAGTATAGTGAGTAAGATATGATATGGATATGAGAAAATGATATTCGATGATCAATCTGTTCCTTTAATAATGAGTGGTGTGATTCTTTTGAATTATACCCTTATGTAATATTGGTTTTATTCGTTTTAATCTCATTCTTCTATTACATCTCATTATTTTGAACTTATGTGTTTTTATATTGATATGATGACTTCTATTTTGAAACTTCAAACACATCTTGGGAAAATTTAATTTTGAGTCATTATATGAATTCACATTCTATAAATACTTATGGGGATGAATTTCTCTAGTATTTATTTTTGCTTGAGATATTTGGCTAATAAATAATCCTATGTATGGATAGGTTGACATTGTACAAATCTCATATAAATATTTCTACATGAAGGGTTAGTTTTACAATTGATAATGGAAACAAGCATCTGTTTAGAGGAGACCACATGGTGAAATAAATGAAACAAGATTTTTAGAACTAGAAGTTGGAAATATTTCATACCATTTGGAATCTTTGACTTTGGATTCATTGGATGGGATTAAGAATAGTGTTTTTCAAAAAATTGTTGAACAACTTCCTGAAGTTTTTTCCGATAACATCTAAGGGTTTCCTACAACATAAGAAAAATATTTTACCATTTATCTCCCATGAGATACTAGTCATACCTCACTTAAATCTTACCAAATTACAATAATATAATTAATGGAAATAAAATTCTTGTTTGATGATGCAGAAAGAAAAGGGTTCTTTCATTTGTGTATGTCCCCTTGGCCTTCACCATTTTTGTTTATGAAAAAAGAGATGGAACTATTATTCATTGAATAGATTATTATAGGATTTAAAAATATATGATAATGAATTAGTATCATCTTCCACCCATTTATGACCTATTTCATCAATTAAGGGGATCCCGATGGATCTTTAAAATTTATTTTCATTTAGTATGTCACCCATGACTAGTTCAGAAGGATTATATTCTATAGATAAAATTTAGAAGTATATGTTTTTATTTTGAGAATGTGGTTTGATGTTTGATCTTACAAATGAACCAAATTTCCTTATAGGTATCCATATTTTTTATGGTGGGTTTACTGGATGAAATACCGGAGCACTCTAGAGCAAAAGTTGTGTATGGGAAACACTTTGTAATTGTGTTGGGTATCCTGTGGTATCATTTCTCTATGTGAACATTTCAAAGTTTTATTTGATACAAGAGGTATGTTTCTTTGGAAATGTTAAATTTGAAAAAGGGGTTTCTATGGATCTTGAAAATATAGAGGATGTGGTCTCTTAGAAACTTTGAATGAATATCTTTATGATATATAGTTTCTTTAGCTTGGATGATTATTATCTATATTTTTTTAATGATGTTTCATGACTAAATTAACTATTTATATAATTGGCGAGGAATAATGTTCCATTTTAATGGAATTAGGAATTCCAAAAGTATTTTCAAGAGTTTACATTTTTCCTAAAATTAGCACTAATCTTAAAATTACAAGAATTAATATAAGGTTATGTGGTGTATTGTGATTCTTAAATTCTAGGTTGGGGTGTGTTCTCATGTAAGGGGTCATGAATTTATTATTTTTCACTGTAGTTATGGTTTCATCTGAGGAACTAACTAACACATGACATGTAAATAACTGCGGTGGTTCATTATTAGAATAAATTGAATAATTAGTTATTTGGTGATAAATGTATGGTCTTTACGGATCATAATTGTTTGAAACATATTTTTTCACAATGATCTTTGAGTATGAGATAATGAAGATTGATGGAGTATCTATAAAATATTTTAATTTTACTTTATGTATTCATAGGGTAAAAGAAATTCAGTGGTGGAGTAATTATGTATGAAATCATATAGTTAGTAAGATAAAGAGGATAATTATCAATGGTAGTTGATGTTGGTGATAAACAACATGAACATTGATTATAAAGACTGAGGTAGTGTTTTAATTTTATTTTCTGTTTATTTTGTTCTTGATTTAGTTGATAATGTTAAAGGCGTATAAACATATGAGACTCAATGTTTTTCTATGAAGTCAAAACATAATGGTGGGGAGACCATTAAGGGATGGAATCTGGGTGGGAGTTTATTTTTTCGATTTATAGATCATATTGTAATTCTTTTATATTTTCATGAAACAATTATTCATTCTTATCACCATTTGATATGGGTTATTCATCCAAGAATTTAAAATATGTATGAGGGACTAAAAGAAAAAATTTGTCAGGCTTGAATGAAAAGTTAAGTGGTTGAGATTTTAATGAGATGCCTCACCTGTCAGTAGGTTATGAAAGAGCACCAGGTTCCAGTGAGCATGTTGTAGTATTTATTGATTCCCATGTACAAGTGGGAGCAAATATTTATCGACTTTATAATTGATGTACCAAGAAATTTTAAAAATCACGACGCCATATGGGTGATACTGGATCATCTTTTTTCTCATTGAACCCCTATTCATGAATCTAATATGGTGGGATAATTTTCAAAAATATATATCTAAGAAGTGGTAAAAAGGAACAATATTTTAGTTTTGATAACATCAGACTGATTTCCAAGGATTATTTTTTGTTTTTGAAAATCCTTATATAAATCCCTTGGGGATCAGTTGAATATGATTAGAATTTATCATCAAAAAATGGATGGAAAATAAAAAAGGAATACAAAATCATAGGATTATATAACGAGGGATTATGAAATGGATTTTGGAAAATCATTTTAGGTGTTTCCTTGTCATTCTCTACTTTTTGGGACGAAATAAGTGAGAAATCACTGGTTGGACAATGCCTTGTGTAAGATACAATATAAATTTTGTTTTGACAAAAAATAGAATGGATATAGTTAAGAGTAAATATAAATAATATGTGGATAATCATTTATATACTTTTTCTTGAGATGAGTGGGTGTGAATTCATTAGAATATCTTTAAGGATTTGGCATCATCATTTTTTAAAGAATTCAAAGTTGTCACTTCAAATCATAGCTCCTTTATAGATACATGAATGAGTTGGTGTACTGGAATATCTGTTGGATTATCCAAAAAGCTTCAGTTCAATGCACATAGTGTTTCATGTATCTTAGTTGAAAAATCTTCAACCTGATATTGACCATGAGATTTGGTGGGGTCACATTGACCTAGATATGGATCCTACAATAGTTCATTGTTTGATACATATTATATATAGGAAAGTCAAACACATGAATTAGAAAATAATTGGCCTATTTTGGTTTTTAGGGGAGCACAATCAGATTTAGGAAGAAACGTGGGATCATGATAAAGTAATTGTAGGGTAATGGACTGAACTCTTTTAGGAAAATGGTGGTTTTTAACTTTCTGAGGACTGAAATACCAATGTTAGGGAAAATTTAGCAACACATTTTCTGGTAATTAAACCTTTATTTATTTATTTTAAGTATATATTGTTATTGGGTTATGTTTTTGGATGTTTCAAAGAGGTTTGATAAACTATGGGGCCACCTAGGGGAAACATTGAATGTGTGGAAGGTGGGGTTTAGCACAGTTGGAACATCGTTTATACAACTGTGCAAGCCAACCATTAGAGGGTTGTTTGGAGGTAGTGGCTACCACACAGTTAGGGTGTGGTTTGGATAATAGTGCACCTCAACCATTAACAGTTAAAAAAAAGTTATGGATTTTGTGGATCAAATCTGGTATACACCCTAATCCTATGGTTTTCCCCATAACTATCTATAATAAAATTTATCTCTCTCCCTAGGCTGTGGTGACCATTTTTATTGATCTAGTAACGATTATGAGGTGAATATAGTGAGTTTGCGACCCAGTTTTTTGGGTACATGTATTTTCATGGTCATTTTATTTAGATATATTATCCTTACCTACATTAAATTCATGAATATAATCACTTTGAGATATATTTATGATTCTTACTGCTAATAATGATGTGATATGCTTGTTTTTATTCAAGGGAATAATACTTAAGGATGTTTATTGGGGATTCAAGTTGGGTTCTAAAGGTTGTTGTTTCATTTTTCATTTTTTTCCATGTTTGATTGGTATGTGTCTTCACTCACATCTCCTCATTATTAGAAAATTATGGTATGATTTAAAATTGATTGAATTTTTGGAATTTAATTGTGAAATTGATGTGCGATTATTTGTGGAAAACATATTTAGTTATTTTTTGGTGTAATTGTGGGATTGTATAGTCTTGTGGGATGTTTTTTTGGATTATTATGTTAATATAATGATTTTAAAAACATGGTTTGGTTTTAAATTCATGGAAAAACGTTTATTGAATTGTTTTCAATCAAAGGAATATTTTATTGAAATTGATTGACATGGTTTTTGGAATATATGATTGGTGTGAGTTAATTTCATTGATATGACCTAGAGTAAGAGGTATAGACCATTGGGGAACTATGTAATGACCATGTAGAATGGGAATATTCCATTGGGGAACTTGAGATATAGTTACCTTTTTATGAAATAATAGATCGAAGCGATACTGCTCATGAGTGTGGAACTATCTCATGGGAATTCATATGTGGATGCGTGGATTTGTGGAATGGGTATGCCAAAATGGGAATTGAGAAATGGTTTGAAATACATGTTTAGTTTCTATAAATAGAAAACTATTTTAGTTTAAAAAATATTTTTTGTTCATAAACTATTATATATTAGATAAAAACTTAAATAAATTATTTTGGAATATTTTATATTAATGTTCAATCATGTTATATCATATTATTATGATGTGTGAAGTCATTAGTGAAATCCTACTAAGTTTTATACTCATCCCCTACATGGGAACTTTGGTGTGATAGATTATGTGTTATATCAAGACCGATGTAAAGGTTGGGTATCTCATTTCAGTATTCATGCAGCATGATTCCATGGGAATTTATTGTTTAGTTGAATCTTGGATCTTTTTGAGAGTTTCAAAGTAAGTTTCATTGGATTATTTTTGTTATATTAGTTTGGTTTCCACTTTGTAGTATTATATTTTTCTTTATTTCAATATTTTACTCTAATATAGTTGTTTCATATTAGTTTTCTAGAATTTGATTTTTTACTCTTGCATCATATAGTTTTGGTTTGGTTTTTTATCATGTTTTGGTTGTTTTATTTTCAATGGACAACTCATCCCCCAATTTTTTATTAATCCCTTGGCATTTATTTCTAGCCTTTGGTGTCTTATTGATGCTACCTAAGTCCAAGAATCACACCCACCTATTTAGAATATAATGTCTTTGGGGTGATATGCTACTTGAAATCACTAATTAAACATGGAATAAGATTTATCAATTGGTAATAAAAGACACCACACTCAATCAAATCCACTTCACCAATTATCCAACATTACATAACACAAAAACCATATCAAAACCTCTTGGAATCTACAATTTTTCATAGATATATATTTTTGTCTTGATACAATTGGTAGATATTGACTTAAGAAAACAATTACCTATGTGTAATAACCCTAAAAGGGAATTTTTTGTTATCTAGATCGTCACATGGTGCTTAAAAATACACCAAACTACACACCAGTTTTCAAACTCTTGGAGAATATTCATCTATTTTTTATGTGATCATTATGAACCATAGTGAATGTTTGATTTACTAGTTACATTGAAGGATTTAGTAAGAATTATGATAAAAAAATCTAAATATGAACCAAGAGTGATATAGTTTTTTGAACTACCCTAATCTAAAATATGGATATCAGAGACCCTTATATGATGGACTATTCAATATTTATATATGGGTATAAATTTATTCTATATTAATGATGTTGATCACTCATGATTAACTATTTAATTTTTTTTATGATTGGAGATAAGAGGAATTAAATTAATTTATAAATAGGTTCCACTTAGTTTTTTTAACAAAATAATTTTCTGATTTAAAATTAATAAAGATCCATTTTCAACATGGATGGTTGGAAATATTACACAAATATCCTTTCCAACTAGAGTGATTTAATTTCAATGATTATTAAAAAATCTAGTTTGAGTGATCCTGCAAAGTTTTATATTATTTTTCTCACTTGAAATATACATTACAAAAAATCCTACTATCCTCATAATACTCAAAATTATAAGGGTAATTTCATAGATTTTACCAATATATTAAACACCCAAATCTCTTATATTAAAAAATTTAAGAATTACAATGTATTTTAACAACACTTCACAATTTAAAAAATAAAAATTGGACTTACAGTCCTTTATAACACTATGGAGGAGGATGATCTACAAGTGGAATATATCTACAATATTTTATGAATTGGTGGATATTCCACATATTTCTACAACTAACCATGTTGTAAACAATTCCACTAGGATCACATATGATGGTTTAATGGAAGACATGAATGGAATTACATTTCAAAACTGTATTTTAAAAGTACAAAACAACATTAAAATATCTTCCATTGCACAAATAACTTTCAATAAGGATTTTATTTTTTTTCTTAGGATCATGAATTTAGTGAATTTAGAAACCATATGATGCACTGTTTCAATTCATGTACATGACCAGATGAACCTTTGATCCTCCGCAAGAGGCAAAATAATTTGTGTACTAGGTGATCTTAATTTTAAAAGGCATTCCATTTGAAATTAAAATGACTCATAACCCAAGAAGGAAACATATTTTAATAAATTATTGGTAAAGTTAATATATTTCTATATATATATATATATATAATTCTCCTAGTTTTAAATAATATAAAATGATAGAGATCCAATTTTAAATTATTTTTTGATTCATGATTCCTTTCATATTCACTAATGTATTTTTATTTTTAAGTGATAATTAAATTTTTCAAGATTTTATTAATTTTATATGTAAGAATATGGTGACGTTATATTCCAATATATATGATCATTAAATTAAGAACATTTTTGGCTAATTTCTATGTAAGTAATGAATTATTTAATAGAAAATCATGATACATTAATATAAAAATACATGTATTAAATATAACTATTAATATATAGCCATTGAATTAGTTTATATGAATATGAGTGACCACTTTATTAATATGGGTATAAGGAAAATTATTTGTACATTGAATACTAATGAAATTCTATTAGTATATCTTAATCCAATATTGAAATAATTTTATTCAAAACAATATATTTTTCAAAAATTTGTGATATAATTCAAGATACTAATAAAATTATAATTAAATGATAAAAAAACATGATCATAATATGAATAATAGATTACATATATTTTAATTAGTACGTGGTAGGAAATATAATAAATAATAGTTAACATTTAAAAAAGCTATTTTTCAATATGAATGGTTTTCCTCTATATTATTTGATTGTAATTAAATAACGAATATTATAATATTAAAAATTTAATTTTAAAAAATTAACTTCATTACTAAAATAATAATAATAATAAATCTTATGTTTATTGTTTGAAAATTTCAAAAATATTTGACTTTTAAGAAAATAGTGAATATACCATTTTGGAAAATTACATGACCTTAATGTCATTATTGTTGTATAAGTATGAATTATAAATTAATAACACCTTTTCATAAGGAAAACTATATATTTTATAGGTGAATTTATAATTTCAATAGTATTGGTTCTAATTTATATACCAATATTTGACATTTTTGAATTTATGTAATATTTTTTACCAAATTGTTTTTAATTCATAAAAATTTAATATTTTTAAATTAATTTTCATCACTTTATAAAATAGAAATAAAATTTATTTAAAATTTGAAATCATTAATTAATAAAATATTTAATAAGGACCATTATTTTGTTTGTCTTAAAAGATAAATTACCATGGTAAAAAACATGATACCGTGGTGTATTCTAAAATGGTCAAAATGAGTAACCTTAGAGGTAAAGGCCCTAACATGTGTAAAATATGTTTTTAGTTTATTTTTGGATGCTTGGATTGATATTATATAATGCACACTTTCATATTTCTAAATATTGGAGTGAATTTATTTGAGAGTGACTTCCCATTATTGAAATGTTTCGGGTATTAACAAAAAATCCACTTTTATGACATATAAAACGGGCACTCCTTTCCTAACATCACATCACACAAAAACCCATTAATTTTGAACAAAAATCAACCAAAACATTACTTAAACACTCCTAGAAACATTATTTATTGTATATTATTATCTAATAAACATCCCTTAATGTTATAATCTTCTTCACAAAGGAGATAATATGAGAAGTTATATATAAGTTTTTAACCTCTCTTGCTATATTATATATATATATATATATATTATTTTATAATTCCAAAAATTCATTTTCATCATATCATAATGGTAATTTTTGTATAATGTTTGTAATAATTTGTTATAATAATTATTTTAATTTTTTTTACCACTCTCCCCTATTCCATTAAGAAAAATGAAAACATGAATCATATGTTTTGCGGACTACCATCTCCACAATGAAACATGCTTGATTTTCCTTCATAAAGATATTAGTATAATCATAATAAGAAATTTAATATATTATAATTATTATATTTATGAAAAATTTTAGAATCTATTATTATAATCCATATTAATCATTTCCCCATTCGGTGGAAAATGAAATCACAAACAATGTGAACATGTTAACTACCATAAACATGGGATGATTGATTCTTATATTTAGTTTCATTTACTACATACCTGGCCTGCCATGAGAATTATTTTAATGGATAAATATTTTGGTTATGATATAATTAAGGTTATATGATGATAAATTGGAAAATAAATTATTTATAAGATCAATAAATTATTATCGTAAATTTAATAATTTAAAACAGGTGTACTAAGAGGAAAATTCTTAATTAAAATAATGTAATATTTTAATATAACTAACTTATCCTCCTTATTCCATTTTAATCTAAAATAGTTTAATAATTAACACAAAATTATTTTATTATTCTACTAGTTCAATGATATTATAACAAAATAACTATATAATCATTAACAATTATGGTATATTCAGGATTGGGTTGGTTGACCACCTACTTGAAAAATGCTCTAAAATTATATCATGGATTATTATAAAAAAGCATTACTAGTATATTATGATATAAAAGTGAAAATAATGTTTGTTTGTTATGGATACATAAATTATTAACATATAAATTATAAAAATTCATCATAGGTCAAAAATCATGGAAAAATTTTCATTATCAATTTCATCTTCTTAGATAGACAAAAGTAAAAAATGAAAGAAAATTTTAACTTCCCAAATAATTATAATCATAAATTATAGAAAATTTAATTAGCCTTAAATGATGAACTTTTTATTAAGTTTGAATAGTCACACTATTCTTACAAATCTACTTTAAAAGTTTAAAATGATAAACACATGGTGGGGTAAGATACAGAAGAACTAACTGATATACATATAAAAAATTAATAATGATAGAAAATTAAAATTTTTTTTTTATGAAGTTTCTTATGATATTAGTTACTAAGATATATATTTTTCATTTATAGGATATTTGAGTGCATCTAACTAAGCCCGAAAACATGATAAGGGTTTAATTGATTCACCTTTCAATCCCTTGAGACATGTTTATGTTATTGATGTTGTTTCCATTGAATTGGTGAAAATTTATCAACATGAGATTTTATGTTCTATTTTACTTCATGTAAAATTTATTTATTCAATTTCTCGTGATACATGCAAACCCTATTTAAAATAAACTATTATATAGTATACCATTATATCAAATCATTAAATTTTCAATATTAATATTAATGAAAATTTTTTATAAAAAAATGTATTAACATTTTAGATGATCAAATTTTATTGATAAATATGTTTTGAATTTTTAGTAAATTCATTATAAGAAGTAAAAGTATTTTTTATTAAAAAAATTAGTTTATTGGGTTTAATGAGAAAATATTTCAATTAATTCCTTCCGCTGTTAAAAAATTTATTTGATGAAATGAAATAATTTTTTTTAAATATTTATATCTAAATAATCACAGTGTGAATTATTAATAATTTCCTAAAATGATTTAATTTTTTGTGAATATTGAAAAAAGCATCATCATGAAGATTAGAAATTTCAATTTTAGAAGAAATAGAAAAAACAAGACCATACAATGTCAGGGGAGGATAATATAAAACCAGGAATAACCATAAACATACTATCACATCCTGGGGGATGGTCACTGATTATAGAAAATAAGGAGGAAATTTGATCCTTATAAATACGGGATAGAAGAAAATATGATAATTTATTACCTTAATGAAAAGTATAAAGAACCTACAATAGTTAATTAAAATGACCCGTCCTCTCCAAATTTTGTAAATAATGGGACTTGTGATCGATGATTGTGTATGAATGAAATTATTAATGATCATAAAAAATATTTTAGCTGACTCCATATAGAGTTTCATATCTTTATATATTTAAATACCCTTTTTAAAAGAATATCACTTCTTCATAAGATATTCCATATATATATAAGAGGTAGAAAATTCTACAACAACTAAAATGAATGAATAAAAAATAACTCCCCCTCCCCTCATGAGACCATGTATACATGATCCATCCATGTTAAGTTTCAAACCAAATATGTGGTGGTGACCATTTAACGTGGCATCCCTGTGGAATAAACCTCTATATGGAAGTGTGGGAATATCTTCCTACTATGAAATATCTTAAGATGGGATTATTACCCCAATGTATCCAGTGGAGACCCATATCAAGTGTTAGGTTTCACAAACATTTCACCAAAGCCTAATGTGAGCCAATCACAACCTTGTTCCTTGCATTTTTTTCTATTCCATATTCACTGACAACTTTACACCCCTATAATGGAACTTATTCTCTCCTTTTATGTTTCATTTTTTAGACAGAGGAACTAATTTTGATGAAAATCACCGATATATCCAACCAATAGACAAAAGTGATAAAACTCCCCAAATGTTCCACAAAATGTGCCCACCCACTCACCCAGAAGGAATAAATGAGTGAATGTTTCTTATCTAGGGTTCCTATAACATCAACACTTAGTTTCTAGAGACATACCATTAAACATAGACTATATATTAGTTTATATAGTATGAGCTCTAATTTTCTAAATCACAAAGATGTATTTCAAAGGGATATATCAACACTAGAGGATACCACCGCCCACTATTCTTGGATTGAGTTCTCAGGTCTCATAGCCTGGTATGCCTCAGACACAAACATAACCAATAAAAATTATGTGATTAAAATTTTATTCTACTTGTTATTCATAATTGTATTTATTAAGAAGTTGGGTTTTTTGGGGTCCATGATAATTTTTAATAAAAATCGGGTGGATTCTCACCTAGGAGAATGTGGTATTTAGATATTTGGATCCCAAAAATTGCAACATAGATCCTTACCAATTATTTCTCTAAAAGTTAATATCTTCATATCTGATTATCCAACATGAGTAGTGGGGAAGAGAATACACATTAACATAAATAAACTGGAAGATCCCTAATTTCTGACATTACTTCACATCTAGAGACGCCTCAAATTTTATAGAAATAAAATTACCCAACGTTGACCATATTTCTAGTTCTTCCCAAACAATATTCCCCTTTATGAAATGCATGGACTCATACATGCTTCTGAAAATGTTACCACTAGCCACTAAAATTTTCACCAACCTTTCACTTGGAGACAAGTGATAATGTCTAGCAATATGAGCATCAAAAATAAATTTCACCTTAATAATATCAGTTCTACTTAAGAATGTTTTGGGAATTTTAAGGGAAGGTAAATAATTCTTGATCACGGATGTGAACACACTATTAAAAAGTGTTATAAGGGAAAAAAAAATATTTTTTGGAATTATTTATGCGATTATATATTTTCTGAATTAGCCACTCAAAGTGATGAACTCAAACTATACAGTGGCCAATCGGTTCACCAAGGTGATTGAGGGGGGAGTATTTTATTTAGAATACTAAGGGAGTCCTATATCATTTTGAACCTTCTCTATGAATAATTATTAGAAATTAACACGCTTATTTTATCATTTTTAATCCTTTGAGAAAACCATTTTTTACTCCTCTTAAACCTTATTGAGGTTACGGATGAACATCATATGAATATTATCAAAAATAAGTATTTCATTAGAAAATAAAATATTATAAATACCATAGAAATTTACCATGCATTTGTACAAAATGATTCTTCCAAAATTTATTCTCTTATTAATAGATTTTATAAGTGATACTTTAGATAATATAAAAATAATCTTATATAAGAGGTCCTATTTCCTTAGACAACGAATCAACTTCATGAAAAAAAATTCCAATGAGAGATAAAGAATGTCACGAAGCGACGAAACACCTAAAACCCAAGTCCAAAATTTAATTATAGAAACCTGTATTTCTCATTAACATAATTATAAATCCCCACTCCCTTATTTCATATGTATTATCCTTGTAATCTTTGGATATAATGTTGGAACTTGTAGTATTAATGTTGATATCACAAATCAATTCTTATGTAAAACCATTAGTGTATTGGAGAGATCTTCCTCTAATGAATTTCTGATGCTCTTCCTAGATCCCATTATTATAATGATGGTCTATTTTTGTTTTTCTAATTCTATTCAAATACCTTTACATAAATTTACACATGTTCATGGGTCTAAATTTATTGAGATAATAAGGCCCTAGATCCTTTGGAAATAGTAACATAGTAGTAGCACACACCACACTCGGGAGACTACCTCCCCTAGAAAAGTCTTGAATTATATAAAAAACATTATTTTATTAATATAATACAAAAAAAGATAAAACTAACCTATAAAACCATTAAGTACATCAACTCTTTTTTGATTTATATAATGATAAACCTCCCACACCGTACCCTCATCATCAATTCTGGTAAGAAAATGGTCGGTATCCTCTGAAACCACCCTAAAAATATGATTAATAATTTCCAAACTACTGGTTGGGTTTCCATAATATGTGGGAATATTAGGATCCACAAGGAGATATTTAAAATTTTCCTTTTCAATACATCCTACAATATCTATATTCTTTGTGTAAGAGTCGTTATCCATGTGAATGATAGGAAAAATGATGCATCCTTCTATTTAATGAAATCGTGGAAAAAACATAATTATGATAAATTTTTTTAATAAACATGTCTCAAGATCATCACCTATACACTCTTTATTATTCTAATATATTATCTGAAATATAGTATTTTTACACACTCTGTCATAGAAAATACCACCATCTCAACATTCTTTTAGTATATCCTCTACTTATTCAAGATTTTCATTCAATGCCTCTAGCTACATGAACCTAGAAGGTTGGTTTTTTCTCCAGGTAAGAAAATAAAATTTAAGGCACCTGAGTTTATTTTTAAAACCTACTCCTAGATGAACCTGCATAGGATTTCTCCATGAAAATAGAATCACATTGTGTTATCCAGTGTCCAAAGGCCTCATACTAGAGATGAAGAATTGATTGTCACTAACTCTACTAGACTCAAGAGAGATGGTGATGAGAGAGTCAGTAGATAATGATCTAACAAGGTTATGAGCTCTTTCATTATAATAATAGTATACATTATGAATTATGGATATTAATTGGTTTTTCTTGCTCTAAATGTGCTGAATTCCATTCTTATTATATCTCTTTGTATATTTTTCACCCAAGAAACCCATATCAAGTAACAAATTACTATAATAAAAGAATTCAAAGTTCTATCTATACTTTCAAGGGAAGATACCACCACTTTTAATCCCTAATATATCCATAATCATATTAAAATAGCTACCCAAAAACCTATGAGTGTCCCTTGGGTTGAATGTACCATGACCATTCCATAGGATTTACCTTTTCCGGATGTCACATTTCACAAACAAATGAAAAATGGAAAATATTTCTAGAGATAGTCATTATAGAAATATACTATCTTAAAAATAAATCTCTTTAGGAATGATCATATTTTGAAAATAAAATTCATATACGAATGTTATTAGCATCACCTTGTATGAAATTTAAATGGCCAGACCACTAATAATAAACTCAAATTCTAGAATGATGTAGATTGGGCTCTAACATAATGGTGATGGATCATTTTGATAAACTAATTTCATATAATAAGAAATCATATATGACCTATGCTAAAATACCATAACCGTTATATAAGATAATTAAAATCATTTTAATAGGGGATTTTTGGATTTATCTCTAGGTATTGAAAGGATCTTCATCAATGAAGAAGATAAATCCACTGAATTCCTTTTGCATTTGTCTCTAGTGTGAAAACCACTTACTAGAAAAAATGTAGCATTTGAATCACTAAAAAAACATATAGGACTCAAGAGAAATTACAAAATTCCTCTAAAACATAAAAATAATACAATGTGTGTAAGGGGGAGAAAAAATGCTTCAGTGATCAGGGATACAACTGAGGATGCCAGTTGGAGGATAATTCACCACAAATATAATGTTTTTTATTAAAGATGAAAAAAATAGAAAGTCAAGGAGGTCTAAAAAAATATAGTCTAACAGAATCTCTAATAAAAACATAAACACCACCAGTAGGGAGGGATCAAATACTAGAGAACACCATGTTAGGTGTTTTTTGGGAATTCCTAGTATCCAAAAAATCAGCAATATGGTTCCCTTCAGGCCATGTGTTAGGAATCTCAATAACATCACAGTGGAAGGCCTTAAATCATTGAATAAGGTAAGCATATTACCAGGTCCCAAAAGGATAAAACTTTAAAAATTAACCAAATTAAAATTCTACAATAGTATTATTTAACACATCCAAAACCACTATAACCATGCCATTAGGATTTACCACTAAGAAAACCAGATTAGGAGAACTAGACAAATCAACCCTTTTCCAAGGAGTAGACAATATATCACGATACTTACTACAAATCGATAATTATTTCCCATTAATATGACGTGAAAAACAAAACATAACCATCAAAGTGAAAAGAGTTGTTGTTTCTAATAAAAAGTCTCCCCATCACAGATGAGAATATGCAAAGGGGGAGGAATTAACATAACTAGCTCTATGAAAATGTCTTCCCCTACCATATTCTCAAACAAGAGTGTGTTATCATCCATGAAATGGAAAAAACACAAGGATTATCCAATCCTTAAAAGAAAATCCATTTTATGAAGATAAACAGAAAATATGAGTATGTCATCCTAGATGACCTCTAGAAGAGGATCCCAGCTTAAATGAACCGCTATCTTTCACCGAAATAACAAGAAACACCATTTTCCAAAGGAAATAATTGGGATGGTCCATGACGGAATAAAATATTCCTTAGAAGAATGTCCAACACATAAGATTTATTATTCAACACTAAAACCCTAGAAGAAGCTACTAAACCACCTTAAGAAATGATATTTTGTAAGAGAGCGAAGGGAGGTTTTTTTAGACTGATGTTCGTGACTGGCTTCCACTAGAGTGGGTCTCTTATAGCTTTATAAGAGTTAATGGGGGGAGAGTAACTTCATGATACACTACAACAATAACTCCCTAGAGGGTTACAATATAAATTTATTAAACTGAGATGGAGGAAATATGTGAGGAAGTAAAGGAGAATGTCTAATATCCTTGAGTGTGGGCCCCTATGGGATTTACCGCCCTATAGGTTGATGAGTAAAACTATATGAGGTAGGTGGAATTGTTACTGATTGGCTGGTAAGGGAGATAGAAAGATAAAGCTCCACCATCACAATTGAAGGATCCATATAGATGGAGCCAATGAGGAAAGAGTAATGATCAAAAAAATTCAAAGTATGGGGTGTGTTCCCTAGATCCCAAGAGATATCTTTGTTTATGAGAGTATTTGTTATTCGAAAACTAATTTTTACTCAAAATATGACTTTTCATTTTAAGAATTCTTATATTTTTATTTCTAAAAATAATATGAGAATAAAAATTAGTCAATTTATATGTTTAGGAATCGAATTAAATTGATTATAATTGTATTTTTATTTGATTTCAGTATAATAATATTTTATACCTATGAAAAAAATTGTTAGAAAGATTCTTTTTAATGTGTTTTGTGTTTTTAATTTCAAATTAAATTATGCCACTTATGCGAATTCAATTTTAAAAAACGAATTTTTTGGTCTAGAATCAAAATTTAATAACAATTTATGATACCAATTTCATTTTTGGTCATAATAAATAGTTATAATAGTAAAAGTAATTCACCAGGGTTAAATTTAAAACAAGTTTACTATGGGGTTTAAAAAATATATAAGGTTTATTTTTTCAATTAAAACTATCTAAATCCAATTTTATGGACATGTTTCAACATCACCCTATTCCAAAGTTGAATATATGATCATTTAAATGAATTTATAATGATATAACATCCCAAAATAGTAAGAATAATTTACCAGGGTTAAATTTAAAACAGGTTTACTATGGGGTTTAAAAAATATATAAGGGTTATTTTTTCAATTAAAACTATCTAAATCCAATTTTATGGACATGTTTCAACATCACCCTATTCCAAAGTTGAATATATGATCATTTAAATAAATTTATAATGATATAACATCCCAAACCAAACCAATGAGTCCAATCCAAAAGGTGAGATGATGTCATTTGTGCCTCCCCATACACAAGAGACTACTGAGTAGTGGTGGGGGTCAGAGTCCATTAGTTGAGTGACTATACCATCTATATCATTTTGCTGGATCAATAAAAGCATTATATTTTACATGAAATTATTAGATTTAATATTTGAAAACTAATTACTGTCATACAGGTTATATAATAATAAGAAGCTCCAAAAGTGGAATGCTTTTATTGCGTATAAAGTATTAGATAAATAAAAAGTAAATAGTGGGATCCTTTGAATTCCACTACTAGATCTATTATCCTCATATAAACCATCCAACATAGGCTCATTTCCATTTACAGGTCATTACTATTAGAATATACTATTGCAATGATATAATTGAGTACCATGTGAGTTCTAGAATCCTTAGGATTCCACTAATAGGTCCTAAACCAGGTGTGCTCATGTATAAAAGGTTATGTAATAATAATTAAAACATTATAGAAAAGATATAAACATACCAACAAAATTTAAGATTTCATAGGATATCGAATCCTCCACAAACCCTTGGATATACCCACTTTGGATCCATAGTAGAAAGATAATAGGACTATGTCAGAACTAATCAAACTAGCCATCAGGTTGGCGAACTGTTGCTCAAGAACATCATGGAAATGTGTAAACATGATACTAAACATTTCCCCAGACTCATGCATGACATGATACATGATGTTACACTAGGAATAGATTTCTACAATCAGCAGTTAACCGAGCATTGAGTGACATTGTTCTCAGCATCCAAACATCGAGTGCATCCTGAACATCGTATTTTTAAGAAATCATCATATTTATACCTTCTTCTCTGGTCCTTCTTCATCATCATCATAAGTCAAGATAACTTCTCCTCTATGGGAAAATATTTCTACTATGGTTAACCTATTTAGGGTACCATGAAATGTGCCTCCAAAGAATGGTAATATACATACAAGGTATAGAATACATGGAAATAATATAATCAAGAGAATAAATAAAAAAAACTTATAAATATGGCATCGTAATAAAACATGGAAAGAGATAATATATAAATCATAACAGAAGAAAATATCATAGTAGGTCTCATGGGCAACAAAAACCCACATATGTGATCATAATCAAGATCAATTATTAACTCTGAATACACATAGATTTTAATATGGAAACTTGTATAATAAAATATCCAAGATATAAGATTCTTTTTAAATCTAATTTCAACGATATTAACAACAACGATTAACCACATTGTGTGGTTTTAATACTGGTGTAGAATACTCAATAGAAAAACAATACCTCATCATGGGCATTAATATTGTAATTTTCAACACATCAATGCACGCCATTCATCAAATGTTTCCAAAACGAAAAATTTATACATTATTTCAGAAATAAAATAAAATATCACATTTTATGATACTTTTTATCACTGATATAATTTCTAAATTATCATTACTATGAAACACATTTGATAGAGGATTAATCCTCATGAATAAATGTAAAATCACACATGATAATATCAATCAACCCATAAATTAGTTCAAGATCATATTTGATAATTATTTATAATTATTCTTTAATAATACTTATATAATTATCCATGAAAATCCATATAATTATCATTAAAAAATATTATATATTATTACCATTATAATTACCTTAAATTATCATTTATAATTCAATAATTATCTTTTTATATTTTAATAAATTACCCTACCATAAATAAATATAATCATCACTTAGTAATCCCTTTGAATAGTATGTGATAATTATTTGAAATCATATTTTTAAAATTTTATGAAATTTTCATTTAATAATTCATCCAATTTATCCTTTGATAATTTTTTTTATAAATCACCCTTCTATAATTTATTTGGAAAACACACAAGATTATTATTAGTTTAATTATTTTAATATAAATTTAATTTTATCTAGAATCTGAGAGTGATGTTTAAAAATAAGAAAATAAATTAATATTTAAAACGAACAAAAAACCTACATATGCATGAAATTCATGGGAGAGGAGGGTTTCTTTTATATTTTCTAGAAAACGTTAAAAAGAAATCAATGTATATCCCAAAAGAAACAAGAAATGCATAAAAGGAATGCTCAATATATTGCAGACTCCATAGGATAAACCACAATAGAATTTAAAACCATTAATCTATTTCAAATCCATTTTGTGTACATATGGTCCCCAATTTAAGAATACTAATTTAGTTTTTATTTTATACTAATTCTCAATGTGGAGTGTTTTAAGTCACCACAATAATGAATTGTTGATTTAATCTAAAACAAATGAGTCGGTTTTGGTGATTTTAGATTCAACCATGTGAAGAATCATTGATGTTCTAGAAATTTTCATGGGAAAACAGTTAGAGAATAAAAGTAAAAAATAAAGTAAAATAATTATAGTTTATAAAAAGGAAAAAAATTACATGTACACGTGATAAAACTAATCACTAGATACAAAAAACTGTTATATCATGCATAGGGTAAAACCAGTATTACAAAACTAATGGTGTTCTATGATTTCCCATCTAAGTCATTATTTTGGAGATATTCTATTATTTCATAAACATCATGCATCTTGTAACCATTCATTATATTGTATGATTTTTAAGTCCTCTTAAAGGTAAAAATCATAATAGTTACACATTTATGGATTGAAAAAGTTTTTTATCTTTATAAAATTCAGATCATACATCACTTATCCATAATAAAACATAAAAATTTATTTAAATATTGGTTTTTATACTTCTAAAATCTCACATTCCATTTAGTACATGTTGTTACCTATGATAATATATTAATGAATGGTGTGAGCTAAAATCCTATAAAGAGGAGGAATAAGGGGAAAAACTAAATATAACATGGGTGATAAGAATATTCATCACAAAATCATAATAATAGGATCATCATCGCAATCATAATGAAAACAGATGAAAAATTAATGGAATGTTGAAATTCATAAAAATTATACATCGTGTCATACTGCTCAAATGCAACAAATAGTTGTTGAAAAATCTAGCATCATGTTTATTTATAACATATGTGAATAAATCATAACATCATCATTGTGAAAAATCAAGAAACATGTTCACACATAATACATATAATCTTACAAGATACATCACATTACCTAATTCATTGCAGGTCTATATAAATTTGGGCCCAATTTTCACATAATAATATTTACATAATCAGTATTGCCACATAGAACATATAAAAATGATATTCAAAAATAACCCATGGAAAGGAATAAGTTTTATAATTATTTCATCAAGCATGATTTCATAAATAAACATAGGATTCAAAAATTAATGAGGGAAAACATATTTTTCACAAACATCCTCATTCTTGAGTGAATAAGAAACAACTCAAGAGCTGTAAATGATGTGTTTTGGAATGAAATGTCTTTTAGTAAAATCATTGCATTTGGTTTCAAAATCAAGGCAGTAAAATGTATATACCAAAATGAAAAATTAATAATGGTTAAATGATATTTCAAAAACATTACAGGAATATCCATATTAAAATTTACGTGGAATAGGGATAACCAAAAGAAAAGGATTTTCGTTCAAAAATCCCCTTATATTACGTCACACATTATTTAAATGCTTTTCTGCATCCCAAAAAAAATATTATTATCAAAACATAGTTAAAAAAGTGAATTTTTTTCATTTTTATACTATTTATCCCTTATAATTATTTTATTCTAATCTAAAATAGTCTTAGTAAAATGTGAATTGGTTAAGTTTCCCATTTTAATTGAATTTTGTGTCTTTATTTTGATGCTGATATTTTTTATCAAGGTCATTTATACATTTCTATAAATAATTCTAGATTATTAATAAATTTACTTATAACATTTTATATTATAAATAATTTATTAGAAACAACCATATTTTTGGTAATACAAAAAGGATTGAAAATTTACTTTTTGTATTTTGATCGACTTTTGATGGAAAATTTTCAAAAGAGCAGGAAATAGATGTTTGAAATTTATATATGTCATAATTATGACACATACAGTAGGATAAAATCATTGATATATTTTTAATAAAAATCCTAATTTTTTTTAAGATTTTTCTAATTTAATTGGGAAGAACGAATAAAAAGAAGAAAATAAGATATTTGTTTAACGAAACTTACACTTTCTTCGCTATAGCTTCTCTTTTACGACACTAAAAATCCATTGATCTTTTAAGTTGGTTTACTCCAAAATATCCGAAGGTATTATATGGTTCTTTAGAGGGTGGACTTTGGTAATGTTTTTTATTTTGAATGTGAGTTAAAAGTGGATTTCCAAGGGGTGGGAAAAAAATTATTTATAATTGAGGAGAGGGTATTTCTTAATAAAATATATAATAAGATACTATATCAAAGGTAAACATTATAATAGTAATATTTTTAACATTATAATCCATATTTAAATTAAATAACATTAATTTAATATTTTGAATAAGTTTATTGTTCAAATTCTTTATTTTAATTAAAATTAATGGAGGAAAATAGAAAATATTATTTTAATGTAATACATGAAATTTTCGTCTTTGGAAAGTACTTTTTAGGTTTGGAAATTAAGTTTATTTTATTATAATTACTCATTTAAGAAATTAAATATATAATGGCCCAATATATTGTTTAATAAATTATTAGGTCTTCATTACCTCATGAATGATATATTTTATGATACATTGGTTTTTAAAAACTGTATTATAACTATTCACATGAAAATTGAAGTTTTTCATAAAAAAATAACCCTTCGAAAAATTTAACATGATTGTTTCAAAAATTATATTCATTTTGTGAAAATTAATTCCTAAAATATTTAATTTTAATTTTCAATATAAAAATTACATTTTTTAATAATACTTAAAATTAAAGTTAACTAAATTTTTTTTATATTTTATTTGAGTTTTTAATAATGATATTGATTTTTCTGCGTTATAATATTTATATTTAATTATATTACCCGTGGTAAATATTATTTATATCACAATTAATTATTTTATGATAAATTTTTATTCCAATGGTAAGGTTACTATTCTAAAATGTCTTTTTATAATTACTATAATCACAATACAATCCCAAGAGACACATTAACTCCTATAAATACCACTTCATTCATTCTATAAATATAAAATACAATTACCCCCATGTTTTTATATTTTAATTTTCTATGATTTTAATTGTTTAACTAATATTTTATTTCATTTCTATAGTGTTAGATGCATTATTGATGGTTCTAGGATATTAGGATGATCCATATTTTTCCATTTTAGCTTTTTTATTTCATATTTATTGTCCATGTGTAATGTTTGTAATTTTCATTGGTTTCAAAGCTAACAACCATAATTATATTTATTAATGAATTAGTGAAATGTATGATTCTCTATGTTTCTATGCATATAATACTAATATAATTTAATATAACACACATTTATATATGAATCAATTATCATTTAAAAATTATGGGCCATTATATTCTTTACCCCTAAATAAATTTCATCCTGGAAATTTCATATCATATTCTTGGTTGAGAATGGGTGTGGAAACTTTTTTTAATAGTTTATTCTGATTCACATGTCACCTCTATATACTGAACGTTTATCCACAACACCTTTATAGGGTGACATGTCTTGTTTCATATAACATTTTCTTTACAAAAAAATATCATCACTAGTTACTCCACATATGATATGTATTTCTCTAATTCTAAACCTCCAAATACAGTACATGTGAGGGGTTTAGTATGTTCTTCCCCATGGGTGATATGTGGATCACATCATTAACTTGATTCATATTATGTGTAAGTTCAAGGCAATATTCCAATTCTCTAATATGACCAAGGATAATAATTGGACAATGTACCTTGGGATTAGATTCAAATTTTTTTGAAAACCACATGAATCTATTCCATTATGATATATAAAAGAAAAAATTGTCTCCAACTTCCATCTCCGTATCCATTTGACTATTTTTATCATACAAATTTAACTAACCCCAAGAAATTTTTTTATTGTTATATAGCCGGAACATTTTCTGTTATCTATTTCACAATATCAAGTCCAAGAATATTTCATTCTCTAAATTATTCCCAAGAAGTAAGAGTACTAAACTATCCATAGAGAGATTTATACAAATCCATTTGAATATTTTTGTTTAATATTTATTTTTTACAGGAATTAAACTAATGGGATATGTTGATACCATCGACCATTGAGTTTTTTTGGGTTTTCTGCAAGTATGTTCTAAAGTGTATCAATATTACTTTCAACATAGATATAATTTTTTGGTGATAGGTGATGGTGAAATTAAATTCAATATTAAAATCATGCTGAAGAACCCTCTAACATTTCGATGTGAGCATTAGATCATGATCAATGACAACCAAAAGTGGAACCCTGTACCATTTCACTTCTACCTTAACATATATCTTGTTAAGATTTTCAATTTATAAATATTCATTACTAGTGATGTGGTGGGTATTAATGGGGAGTCGATCCACCAAAAGATATTTTTTCCTTTGGATTTCTTTGGGATACCACTGATAAAGTTCACAGTGATGTTCTCGCATTTCCACATTGGTATAGGAAATTGTTACATCACCCCCTAGAAAAATATCACTCAAAATTAACTTCATTATATACCAAGCATCTTGGGATGTAGTCCTAAACAAAATTTTTATTGTTTTCTATCCATAAGTTGTCTCTAAGATCTAGATATATCTCGACACTTCATGGATGGATATAGAAACATGAGATCTGTGCATTACCCAGAATCTTCATATTTATATCAATCGATAGAGACACCCAAATTCTAGTTCCCAATCGATTGAAACCATCCTCATCAATTTCTAAATATTATATATTACATTCATTTAATACATGCAGTATATTTTATATCTTTAGTCAATCCATTTATGCCTCCTTAATCTTATTTTGGAAGATTATTGGGAAATCATTAGGAAAATGTAGGACGTATTCGCATGTATTTTTATTTCTAGATACATACTTTTCATATCTATGAGGTTATATCCTTTTTCATTCAGAATTATGGTTAAAGTTAAAGGTTCCATTATTATAATAGCATTATCTACCTTGTTATTAGTTAGTCGATGGAAGTGAATAGAGAAACCATAATCTTTGATTAGCCCCAACTATCTTCTTTGTTTCATGCTGAGATCCTTTTGGTTAAAAGTATACTTTGCAATCTAATTATGGGTATAGAGGTTAAAATTATCACCATCGAGATAGTACCACCAAATATTCTAGGAAAAGATCACAAATACTGAAAACTAGTCATGAATTTGGTAGTTATTATCATGAATCTTCAAATATCACGAGGTATAGGCTATCACATTGTTGTTCTGCAAGCATACATAACCCCTTTTATCAAATAATTTCCTTATATCATAGAAAATTCTCCACTTGTTAGTATTGTGATTATAGGCATAGTTATTGGATCATTCTTGATATCCTCATTGCATTCCTCACATTAATCTGTCTAGATGTAATTTAACGTTTTCATTGTTCACTTAGTTTATAATAATGAAAATCATGAGAATTTTCCCTCAAAATATATGGAGTACCATAATAATCCAACAAAACTATAGATTTATATGACACTATTCAGTTTGGGATATTCCGTAGATTACTTTTTCTTTCAAGTGTCTATAGATATTCCATCTCTTGTGATCACGTGCTCCATGAATGAAACTTTCTTCTTTAAAAATTCACATTTTTTAACTTAGAATACATTTTATCATTCTATAATATGGACAAAACAATAATTATATTCTATTCATGTTCATATTTTCTATTTATGTAAATGTTAATATCATCAATAATCACCACCAAAACTTTTTTGAGGTAGAATCTAATGACACTATTCATAAAATCAATGATGATTGAAGTGGAACTTCTAAAACTAAAGGGAATCTCGATGTACTCGAATTGTCCATATCTTGTACAGAAAATAGTTTTCAAGATATCTTCCTTCTTCACCTACATCTGATGATATCTAGAAAAAATATCCAACATTAAGATATACTTATCACCTCGTAGTTTATTGAACATGTCATTTATCCTTAGTAAATGATACTTGTTCTTTTATGGTGATATTATTAAGCTCATAGTAATTGATACAAAACTGCATTAATCAATCATTTTTCTTAAAAAAGAGAGCAATTAAACCCCAAGGAGATGCACTTGTGTGTATGAAACCATTTCAAAATTCTCATTATTATACTTATTTAAATACTCTAGTTCAATTGGGGCTATCCTATAGGATATGTTCTAGATAAGAGTATCTCTATGTATATGTTATATTGATAACTCATCCTCATAATCAGAGGGAAGTCTGAGTACCTCTTCATGAAGTACATAACTCTATTCCATCACAATGGAAATTTCCTCAATTATGATACCTTACCTTGACTCAACCATTTGCGTGAGGTATTCTTATTTAAAGGGTATCAACACCTACACTATTGAGTTTTTTTTCAAATGAGAATCATGATCATCCTTTGATTTCTTTAAGAACATGGGATGATTTAGAATAAGAAAAAATATTTTATTTTATTGAAAGTTGATGTGTTCTCTATATAACAGGCGCCAATCCATGCATAATATAATGCCAAATTTCTCTAAGGAAAGGATTATGAGATTCACTTGATGGATCTTACAGTATATGATTACATGGGAAGAGGATAACACGTGGGTTGGGATGATCTCAAAACTAGGTGTTTTTATAGATATTTATAATTCAAGTTGTATGTGCTTCGATTCAATAGTTATAGGGAACATAGAAGATATAAAGGAATGTATACACCCATAAACAAATAAAACTTTTACCATAATAGAGTGAATAGTAAGTGTACCTTATATGACATCATTTTCATGATCCACTTTAGTAGTAGTGATGGAATAAGATTTCCCTTACTCCATTAGATTTGTGGTTTTCTTACACTTATTACCATCAAGGACCCATAGATTAGTGTGCCGGCATGCATAGTGGCTATGCTCCCTATAGTTGAAGAATTGAACCATGGGTGATGCATTAAGAGTTTCATTCCATTCCCCAATCATGTTGGCTATATTCTTCATTTCTCTTTGTAATTCATGATCTTTTTGTCTTGTAATACCTCTCTTGAATCATTTCCCCTTAATTTTATGGAAATTCCCACACATTTTTGGAAATTCATATTGTTGGATCCTCTTTCCTCCTTTTTCATTCCACCATACAAAATTAAACTATATTATTCTTTTCCTATCCTAATGTCTAAAATAAAATTATCTGAATTCCATATCTACAATGAGAGAACATCGAACCAATTCTTCATAACTATTGAAGTATCAAATATCTAGATATATTAGAAGCTGTGGATTTAAAACACTAATAAATCTATATAAATTTATATCATTATTGATAACAAAATCAGAAGCATATCCTGGGAGCCTTGTGAAGTTCACCACATAAGACATGACAAATGAATTTTTTTTTCTTCAGCTATATGAATTATTTATAAATATTTATTCAAATATATATGGGGACCTACTTGTTAATAAATATATTATTATAGTCTTCCCCCTCCATATATTCTATTCTATCAATCATATTTTTGTTCTAAATCAATTATAACTATCGATCAACTTCTCCATCTAAATTATTGATGGACATAGTCACCTTCCCCTTCTCAAAATAGAAGGGAACAAAAGAGATCTTCTCTGTTGAGTTAACACACTATTCAGTGAAAATGGGATCAAATGATCCACAAAATGTTGGTAGTAATTAAATTATAATAGTCATAGTATCAAGCTACTCCTTATTTGGAGGGGGACACACCACATGGTTCGGGTTATTGTTCATTGTATGAGAAATATGGTTAAGAATTTATATAATGATTTTGACTCCACCTCCCATGAAATTGGGGGTGCCGTCTGGAAAATCATTGAACTTTACCTCACATGGGTTATTGTCCTGGATTCCCTTAGTTCCCAGAATTTTCCAAAATATAAATGGTTTGAAAAAATATTGGAACATAAAAAATGAATTGATTATTTATTATTTTATGAAATTAACACTAAACGCATATATTATGATATCCCTTTGATAATATTTTTCTAAAACAAATATTCTTTGATTTTTACATATATATTGAATTATCATTAGGGTTTTTTACAAATTTCTCCAAATCATAATTACCTTATTAACTAATCCATCCTTTTATTCAAATTACAAAGAAACTACTTTTTCATACATGACTATTACCTCATTTTAAATATAAACAACATAATATTTTTAAATTAAATGATTGAAAGGTTTAATATCTTGGAAAAATTAGGATCATACACAACATATACATAATAAAACATAATAAACTATTTAATTCCTTATTTATTATCCTTCATAAATATCACATTCTTATTAGTTCATGTGGTCACTTGAGGATACACATTAATGAAAGGGGTGCATTAAAATTACAGTAAGAAGAGGAATATAGAAAATTTATCAATATATGATAGGTGAAAATAATAATAATCACCACATAATAGGAATAATATCATCATCATAATCATAATGGAAATATTGGATAAAGGCATAGAATATAAAAATAGATAAAAATTAAATATCTCATCATAGTGACACATACCACACATATTTCAAAACATAGTTAGCATCATCTTAATGCATAACAGATGTGAAAAAATAATAACATCATCATTGTGACAAATCATGAATCATTTTCACACATTATACATATGATCTATTGAGGTACATCTCATTACCCAACGAATTGGAAGGCTATATTATAATGATCTGAACATAATTATAAATGTAATAATAATATTTTTTTTAAGTTATTATGATTATTAGTATTATTATTTTTTTGTTTTGTTTAATGTTGGTTCCATAAAAAATAAATACTTGTAGAATGAAATACGACACATTTTCTTCAATAGAAGGACTGAAACATTACTTTGCAATAAGGATGAAATAGAATAACTATGATAGAATACACACTACAAGTCCTATCGGGATCATTGGAAGACCACCATGTATAACAACTATTCTAAGAAATTAGTCAAAATCAATCGAGTCAGTCATAATGAAATACATTATGGAATTACTATTGAAAAATTATTCAGGGTCAAGGGAATACAGAGCACCATCCTTATAATTCAAAATGATATGATGTTTTGAAATACCAAAAACATTTACTTATAATTCCTTGGTAACCATTGAAGAAAAATATGACTGTTATTTTCTACTTATAGCATTTGGAGTTATGAAACATGTAACCGTTGATATTTTTATAAAACATTTATAATTTAATTATGTATTTCAAGTGTTTTAGAATGATTTAAATATTTTAAAGTCCTATATTTGGTTAAATTATGACATGGTTTTAATTTATTAGGTATTTATTTTTTAAATTATAATGTTTTAAAACTCAAAATGAATTCAAACTTATGAATATAATGACATTAGATGTTGGTTTAACTATGAGAAACAATGTTTTTATATATAAGGAAATTAAAAGATAGGTTATGTTTTTTCTCAACTTTTTGTGTTTAATAAATTTCTGATAAAAATATAGTGAGTACACCATATGATCGAAGACATCCCTGAAGTTCAGGTCCTCAAGGTCAGTGGGAATATCTCAAAGGTAAGCGATGTCAGGCTAAGTCTGGCCCAGTGTATGCATTGTGCATGACGAGTCATGCTCGATCCGTGCATGGTGTGAGCTAAGTGCATGCACAGCTATGTGTATAGGGTCCTGGTCAAGAACGAGTGGAGTGTTAGCTAGGTTGCGCACCTACGTGGGTGAGGGTGGGCCAAGGCCTACGGATGGGGGTCCAATGTATAAGGACCCATTGTGTTTGTTTATGTCATTGAGTGTTGGGAAGCGACATCGAGCATTATAAGGCCATCCTAAAAACCACCCCATTTTGAAATGGGATGAAAAATTTTCCATGAATCATGATCTGGGACATCAAATCAATTCGTGCGAGATCTCAGCCATCTGCACCATTTTAGGATTCGAAACACATTCTCTGTATCATTTCTTATATGATTTTCTGAGTCGTATGATCAGACCGTGTTCAATCTCGGAAACTCAACCATTTTAAAAAACATGTATATACCATGGAAATCCAATTCGAGCCACAATATAATATCAACCATCCACCGTTTTAAAATGTTCCAGTTCCTCCTCAGCTAACCGATCAAACCCTGGGATGCATCTTAGCTGTCTGTTTCCTCAGCAAGAAATCTCCCTCAGTTAAGATAATTTCAGGTTGATCTCAACCCTTGAATTGGATAAGAACCTATCTAGACCATTGAATAATCTCTTCCTTTTTCCTCCTTGAGTCACACCTCAGCTAGACACACCAGTCCATGTGTCCCCCTCTGTTATTCCTCCTCAACCTGTGATATTACCTTCCTCCATACTTGACGCCATGTTGTCCTCTTTTCCACAACAGCGAACCTGGATTCAACATTTTTTTTATTTAAGAGTATATATATATATATATATTTGTGTCTTTTAATTTCCTTATATTTTATATTGATTAAATTATTGATGATTTGTGAAAATTGGAAAAATGGGTCCAAACCCATAGCCATTATTCCATGGAGGGTGTTTTTTTATAGGAACCAACTTTTATTTCAACCACTATTTTTACACCCATCCATACTAGTTAAAGTAAAGGATTTATAACATATTTTAATGATTTCACTTATTTTGTAAGGGATTTAATTATTTTGAATTTATTTTTAAACATATATATATATATATATAAACATGTGAAATCATATCCTTATAATTCAATTTTCATATAAAAATGTTTTTTCATAATTCAAGGACCTATTTTCTAAATCTTTTTATACTAAGGGTTTGTTATTATTCATTTTTATTATTCAATACCCATATATACATTTTTTTTGTATATATGGTTATATATATAAGTACGTACAATAACATAAATACATGTCAATCTTGTTTTGATTTAAGGAAGTTTTAATGGTATTATCTTCTCTATGATTTTATGCTTTGAATTTTGTACAATTTATTTGATCAAAAATAAAATTTATTATTTGGAATAAATATATATGTATAAACACATTTATACTCACCTTTTTATGTGTTTAATATTTTTAAGTCAATCCATGAATTTAATGTTTTCCATTACATAGCCTAATTGTATGTGTGACCCTGATTACTAATTTATAATGGCAAACAATAACAAAACCTTATTCTGTTAATGTGTGCCCATAATTTTAAAAGGGATCATTACCTTGTTATCATTACATGCATACATACCAATTTATTATTTTAGAATAAAATTCAGGAATTATCTTTCGCTTAATACATATATATGTATATGAATAAACACATATAGTGAAGTGTGTTAAATTATCTATGCATCCACATCTCACATGAAATTAATGCTTTATATTTATAAATACTATATTTTAATTCATGATGAATCTTACACAATGAATAATATAAATTATTAAAGTTCATGATTTAATTTTATTGAAACTCCCATTTATCAGTGTATAGTTTACAATTGGATGATAATTATCATAAATCCAAAAAGATGTATTTTTTGTAAATAAAATGTTTACTTTCATGAATAAAGGGTTTTGAATTTTAGAGTTATTATTTTATGTGACAAACCAAAACAATATATTATTTTATGTCCACCCATTATCATCACACGTACAAAAGTGTATCTATTTTTCTATACATGTCACTGATATATTCAATATAGCCATAGCATAAAGTTTAACTGAAAACCCATGAAGTTTTTAGATTAATGTTTACATTTATTGCATGATTCACTTTATTTATGAATATTGAAAATTATTTAAAAAATGAGATTTATCTCTTATGTTAAATTATGAATTAAGAATTTAGTTATTAAAAGTGGCATGAGACACATTCAATAAGAGACATTTAGTTATTAAAAGTGGTATGTGACACTTTGAATAAGAGAAAGTTAGTTATTCAAAGTGGTATGAGACACTTTAAAAAAGAGACATTTAATTATTCAAAGTGGTATGCGACACTTTTAATATAATAAATATTCTAATTATACATATGAGTAATGAATTGGACTTATTATGTGATGGGTGGTGCCCAAAATATCCTCTTCATGCATCGGTAGGTCTCATGAGACAAACTAGGTCTCAGCACGAGGCCTTACCCAAATGGTTATGTATAGTCATGGCACGAGGCATTGATAGAATGTTTATGATGTCCAGCATTATGTATTCCATCATAATGTGTAAGAACCCTGTTCTTATTATTGAGGTATGGGTTTCTTCTTTTCTCTTTTCCTTATGTGTTTTTTAGAAAATAAGGAAAATAAGGAAAATTCCTAAATTTTGGGACTACACGTGGTGTACTTTTCCACACGCCATTTACTTTGGTCGTGCGGGATGTGTACACTGGGTGTGTAGCCATGTTGTTGATGAAGGGTGTAAAAAACAGACTACACATCGTGTAGTGGATATTTACACGTCATGTAGTCAGTCGGTAGGAAAATAGTAAGGAGGTGGAAGCAGCCACCAGCCGGATGACTGTACACGCCGTGTGGTCAGGAATACACACCGTGTACTCATGTTGACAGATTATCAGTGCCATGCTAGGGAGAATCCGCTGAAGGAACAGTTAAAAAATTAAGTGTACACGCCGTGTTCTTGAGAAGTACACGCCATGTAGTTTGTTTTTTCTCTCTTAAAATGGGAAGTATCCTCCCATGTTCACAGGTAAGTCTTAGAACTGGAGGAAGGAGTCAGGAGAGGAGTCCGGAGATTCGAGGATCTCCAGATCGAGCGTTGGGAATCCGTTTTCACCTCTGACGATCTCATTGGAACCGTACGGGTAAGGCCTCCACTCTCCTTAAACCGTTCTTTCCAATTCTTCATCTAAGTGAAGTTATTTGAGTTTTAATTAGGTTTTCTTTCACCTCAGATCTACCTCATTCTAGGACGATTCATGGATCGTCGTTCTCATATACCATTCAGGGGCATTTATGGTAGGTGGCTTAGTGTTTAAATTCCAACTGTTGTGCGTTTTTTGTGTACCGTTGTGCTACGAATCCATGTTGCGGTTTCTTGTGGCTAAGGCCTTGGCTGTTTAAATACCTAGAATTTTATAGGTAATTAAATGTGATAATAACCAGCTGTTTGGGATTGCTTCTTGGATCCAAGACCACCCTGGGGGTGCGTTCCTCTATTTAGCCATTTGGCCAGGATACCCAAGTGTATGCCATTATAATAATATTTGTTAAATTTCCTTGAGAGTAATTGTATGTGAATTGCTTTTTTATATGTTGGGCATGGCTTGGTTACTTGTTTAGCCTGAGGGCAGTGTTTCCTTTAGCATGAGGGAAGTGGTTATTTCGGCCTGAGGGAAACTTCTTCCGTGCCTGTGGGTAATAAACTATGTGCTTAAGGGTGAAACTTCGTATGCCTGAGGGAAATATCTATTATTCCTGAGGGAAAGATTCTGATTACCTGAGGGTAAGGGTTTGCGTGTCTAAGGACACTGACTGGTTACATAGGAAATCCACTGTCATGGTTTTCAATACCTTTTTATACGGGTTCTACTCATAGTTTCTTATCTATGCCCATTTTGGAGAGACTTGCGCTCTGTGTTTCTTCCTCTTCTGCTGTTATGACTCTAGACACTCCGTTGGGAACTAGAATGGCTGGTGTGCATCAGTGAAAGGAGTTCCCCCTTGAGGTTGGAGGGTTTCACTTTCTATGGGACCTCTATGTCTTAGAGATGACGATCTATTACATCATTCTTGGGATGGATTGGGTTGGTTCCTTTCCGAGACTTTGTAGATTTCTATCGTCACAGGGTGAGTTTCACATCACCAGAGGGTGGAGAGTTTCAATACAAGGGCGAATGAGATGTTCAGGTGAGTCGAGAAGGACTAGAGCATCATGGGCGAGGCGGAGTCACAGCCCAGATTGTGAGTTTATATCTGGATGATCAGGGGACTTGTCAGACAGATTTCCCTCCAGTGGTTGATCATTTCATGGATGTCTTCCCGGATGACTTTTCAGGTCTACCTCTAGAGTGAGAGGTGGATTTCTCTATTGAGATTGTTGCTGGAGAAGCGCTGGTGTCCATTACTCACTACAGGATGGCTAGACCAGAGTTGCAAGAGCTCAAGAGGAAGTTAGGGGAGTTACGGGAAAAGGGTTTCATCTGACCCAGTACTTCTCTGTGGGGTTCTCCGGTCCTTTTTTCATAGAAGGCAGACGGTACCCACAGACTCTGTGTGGATTATCGGAAGTTGAACCAGCTGACGGTTAAGAACCGATATCCCTAGCTGAGGATTGATGATCTTTTTGATCAACTTCGTGGAGCACGAGTGTTCTCAAAGATTGACTTGAGATCCAGATATCATTAAGTGCACGTGAGACCATCAGATATACTGTTTACAGCTTTTTGGAGAAGATATGGTCTGTACAAGTACTTGGTTATGCCATTCGGACTCACGAACACGCTAGCAGTTTTCATGGCTCTAATGAATCGTGTGTTCCATCCTTACCTGGATTATTTTGTGGTAGTATTCATGGATTCCATCTTAGTGTACTCTAACACTCGACACTACCATGCCACCCATCTTGAGATCGTATTGAGTACACTGAGAGAGTATAAGCTATATTATAAGCTCTCAAAGTGCCACATTTGGATGGACTAGATTCACTTCTAGGGTCATATAATCTCAGAGGAAAGAGTTGCAGTAGACCTAGAGAAGGTGAGAGCACTAGTTTCCTGGGAGAATCCTAAAAACATGTTTTAGATATGGAGTTTCTTGGGGATGGATGGTTACTACAAACGTTTTATCCTGGACTTCTCCCGCTTAGCAGTACCATTGAAAAGTTTGACTAATAGGGGTGTGATGTTTGTTTGGTCGGAAGATTGTGAGATATCCTTTCAGGACCTGAAAGGAAGGTTGGCATCAACACCGGTCCTGATACTCCCAGAGTAGGGAAAGAGCTACACATTTTACTGTGATGAATCAGGTATTTGGCTGGGAGCAGTGTTGATGTAGGGTGATCGAGTTGTTTTGTATGGTTCTCGGCAGTTGAGGCCACATGAGAGGAATTACCCGACGCATGATCTCGAGTTGGCTACAGTTGTTCATGCATTTCTCTGTTGGAGACATTATCTATTGGGATAGCGTTTTATGGTTTTCACAGACCACAAAAGTCTCAAGTATATCTTTACTCAGTGTGACTTGAATCTGAGGCAGCAAAGGTGGGTCGAATACCTACAATCCTTCGATTTTGAGCTTGCCTATACGCCTGGTAAAGGTAATGTGGTAGCTGATGCACTGAGCAGGATGACTCAGATACAGGCTGTGCAGGAGGCCAGTAATGAGTGGTAGCTTATGGCTTAGTTCTCTGAGATGCACCTGGAGGTGCACGATAGTCAGGGGCAGACCTATATTTCATCTTTAGCTGTGACATTTACCCTCCTGGATAGAGTAAGGATGCGACAACTATCTGATTCGGAATTCCAAGTTCTACCGGAGTCAGTGTCAATTGAGGACCCTCCTCCAGGTTGGACGATAAGCAATGATGAAGTTATGCATTTCCATGGATGAGTGTGGGTTCCAGAAGATATACACGAGGCATTGATATAGGAGTTTCATTCTTCATCTTGGGTAGTTCATCCTGGGGTTACCAAGACGTACTGAGACTTGAGACGTCAGTATTTGTGGTCGGGTTTGAAGAAAGTGATTGCTGGTTTTGTTATGAGATGTTCCACCTGTCAGCAGGTGAAGGAGGAGCATCAGAGGCCAACTGGACTATTACAGCAGTTACCCATACTGGAGTGGAAATGGTATGTTGTCGCGATGGACTTCATGACTGGGTTGCCGAGGTCACCTCGTGGAAGTGATGACATGTGGGTTCTTGTGGACAGACTCACGAAGGTAGCTCACTTTTTTCTGATCAAGGAGACCTTCTTTGTTGATAATCTCATAAAGTTGTATATCCGAGAGGCCATACGTCTTCATGGGGTTCCTCGTTCTATCGTTTCTGATAGGGACTCCCATTTTACATCTCGTTTCTAGAAAAGTTTTCATAGGGAACGGGGTAAATTGGTGCTTCGGAGCACGGCTTACCACTCTCAAACCGACGACCAATAAGAGTGTATGATACAGGTGCTTGAGGACATGTTGCGTGCATGAATCCTAGACTTTGGGGGCTGTTGGGAGAAGCACATACCCTAGTCGAGTCTGGCTATAATAACATTTTTCATGAAACTACTAAGATGGAACCTTACGAGGCTTTATATAGTAGGCCATGCCGATCACCCTTGTGCTGGTTAGAGGTAGGTGGGGCAGCTTTACTGGAACCATGTCTCATGACGGAGACTTCTGAGTAGGTCCAGTTGATTCAGAAGCGGATGGCTAATGCACAGTCTCGTCAAGAATCTTATGTTGATCGCCGCAGGCGACCCTTGGAGTTCGTGGTCGGGGATCAAGTTTTCATGTGTGTTTCCCCAAGTTTGGTACACAAACGGATAAAAAGATAGGGTAAAAATTCACCGAGGTATGTGGGGCCATTTAAGGTTTAGGAGAGAGTCGAGGTGGTTTCTTATCGGTTGCATTTACCACAGAGGTACCGGTCCATGGACGGCGTCTTCCATGTATCTCAGTTGCGTCGCTATCATTCAGACCCATCTCATGTATTTCAGCCCAAGGAGGTTGAATTTTATGTAGATGCGTCCTTTGAGGAGTATCTGATTCGTATTGTTGATAGAAGCGCGAAGGTTCTCTGAGGCCGGTTAGTTCCTCTCGTACGGGTGCTATGGCAGTATGGCCGAGTGCAGGAGGAAACCTAGGAGCGGGAGACTGATGTATGTGCTCAGTGGCCAGAGTTGTTCTGATATTTATCTTCACCACCCTTGGAAGAGAAATTCAGGGACAAATTGATTTAAGGGGGGAAGTTTGTAAGAACCCGGTTCTTATTATTGAGGTGCGGGTTTCTTCTTTTCTCTTTTCCTTAAGTATTTTTGAGAAAATAAGGAAAATGGGAAAAAAATCCAAAATTTTGGGACTACAGGCCGTGTACTTCTCCACACGCCGTGTACTTTGGCCATGTGGGATGAGTACACAGGGTGTGTAGCCATGTCGGTGATGAAGGGTGAAAAAAACCGGCTACACGTCGTGTAGTGGATATTTACACGCCTTGTAGTCAGTCGGCAAGAAAATAGTAAGTTGGTGGAAGCAGTCACCAACCAGACGATAGTACATGCCGTGTGATCAGTAATACATGTGGTGTAATCATGTCGACAAATGAACAGTGTCACGCTAGTGATAAGCCACCGAAGGAATAGTTAAGAAATGAAAAGTACCCGTCGTGTACTTGAGAAGTCCACACCGTGTAGTTTGATTTTTTTCACTTAAAATGGGAAGTAGCCTCCCCTATTCACAAGGAAGGCATAAAACCAAAGGAAGGAGTCAGGAGAGGAGGCCAGACCTTCGAGGATCTCTAGATCGAGCGTTGGGAATCTGTTTTCACCTCTAACGATCTCATTGGAACCGCACGGGTAAGCCCTCTACTCTCCTTAAGATATTCTTGCCGATTCTTCCTCTAAGGGATATTATTTGAGTTTGAACGAGGTTTTCTTCCACCTCAGATCTACGTCATTCTAGAACGATTCAAGGATCATAGTTTTCATATACTATTCAAGGGCGTTTAAGGTAGGCGGCTTGGTGTTTAAATTCTAACTATTGTGCGTTTTTGTGTACTGTTGTGCAACAAACCCATGTTGGGGTGTCGTGTGGCTAAGGCCTTGGTTGTTAAAATACCTCGAATTGTATAAGTAATTATATGTGATAATAACCTGCTATTTGGCATCGCTTCTTGGATCCAGGACCTCCTCGGGGGTGCGTTCCTCGGTTTAGCCGTTTGGTCAGGATAACCGAGGGTATGCCATTGTAATAATGTTTGTTAAATTTCCTTGAGAGGGATTGTATGTGAATTTCTTTTTTATATGTTGGGAATTGCCCAGTTACTTGTTTAGCCTGAGGGAAGTGTTTTATTTAGCCTGAGGGTAGTGGTTATTTCGGCCTGAGGGCAACTTCTTCCATGCCTATGGGCAATAGACTCTGTGCCTGAGGGCGATAATTCGTATGCCTGAGGGAAAGATTCTAATTACCTGAGGGTAAGGGTTTGCGTGTCTGAGGACACTGACTATTTACATAGAAAACTCACGGTGGTGTTTTTCCTTATATTGAATAATTAAATGAAAAATAAAATGGCAATATAACTAGTAAAGTTAGTTACAATGGAGTAATGCTTAGTTTATTTCATTTACTTTTTCACACTATTGTTAAATGTTTACACACAGTTGAGCACGAGCCTTTGGTGGGTGCCTACTGGGATTTATTTCTCACACCATGTTTGGGTCATGTCTTCGGCCTAAACAGATTACATTTCTATATGAGTGGATAAGGGAAAGGGACCTTATACACGCACTTGATTGCTGCTGAGGAGTAGGGGAGCATGTCACCGGGCTTAGGCTCACGATGCTACCGACTGTTTTGTTTGCTTTGTAGTACATTGTATTATACTGTTTCTGTATTGTTTTGTAACATGTTCTGGCTATTTTCTTAGAACTTGAGACATGTTTCATCATTATCTATATTACTGTTGGTTATCTTTTTCTACAGTTGTTTATTTTAAATGTGTATGGTTTATTTCATCCGCTATTATTGTATGCTTGTTATTTTATTTTGCTACGCTACACTTTGTCAAATGAGGGCATATTTTCCCCACTATCAGACCTGGGCCCTCACTGCTAGTTGGTAGCCACTGGAGTTTGGGGAAATGTGCTTGAGGTCATGTGACCAACTGGGTTCGGGGTACCTGTTGAGTGGCACCCGGATCCGGGACGTTACATAATGATTATATTAAGTGAATGTCCATGTGAATATTCATCTAGTAAAATATCAATGGTTAATGATCTTTCTTAATGAATCAGTATTAGTTAGTTTTATATGTATCTATGTTCACATCATTTAAGGTTTTATGTTTAAATATATATAATATTATATCAATTTATTAATAAAGAATAATTAATATTTCTGTTTCCAAACCACAATGATAAATGATATTGATTTATTTTCAATTCTAAATAAATGGTATTCAATGTATAAATTTTTATCCGTAGCTATGGTATGTCATAGAATGATTAAGCTCGGTCATTATCCAACTTAGGAGGCCTTACATGAATTTAGATTCAAGTGCGTTTATATTTTAAAATTAATTCTATTTATAACTCTTAAATAAGTATAGAAATTTTGAAGCATTAGTTATCCTAAAAACTGTTTCAGAATCTCTCAAGAAAATAGTGTTGACATGTTATGTGAAATAATAATTTTCATGATTTTAATTCAAGTGTTTTAGAGAAATGTTTTAAACAAAAATTATTTCTTAATGGGTTTGTTTTAAAACCCCATAATGGAATTTTTTGTACTCAACCTATGTATTTAAAATAATTTTACATGTCAAGTGGATGTTCCATAATGAATTCATAATTTGGAAATGTATCTCTAATCTTACAGTTGGTGTTACTGGAATGTTCTAGTGAACATTGGACAATTAGAATAAAACTACTAACTTAAGTATGTTTTCTAAAAAATATTCATTTCGTACATATTCAGATAGAATTTAGAGACTCACAAAAAAAAATCTCTTATGCCTTCTAGATGAGATACTAGAAGAGATAATGTTAATTTCATGTTCAGATGTATTTAAGCCTTTTGGAAACCTACTTTTTTCTTTCCAAATTCATTATCAATTTTTTAACACCCCTAGTGTACTCCAATTTTTCCAAGGGCCAGGATTCATTTTATTCCACATAGTGCATGCATAACTTGAACTCGATGTACGGAGGGGTAATTATTTTGAGGTTCTCTTTACATATTTTACCATGTTTGAAAAGTATCTAACTTTAAGGAATTTACGAGAAGCTACTCAAGTGAGCAACCTCTACGTAACATATCTTTTTCAACTCCAAAACATCAGTTCGTATGGGAGGATCTATGATTTTAAAATATTATAAAACAAGGCAGTTCGATTGGTCTATAGGAATCAATTATTTTTTTTATATCTTCTATCTTTACATTTCCCATTAAATTCACCTTAGTAAAAATCACTGCATACACGAGTTTAACTATAGATTCTTGAGGTATGTGTGGACCAAAGAAATTTAACAATTTAGAACTACTTTAGAAACCATGAAAACAAAGAATCACCTACTCCTGTGGTACTGGTAAAGGTTTAAATTAAATGTTTTCATTCAAATTTTATTAATTAAATTAATAATAATTAAAACATATTCTGTAAGTATATCGAGGATCATGTTATAATGTTGGTTTTGTGGAAGCGTATGAGTAAAATAGACTTGAAAGGGTGAAATTATGGTATTGGGGGATATTGTAATGCACCAAACATAATTATAAATGTAATAATTTTTTTTGTTATTATGATTGTTATTATTATTGTTTTTTTTGTTTAATATTGGTTCAATCAAAAATAAATACTTGTAAAATGAAATAAGAAACAATTTATTCAATAGAAACACTGAAACATTACATTGAAATATGAACAAAAGACCATATCTGTCGTAGAATACTTTCTACAAGGCCTACCAAGACCACCATAATACCACTAAGCATAACAACTAGACCAAGTAAGTAGTGAACATCCCTCAAGAAGGTCATAATGAATAACATTATGGAAAGTACTATGGAAAAAGTAATAAGTGTTAAGGGAATGTTGAGCACCATCCCTATAAGACAAAATGGTATGATGTTTTTAAATACCATAAACATTTATTTATAAGGCCATTGTAACCACTGAAGACAAATATGACCATTATTTTATCCTAATAGATGTTGGAGTTCAGAATCATGTGATCATTGGTATTTTTATAAAACCCTTATAATGTCATTAAGTATTTAAAATGTTTTCAAATGATTTAAATATTTTAATGTTATATATTTTGTTAAATTATTACATTATTTTAATTGAAGTTGTATTTTTTTGAAATTATAATTTTTCTAAAACTATAAATGAATAAAAAATTATGAAAATAAAAAAATTTATAATTTGGTTTAACAATGAGAAAGAATTTTGTTATATATATAAGGAAATTAATATATATTTTCTCTTTTTATTAACTATATATGTTTAATAATTTTTTGATTAAAATATGGTGAGTAGCCTATCTAACTAAGGACAACCTTGAAGGCCAAGTAATCAAGGTCAGTGGGCATCTCTCAAAGGCAACTAATGTAAGGTCAACTGAGGTCAAGCGTATGAATAGTGAATGCTGAGTCACACAGTATCCATGTATGGTGTGGAATAAGCACGTGCTCGAGCCTGTGTATAGGGTCCTATTCCGACATGAATAGTGTGTAATCCAGTTTGCGCACTAGTGAGAGTGAGGGTGGTCCAAGGCCGGTGGATGGGGGTCCCGTGTATAAGGCCCTCTCTATGTGTGTTTATGTCATTGAGTGTAGGGTAGCAGCATCAAGCCTTATAAGGTGGTCCCAAAACCCTCTCTATTTTGATGTGGGATGCAGATTTTTACGCGAAATACGATCTGGGCCATTTGTTATCACCACATGAGATATTAGCCATCCGCACCAGTTCATCCATCAAAACACCACCACCACATCATTTCTGTCGTGCCTTTCTAGGCTGTCCGATCAGACTATGTTTGATATGGGAAACTCATCCTTTTTAAAAACTGCAGATCTACCATGGAAATCCAATTAGATTCACAATCTAATCTTTACCATCCACCATTTTAAAATGCGCTATGTCATCCTTAGCCATCCAATCAAACCCTAGGATGCATTATAGTCATTGTTTCCTCTACTTCAAGTCTACCTTGGTTAAGAATATTTTGGGTTGATCTCAACCCTTGGAACAGATTAGAACCCCTGTAGACTGTCCAATACTCTCCTCCTTCTTCCTCATTGAGTCGCACCTCACCAGGACACACTGGCCCACGTCGCACCCTCTACTATTCCTTCTCAACCCGTGATATTCCCTTCCTCCATCCTTTTCCCCATATTGGCATCTTTTCCACAGCAATGAACCATGATTCTACAAGTTTTAGTTTTAAGAATATATATCTTTGCGTATTTTCATTTCATTATATTTTATATTCAGTAAATGACAGATGATCCCAGCAAATTGGCCAAATGTGTCCAAACCCATTGCCAATATGTCAAGGAAAATGTTTTTTAAGGAACCAAATTTAATTTAAACCCCTATTTTAACACCCAACCTTCCTGACCCTCATTCTCAAGTACTCCATTTTGTTCTACACATTTCAAGTTGGCCAGCTCCCTGTTTTAATTCAAGTATGGGATTTAGAATTTAGTTTTATAATTAAACTTATTTTTTAAGGGATTTAATTATTTTAAAATGAATTTTTAAACTTTTATATAAGTATATATATACATAAACATGTGAAATCATATCCTTGTAATTATATTTTCATATACAAAATTTTCTTCTTTATTCATGGACATATTTTCTAAATCTTTTCATTGTAAGGTTTTTTTATTCATTCTCATTATGGAAAACCTTTATATAATGTTTTGTGTATATAAATTTATATATATATATATATAAGTATGTACAATTTTATAAATCTATGTCAATATTATTTTCATTTAATGATGTTTTCAATGGTATTAACATTGCTATGATTGTATGTTTTGGATGTTATATACTTAATTAGATAAAAAATAAAATTTATTTTTAGGCATAAATATATATGTATAGACATATTTTTACTCACCATTTTACATGTTTTATATTTGTAAGTCAATCCATGAATTTAATGTTTTCGATTACATGGCCTAATTTTATGTGTGATCACGAATACTAATTTATAATGGCAAAAATTAACAAAACCATATTTTTTTATTGTGTTCTCAAAATATTAAAAGGGGTCATTATATTTTTATCATTACAAGCATACATCCCAATTTATTATTTTAGGATAAAAGTTTGGAATTATCTTTTGGTTAATACACACACATATATATACATAAACACATATAGTGAAGTGTGTTTAAATAGGTATTCATCAATATATCACATGAAATGAATGTTTTAAATTTATAAATAATATATTTTAATACATGATGAATCATTCAAAATGAATAATTTTTATTATTAATGTTTATGATTTAATTTGATTGACACTCCCATTTATCTGTGTATGGTTTAAACATAAATAATAACTATCTTAAATTCAAAAACATGTATTTTTGTACATAAAATATTTACTTTCATGAAACAAGGGTTCTGAATTTAAGAGTTATTATTTTATGTGACAAACATAAAAAATCTATTATTTTATGTGCACCAGATAACATCACATGTAAAAAATTGTGTTTGTTTTTCCATGCATGTCATTGATAAATTTGATATAGACATAGAGTAAAGCATAACTGAAAAACCATGTAGTTTTTAGATTAAAGACAACCTTTATTACATGATTCACTTTCTTTCTGAATATATAACATTATTGAAAAAATGAGATTCATCTCTTATGATAACTTATGGATTATGAATTTTTTATTCAAATTTTTATGGGACACTTTGAATAAGATACATTTAGTTATTTAAAGTGGTATGAAACACATCGAATAAGAGACAGTTAGTTATTCAAGGTGGTATGAGACACTTTGAATAAGAGACATTTAGTTATTCAAAGTTGTATGAGACACTTTAAATAAGAGACATGTAATTATTAAGAGTGGTGTGAGTTAGTTTGAATATAAGACATATTATTATTAGACATGTAAGGAATTCATATGACATATTATGTGACGGGTGAGGCCCGATATAGCCTCTCGATGCATCTGTTAGTCTCATGAGACAAACTAGGTCTTGGCACAAGGCCTTGAATTTTTTTTACGTATAGTCTTGGAAAGATGACTTGAAATAATGTTTACTATGTCCTATATGATGCATTCCCTCATAATGATTCTAGTAAGTGAAAGTCCTTGTAAATATTTAGCTAGTAAAATATCTATGGTAAATGATCATTCTCTATGAATCAGTATTAATCAGTTTTATATATATCCAAGTTGATATAGATTAATGTTTTATGTTTATATATATAATATTGTATAAAAATTCATTTATAAATAAGAATTAAAATTTAAGTTTCCAAACCACCATGATAAATGTTGTTGATTTATGTACAATTCTGAATAAATTATATTCCATGTGTAAATTCTTATCCACACCCCTGGTATGTCATAGAATGATTAAGTTTGGTAATTATCCATCTTAGGAGGTAATACATGCATTTCTATTCAAGTACGTTCATATTTTATGATGAATTATATTTATAACTCCTAAATAAGTTTAGAAATTTTGAAGCATGAGTTATCCTAAAAACTCTTACAAAATATCTTAAGAAAATTGTCATTACATGTTATATTAAATATTAATTTCCATGGTTTTAAAGATTTTTTTATAAAGAAATGTTTTAAGGAAAAATTATTTCATAATGGTTTTTTTAAAACACCTTACTAGTAATTTTCATACTCAACCTTTGTATTTAAATTAATTCTACTAGTTTTGTGGAAGTTTCATAGTGAATTCATAATTTTGAATCACATATATTATGTTACATTTCTTTGTGTTTATTTTTTTTTCTTCCGTAACCGAATGTAATATAGGATTATAATTCTCTAGAACCTCCCATGGTAAAATATCCTCTATTTCATGTGATTATTTCTATTTATCCATGTATCTTTTATATAAAACAATTTACAAAGCATTTTTAATGGGTGAGTCTGATTGCTCGGGCTTGGTTATTTAGAGTTGGTATTAGAGGAACAGTCTAGTTGAATTTGGAAAATTATAATAAAACTATTAACATAAGATTTTTTTATAAACCAAAATTACTTTCATACATTTTTAGATGGAAGTAAAAGAAATAAAAACTAACATATTGTACCTTACAGACAAGATACTAGAATACATAATCTTAATTTCGTGTTCAGATGTATTTGAGCCTTTCAGAATCCTACGATTATCTTGAAAACAACTTTATTAATTTTCCAACACCTGTAGTGTAGTCCAATTCTTCCTTGGGTCTGGTTTCACTTACTTACTCATAGTTCATGCACAACTTTAATTCTATACCTGATGAGGAAATTATGTCTAGGGTCTCTTTAGAAGTTTTACCAAGTTTGAAAGGTATATGACCTTAAATTTTATCGGGAAGCTAATCTAGTGTGTGACCTCCGTGAAGTTTATCTATTTCAACTCCTAAACTTCAGTTTGTATGGGAGGCTCTAGGATTTTAAAACTTTAGAAAAAAATGTGGTATAATTGGTCTATATGAATTATTTCATTTCTTATATCTCCAAGATTTTTATCTCTTGTTACTTTCACCTGTGGACTGATCACTGCGTACATGAGTTTAACTCTAGATGCTCGAGGTGTGTTTGGGAAAAAGTAAATGAGGAATTTAGAACTATATTGGAAATCATGGAAATAGAGATTCAATAACTCTTGTTATACATGTAAAGTTATAAATTAAATGTTTGATTCAAATTTTTTTAATTAAATTAATAATAATTAAAACATATTTTTTAAGGACATCGAGGATGATGACAAAAGGTTGGTTTTGTTGAAGCGTATGAGTATAATAGAATTGTAAGGGTGTAATTAAATTAAGGGGGGATATTTTAGAACCTTCAACAAAATTATAGATGCAATATGAATATTTTATTTATTGATTATGATTATTAGTATTATTATTTTTGATTAATATTGGTTCCATCCAAAAGTAATGCTTTCAGAATGAAATAAGACACATTTTATTCAATAGAAACATGGAAACATTAGGTTTCAATTCGGTTGAATGACCATAAATATCCTAGAATACCTATTACAAGGCCAATCAGGATCACCAGAAGACCACCAAGTATAAAAACTAGACAATGTAAGTATTGAACATCCATTAAGTCTGGCATAAAGAAAAACATTATAGAAAATACTATAGAAAAATTACAAAGCATAAAGGGAATATAGGGAACCATTCATATAATCCAAAATGGTTTGATGTTTTGAAAATACATAAAAATTTATTTATAAGGCCTTTGTAATCATTGAAGATAAATATGACTGTTATTTTCTCATAATAGCCACTGGGTTTTAGCAACTTGCGACCATTGGTATTTTTATAAATCCTTTACATTGTAATTATGTATATAAAATGTTTTAAAATGATTTAAATATTTTATAGTATTATCTTCGGTTAAATGATGGCATGGGTTTAATTGAAGTTGATTTTTTTTTGAATTTATAATGTTTTAAAACTCAAAATGAATAAAAACTCATGAAAACCATTACACTTATAATTTATTGTAACTATGAAAAAAATGTTTTCATATATAAGGAACTTAATATATATGTTCTGTTATTATTAACTATTTGTGTTTAATAATTTTATGATAAAAATATGACGAGTACCCCATCTGACCAAGGACAACTTTAAAGGAAAAGTCCTAAAGATCAGTGGGCATCTATCAAAGGAAATAAATGTCAGGTCAAGTCGGGCTTAGATTATGCATGGTGTATGCTGAGTTGCGCTTGAACCCTGAATGGTGTGGGCTAAGCTCGTACACATGCCTTTGTATAGCTTCCTAGTCAGGTGTGAGCAGAGTGTTATCCAGGTTGCACACCGGCGTGGGTGAGGGTGGGCCATGGCTCGTGGATGGGGTCCCATGTACAAGGACCCCGTTGTGCTTGTTTGTGTTATCGGGTGTAGGGAAGTGACATCCAGCCTTATAAGTCCCGAAACCCTCTTCGTTTTGATGTGGGATGTGTATTTTACCATGAAGTGCGATCTATTCCATCTAATCTTAGCGTGAAAGATCTCAGCTATCCACACTAGTTCATCCTTCTGAGCACCACCGCCGCATCATTCCTACCGCATTTTTTGAAGTAATCTGATCAGATCCTGTCTGATCTAGTCCGCTCAACCTTTTTGAAAACCTCAGATCTACTATGGCTATCCGATTAGATCCAAAACTTAATCTCGCACATCCACTATTTTAAAACATGTCAAATCCTCCTCAGCTATCCGATCCAACCCGAGGACACATCTCAGCCATCCGTTTCCTCAACCGAAAGTCTCCCTCAATTAAGAAAATTTACAGTTGATCTCAACACCTGGATCAGAACAGAACCCATCTAGACCATCGAATCCTCTCCTCCATCTTCCTCCTTGAGTCTCACCCAACCAGGCTACTTTAGTCCATGCCAAATACTCTACTATTCCTCCTCAACTTGTGATATACCTTTCCTCCATCTTTAGCCCCATGATGACCTCTTTTCTATATCAAATAACCAAAATTCTACATGTTTTCGTTTAAGAATATATGTATTTGTATATTATAATTTCTTTATGTTTTATATTGAGTAAATTATTTATTATTATATAAAATTTTCCAAATGGGTCCAATCCCATGGCCAATTTGGCATGGAGGGAGTTTTTCTAAAAGAACAAAATTTTATTTAAATCCTTATTTTCTCAACCAACCTTACCTAACCCCCATCTTCAAGTTCTCCATTTTGTTCTGCACATTTCTAGTTGGGAATGTTCCTATTTTAATTCATGTAAGGGATTTAGAATTTATTTTTATGATTAATCAAATTTTATAAGTGATTTAATTATTTTCAATTGATTTTCTAAACTAATATAAATATATATATATATACACATAAACATGTGAAATAATATCCTTATAATTCAATTTTCATATAAAAAATTTTCTTCTTGATTCAAGGACCCGTTTTCTAAATCTTTTCATTTTAAGTGTTTGTTTTGCTTCGTTTTCAATATAAAAAACCCTTATATAAATATTTGTGTGTATACAGTTATTTATATATTTAAGTATGTACAATTTCAAAAAAAAATATGTCAATCTTATTTTTATTTAATGAAGTTCTTAATGGTATTATCTTTAACATGATTTTTTATTTTGAAAGTTGTATAGTTGATTAGATCAAAAATAAAATTTATGTTTAGGAATAAATATATATGTATTAACATATTTATACTCGCCTTTTTTACATGTTTTACACTTGTAAGTAAATCAAGGAATTTAATGTATTTGAATACATGGACTAATTGTATGTGTAATCATAAATAATAATTTATAATGGAAAAAATAACAAAACCCTATTTGTTATTGTGTGCCCAAAATTTTAAAAGTGATCATTACCTTGTTATCATTACATACATAAATCCCAATTTATTATTTTAGGATAAAATGATGGAATTTTATTTTGTCTAACACATATATATGTATATACATAAAAACATATAGTAAAGTTTCTTTAATTATTTATGCATCAATATCTCACATGAAATAATTTTTTTACATTTATAAATAATATATTTTAATTCATAATGAATCCACCACAATGACTACTATTAATTATTAAAGTTTATGATTTAATTTGATTGACACTCGCATTCATTAGTGTATGGTTTAAACATGAATGACAACTATCTTAAATTAAAAAATATTAATCGTTGTATATAAAATGTTTACTTTCATGGAACAAGGGTTTTGAATTTAAAAGTTGTTATTTTATGTGACAAACCTAAAAAATCAATTATTCTATATGCACCAATTATCACCACAAGTAAAAAAGTGTCTATTTGTCCCTTTATTTCATTGATAAATTTGATATATCCATAGCCTAAATTACATTTGACAAACCATATAGTTTTTCGATTAATGTTTACATTTATTACATGACTCACTTTATTTATGAATATAGACTATTATTTAAAAAATGATATTTATATTTTACAATAACTTATGGGTTAAGAGTTTAGTTATTCAAAGTGGTATGAGAAACTTTTAAAATGATACATTTAGATATTCAAAGTGGTATGGGACACTTTTAATAAGAGGCATTTAGTTATTCAAAGTGGTGTGAGATGCATTGAATAAGATACATTTAATTATTAAATGTGGTATGTGACACATTGAATATAAGATATATTCTTATTAGATGTAAGATGTAACGCCCCGATCCCAGAAGCCCATATTTGATGCATTATTACGTATCATTGGCATGATCACAAAAGATCAAGTCTCGAAAGACCGATTAGTTTAGTAGCCTTGTAAGTACTAGATACATTCATAAGGTTTACATTACCTCATAAAAGGGAAAACTACAACAAAATTGTTTCCAAAGACAACACTGATATCCCATAGACTATCCCTCCAGGTCAGTCATAATGTACTTCTTCACATCTTGGAAAAAATAAAACATAGAAAGTGGTGAGATCAAATGCTTATTAAGGATAACAATATAGAGGAAGATTTTATAAATAAGGATAAACATTTAAGGAAATATATAAAACTAAAACAAAATCCTTTTCAGCATTTACATAATCATAATATGACAAATATAAATCAAAATAATGCCATTTACTTACTCAAATGGATATTCTAATAGTCGAATAATCATATGAAATATCAATATCCACTTTCATAATGATGTAATGCATAATTCCAGACTTCATAACAACATAGTCAAGGCCTTGTGCCAAGACGAAAAATAAGATTTTGTCAAGGCCTTGTGCTAAGACACTAGTTTGTCCCATGAGTCCTACTGATGCATCGAGGAGCTTTAGCGGGATCCACCCGTCACTTACTAAGACCAATGCATTCCTCATATGATATATTTTAAACATAACATAAACATTCAGATTAAAACTAGAATAAAAAGTGTCAATACTTTAACAATAAACCATGAATGGTAGAAAAACAACACATTCATAGTCAAACATATCACAAAACCGTCAATACTAAATGGAAGATTTTTATCATAATAAATCAACTTCAAACAGGTTTAAAAATCCATAAAAGGATGTTGACATAGTTGAAAATGTTTTGTAAAACGCTTAGAGAAAAATAATCCCTTTTCCATATAAACATTAAAATTCACAAAATATTGAAAAGGATATATTTTAGGAAATTTTTGAATCAAAGTGTCCCATACCATGTTGAAACTTTTGAATGGAATTATAATTTTAAAAAACATCATGTCCATATAAATAAATCCTTAAAAAACAGTTTGAAAACCTAGAAATTAATGGGAATGATTTAGAAGATTAAATATTTAAAACATATTAAATGATGTTTTAGTAATAGGGTTACTTAAAATAATCATTTATGAAATGTCTTTTATGAATCACAAGAATGGGTAGTAAATATGTCTGAGAAAATACTTACTCATAGAAAATCTGGAATAATAATGAGATTGATGAATTAACCCTTACCATGTACATTTCCTTGGTTGAGGGTAATTTAAACTCATGTATAATGGTGAAATAATTGTTATTAAATTATACAAGATCCATATCCATTAATATGATATCATATATGATCTTACAATATTATTTTGTTAATGATATTTTTGTAGTATCATCATTTTAGTTGTTAACTAATTCATTTTCCTTTATATGATTAGTTACGTAAGACATGATTGTTTTGGATAAAGTGTATTAGATTCATATCCAGAATGATATTATGTTCTTTAAATATTATTTTTAATCTTCACATGAAAATTATTTTTGAATGATTACGATGGGGAATGAATCTCATCGCATTCATGGAGACGGTAATCCGTACGTACGCACGAGCGACAATATCATTATTTTGTAATTAAAATCATTAGTAAATGGATTCTATATCATATAAATAGAATCATTAAAATGTTATATCTATTATTTACATCAATTATACATCATTATTATACCCATCCAAATAATAATGTATCGAATAACAACAACACCCCGACGTAGAGACGGTAAGCCATACATATGCATGCATGGTGACATGTTATTCATAGGATGGATAACATAATGAATATTGTTATACCATTTTTATAATAAAATAACAATATATTTAAGATACTGGAGTTATTATTTGATAATGTAAACAACAAACAAAGAGAATGTGGAAGAAGAAAATAACTTGAAAGAGGTGGTGAGATATTTACCTCTTCTTCATCTTATTTCTATTGATTTGATGAAAAGGGCTCCTTAGGATGGATTTATGATAAAACTAAGCCATCTAGGATGAAGGGAGGATATTTTATAGGATATTTGGGAAGGGTTTTTCTGAGCTAAACGGATTTGAAGGTGTAAATTTGATAGAAGGGTAAGTGCCCTATCATAAGAGGGGTGAAGGGAACCTTAAGAAAAGATTGAAATATTATTTTATAACAAAATATTTTTCGGTTTCTAATGTCTCCAAAATGAATTATTTAAAGTATAAGGTGGGGATGTGTCTAAAACCACTCAACCAAAAGGTTTTAGACAGGTTTTGTGCACTATATTAACCTTAGCTTTTAAATTTAACTTTTAGTCAAATTGTTTGACATTTACCATGTCTCTTTGTATTCTTATATTATATGGTTAATAAAATTACTATAAACTTGAAAGTGAACCCAAAGTGGTTCATTAATGATACAAATATCATTTTATAAGTCTTTTTTCTGAAACATATATTTTTAGGATTATTATATCAACTAATAATATTGTATTTTTTAAAAAACTCATTTATGTCGATTTTGACATTATTTAATAATTGATTTTTTTAGAAGTCATAAAAATTGTTTTACTTCTAAATAAATACATTTAATCAACCATTACATGATATATTAACCTACAAAATTATTTTAATTGATAAAAAGTCTCATTTTACATTTATTTGGGTATTTATAATATCAATTATTTTTATATTTTATTAATAATGTAATTACTGCATCATCATTGTGTCATTAATAAATTAAATTATTTAACGTCTAAAAATTTAAATAAAATACTATTATGTAGGAAATAATTTCTATCTTTATAATGAATATTTATAGTCGAATTTATATTATATACAACCCTATATTAAAAATGGTTTAGTTATTAAACTTTGATTTTAACACTCTTAACTAGTCTATGAATTAAATAATAATAAATTTCCTAATCTAATACAAGTGGACCTAGAGGATAATATTTTATCCCTAAGGTTGTTTTTTGTCAAATACAACTTATCCAATAGAATTAGTACATGTGTTAGGGTAATTATAATATCATTTTTACCCTTAATTACCCTATTTACTTTTAACCGTGGTAAATAGAAGTCAAAAGTTACTATTTACCAAAAATTATTTTCATATTATTGAACCAAATTTTACTTATTTATGTCAACTATGTATCTCAGATTTTCGAAATTCAAATCACAGAAGTGGTAAAATTATGTTTTATGCAAATTTGCAAATGCTCTGAAAAGGTGGGTAAAATAGTTTAAAAGTTCAATAAAATTTTATACATCTATTTTTATTATAAAATTACTCCAATGAATTACATTAAACTTATATAAGTATTATATATCCATTTTACTTGAAATAAACTTAAATAAAATAAATAAATACTTAAATAAACAGTTGGTTTTAAATAATAACGCAGTGTTTTTCACTATTCATCAAAAATTGAAAGTTTTCAGAAAAATTTGAAAAATTCACCCTAAGATAATTTTGATATTCAAAATTCCAAAATGAAGTCGATTTTACTAAATTCAAAATATATAAGTTCAATTTATGAGTATAAAATTAATTCCTATGGTCAAAACCAAATGGCGGGTTTTTATAAATGTAATAACTATCAAAAGATTGACATGTGTTTATGTCGAATTTAAATGTGAAATTACTCATAATGGCCAACATTGAATTATATGATAAAAATATAATCTAATTATACTTCAAAACCATTCAAATTCTTAATTTAACTATAAAAATCATTTTAATTAAAAAAGTTGTTTTCAATTAAAATATAGTATTTTTCACTATTCATAAAAACATGAATGTTATCAGAAAAGTACCAAAATTTATCAAAACTAAATGTCCCGATTCTAAATAAGAATTTAGTTTTATTAAATTGAATATATAAAAGTGTCAAATATTAGTTTTAAAAAGGGTTCACCATTAAAATGTCGTAAAATATCATTTTTTGAAAAAATACTTCTTTTATTTAAAAAATTTGAATTTGTTCTTATATTAGGTCTAATAAACACATAATATTGATGTTAAAATTATATAGAGTATATAAGATTCAAAATTCAATTAATAATATTCATAACCTCTTTTTTAACTGCTAGTTTGGTAAGTTGTAGTGCGGTCGAACTCGGTGTTGCCTGTAGCGCAAGCTGTTGAATTACTTTAATGAGATAACATACTATGAAATCTTAGGTGTTACATTCTCCCCTCATTTAATAAATTGTGTCCTCACTATTTGAAATTGTTAATTGAAAATAAAAGTGTAAAAATAGAAAAATACCTTTTTAGAAAACCCATATCGGAAATTCAGTAAATAAAATTTAGTCTTAATGAGAGGGAAATGGAAATGAAAAATTCACCACCAAATTATGATCTCGATTAGGAGAACATTGGTGGAAATTAGAGACACATAAATAGAGGGAAAACGTAAATATTTATTGGGATTTATTGAGGCCATCAATCACAAACAAGTGTAAAATTAAGGGCCTCAAAGCCATCAATCTATGATGATTTAAAATATCACTGGTTCAACAAAACATAAGGTATTAGGATAACACATTTTTGGTTTTAAGATCCCTTAACTAAAGTTTAAGAATTAATTTCTTCATAGAATAAGGGAAAAAAATATATTTGACAAGTAGAATTCCATCCTTTAACTAATTTCTACCACAATATCATCTTTCACTATAAAAGATAATAGAACATAAAAATACTCTATTTATCCTAATTGTATATGGTTCAAAAAAATGAATTTAATATTAATTTATCAGACCTTTAAAAAAACGAATTTATTCAATCCATGACATTATGTAGGCCAATGTTTGGTGATGCACCCTTATCGCCCTTCAGTTGTGGGTTCAAGTCTCACGGAATTTCCGGATGCGAGTGGTTGTCGCCCGACTTCCAGGTTGTCCTTTTATAAAAAATACAAAAAATAAACATAATAAATTCTTTTACCTTAACAATAGAATCCAATGTCCAACTTAATCCATTACAAACTTTAGACTTATACAAAAAACATCTTTCCAAAATCACAGTCCAAAATTTATAAAGATGTAAAACAAAATGAAGATCCTTTTTCAATGTAATAACATGTGAATACCATCATCATGTATTCTTTTAAAAGACGGTAGCACCCTGAATTACCATAAAACCTTAATGATTACATTCATGCTCTATTATTATTTATAGAATACAAGATATATTTTTTATATCCAAAATTTTTTTATACTCCAACAATGATGAAATAAACAAACAATTAATCACTTCCAAGTTAGTCATGAATATCCAATATAATTTATCCAAATAAACCATCTCTTATTCCAAAATTAATACCTCAATATCAATACCATATTAGGATTATCTTTCCTTAAACCATGTATTTTCCAAAATTTTTAACTAGAAACTATGTCCCTTTACTTGGTACCGTACAATTCTCAAACCCTTAATGAAATAGTACTGCAGTAAAATCCTTATTTATTTCCATAATTCATATAACCAGTACATAATTGATAAAACAGTCAAATGAAATAATTCTTTAATAAAAATATAATAACACTAGTCATTCCTCTTCATCTATGGTCTTATCATAACATTATTATTATCCAATAGAATCATTTGGGGAATACTCTGATGATTTGGAGATTGATTTTCATAGTGTCCCAACCCATTGCAGATGAAGAATTGTACATTTGACACCATTTTCGTACCCTTGAAATCACATACTTGGTTTCCTTTTTCTCCACACTTACAAAAAACTCACATTCCCTTCAAGAATTTACCAAGGTGATTCTTTCTACAGTTATCACATGTGGGGAAATCCTACTTTCCCCTATTTCCATTATCCATCTTTCTCTCTACCATCCTTTTCTTATCTTGCATCCCTTAAAAGTCATAGGACTCAGATAATTCTTTACTTATCTTATTAACACATGATAATACTTCTTCGTATGTTGAGAATACGTAGGATACTATTTCATTTCTTAATTTTCGACTAATACCATGAAACATATGATCCTACTTACTTTTTGGATCATACATATTGCTGGAGTTCTCATTCTTTCAACTGGGTGCCATTTCTAAACAATGGAATACACTATGTAAGATTATGAATCATAATTCATAATTCCAAATATTTAAAATACCTAATGTAAATTGAAGAGTTTATGGATATAATCCATAATCATAAAAATGTTTTCTTTGAGAAAATATTTACTCATAAATCCTTCATAATGGATTGCAATGAAAATGTGAATTATCCTAACCATATCCCTCGAGAGTGTCGTAACCAAGAGTGCAGTAAGGCCCGTTGTTGTGCACTAGTTCCAGTTCGAGTCTATCTCAATGTGTTGTTTTTCAGTTTTACCCCTAGGTACATCTGTTCCAGAGCATCCTCTACCTGCTTGTATCCATACAGGAATGTATTTCTTGGAAAACTCACAAAATCTCTACAGTACCAAAATTCTATGAAGTTCTTCTATACTAATCCTACAAGTCTATCTTAGGATAATTTTCTATAATCATTGTTTATCTAACTGTAGTTTACAAATTTTGTAATAAACTCCCTCTGATACCAACTGTAATGCCCCGATCCTAGAAGCCCAGAGTCAGTGCATTATTACACATCATTGGCATGATCACAATACGTCATGTCTCGAAAGACTGATTAGTTTAGTAGCCTTGGAATTACAAAATACATTCATAAGGTTTACATTACATAATAAAATGGAAAACTAAAACAATATTGTTTCCATAGACAACACTGAGATCCCATAGACTCTCACTACAAGTCAGTCATAATATATTTCTTCACATCCTGGAAAAAATAAAACATAGAAAGGGGTGAGCTCTGATGCTCAGTAAGGATAACAATATAGTAGAGACTTCCATAAAAAAGTATAAACATTTAATGCAATGTATAAAACTAAAACAAAAGCCTTTTCAACATAAACTTCATCATAATATAGAAAATATAAATCAAAATAATTCCATTTACTTACTCACATGTATATTCTACTAGTTGAATAATCACATGCAACATGAAATGCCAATTTCATAATGATCGAATGCATAATGACAGAATTCATAACCACATATTCAAAGCCTTGCGTCGAGACTAAAAATAAGATATTTTCAGGGCCTTTTTCCAAGACACTAGTTTGTCTCATGATACCTACCGCCGGATCGAGGATCTATAGTAGGCTCCACCCGTCATTTACTAAGTCCAATGCATTCCTCATATGAAAAGTTTTAAACATAACATAAAAATTTGTATTAAAACTGGCATAAGAAATGTAAATACTTTATCCATAAACCATTAATGGTAGAAAAATAAAACATTCAGTGTCAAACATATCACCAAATCTTCAATACAAAATAGAACATTTGTATCATAATAAATCAGCTTCAAACAAGTTTAAAAATCAATCAAAGGATGTTGACGCCGATGAAAATGACTTGTAAAAAACTTTTAGAAAAATAATCACTCTATGATAAAAACATTTAAAAGTCACACAATATTGAAAAGGATACATTTAAATAAATTTTTGAATCGAAGTGTCCCATACCACTTTGATACTTTTCAAAGGAATTATCATTTTAAAAACATTCATGTCTATATAAATAAATCCATAAAACCCTTTTTGAAAACATTGACATTAATGAAAATTATTTAGAAGAAAAAATATTTAAAACATATTAAATTATGGTTTATTAAAAGAGTTTCTTAAAAGAAAATTTTTTTAATGGTCTTTTATGAATCACGAGAATGGGTAATAAATATGTGCCAAAAAATACTTACACATATACAATCTTGGATAATAATGAGATTGAGGAATTAACCCTTACCTTGTACGTTAACTTGGTCGAGGGTAGGTTAACATCCTGTATAATGGTGAAATAATTGTTATTAAATCATAAAAGAACTATATACATTAATATGATATCATATATGATCTTCCAATGTTGATTTGTTTATGATATTTTAGTAGTATCATCGTTTCAGTTGTTAACTGATTCATTTTCTTTTATATGATTAGTTACATAAGCCATGATTGTAATGAATAGAGTGTATTTGATTCATATAAATAATGATAATAAGTTTTTTAAATATTATTTTTAATCTCCACATGAAAATTATTCTGGAATGATTACGATGAGGAATGAATCTCATCATGTTCGCGGAGACGGTAATCCGTACGTACGCACGAGCAAAAATATCATTCTTTTGTAATTAAAATCATAAGTAAATGGATGTTATATCATATATAAAGAATAATTAACATGTTATATATATTATTTACATCAATTATACATCATTTTTATACCCATCTAAACACTAATGTATTGAATAACAACTACACCACGACGTGGAGACGGTAAGTCGTACGTACGCACGTATGGTGACATGTTATTCATAGTATGGATAATATAATGAATATGGTTGTACCATTTTTATAATAACATCACATTATATATATGATACTGGAGTTATTATTTTATAATGGAAACAACAACGAAAGAGGAAGTGGAAGATGAAAATAACATGAAAGATGTGGCGGGATATTTACCTCTTCTTCGGGTTCTTCTTTTTTATTTGATCAAAAGGGATCCATAAGTTGGTTTTCTGATCATAATAAGGCCTCTAGGATGAAGGTAGGATATTTGGGAGGATATTTGGGTTGGGTTTGGATGATCCAATTGGCTTTAAAGGTGTGAATTTGAGAGAAGGGGAAGTGCCCTTTTAAAGAGGGGTGAGGGGCACCTTAAGAAAAGATTGAAATTTTATTTTATAATAAACTCATTTTCGAGTTTCTGTGGCTACAAAATGAATTATTTAAAGGATAAGGTGGGGATGGGTCTGAAACCACTCAACCAATAGGTTTTAGATAGGTTTTAATCACTATATTAACCTTATCATTTTGATTTAACTCTTAGTTAAATAGTTTTACATTTACCATGTCTCTTTTTATTTTTATATTATATGGTTAACAAACATACTATAAACATACAAGGGTACCCCAAGTGGTTCATTAATGATAATATTATCATTATATAATTTCTTTGTCCGAACCTTATGTTCTTAAGATTACTTTATCAACCAATAATATTGTATTTGTTTTAAAAACTAATTTATGTCAACTTTTACATTATTTAATCATTGATTTTTGTTAAAGTCCTATAAACTTTATTACTTATAAATAAATACATTTAATCAACCCTAACATGTCATATTAACATATAAATTTATATTAATTCATAAAAAGTATCTATTTACATTTATTTGGGTATTTATCATATCAAGTATTTTAATATTTCATTAATAAGGTAATTACTGCATCATCATTGTGTCATAAATAAATTATTTTATTTTATTTTTAAAAATTATAAATAAAACACCATTGTGTAGGAAATATTTTTATCTTTCTAATGAATATTTATAGTCTAATTTATCTTATGTATAACCTTAAATTAAAAATTGTTTTATTTATTAAACTTTGATTTTAACACTTTTAACTCTTCTTTGAATTAAATAATAATAAATCCCTAATATAATCTAAGTATACCTAAAGGATAATATTTTACTCATAAGGTTGTTTTTGGACTAATAACACTTATCCAATAGAATTAGGACATGTTTTAGGTTAATTATAATATCATTTTTACCCTTAATTACCCTATTTACTTTTAACTGTGGTCAATAAAAGTCAAATGTTACTATTCATCATAAATTATTTTCATCTTATTGAACCAAATTTTACTTAATGATTTCAACCATGTATCTCAGATTTTTGAAATTCAACCCATAGAAGCGGTAAAATTATGTTTTATGCAAATTTGTAAATGCGAATAGGAGGTGGCTAAAATAGGTTAAAAGTTCAATAAAATTTTATACATCTAATTTTATTATAAAATAACTCGAATGAAATAAACTAAACTTATATAGGTATTATATATCCATTTTTACTTAAAATAAATTTAAATAAAATAAATAATTATTTAAATAAAAAAGTTTTTTTAAATAATAACACAGAGTTTTTCACATTTCATCAAAAATTGAATGTTTTCAGAAAAATTCCCAAAATTCAACCTAAGATAATTTTGATATTATGAATTCAAAAATGAAGTCTATTTTACTTAATAAAAAATATATAAGTTTCATTTATAAATTTAAAATTAATTCCTGTTGTCAAAACCAAAAAGAGTGTTTTTAAAAAAGTAATAACTATCAAAAGATTGACATGTGTTTATGTCAAATTGAAGTGTGAAATTAATTATATTGACCGAAATTGTATTAAATGATAAATATATAATCTAATTATTCTTCAAAAACATTCAAATGCATAATTTAACTATAAAAATAATTTTTCATATAAAAGTTGTTTTCAATTAAAATATAGTATTTTTCACTATTCATCAGAATATGAAACTTATCGGAAAAGTACCAAAAATTTATCCAAACTATATTTTTACATCTCGATTCTAAAGAAAGATTTAATTTTATTAAATTGGATATATAAAAGTGTCAAATATTGGTTTTGAAAAGGTTTCACCATTAAAAGGTGGTAAAATATCATTTTTTGAAAAATACTTCTTTTAATGAAATAACATACTACAAAATCTTGGGTGTTATCTATTAGGAATGTAGATGACTTATTATGTGACAAGTGAGGCCTGCTATAGTCTCTCGATACAAAGGTAGCTCTCATGAGACAAACTAGGTATTGGCACAAGGCCTATAGAAAATAGTTATGTATGGTCTTGGTACAAGGCCTTGATAGAATGTTCATGATGTCATGCATTATGTATTCCCTAATAATGATTATAGTAAGTGACAGTCCATGTGAATATTAAGCAATTAAAATATACATGGTAAATGATCATTCTCTAGGAATCAGTATTAATCAATTTTATATATATCCATGTGGATTTGCATTAATTTTTTATATTTAAATCTATACACATGTATAAAAATTAATTTATAAAGAAGAATCAATATTTTAGTTTCCAAACCAAAATTATACATGATATTGATTTATGTAAAATTTTGAATAAATGATATTACATGTGTAAATTCATATCCACACCTCTGGTATATCATAGAATTATTAATCTTGTTCATTATCCAACTTAAGAGGCCCTACATGCATTTCTATTCATGTACGTGCATATTTTATAATGCATTCTATTTATAACTCCTAAATATGTTTACAAATTTTGAAGCATGAGTTATCTTAAAAACTATTTTAGAATCTCTCAATAAAATGGTGATGACACGTTATGTAAAATATTAATTTTCATGATTTTAATGCTTGTGTTTTAAAGAAATGTTTTAAAAAAATTATTTCTTAATGGTTTTGTTTTAAAACCCTTTATTAAAAATTATTGTACTCACCCAATGTATTTAAATTATTTTTATAGGTTTAGTGGAATTTCCATAATGAATTCATAATGTGGAAGCGTAGCTTTTAGGTTATCTATCATAGTGTTTACAAAAAATTGTACTTTTCTAATCGAATTTAATATTGGATTATAATCATCTAGAAACTTGTCTGGTATGAGATCCTATATTTCATGTGTTTCTGTGTATTTATTCAGTTTTATTTTATATAAAAATATATATACATCATTTGTAAGGGATGAGTAATGTTTTTCTAGCTCGATTCTTTACATATACAATTTTAGGCCCAACCATCACATAATAATATTTATATAATCATGCATCCCACTGTAGCGGTAACTGTGCAGTACTATAGCAGTACTGTAGCGGGAACTGTGCATTACTATAGAAGAGAAGTAGCGGGAACTATAGAATGCACTATTTGGCACTGTAGCAGCTGGGAATATGCCCCCGTTTGGGCCTTTGGGCCACCTATTTGGTCACTGAGTCCTTTAAGGCCTTCGGCCCACCGAGGAATTTGGGTCAGTAAGGCCTTGGGGCCACCTCAAGGCCTTTGGACCACCTTAAGTGCAGATGCACCCCAGATAACCTACAAGGAACAAGCTATACAAGGAGGATGAGCAATGAGATTTTACCATAGCAGAAGCTAAATGGATTGAAAGAATGAGAGGGTACAAGAACTGCCATCGGGACAAGCCTGTGCATGCACGAGAATGCCTAGCCAAACAACAATGGGAAGGTGGAGAGCCGATTTCACGATGAAGATGCTGGGGAGGAGCAGTTCTAAGTAGTTAATCTGGGTTGTATGTAATGTTTGAAGCCTACAGGATGTGAATTCCTCTAAGGCCTATGGTCCATGTAATACTTACACCTACAGGCCTTGTAAGGGTTCCACCTCACCCCTTGAAAGGTGGATTATCAATAATCAATGAAAATGAAGGCCTTCGGGCCATTAGAGAATGTAATACTTAATAGAAAACCATTGTATTTGACTTAAAAATCAATGCAGTAACATATATTTCCACAAAAAAATGGAATAACATAGAAAATATATTTTGGACAGAATAGTGGAATATACATACTTACATTGAATTAAATGAGTGATAACCCAATAAAAAGAAGTTGGGTTCCAGAATCCTCTTACATTAAATCCCACTATATTTCACCGCATTTCCACCTCCTAAATAATAAAAATAGGAGTATTAAAACAAATATATAGAAGTGAATTATTTGCAATTTTCCCATTATTTATCCATTATAATTATTGGATTCTAATTTACAATTCCCTTTTACAATATTTTATTGTTTTGATATAATGTTTCCAATAATTATTCTAGCTTTTTTAATTGTCACTATTTTTATTCGAGGTCATTTATACACTAGTAGTACTCATTAAAGTAGCTTAAAAATATATTTAAAATTTTATATATCATTAATGATTTATTTTATCCAAACATCGGTTCAGTGATAATGAAAGGATTGGTAAGGTCATTATTGTAAATTGACTGACCGTTTACGGGACATTGTTGAAAGAGTGGGAAATCGATGTTTGAACGTTATATATTTCACCACTATCATACATATTATCGGTTAAAATAATTAGTATAGAGATAAAATACTAATTAAATAATATTTTACAATTTTTTTAAATAAATTTGGGAAAAATAATTAGAAGAAGAAAAAGAGAGAGGAGTTGATAAAAACATACTCTTTCCCCAGTATAGCTTCTCTTATACTACATTAAAACTTCTTTGATGTTTAGAGTTGGTTTACACTAGAATTTCCCTATGTATAGTAAAGGTATCATGAGTGATTATTTTAAAATAGATTTCTCTTTGAAAGTTGAGGGATGATTGGCTTTCCATGTTGAGGGAGCAAGGTTATTTATACTTGAGGAGAGGTGGTATCTTTAGAAAAAATGTTGAATAAAGTACCACATCTATGGTAAAACTTCTAATAGTAATATGATTGAAATTATAAACCATATTTTAATTAAATAATATTATTATAATACTTTTAATCTCTTTATAATTATAATTCAAAAGTATCAATAAATGAAAAAGGGGAAATAAAATAATATTATACTAATGCAATACCTTAAATTTTAAACTTTGAAAGTAATTTTTATGTCTGGAAAATATATTTATTTTATATTAATAACTCATTAATGAAATTAAATATATTTTTTCTAAATATAAATAAATATAACTGATTAGTTCATCATTATGAATTTTTTAATTTAAGATACATTGGTTACATGAAAAATTGTAATTTCACTATTCATAAGAAAACTGATGTATTTCAGAAAATTACCAAAAGGTAACCCATGGAAAATATTGAGTTTAAGATTTAAAAAATGATATAAATTTTTACAAAATAAATTCCCAACATTGTTAATTTTTATTTTCAACAAAAAATTACATTTTTATAAAATAAATTAAAAAATATATTATTAATAATGTTCCTATAATTTATTTGAGTTTTTTAACCATGATATTTTTTTGGAATTTTAATATTTTAATATAATTATATTACTCATTATAAATTCTATTTATATCACAATTTATTATTTTCTTATTAAATTACTATTCCAACAGCCATGATACTATTCCAAATGGTCACATTACTATTTCTAATTTCCAGGTTACTATTACAGTGGACACATTACAATTCCAATGATCACATTACCTAAATTATATACCACTTCATTATTTATCTTAATATTCCCTATAATTCCTCCCAATGCCTTATATTTTTATTTTCTTGGATGTTGATTTTTTACAAATATTTTGTTTCATTTCTTCTATGTGGGCCATGTTGGTGATGAATCTAGTAGTTTTCCGTGATCCATATTTTCCCATTTTAGATTTTAGATTTTGTATTATTTTTCCTCTTGTAATGTTTAGAAATTTTATCAGTTTTGTAGTTAGTAAATGTAATGATATTTATTGTCGATTTAATGTTTTTTTATGTCTCTATGTTCTATATGCTTATAATAAGTATATAATATAATGTAACAAAATTTTATTTATGAAAAAATTATATTTTAATTGGTTTGTGTCATTGTAGTGCACACCTAATATAATATATTCACCCAAAGTGTGATTAAACCAAAAACCCAACATAAATAATGTTTATATTGAACCAATATTAAAACCTACATTATATATTTAATGAATGTCTCAAATTTACCATATAATACACCATTCATGAGGTATTCCATTATTTCAAAAATAACCATTACCACATTTATTTTAATATATTTAATATTTTTATTATATCTAAATTGAGGCTCTACGATCCTTTCGATCTCATACCAAATCACCACCCAAATATAATAAATAATCTATAGAATATTCCAAGATGTTACTAGAGATTTTAACCTCACATAAACCATTTAAATCATTTATTATGTGGTAATTATTAAAAAATAACATGTTCACATTAAAATACTCCTAAATTATTAATAAGTGGGGTTTTATTATTCTGAAAAAAATTAATGTTATTAAAAATTTATTCCTCCATTAACTTCTCAAACCTTAGCAGTATCTTGTTGGGCAAAAATCCCTCAAGGCATCATTGAAGCATTTTTGAGGTGATTATGTTTGTTGACAAAAGTGGAAATCTGAGTGGTGATTGTTGACAAAGCAAAACAATGACATACAAATTTTTAGACAAAGTGGATTTAATGATGGAATGTCTAGTTCAAGAGCTGAGGTCAACGATCCATGTTTGATTCAAGAATGTTGACAAAAGGAATGGATGATCTAGAGGTGGTACAAAAAGAAAAGATACAAGGTGGTGCCGTTTTCCAGTGTTTGCCAAATTTTTGGGCCTGAAAATCGACAAATCAAGAAAAGTGTTTTTGGGAAAGGGACTTGTGCGCCGAGGACTTGGAGTATAGGAAACTTGCATGCCATATGTTTTTCAAGATCAGAAGATCAAAATATGGCTAAGGAAGCAGGTTTGCGCAAGTTTGGGAGTTGGTCGCGAAAGTGTCTAGGAAGACAGAAGACTTGCGCACCGAGACTGGGTCGCGCAGGTGACTTGCGCGCCCTCGCGCAGGGTGGTCAGATTTCCTATAAATACTGGACCACCCCTCCTCATTCTGCACCAGATATCAACACTTTGAGAAATCAGAGCTCCCGTCGCACAGGCGTGGTGGTCGCGCAAGTGGTGTGTGTGGGTTGCGCAAGTGAAGTTGTGCGCCAGGGTGAGAAGTTGCACGCCGGTTGGTAGTTGCACCCCAATATTGGTTTGGGCGTAAAAGGAAGTGAGTCGCGCAGGTTTTGGGTTGAAGAAGGTTGTGTCGCGCAAGTGTTTGAGGTAGACTTGTGTGCCAGTTGTGACTTTCACACTGATACTTGCGCGCCTGGATAGACTTGAGCACCAAGTAAGGTTTATTTCCAGCATTGATTTTCAGGCTGCGTGGAAGCTAGAAGTTTGCTCGATTCCTTCGGTGCAAAGAGATATTCATCTACGGGTGAAAATTGGGCTTCAACAGAGCATCTACTTACAAAGGAAGATGCATTCCTTCATGCAAATGAAGAGACCTACAGGTCTATAAACTGTGAGTGGATTCCTTCCAATATCAGTGAGCAAAGGAAGAGAAAGAAGGTGATCCTCTCCACCGGCAGTGAGCCAGAGAGAGAGAAACAGGGAGTGACCCTTGTGGAAGCAGTAAGCTGAACCTAAACATTGTAAAGGCAGTGAGCCTGGGAGTAGAAGTGATCTAGCCCGAACATTGCAATCCACATCTAGTGAAGTTTAGTGGAATTGGTACGACCGACAACTTGTCAGCGTATGCTCCTTGGATGTATCCTTTTGCGATGAACCAAGTAAATTTTTTGGGTCCTGTGCATGCTTTACTTTCTATTTACTTTGTGCAACAGGAAAGAAAGAGAAGAGTGTTTTTTCTTAACAGCGAAACAAGATCAGAACGAGTGTTAATTTTAAATTAGTCATACCCTGATTCACCCCCCCCCCCTCTCAGGGTATTCAGCCTTGTGGAGCTAACATATCTCCAGTGGTCCTACTTGAAGAAATCAACCCACTTATCTCAGACACCAAAATTAAACATCCACATATAATCTTATATCAATACATGATATGAAAAAATATTGAAACGTGAAACCATCTTCCGATGTAGGAACTTCTTAGTTTAGTCTTTAATATGCACCATTTTCTCCTCATAAGAATCTAGAACAACATCCTCACAATCAATGGAATATATAGCATTGGGTTCTAAACTCTAATTTCAAGACACAGAAAAAAAATTGTGCATACCAAGATAATTTAGAGGTAGGTAAAAATGTTACTCTACTTACCTAATCAATTTTTTGGTCATGAAATTTCTAACATACCATGGTAATATCTTTCCTTGATTTATTATACTTTATTATCCAAACTGAGGAGTCACTCCTAGGAAAACCCAGTCAACCATGGTGAACTCAATGGATCTCCTCTTGTTGGATGTATATGATATATTCCTATTCTGAGTGGTGATCAACCTCTTATAAATCAGTTACACACTCTAATAGTTCTCATAAACCATTCATGGAATTATAGCCAATATCGCACCTTCCTAATACCAAAAGAAGCAATGACCGATGTGACCTCCTATAAAGATCCACATAAGGTTTAGTAAAAATATAATCCCAATGTATGTTACTGTTTATTAACTCGACCATGTATTGATGATAATCCCATGATCCCTTGAATTCTATAATTCCTTATCAATCACATCATCTAGTATGTGTATCATTTGTTTGTACTACTTGTCTTTATATGGATGGTATTTTGTCATTAAACTAAAATTTTTCCCTAGGTCATTATCAATGCCTTTGAAAAAAAATGACATGAAACACAAATATTTGTTTGAAACAATACTCCAAGGAAAATCATTTAATGTTTTTATTACACGAAACTATACCTTTCCCATCTCATACACTAAGTGTGTCTCATAGATGGGTAAAATGTGGGAAACATTCCACAGCAGATTGGCAATCAACCAGAGAGTTTCATGACCTCTCAAGGTCCTAGGAAACCCCATCACAAAGTCTATCATGACTTACATCCACTTCTATATAGTTATAGTAAGTGGTTGGAAAAATATTCCATGGTGATGGTGCCCGATCTTTACCTTCTTGCATTTATGGCATTGGGACACAAACACAGTGATACCCCTCTTCATTCCTAGCCCCCAGAATAGCCTCCTGAAGTAATGATATATTTTTTTTTCACAACCTAATGTACCAACCATCTATATGTATATAAATTTATCATATCCTTCTATCTTACAATAACATGGACTAATTTTCTCCCATGTACCATGATCACTTCATCATCACCCAATGTCCTCCCAGGTATTAGGTCACCCTTAACTAGTTATTCTCTTATCAAAAGACGCTATTTGGGAGAATATTTTCCATAATTTAACCATCCTACCAATGAATATGTGACCACCAAAGAAGAGTAATTAATTTATCCTTGGATATCATAGAATTTCCTCCACCAAAAATATTTTAAGTTCTTCAAGAATTATTTCTCCTCTGAAGGCCTCTCACTAATTTCCTACACCACAAATATCATATGAGTAAGATAATATCTAATGATGTTTCAATTTTCATTTTCATAAGAGAGATCAAAGTTAGAAATATGTAAATACTCAACCCAATGCCTCTATATTAGACATAGTTCATGCTTCTTGATGATATAGGACAAGGTATTCTGGTCCTTATAGGAAAAACATTTCTCACCAAAGAGATATCGTCTCCAAAAATTTGGAGCATGGAAATAAAATTCTAGAAAAATAATATTTGTAGGGTTTTTTAATCTCATAGGGTCAAAACTAACATGACCCATGGGATAATAAATACTATCTCTTCATTGTCTTTATGCATAACATCACACTACATAAATAATCCCAATCTTCAGGACTGTCAATACTAGATATGTCATCAACCATATACTCATCAAATTGTTTTCCTCTTCACACTAGTCTAACCGATGGGATTTCAATCCTTTATATGTCAATTCATTTATAGGTGTTGATATTCAGGATAATTCATAAATAAACCATCAATAATATTTTGCAAGGGCATGAACACTCCTGTTCTCAAAAACATTTTGGGGATATGTCCGAGAAATGACTACCTATACATTCTATGGGTATATAGATAAAATTGTCATAGAATCTAAATGTCTTATGAAATTTAACTCTTTAATATAAAATTTATACTTCTATATCATTGAATAAATATGATTTCATCAATGCATATTCAGGACTGTCTATATGTGTCTATAGTGATGATGTACTGTCAGAGAGTAGATGAGGATTTCATTAGTGATCACCGTGATTAATGAGTCCAAATATGGAATTAATATATTTTTTATGAGATCCACTAATACTTATAGTATGATCACAAGTAATAATTTCTTCACCATTTATTCATAAAAACCATATTTGATATGAAACACCATCTTCTGAATGTCATCATTTCTAACTCACAACTAATGATAGCTCGGTCGAATTTTAATCATATAGAACCACGCGGATCCCAATAACTGATCAGATAAGTTATACATAATTGGAAATTTGAATCATTTCTTCAATTTCATATGGTTTATCATTTGGTAATTGAAACAGAGTTGAATACTACCATCCAACTTCTTGGAGAACATCTCATGAGCACCCCATCGTGATGTACCTATCATGGTAAATCCCTTCCAATCCAATTAATAATATTTACCATAGAAACCATGATATTGGTTGAATACATATGATATTTGTGGTTTTAAAATGTGATTCACAATCGACATGATCCCTATCTCAGATTATATTTCTGATCCTTTAGAGTCTCAATAAGTCCATAGACTCATTCATGCTTTTTGACCAATTATTTAGTACCATATAGGTCGCTGGTTCCCTAGAAGGATGAATAATATAGGATTTGAATTAAAAGTTTCTTTGACCATATTTCGAAATTAATGTTCCCAGGATAGGTACTAAGTGAATGAATTTTGGTTGAAGCATACTTACAGGCTAATCCATAGGGAAATTGTTGGATTTTTTCACCTGTATTCCCCTACACATCTAGTGGTAATATATAAAGATGATCCCCTATTGGATTATTTCAGCATGACTCCAAAGTAGTCCCATAAGACTTCATCAGGGTGATATCTTCTATAATGTGATGGAAATACATTAATAAAACAATATAGTTAAGATATGTCTAATCCGTTTATTAGATTTCACTCAGTTTCACATAGGATTATAACTTTATCCCAAGGTATAAACATTAGAGAAATAACCTTGGTCTCCATCCAAGAATGTTAGTTATAGTTATATTATATATACTAATACAAAACAAATGCCCAGTTTGACTTATAAATTCTATTAAATGTATATCATAACAACCTAACAACATATATATATCTTAAAAAGATAAGTAATCCAAAAAAGATATCATAAATCAAGATATTTAATTGAAAAGTTTATATTAAACATAAAAACATGTGTATATATGAAACGTGAACCTTCCCAACTTGTTCAGATTAATGAATGAACATGAAATATCATAAATCACTTGTTAACATCATGTGAATCACCCAAGGTGAATTTAATAACTAGTAATAGAAAAACATATTTCCCCCACATTATTTAATCTTAATGGACTGAAAAAAATTATTGACAGCCAATGTCATCGTTCCTATTCATGAGTCCCAAAAATACTATCACCTATATACCCTTTCCCAAATATGTTAAATGATAATTAAAAAGATGCATAGTTTTAGTGTCCACTGAAACTAGTTTGTAACATCCTGACCCAAACCGCCATGTCATATTCGGAAGGTCACATGAACTCATGCATTCCCCCTCATATAAAAGATGTTACTTATAGAAATGATGGTCTGATTCTATTTTTGGAGAGAATATATCCTCAATATCATTTCAATACATAAATAATAAACAATAAACTCTTAAATATATAAATCTAGTAATAATGTAGAATCTAATGAATGAATACATGCTATAAAATAATAAGATGCACTGAATGTGGGAATATGGTCAAGTGTATAAATATAATGATAAATATTTGCGGTACTCCAAAGTATTGTACCTACTCCATATTCCTCATCTCAAATTTCCACCATGGTCTCCTTTCCCTTAAACATATATCTAGTTGTGAAATCTATAATCACATTGAAATTCCTAAGTATGGTGTAAATACATGACACTTTAAGACACCACCAACCCATCCTTAATATATTCTACTCATGTATACAATTTTATGAAACTATAATAATAAATTCAAAATTGTAAAATAAACATTCCATCCAAAAAATAAGTGGTCGTGCGCTAACGGAAGAACCCTAAAACCGATGTTTCATCTACATTAAGTCCATTATGGAAGAATCAGAAGATGATATCAGATGTAATTAAAATAGCTATCAGGGTAGAAAAAATGTATCTAGATAACCTATATTTATTTCTTTTATATGTGACTTGATATTTTTTTAGTCTCGTGTCAGGAATGCTACTCGGTTTAACATCAGGAACTGAAAATGCTACTTGGAAGTTGATTAGGTATTGAGCAACATGGTACTTGTTATCCAAGAATTGATTTTGTCTCAAGAAAAAAATTTCCCTAATATCATCTTATCTACACCTTTTTCTCTTGTACATCATCATTATCATGATAAGTCAAGAGAACTTCCCCTCTAAGTGTAAATAATTTCATGATGGTCCACCTATATCAAGCACCAAGAATGATACCTCTAATGAAAGGTAATATAAATATAGGTTATAGTATACATGGAAGACATATCAATATATGAATTAATCAGTAACACATGATAACATGTGATCATAATTAAACATGGAGAAAGTCCACTCTAATAAAACTCATAGAACCTTATTCGGCAGCAGGTGTCACGGGCTGCACACATAGAAACCAACCAGAAATATTATTCATGAAAAATTATAAATTATGTATACCCATAAATTATAACATGGAAACTTTTGAAATAAATTCCCAAGAGGAAAGGAAAATACTACCTCAAAAGTCCTTAATGTCAACAGAAAGATTAAACCAACATGTGTGGTTCAAAAAATGGAGTGGAAAACTTAACAGTCTTAAATATATCATAATGGGAATTATTGTATTAGTTTTTGGAATTTCAATGATTTAGATTCATCATAGGTTCCTGGAACTTAAAATAGAAATTTTAATACAAAAGTTTTAAAATATCACATTCAATGATAATATTTTCATTGAAAAAATTTCAAAATTATCATTTTGGCTAACACATGTGTTAGTTGTTTTCTCCAATAAATAATAATAAAACCATGTGGGTTAATATTAATAACTACCTATATATGTTATAGATAATATGTGGTTATAATTTATAATTATTCTTTGATAAAAATTATATAATTAACCTTGAAAAGTTTCATAATTTACATTATATAATATGATATCATTGTCCAATTATAATTCCCATAAATTATACATTATGATTCAATGAATATATTTTAAAATTTTAATAAATTATACAATGAAAAATATAATTAATAATCAATTAGTAAACCTTTGTAATCATCTTAGATAAGTTCAAAAAAATATCATTTGATAATTAAATTAAAGTATCATTTGATAAATATTTATTAGTTTTCTTTGATATTTTTTTGTAAACTATTCGATGATAATTTATTTGTAATTATCCATTGATTATTATTAGTTTTATTATTTGAATTTCATGTCCACTTTTTTACATAATTTTAGTGTAAAGTGTAATTATAATAAAAAAATATTTAAAATAAAATAAAACTAATAAAGTACCAATTATCATAGTTCCAGGGAATGGAGGTTTGTAGATAGCTCATCCTGGAACTGAATTTTAGAAATCAAGGTAGATTCGAAGATAATTACCAAATGTTTGTATGATTTTTTAGGGATCATCTGGATTCCATAGGATGAACAAATAATGAATGATGTGTAATTTTTATATTTCAAATAAATTCAATGTACATCTGGTACCCAATTTATGAAAACTAATTTTATTTGAGTTTAATCAAAAATTTCAATGAGCAGTGTTTTAAATCCCCACATTAATACATTGTAGAAATAAATTATCATAATAATGTTGGTTTTGGAGACTTTTTATTCATCCACATGATGAATGGGGGAATTTTCATGACCTTCCATGGGGAATAATATTGAATAATAAAATAAAATAAAATAAAATAAGAATAAGAATAATAAAGAAATACTAATTAGAAATAGCTATAAAAATATTACATGTTCAGGTGATTTTACTAAACACCCAACATACTTAATTTTAATTTTTCTCTCTGGTAAAATCATATTCTATAACTAATTAAGGTCTCATATTTCCCATATGAGACACCATTATGGAGATATTCCATTATTTCAGAAAAATCAAACAGATGTGATAATATATATTTACCCTCATATGAGATCTATCTAAACACCAAATGTAAAAAAGGTTATAACTCTTCTAGGGTAAAACCCAAATTCAAAATTTAATGTGTGTCACAGACTTTCCATCAATTCAACATTTGATAGATATTCCATTATTTTAGAATCGTTGTCTCTTTGTGTCATAATATATTTACTATTTTTATTACATAAATACTAAGGCACTATAAGCATTAGAATCTTATGACGATACGATTCCTAACACTCTTAATACTCCATAGAATATTCTATGGTGTTACTAGATATTTTACCCCTACATAAATCATATTAATCATTTATTTTCTGATTTTTATTGAATATTGGAATTTTAAAATAAAAATAATCCTAATTTATGAGAATGTTGGGTTTATTATCATTAATAAAAATGAGTATATTACAAATTAACTTATACTATTTTCATCTTTTAAGAAATCCCATGTGTGTCGCCTTCATCGCTTATAAAAGGATAGCACTATTTTATCTTCTTTACTCAAAACTAATCCATCTAGCTGAACTATACCCTATCAAATTATCTTCTCAACATTCATATACACAAATTAGGGTTCTATTTATTCTTAAAAGACTACTTCAAGGGTCTTAAACAAAGGATCTAAAGGATGACTACCAAAGAAGAGGTAGTTATCTTAACCGACATCTTCATATTTATTTCATCATATACCTCCACAAAATTAGTTTTTTCCATCATAAAATAATAAATTTAGTATCCTAAATTTAATTAAATGTTATTATTATTATGTGAACACAAACAACCAAACTCGTTTACATAAAATGGGATGTAAAAGTATCACTCCTGTGCATGTGTGGACTACCACTTAGAAGTAGCGATACGATTCAAATTCAATCACCATCTTTCGTATATAGTTTTTATTATTTGTTTAAATATTAAATTTGATATTTATGAAAAAATTATTCTTCTAGAATTATAATATCTTATCAACCTTTTTACCTGAAATTCCATTTTAATAAAATAAAATATCACATATGTAAGTGTGGACTACCACTTCCATAAATAAAAGTGATTCAAATATCATTTATGATTTACATGGATGGTAATAAGGTAATATTTTCTGAATTTATGAGATATATTTTATATAAATATTACTCCATAATTGTGAATTTAAATTTAAATTTCTTTTGTTCCATCCATTAAAAAGTGAAAATATCATATATATGTTTGTACGACCAATCTTCTCCATTAATGGGGTAATTCATTTCTCAATCTCTTAATTTTATGTATGGATATAAAGATATATATATATAATTAATATATATAATATTTAGAACATTTTTAATATTTTGGAGATAATGGATCAATGAATTATGTCCAAGGGTCATAACCTCTGAACTAAAACCTCTCACAAAAAAATATACTCACACCCAAAAATTATGATTTTAATAAGGAAATATTAAATATTAGTAATTTAATGTTATACATAAATCATATATAGTATTATAAGTATGTAAATTATCTTATTATAGATTTATAATATATTTAAATTTATTATACATGAATTTATTTCACTTTCAAACCATGTTTAACATGAGGTAATATTTTTATTTTATAGTCTAATTATTTATCGAGATTGTTTATGATTAGCTTTCTAATATATAAATTTCAAGATCTACCAATAAAAAATAACATGAATTTTATTGTCAAATTGTTTTAAATGTAAGTATCAACTAATATTACCATGTTATTCCCTTTTATACTTAAAATTATTGATATACTCTTTTAATGAAAAATATACCTTATTTTAATTTTAGATAAAATTAATTTTTTCTGACATATAAATGCTTAAAAAAATATTTATGTTTTTCACTATTATTCATTAATATTGAAATTAATTGTTCCAATGATTTAATTTTTATAAAATGTTTTATAATAAGTATTTTCAATTTTTGAACAATCTATATTTGAGTTTTTATTAAAAATGTTATAGGAATTATTGTGTTATCATTTATTATCTAAATAAAATTCCCCTCCATTATGAAAACTAATTTTTTTATCTTCCATTAAAATTTTTTCATTGGAATTTTAATTGAAAATTTATAAAATTTTATTTTTAGAAATTATTTTTTTTAAACTTCATTTCAAAATAAAAAGGGTTTTTTTTCTCAAAAAATATTCCAATTGACCATTTAAATGCATTTTCATCTATCATGAAATACATTGATGATTACTATAATTTACTTGGGGTAATATCCAATGATTACATCTTTATTCATTTGATCTAATCTTATTGATCATAATGATTGGAGTTTTATGATACACATCTATTTTTCTTGGGTTATGCTATGATAAAATGCAGAAATTTTTATGAAACAAGTTTACTTTAAATGAGTTATGATATGTTAATATGATGAATTTTTTAAGATCTTGTCGTAAATATATGAATGTATTGTGATTTTTTGATGGGTGTCCACATAATTTTATTTTACTCCAATTCATTTGGTAAATAGGGATATCTCATGAGATAATAATCACTATAATGGGGAGTGAACACAGTTTATTAAAAGTATCTATACACTATGATTGTCATAGATAGGAAGATGAATTAATGATATGATAGAATGGGTAGTTAAACCAATCGACCAAGATAGTCATAGTGATGAGACATGACTAAGGATATTATTTTCTGTGATTATTTATATTCCAAAAACATAATCTATACACCAATGTTATTCTCTTATCTCTTAGGTTCTTTGATTCATTAACGATTTATGTATTAAGAGATTCAAAGATTTATTTAATGATTCAATATTATGATCTATAATTCATTATGTATGGATATTTTCTTTTCAAATAATGTTCTAATACAATTATGATTATATTATGTTTATTTGATTTCATATATCTCCCTTTTTACCCATTTAGAGCTTCTAATACCACTTTTTATTATGTTTTGTTAACCCATGTTATGAATAAAGGTTTTAAGTAGGTCCCATATATGAATATTAATATATGGGATGATCTCTAAGAGGGATGGTGAGGATATTTCATGAATAACATGTTAATTCATCAAGTATCAAAAGGAGCTTATCATTAACTATACATATGGACATATTATATTGAAATGAAATTTATATTCATCAAATAATATTTTTAAATTATATAATAAAATTATGGGAGACTATATTTGGTATCACATGATAGGTTTATAAAATTTTTATAGATTGGGATTAAATAACATTGGTTAAATAATTGGGGAAATGTATAAGAGTAGGATAACATCATAAGGTTTTGGTAAGATTGAGATTATGTGTTATTCATTGTAATAAACCACTATTTGGATACAAAAAGGGGATTCAGTACTAAAAAAGTTTCATCTAAGGGTAATAACCCTGATTTTTGTTTCTTGTATATCTCAACTTTCATTCTAGTGGTGGTGATTCTACCCATATTTCTCACTTGGTTAGACATTCCTGAGAAATATACTTGGTTTAATTTTCATTTACATTTTGAACCATTATGAAGGATTTGAATATATAATGACTAAACATGACCTAATAAAAACCTAAGGTGTTATAGATTGAACAGATAGTATCATGATTCAAAATTTTTTTAAATTATTTGTTATGATTATAATTTTTTCCAAAATGATTACTACTTATCACACTCTGATTATGGTTTTAGTCAACGAATGGTACTCAAAGGAACCATGTGAATGTTGAATGTGGTAAATAGTATAATGATTTACCTCAAGAGTTATAAAATTATATTGTAGGTGTAATGAGAAATATCATTTATATACTTATGAAACATTCTCAATACAGGAAACATAATGTGATTTGAAACCAATAATGGAGGGAACAACATTCATTTGATACCATAATGGCACACTATCCACCATATATTAGAGGGTATTCTGAATAAGAAGTTTCTGAGTAAAGGATTAGTACCATTAATGATATAATTTCCATTAAAGTTTTTTTATAAATGAAAAAGTTTTTTTTTCTCTTTATCATTTGGAAGGTGAAGCAGATAAATGGTTTACTCATAAAAACATCATGAGTAAATGTAAGGAAATTAAATCTATGGAATAGGATATGTTTAAGTGATTATTTTTAAAAAACTACATTCCTCATGTTCTCTATATGAAAATAAGGAATTAATTCCATGAGATCTAATTCTAAAGGATGGGGACTCCATTAGTATATATGATTAGAATTCTAAAAGACTTGTGAGGTAGATTTTTGGTATTATCGTCCATCCTAAAAGTAATATTTTTCAATTCTTTAGCAGCTTAAAACCTTTTATCTTAATGGAGTTATCAATAATATACTTCATTAGCTATGAATAAATTATTTTATATACTATCAAAGTGGAATGGAGATTGAATTTTCCCATCATACTGATGGTTTTGACAAGAAAAAAAATATGGAATTAAAAGGAAATAATAGTTATAGAAACTATGGAGAGAAGAAGATAATAATTCCATTTTTCTCAAAGTGTTGAAGAAAACATGGAAGAAATTTTATTAAGGGTACCTTTAAAAAATTATATGTGGAAGGAAAGGTCATTGTTAAATCAAATTCATAATTAATAGGAACAATAATTTATCTAATTATAGAGAGAAAGCACCAAAAAATGAACCCCCTATTATCCGTTGTTTCAAATATAAGTAGTATGGTCCTAATGTTAATCAATAATAAAATTTAAATGTTAGTTATGATGATCAATTTCAGTATCCTTTTAATACCATAGATAAAATAAAATTTTATGTGATCATTATTACTGATGTGGGGTTTGATAATGAGGTGAAGAAATGAAGACATATCAACCACTCTATAACTACTAATATATTATTCAATTTTGGTTCTAAACACTCTTTTTATATAGATAATTTTATAAGGGTATCAAAATTCCAGCTCTATGATTTGATGTTGAATTATAGTGAAATATTATGTCGGTACATTGATCTTATCTCAATTTTATATTTCTTCTCGTATTATAGTTTTTCGGAATGTGCACCCTAAAAATATTGTTATACTACCTCATGTAGAATTTAATATTATTTAGGCATGGATTAGAATTTTGTTTAAATCCAATATCCATTGTTGATGATATGAAGTCAAATTTGATATACTCAACAAACCTGTGATCATCTATCGATGGGGGTTAAATATGAACTTCTAATGAAGATTTTATCCATTATATATTTATTCATTCCTATTAAAAATTTTATTTTATATAACATAGTAATAGAGATAATCATCATCAATGATATTCTTATTATACAATAGTTTCTTGGTGATTTTATAGAAGAGATTCTAAGTCTTCCACCAAATCATGAAGTTTAGTTTTTATAGTACTGATACATTGTGCAATACATTTTTCAAAGACTCATTACGTAATGGCCTTGATAGAGATTCAGTAATTTAAGAAGAAAATCTATGGAAATCATGATGAGGGGTTAATTCATCCAACTGTATAATCATGCAGTGAACTTGTTATTTTTCCAAATAATGATGATAGATCAAGGCAACTCTAAATTTATTATTAGGATTTCCACAAGATTACACTGAATAATAAGTATCACCATCCTTGTGTTGTTGATTTATTCAACCAATTACAAGGATATCAAATTTCTTTCAAGATTGATGATCCATATGAATACAATAATTTGAGTTTCAATAGTGAATACCTAACCAAGATATCCTTCTATAAAAGGTGTTGATAACATTAAATTAATTTTATTTTATTTGGTCAAACTAATTCCCCTTAAATATTTATAAATTTTAATAATAGAGTATTTAGGTATTATCGTGATATTTTTTTGTTACTTCTTAAAGATTATATTATTTAATATTTCAAAAAATTTAATCATGAAGAAAACATTAGTATTGTATTGAAGAAATTTAGGAATGATAATCATAGTGAAAAACATACAAATTGTGAATTTTGAATGTAGAAAATTTTATTTCTATGGTTATACATACTCATGTGAGGGTATATTAGTGGATCTATCAAAGATTGAATTTAGTAAAAATTATATTAGACCAACAATTATGACTGGGATTCATAGTTTTCTAGGTTGGGATTGAAATTATCGACACATTGTGGTGAATTCCTCAGAGCTGTATACTCTAATGACCATGTTAACTATAAAGGGGTAGAAGTTACTTTGAAAAATGACTGTGAGTAAAATTTTAAGGTATTGAAGGGAATGTTAGTTATCACACAAGGTATTATAATACCCTACAATGGATACGAGTTCCCCATCTATAGTGATTCCTCGTAGAAGGGACTGGGATTTTTCCTCATGAAGAATGATATAGTGATCAATAAAATTGTAGGATCATTATAAAAATTAATATACTCTTGTTTTGGAGTTAGATGTGATAATTTCCATAATAAATACATCGATTAGTTATATTTAAGGATAAATATGTGACATATACACTCATTATAATAATTAAAGTGTATAGACACTCAAAAATAGTAGAATATGTGCTAGATAAGATGGTTGGAGTTAATTAAAGGATATTACTACTCAATACATTACTAGAATAAAAAACTAGCTAGAAGATTCATTAAATTGAAAGAATCAGGATAGTATATATATGTTGTGGATAAAAAATGATATAATGTTTATGGATCTATGAAGGATGGAATTTAAAATCATAAAGGAAGAGGATAAATTATAAAAATAAAAAATAAGTGTTCAACCATATATTCGTGTCGGGATTAAAGTGAAGGGGAATTAATTTTTATAGTTGAAAAAGAATGTAAGAAATCTTATCGAGTAAAACCTTGGTTATGTTGGAATGATAAGGTTTAAGAATATAGATTTCTCCCATAAATTCAAGATTTGAAGAAGGAAATATATGATGAAACTAATATTTCTTCATTCTATATTCATTAAGGAACTATGAATATGTATAAAGTTCTAAAAGGGTATTTTTGTTGGGAAACATTAAGTGATATATTATAGAGTATGTATCTCAATTCTTGGTACATTATCATGATAAGGATGGGAGACATATATCTTAGGTGTTGTTACGACTATTTCACACACAAAAATGGAAATGGGAACACATACCCACAACAAAAAATTTCATTAATATACATCGTAAAATACCATGCCTATATGCGTAGAAACCATTGATATAGATTATTTACACTGTGTATAATCGTGGATATAACTTATATCCTTAGTGGTCAACCATGGCTATAATAGAACTAAAATGTGGTTATATATTTAAAATGAAATGAAAACATCAAGATTCTAACTTGTTGACTCCTCTACTTATATTCTAGGGATTAAACACTACTATATAGATAATTACTTGATCATATATAAATATTTGTTCTTATATATTTTTTTAAAATTTTGAAATAGGTAGTAAATAATGGAAATAGATTTTACCTCCCCCTTCTGGTAGGAATTTGTTTCCCTATACTTACTTAGGGAACATATAGATAGGGTTTAAGGGAAATGTGGCTATATGTCAAATCTAACAACATTGTTCTATAGAATAATGTCTTTAACATATAGATAGTATCATATTGCTTTAGTTTTTTTAGAAACCATGACTACAGTTTTTTCACCCCCTTTTCGCAATAATTTACTATTCCCTCACTTACTTATGGAACCTATAACTACTTTTTAAGAGAAATGCGGTTATAGGAATGATCTAGATACATTGTTTAATAGGAAGATGGATATAGATAATAGGTAATGAAATATAGACACATTTCACTAAAAAAAGCGATGATATTTATGGTCAATAGAAATAGTTATTAGAAAAACCATGACTATTGATATGTTTTATAGTAGTAAAATATGTATGTTGTCATTATATATCCCAATAATATCTACATAAAATAATTCTATTTGGTTTGAAGTCAACCATCTTATTAATTTGAAACCCTTTATTACTATAAAAGAATATTTCTCTATTTATCACCTTTACAAAGTGTACAATAAGGAAGAGTTATAGTTTCTAGAAGCACAACATTATTTTGTAACTGATAAGTAAATAAAATCTACCTCAATATTCTGGATAAGTGTTTAGAATGATATGTATCTAGAGTTTTGTTTGGTGCTTCTTATCATACATAGATAGATAGTCAATATAATAGTAACATTCCCACCTTGGAGGTTATTTTGAGGTGTTGTTCTATAGATTTCATTGGTTGTTGGTTTCAACACATTCGTCTGGTTACTTTTTCTTATAAAAATATATTTTAATGAATCATTCTAGTGGATTATTGTGAATTTCAAAATGTAAATAAATTTTGAATCAAAGATGATGATATGATGCTAAAGAAATAACTCTATTATGACCTGAGTAAGATGAGAAAATGGATGGGAAAGCTAGATCTATTCATACACACATTAATTAAGCATGTATTTGATAAAAAAGTTATGTTGATAATCATCAATGAAATATTGAATTTAAATTTCATTAGAAGGTATTCATTTTAATTTATATATAGAAAATGTTATGAGAATAAATACGAATGGAAATTTGATCCCTATTAATATAAGTACCCTAAATATTATTGATTGAGTATGGATGGTAGATTATCACATAACACTTCCATCAAACCTCTCTCAAGTTCAATACGACATCCATGTATCTCTCCCAAGGAATTATATACCTAATCATTCTAATGTCAATGAATCAGAGGTTATACCACTAGATCATGATATTTTATTTGAATAAAACCTATATAAATCATTTATTGTAGTGAAAAAGTCATACAAAACATGATTAATAACCTGGATAATATTTTTTAGTGGAATAATAAATTCATAGAAGTTTATTTGGAACCCAGGGATGTGATAAAAATGAGATGTAATCATTTTTCTGAATTAGTGTGATAAAAATTTAAGAATGCAATAAGTTTTATAGTTTCTTGAATGGAACACGCAGATATTTTATATTACATTTCCCATCAAAAAATTTTAATTTTTTGTTTCCTGGGGATGCATGTAAACCATAGTCTAGGTGAATAGTAATATAATATATCATTAAAACATAGCCTTTAAATTAGAATCTGGAATAGTTATAACCAATTGTAATTATAAAAAAAAATTTAAATTTTTTTAAATATGGAAAATATTTTTATTAATATGTACTAAATTTTTAGAGAAGTTATTATATTCATTAAAAATATTTTTTTCTTCAAAATAAGTTTTTAGATTTTTTTGGTTATAAAATAATATAATTTACTTCAACCAATTTTCAAAAATTTATTTGAAAAAATGAAATTAATATGTGAAAATGTAATCTAGAAATCACCTTTGAGTAAATTTTAAACAATTTTCTGAAATTAATGTCATATCATTGAATAGTAAAAATACATATTTTTATAGAATACTATCATTTCATTTAATGTATTAATTTTTTTAAAATTTTAAATTGATTTTAAAAATAAAATAAGTTTATTTACATTATTAATAAAATAATTAAGGTCATTAAAGATAATTTTTTATTGTATTTCGGTAAAAAATGATTAATATTTATGAAAACAATTTTTCCCAAAAAATACCATTTTATCACATTTTGTGCATACAATTTTAAATTAAATTCTCACTATTCAATGAATTGAGTTTCACAAAATGGGTTTTATATTTTCAATCATCATTTTAAAAAAAAATTAATGAGTGGAATTTTATTTTTGGGAGAAATGAATAGTAAAAACATTAAAAATATGTTACCATGGTTTTGGTTGTAATGAGTTTACTAGTAGATAAACCAAGAGATAGTGGCATTATTAACAATTAAACATGTACAAATACTATTATATTTCCATATTTTTATCTAATCATTTGAAACCTTTTAATATTTTACAAATTGGTAGAATTTTTCTTAAAATTTACATTATATTTTTCTAATATTTTATGAAGTCCCAAGTGCGTTATCTCCACTACATATAAAAGGACTCCCCTATTTTCAATAGATTACAAAAATATGATCCGTATATCTTGAGGAAACCATATAAAAAGTTATTCTCAACTTCCCAATCCATGAACTATATTTTATGGACTTCTTAAATCACCATTACAAGTTTCCTTAAGTGAGGTTTGAATGGAGGGATAACAAATATTAGGTAGTTTTCTTAGCCAACCACTTTCAAATAAATTTCTTATTTTACCTCATCAAAATTAGTGTTATTCATTATAAAATAATAACTAAAGTATCCTAAATATACAATAATTTTGAAATTATTATGAAACCACAAATATCTCCCCTATTTTATATCAAATTTTAAGTGAAATAATCACTAAATCACATGCATAAACTAACTCCTCCATGTTTTCATGAAATTAATTTTATATAATTATATTTTATTATATATAATGAAAAGGGAAATCAATGTTCGTGCATACGAACGGACTACCGTCTATAATAATAATGCAAATAATTTTTCTTTCTCTAAATTTTATGGATGGATATATATATATATAATTAATATATATGATATTTATATCATGGTTTAAATTATAGAGATGAAGGAACCAGGATCAGTTTATAGGAACCAGAAATACTGAATAGAAACATCTAAAAAAGGAAACAATTACTACCTAAAATAATTATTGTAATAAAACATTATAATAAACGGTTATAGAAATGTCATAATGGAATAATATATACAATATTTTAATTCTATTAACTATTTTGGTATAAATTAATATATTGTAATATATTATATTTTCTGTTAAATTTCTTTCAATGAAAGCAAAACTTTAGGTACAGGTTTTATCTTATAATCTCATTATTTACTAGGATTATTTATAATTATGTTTTTGATCATGAAATTTTCTAATCTACCACAAAACAATATCATGAATTTTCATCTCCACTATATATTCATGAAATTTTAATGTAATTATATATATTATCCGCTATTTGTATAGAAAATTATAGAGAATCTCTTTAAAAAAATAGATATTATTTTCACTTTGGTTGAAAATTATTTTCCTTTCTTATCCTTGTTTTTGATTTTTGAATAATGGTTTTTATTATGTCCAATGATTTATTAAATTCATTTTTACACAAGATATTATTTTTAAATACTGGTTAATATAGAATCCTACTTTCATTTTTCAAATGAGGTTCTTTTGACTTTTTACTGTAAATCTGAAGAGAATATTTGTTTTAATATATAAGGGCTTAAAACAATTTCCCACCGTCATCCCCACTCAATTATTTTAAGATTATTTTAAAATATAATAGAGAGTTTTTTATGGGAATTTATTTTCTTCACATTTTTAATTTTTTATATTTGAAATAAGTGATTTGAAAATTAATTGTGTATTTTACTCAAGTAATATTTCAAGAGATACTTTAAATACATTTTCATGTCAGATGACATCGTTTGATGTTACTTATGATTTAATGGTGGTATCGTCCATGAATAGAATCCTTATACTTTCTATTTAGATTTTATAAATATTAAAAAGGTATTTTATGAAACATACTATATTATATAGGTTTTAATATGAGGAAATTTTATATTCTTATGAATCGTCTCTTATTTCAAAGTGTTATGATTTATTAATATAATGAATTTTTTATAATCATCTTTCATACACATGTATTGATTATTATTATGTGATGGGTGGGATGAAAATTATATAGTATTATAATTCAATATGTAAATATGGATATCTCATTAGATAATACTAACTAAAACTGAGAGTTAACATAGTTTAGTAAGGGATTATGTCCATTACGATAGTAATGGAAGTAGACCTTGAAAAATGATATGATTGAATAGGGAGTGAAAGAAATCCAATATGACATTATTTTAAGTGAGATGTGATGGAGGAAATGATTTTTTATTATTATACATTTTCACCAAACTTCTATCTTATGATGTTGTTGTTCTTTTATATATATTATTCTTTGATTATTTTATGATTTGTGTCTTACAAACATTCATAGTTTATTCCATTATTAAATATTATTATTTATGATATTTTTTTGTATATGTTTTCAAATTTTATGATCATGTTATCATACCCAATTTATCTTATTAAATTTTATTTGTCATTGATATCTCTTTTATATACCCATACTGAGCATTGAAGCTCGCTTATTATTTTGTTTCTATTCATCACGATATGAAGAAACTATTTATGTAGGGTATTGAAAATAAATTAACCATGTGAGAATATATTTATGGGAGATGATGATGAATAAAAGTTTTATGTTTCTATCCTCCAAAGACACTAAACCATTATGGTTCTTGGGTGTGTATTATTATGAAACGTAATGAATATTCATATATTTTGATATAATATACCTGTATATAAATTATGTTTCATAATAGAAAACAGTAACATGTGGATATTTATTATCATAATCCTCTTATATTTTGGGATAAAAAATTCCCTATATATTTTTATAACTCTCATGATGTTTTGATTCAATACATACGTAGACTGTAAGGAGTTTTCATTACTAAAATTATTTTCTTGGGTAATAATCACTCTTCCTTGAACGTTATAATTGAAAAATGATCTATTCTACCCTATGTTTATGTTTTTTTGTATTTCCACCTTATTTTTTTGTGTAAATATTGTTTCAAACTAAAGTATTATTCCTTTATGAAAATATTTAATAACAATTCACGTTATTTTCAATGGACATTTATTACATTCTAATGTTTTTACTTCCCAAAAATGTTCCCTTTTCCCAAGAAAAATATAAATTTTTATATCTCCAATTAAAATTTTATTACACGCAATTAGTTTTAATATAAATTTATCATCATTATTTTAATGATTTGTGTTTTTCATTAATAAATTTCAAAACATCTAAAAGGATTTTCCATTCCATTACCTTATATACCTCCCTTTCACTTTACATTTTTTCAATCTGTTTTATTCCTCACCAAAGTAACATTATTGTAATTTTTTTAAGATAATATCATTAATAAGTCATCTCTTAATATCATAAAAACTTTTTTAGTAATTTTAATTGAAAATCACAACATTTTTTAGAAGATATTATGAAATAAATTTTTTAAAAATTTATTCTTGTGATTTATTTCCCATTTTAAAAGGTATCAACTTAAATTTGGTTATGTTTTATGTTTGAAAATCTGTCTTATTTTATTATGTTATTATTTTGGGTGATCACGTTTTTTGAATTTTTTTAATTGTTTTTTTTATTTTTTACCATTTTTATATTTTATGAAACCCATTTTATTTCGATTACTTATTTATGAAAAGTGAGTTATTTTAATTTGGATGTTTAAAAATCCAATCCATTTTTCAATGGGTTCTCTAAGATATTATGGTGATGGATTTTTATGTGTCACTCATATGATTGGATAATGATGTGTGGGTCCATATATCACTCTCTAATTAATTTTTTATATTTTTATATCACATGATAAAATAAAACATTACATGAATGAGACATGGGATGAATTGTTCAATGGTTTTTTCATGAAAATGATTGATATATATTTATTCAGAATCCTTCCAACAATTATCATTACTCTATGTTCTTATGTTGTAAATAAATTTAATTTTTTATAATATCCATTTAATTACTATGAAATGAATTTTTTAATGGTTAATCCTTATTAGTTATATTTTTCAGAATTTTATATAATATAAACATGTCATTTGATTTCAAATATTTATTTTAATCTTGGTCGTAACTTTTATACATTCCATAATGATTTTTATGATGATAAATTATTCTAACATATTTTATTATTATAATATAATGTATTTTGATATATTTTTTATGATATTTATGTATTTCTAATTACCTTCTTCATGTTGTGATATGTGTTTCCCTTATATTGTGTCTTATCTGACAATTCTATTATTTTCCATCCATCAAGTTATGGATATGAATATATCATATGAAATATCATGAAAACATCATAGGGGTGTGAAATTATTTATACATGTTTGTAATTATTGTTTTAATGTTGTTATGTATCTTATCTTAAATACATTTACTAGGTCCTAGGGTTTTGAAACTATTTGTGAGATGTATAACCTAAATCAAGAGTTTAATATAATATTTATGTTATGTTTAGAATGTATCAATTTTTAAAAAATATTAAATGAATTGTGTGGAATGCGATACATTCAATTGTTCACTAACATATAAGATTAAATTCATATTGAGGAATTATTAATATTATTATATGAAAACTATAACAATGTTAAATTATCCATAATTACCCTCCTTAACAAATTATACATTTTCACATGAAATCATGTATTCATACAATTTCCTTGTTTTTCTAAATGTTGATCTATGGATAGAATGTAAATTTAATGAAAATTGAAAATATGTCATGTTTTAATACCTTCCACTATTTTCACGAGACCTAGTCATCAAAATGAAATAATAAATAACTTGTTACACCACTAATATTTAATATAACTAGCAGATAAAGCTTCCACAAAAAATTCATATAGAATGATTCCTTAATCTATAAGAACTTAGTCAAATATGTCAACCGATCTATGAGTGCCTAAATATATTCAATCCCATAAATATCACAGGGATATAAAATATTAAAATCTATAAAAATATCATCACACTCCCATTGGAGAAATTACAAGCCTTGTAACAGACACATAGAAACCTAATATTTGGGTACATCCAACTATATAAAATACATTGAGATATGAACATAAACATCAGTTTCATCAGTCAATTCAAGTAAAATTCATCTTTAAAGAATGACATATCATTAAAATATAAAGATAAATATCTAAATACGAACAATGAAACTCACATGAAACAACTACCGACAAACCATAGGGAATAAATAACCACAAAGGAAACAATATTTAAAATTATTCATCATCAATGTAACCATTTAAATAAATTTTTATTATTATCATATAAGTCCACATATACATCTCATGTCCCTATACATAATACTTCTCTATCATTCTCAGTAAAAATAATTTAATAATTATTAGAGAAATATATTTATATATATCAATCTATTCATAATTATAGTTATTATATTCAGAGAAACCCATTTCATTCCTTTCACTACTCTAACATTGAATCATATCTTTATAAGATATTTAAAATAATTCTGAAAAAATATATAACCCCTTTTCAAGGTATATGTGATCTCAATGTCCTAATCAAGGATAAAAGATTCAAATATTTTCTTCTAAAAATTTGAATCACTATGAATAAGGTACATGATAAAAATTTAAATCTATATAAACCATAAAAAATAATTTTAGGGAATCATACCTTTATAAATTATTAATAAACACCACTAACCTATGTTCAATGTAAAGGGAATCATAATAACATTAATGGGAGTATAATTGTATAGACTCATAAATAATGAATGTTCTCTCTTATATAATGGTATATCTAAAAGCAAGATCATATGGTCACATTTTACATTGTAATTAATTCACAAGGTAAAAAATAAAATTACCGAATCACTCCTAATTTTATCCTTCAAAAGGTGATAATAACATTGGAATAATTTATCATATTAAAAAAAATCAATGTTAAGGTTGAAAATGATTTCATAACATGAGATAACCTGGGTATCGACCTCCTATAAGTACCATCTAATCGTAAGAAAATATATAATTATAATAAAAAAATATTGGTATATTTCATTTAATAATTGTGTCAATCCTCAATAAGTATATTGAAAAAACATTCTCTAAGATAACATGGCCTAAAAAATAAACATTATATTTTGAGAATGAATACATAGAAATCATCACTTAAAATCGTCATTCTATCCAAAAATACACCATTATATAGTAATGTTTCACTTTAATTTCCACCATCATATAATAAACGAAGATATAATCTATTAATAATATAAAAAAATATTATTATAAGGTGAAAAAACAAAAATTTATAAACTATATAAACATATTTGAGGGATTATTCAATATTAATTATATTAAAACAAACTAAAAATTTCCATAATGATATAAAAAGTATATCTTACTAATATTTTCATCCTTAAACATAATATATTGATATTGAAAGCATAAGTAAATATGTATAAAAAATTCAACACTTTGAACTAGTTAATAATATATTTTACCCTTGTAAGAGGATTATGATTCCACACTGTCACTTGGTATAGATTCTAGTAATTTATACATAAACCTAAGCCCCCATCATACATTTTTCAAAATGGTAATGAAGATACTCATGAATGAAAACTCTACTAGATAAATAGACAATTATATATTAATAAATTTAAATCATCATCTCATTATTCTCCATAGAACCATATAATTAGATTCCATATAAATAGGTGAAACACATTAGTATAAATCTACCATAATGTTAAAAACTTGACTTAAATTTAATTTCATAACCTATTATGTGAACACATCAATATAATATAATATAACATATTTAAAATATTATATAACCAATAAAAATGTAAAAATACTCACGATCAAAAACAAATATGAAATAATCTATAATTGATTCTGTATTAGACCCAAAGGAAAACTCATATCCCCAAGAAACACTACAAGATCACCATTAATGTTTAATAAAATCTCTTTTCGTTGATAAAAATTATGAAAATGTATATGGATTATTAATAATAAATTCATTGGAAAATATCAAATTGTTTAATTCATCAAATGACTAGATTGGAATAGAATCTATCCTTCCCAATAACATGAACACACTCATATTTCGTATAATACAGGGTTTGAAATTCTATGAATGTATTCATCTGAAATGGAAACAATAAATTATATAAAGTATTTTGCATCCCATAACATAGGAAAGGGTGGAAAATTAATATGGATCATCGATATGTGTTTAAAGATTATTACATGTATAAAATTTCAACAAAAAACCAAAGCAGCTATGGTACCTATACCTCTTAAACAATAATAGATTAGATTTCATCTATACCAAGTCCTTCTAATTTTCATCCCCATTATTGGATTTTAACTCCCCTATAGTAATATATATACCACCATTGATATCTATCTCTTATATGCTGATATTTCATAACACGACCAACTATTTTTGGTTCAAATAGCCTTATATCCTACACCTATTTGGAAAAAATATTACTATGTCATTTGGAAAATCTAACATGGTTTTTTAGTAATCAATATATAATTACATTTCCCAAGGGTACTCTAAAAATAATGGACATAGATTTTTTATATCATATATCTTCATAAGATAAAAATTAAAAACCTATGTTTTCCCAAATGGTTTTATAGAACCAACAGAAGATAAATGAAATTATGTTGAATAATAACTCCCAAAACCATGTCCAAAAATTGACTAACTTCATTTTTGAGAATGTTCAATAATAGAACCATTCTAAGGAATGATTTTTTATCACTCTTTTGATATTGGTATAATCTTACCCCAATTTTTTTGTAATCTCAAATATCTAAAATATCTATATAAATGAAATTTGATAAATTATCCTCAACTTTATCTTATTCTCAAGACATGATGATATCATAAAATAAAAACCATTTATTTTCTCACCAATCATAAAATTAGAAGAATTATTCATCAAATAAAAATATTACACACTAAACCCTTAAGAGAATGAACTTATTTACTAAAACAAAAATATATCCTATTATCTCTGATGTCTATGAATCTCATAAAACAACGTTTTCCAAAATATATATTGAACCAATTATATAAAATCATAGACATATCATGATCTCTAGTATTGGTGTCCCATACTAAAAATCCCAACCTAACAAAAAGTTCCCCAATACTAAAACATTGTTGTTATTCATAGTCTATATCCCTCAAAAAACATTCCTAATATATACTAACCATTTCCAGGTCCAATTAATATTTATAGTACCCACATTCAATGGTATATTCTACTTTGGGAATTATGTATGGGAAATCTACTAAGGGTCTCAAGCTCCTTGGTATATCTTATAATTTACACAATTTAGTGATTTTTTGATATCATTATGTTAAATCATATGATGTCATCATAGATGTCGAATAACTATATAAATTACCTAACCTCAAACACTTTTTATAAATTACAAACATCTAGTAATAAAATAGTATTAGTCCCTACCAAACAATCCATCACCTCATTATTAATAAACACAATCATCTAGAAATATGTTAATCTAATTCATTAATCAACACCTATATAGATACACTATGGTTAATATACTTTTCCTTAAGTAATTACACAATTTTAATAGATTACTCTCTTAAATAACATGGGAAAATATTAATTAAGATATTTTTTTGGATTTCATCAAATACTAGGTTTAGGCAAAACTTTTACATTACCACTAATGAAATCACTATAATGATTATAGTAATTCTATATTAAAAATATACTATTTTAACTTTATTTCATGACTCCCCCGACAATGACTAATTGTGAGTAGAAATACAAGTTTAGTATGACACTAAAGGATCAAAATCAATAGGATCAAGGTTAAATTGTACAATGAATATTATAAATTAATTTTCATACCATAATAAATCAAATATTTATAAATTTGTGTCATTCTATACAGAACCCATCCATAAGTAATAAAACAACAATAATGTTGAGAATATCCTCTACAATCGTATTTTTATTTAAGGAAATAAATCACTATAAAAATTATCATGTATGAGGAGTAAAGGTCTTCTAATACTACAATTATCTCTATCCAAATAATTTAAAAAACTACTTACATGAAAAGCTATATAGACAAACACATAGATATAGAGAGCAGTGGTGAATATAAAAATATTCCATGTAGGATCCTTTATGAGACTCCCATGTATCAATTTTATTATGCTATATTTATATTTATTTGTATAATGTAGAGAAAAAATAACAAATCAATAAATTCCAATGAATAAATATATATCTCCCTTAATTCATTGTTTCAACAATTTCTGAATAACAACACATCCGCATTGAATCACATCATAAGGACCCATTATAGTTTTATGTTCAATCAATATTTTCCCAACTATTCTAGGATTTTCAAATTATCACCTCCATCGATGTTCACCTCCAAACCCTATCTAAAATATCATAAGTGTTCTGCATATATAAACATTACTATAACATCTTCAAATTTTTATCCACCAACATGAAACTCATAAATATATATATATATATAATTTGGAAATTGTTACTAGTAGAGAATCTCATTTTAATATTTGGAACTATTATTACAACTTCAGAGACCTCACTATTATTTGGGTACCAATAAGGTCTCTTCCCACTTACAGAGACTATCTAAATTAAAAACTCACCATTCTTCAGTTACACATCGAAATTAAAAAAACAAATCCCATAAAAAATTAATATAGTTCCACCAATTTTTTTTTTTGAATTTTTAGCTAACTACTCATAAGGAATCTATTTTTATTACCAGGTGTCTGTCCTCAGAACACTCCCCTCATTAACCCATATCTCCACATATATAACCATGAGTTAGGGTGTTTTATACTCAAAAATAATCCTGTTGTTTTATAGCATATTCACTTTGAAGGATTCTCCCTATCTTAACCAACACCAGCACTCAAGAGAATCACATATTTATAATAATTAATCCACATTATCAATATCCCCAATATCCAAAAACATAAAGGAATTGAAACCCCCTGTAATAATTTTGTTACCTCCAAAGTCCAAAAACACATACAAAGATCCTATGTTTTGTAATATCATAAAATAGTTATATCACTACATCATTTATTTACATATATAAACTATTTCAAAATGATTTAATTAATCAATTACTAAAACTATTAAATTCATGTCTATAAACATGTTCAACAACCAATCCACAAGGTAACATATATAAAAATGTTCAATATAATCTTCTCACTACAACATAATTTCATGTTCACAACTATATCTAATTATAATATAGATATATATATATATGTGTTTATATGAGATTTTATTTCCATAATAACTATTATACAATCTCAAATGATATACTTTTCACTATAACATATGTGGATGAAAATATAGGATGACATGACACATGAAAAAAATTAAATGTACATATTCTAATTATGTCATGAACCATTTCAAATATACCATATGTTACTGTAACATAAGAGATAAAATTTCATCTTCTGTATAAATTTAGGTGTACTTATACTTATTCGGAATGAACCTAACAAATATCACTTCCACTTTGCCACATTGAAGAACCATAACATAGGAAAATTGTACTTGATAGTATCATGGACCCCATAACTATTTTCCATGTGTTGTTTAAATCATTGTAAAACAAATAAATCTCACCACCTACAGATTTTCCACCACTTATCAATAATAAAAACTTGTTATCATAATAAAAATTTCATAAAGAAATCACATATCAATAATAAAAATTTATTACTACCAATTAAAATACATCATATATTAATACACATTTATTTTTATAGGATTTCATATTCATTGATTAATATTTCTAATCTACCTTTTAATACATTTAAATTTAAAAAAAATTAAATTTATGGTTAGTTAATATTTATCATCTATGTACATATTTCATTATAAAAAATTCTATATAGCGCCTATACTGTACTAAATAAAATTTAATGTCACAAAACGTCCTCAGGGCCCATGCTGTGACTACCCCAAGACCGCTTTCCATAGGCCAGGGGCTGGCTACTAACACCAAGGCCTAATTCCTGATAAAAAGGGAAGGCATTGCCTTTGTAAAGTAAACAAACACACAGAGTAAGCAAGCAGAAGTAAACACTTAGTAAAAACTGGGTACAATAGTATGTGTGGAAAAGTACGTGGGCCAGAATACAAACCCAATCTGAAAGTAAAGTACAACTCGAAATGAAAAATAGCAACTGAATGTAAAGCTGCATCGTCGAGCAGTCCACTGGAAGTCCCACCTGAACGGTTGGTACAGATAGCCTCCTCAGCTCCACGGTCCAGCCGTCCGCTCCGTGTACGTCCCGCCCAGTGGTCCACGTCTAGGTACTGACTTGCTCCACAAGCCTCCACCACGATCAGCGTTGTCCATCGTCTGCATCCAACACAGCATAGAGCGGGCATAGCCCGGGCAGGGGTGAGTATAAGCTACTCAGTAGGGACCCCGAGACCCCCTAAGGTCTCCCAAAATCCACAAAGGATAATCCACAAAGGAAAGATACAAACACGAAGTAACATCCGACACTACTTAGGTATATTCCCATACATATACCTAAGTCATCAATTCCAGTTCATCTCCAACATCCAAGCCCATGTACAACCCAGTCCACACATGAAAACATAACCCGTTCCACATAGGAATTCAAAACCTAATCCACACAGGAAAGCATAACGTAATCCACATAGGATATCAAGTCAATCTTATCGAAGATAAGATTGAAAGTCAAGACTCAGCTCACACAGGTATACTTCTTCGTAAGACAGTAGAGATGATCAGATGTAGCCACTGATTCATCTAAGCCATCGGACCCACACAGGATCGTTAGTTACTAACCCCTGCAATGACCCACAAAGGATCGATATGTGCTAACCCCCCCAATGACCCACAAAGGATCGATAGGTACTAACCCCCGCAATGACCCACACATGATCTAACCCACACAGGATCGGTATGTGCTGGCCCACACATGACCGCTGAGCACTGACCCACATAGGATCTGACCCATACATGACAGTAGCACTGATCCACACAGGATCACTGAGTGTTGTTGTCGTCGTCGTCGAATCCACAGAGGATTTCTGTACAGTGGTCATCGTCATCGCAGTTGCAGCCAGCTCTAGGGTTCCCGCACACAATAAGCTCGTTCGGGGAGGGTCCACTCCACGAGCCGAGGGGCTGATACATCAACTGACACTAATTCCATAGTTGATGTATCCAAAAGTTCCGTATCGTCAAAAGTAACTCAACGTGACAGACGACGCGTCAATTGGACGCCCGGTCTGAGCGTTATTGGCTTTTTCGTCCTAGGGGCCCGGTTGGTTTTTAAGTCAAAACCAACCCAATCGTACTCCAACTGCATCCAAACCTCGAGCGGAGTAAGACAGAAGGTCCGTCTCACTAATAGGAATCCAAAAAAGTCGACGGCACGTCAATTGGACGTCCGGAGCACAAGTTATAAGTGTTTTCGCTCTGAGGGCCCAGTTGGTTTCGTGTTCGAACCAACCCGACTGAACCCAAAGTTCTCCAAAACCTTAAGTGTAATATACCGAAATGGCCGTGTCGATCCAAGGATCTCATCGCAGCCGACGGTGCATCGATCGGAGGTCTTTAGTCCATGTTATGGGCAAAAGACCCGAAGAGGTCTGAAAATGGGGGTTTCGGGCCCGGACCGACCCGACCCGAGACCCCTTGGGTCGGCCCGCTTGGGCGCGGTCCGTTGGCCAGCTCGGCATCATCGAGATGGGAGGACAGGGGGGGGGGGGGTCGCTGCCCCCTGTTTAATTAAATGTGGACCCCATGTGGGGGGCCGCTCCTCCCTTCCAGCCGGGGGTTATGAACCCCCGGTTTCTCCCCTGACCGGCCGGCCCGCCCGAGCCGGCCGGCTGCTGCCGCCATGGGACCGACGCGGTCCCGTCCCCCTACTCCGGATCCAGTAGCCGGATGCCGGCCGCCGCTCCCTGCTCCACCATGGTCTCAAGCCGCGGCCTTGGGCCGACCGGCGCGGCGCGACAGCGCCGCGCCCCTCCGTTGCGGCCCCGCTCTGGCCGCGGTGTTTTCGTGATTCTCCGGCGCGGCGCGACGGCGCCGCGACCTTGTTCGAATTCAACGGCGCGACACGACGACGCCGCGCATCCTTGCCTCATGATCCCGCGTAGTACGACGGCACCGCGCCATCTCCGTTCCAAACCACAACAAGGTCAACAATAGAATTAAGGAAGGAGGGTCGGCCCTGTTTGTGCAGTCCGGCCCCCTCCCGTTAATCGATAACAAGCGGCTAAGATTACAAAGAATGCTCGAATATTCACGAACATATATTCAAACCCCTACCTCTAGCGTAGTTGAACGAAATATCGTCATAGAATTGAACGTCACGGAAGAAGGCGTCGCGGAAGGATAGGGTCGTTGGCGTCGCGGTACACGGCGTCACGTCTTCGATCTCTGAGGAAGGTGTCTCTCACCATCTCCCGTCATCAGAGGTCGGCGTTCTTCATCAGCGGCAGTGTGTTCTTCGTGTTCTTCGACGAAGAAGAAGAACTTCAAACCTTAGAGCTTTTTCCCCCAATCCTCTCACAACCCAACAACTCTAATAAAATAAGTGTTTGTCTTATTTTATTTCTCATGCCAAGTATTTGAATTTCAAACATTTTAATTAAACTCACTTAATTAATTAACATAAGTTGTCTAATTAAATGGTAAGTTAAGAGAGTTAGGGAATATGAAGGGGTGGGGTTTGTGTGGGCCCCACCACCCTCATAACCTCCCTTGGGTAGTTTTCCCAACTTCCACTCAAAGGACTACCACTTATAAAGAAAAAATAAAATTTGTAACTCAATTTTATTTTTAACTTCTACAATTTTTAACAACTCCTCCTGAGTAAACACAACCCCAGAAAAAGGTCTTCTTAAGAAATTACCGGTGTTGCGGTTTCATCGGTGCCCTCGGAATTCGATTCCAAGAACTGGTCCAAAAGTTAAAAAATCACACACGTTCGTTCACTGAACATACTCAAGCTAAACTTTGGATAAATATTCCGGGCACACCAGGCCTCGGAATCAGGTTCCGTCAGAAAATGTGTTCTTGTAAAATCCCAAAGAAAATTAAGAAAAAAGTTCCCTTGAATTTTACGGGTCTTTACATTACTCCCACCTTAGGGATTTACGACCCCGTAAAGATACATCAAAAATTAGGGAAACAAATGTGGGTACTGTACATGCATCTGAGCATCCCGCTACCAAGTGCTCTCCTGGAGGGTTCTGTGCTACCATCTGATGCACACTAGAGGAATCGACAGTCCACGTAGGACCTGATCCTGTCGATCCTCAATCTCCACTGGGACCTCCACAAAAGTCACCCCATCATCAAATTCCATCTCCCCATGGTCGATGATATGCATCGGGTCGTGCACGTATCTCCTCAGCTGAGACACGTGGAAGACGTCGTGCACCCAGGGAAACTGAGGTGGTAGAGCCAGGTGATAAGCCACCTTGCCAATCCTGTTGAGGACCAGGAATGGTCCGATGAAGTGCGGAGAAAACTTAACACCTCATCCAAATCTCTGTAATTCACGAAGATGTGAGACCCGCAAGAAGATGTGGTCACCATCCTCGAACTCTAGTGGCCTCCGCCTCCTGTCAGCATAAGACTTCTGCCAGCTTTGAGCTGCCCTCATCCACACTTGGATGACCTGGACATTCTCTGTCATGTCCTGGACCATCTCCGTTCCCACAAGTGCTGACTCCCCAGGGTCCGTCCAGCACAGTGGTGATCTGCAAGGTCGGTCGTACAATGCCTCATAAGGTGCCATCTCGATGGTGGAGTGGTAGCTATTGTTGTAAGCGAACTCCACCAAGAGTAAGTGATCCTCCCAGCTGTGACCAAAGTCGAGAACACATGCACGGAGCATGTCCTCGAGAGTCTGAATGGTCCTCTCTGTCTGACCATCCGTTTGAGGGTGAAAATCGATGCTCAAACGTAGTTGCATCCCGAATTCCTCCTATAACCTCTTCCAAAGCCGGGAAGTAAAGCGATCATCTCGATCGGAGATGATGGATGATGGCACACCATGAAGCCGTACAATCTCCTGAATGTAGAGGCGTCCCAAGATCTCAACTGAGCCCTGCTCTCTGATGGGTAAGAAGTGGGCCGACTTGGTGAGTCAGTCGACAATCACTCAAATGGAGTCGTGGCCTCTTGAAGTGCGTGGAAGTCCAGTCACGAAGTCCATAGATATCCCATCCCACTTCCACTCCAGGACCTCCAAGGGTTGTACCAAGCATGCTGGTACCTTGTGCTCAGCCTTCAACTGCTGGCAGGTGAGGCATCGAGAAATGAACTCTGCTACAGGAATAGACTGTAAAGCGCTCGACCATCAGATAATGTCGCCACATCTTCTGAGTGAAGACCACTGCTGCTAACTCCAGGTCATGGGTAGTGTAGTTCTGCTCATGCTGCCTCAACTGACGTGATCCAAAGGAGATCACTTCCCGCTCCTACATCAGGACACATCCGAGTCTGGTCCCTAATGTATCGCAGTAGACTACGTACCCCACTCCCTCCTTCGTTAGCCTCAAGATTGGTGTGCCAGTAAATCTATGTCTTAGCTCTTGGAAGCTCTGCTGACATCTATTTGACCACACGAAGGGTTTCCCATTCTTCCTTAACATTCTGAAAAGCTACATAGCTTTCTCCTTTTATGAAAAGAGAAATCTGGTCTAATCCACTGGATGAACCACGTTCCTTTCCTAATACAGTGAATCCCGTCATGATCAGTTAATTTATGCCATGGATGATGTCGTAAGGCCTCGACGCTGCTACCAAGAGATAGAACCGTTACTCTCGCCTCCAAGGGTTGAGTCACACTGTCGGCATCAGTGTGAGGTCACTGGGTCTCCTCCAGTAGGAATCTCGTATGTGAAGGTCAAGTCAACAGTTTTTAACCAGAACCTCTTAGTATTAACATACAAAAGACAAGAAATCAAACGTCACTATTGAAAGTGTCTTTTATTACTACAACTCAATGTACAAGGACACAAGGTAATACAAACAACGAAGCTAGAGGCATTATGGTAAAAGGCCTCCATGCCTGGAGCTAGTCCCACACTTGTCCACCCGCTTCTGGAGCTCCATGATCATAAGTTTCAGCTGCCTGAAGTTGTGCTCTCTCCTGTGGTCGGGGTGGACCTCCTGGTGGTGGTGGTGGTAGAGCCTCAAAACGTCATCCACCACCTGCCGCTCGACCAGCTCCTCAGCCTCGTCCACCTACTCCCATAAGGACCGCCACGGTCGAACCTCTGCCTCTGCCTGGGTGTTTCCTCAACCATCTGCTGCTCCTCTGTATGGTGGGTCGGGCAATCACGAGCCAAGTGGCCCTGCCCGCCGCATGAATAGCATTGTCTTCCACTCATAATACTGGCTCTACTGTGTGGGCCCCACACCTCTGAGCCAGTATCCTGTGGTCGTCCGCCCGATGGCTTGCTCCACTTGGACCTCTGTGACATTTGTCTACTGCCGGCTGCAGAAGACTCTGCTACGTGCCGCCCTACTATAGGTCTCGCTGCTGGTGTAGGCTCATCAAGAAAGCTCTCAATGAGAAGGGCTCACTCTAGTACCCCTGCCTGCGTCGGAATGATGAGGGAGATCAGCGATGTTGTAATCTCATGCCTCAGTCCCTGCTCGAAGGTCTGGGCCCGATGAATGGGTCTCGTACCATGTCTGTAGAATAGCACGAGAGGTTGGTAAATCTTGCCGAGTACTAGGCGACCGTCATGCTGCCCTGCCATAGTTGTAGTAGCTCCTATATGTGCACCGCATGGAGGGTGGCTGGAATGAACTCTGAGCGGAAGAGGCTCTCAAAGTCCATCCAGAGGAGAGATGCCTCGTCATGCACCTGGAACATCAAGCTCCACCATCTGCCTGCTACCGCGTGCAGGAGGCTCGCTGCGAGGATCACCATGAGGTCAGCTGGTGTCCCCACTAACCTGAAAACTCGAACAAACGCCTCCAGTGAATCCTCGGATTCCTGAGGGTCAGTCTCCCCACGGAACACGGGCGGTCGCTGACGTTGAAAATCATGTAGTGTACTAAGGCGACGTGCACTATCAGCGGCTGGGGCTGGTATCATCGGTGGCTCGGCGGGTAGTGGTACCGCCGGTTCCTCTGCTGAAAAAGGGCCCAGCACCAAGGCATCGTCGCTCGGTGGGCTGTCGTCTCGCACAATGCTCAGAACCCTAGCTGGCTGCCATCATGGGGCTATCCTGAAAAGAAACAGGTGTGCCACGGTCAAACAATATACCTGGTGAGCTAACACAACTTAATCACAAAGAAATATTTTTAAACACACATGTAATCAATGTTTTCGTTCATTTAGTCGGAAATCAGAAGTCAGGGTCCTGGTGTATGGATACGTCGGCCGCCGCACTGAAAATGGACTCCATGGACTGATAACCACACTCAATACCCTTAACATTATTGCTTCACATAGAAGAAAGATCAGAGTCTTGAGTTCTGCGGTAGAACCGAACTCCTCTGATACCAATTTATCACGATCCCTCCTCGGGGCTCGTTTCGTGACTACCCCAAGCCCGCCTTCCAAAGGCTAGGGGCTGGCGACTAGCACCAAGGCGTAATTACCGATAAAAAGTGAAGGAATTGCCTTTGTAAAGTAAACAAACACATAGAGTAAGCAAGCAGAAGTAAAAAATAAGTAAAAACTGGGTACAATAGTATGTGCGGAAAAGTAAGTGGGCCAGAATACAAACCCAATCTGAAAGTAAAGTACAACTCAAAAGGAAAAACAACAACTGAATGTAAAGCCACATCGGCAAGCCTTCCACTAGAAGTCCCACCTGAAGGGTGGGTACATATAGCCTCCTCATCTCCACGGTCCAGCCGTCCGCTCCGTGTACGTCCCGCCCAGTGGTCCACCTCCAGATATAGACTTGCTCCACAAGACTCCACCACGATCAGCGTTGTCTGTCGTCTGTATCTGTAACGACCCAATCTTTTTGAGTAGTATATTAACTTACTCTTATTTATTTAATAAGATGTTAATGGTTAATGCAGAAAGAGGAGTCGATGGCTTCATCCAGTAGACTCAACCCTTACGAAGCCCACTTATCAGAGCTTGGGAAGGAGGTAGCATCTGTGGGCTTCGCTTTGGACCAAGCCCAATCCGAGCTCCAGCGTGTCAAGCTTGAATGAAAACACTTGCAAGAGAAGTTCAAGTTAGTGGAGATTGCTACTAGGGCAATGTTATCTGAGACTCCCTCAGATTCTATCACCATAGCACACCTTACACTTAGGTCTTATGCCAGTGTTATAAGGGGCTATGTGATGAGACCCTAGTTTCCTTGTGTAATCCTTTCGGATGAATAAATTGAGATTTCTTCCTTTAGTGATGTTTGTGAAATTTCAAATGTCTAGATAATTTTAGAATGTATTTTATTGATGAATTTTGAAAAAGGGATATTTTGAAATATTTATGTAAACCCTAAATAACTAATGATGTGTAATGATTTTCAAAAAATGGTCTTCTACAAAAGTGTTCATTAAGGAATTTGGAGTCTAATAAGATCAACTTAATTTTTGATGAATAGTATATTATGAATAGTGATTTTACGCTTAGGATTAGTAATGTGACCAAATGGATTAGTAATCTCACTTAAAGAAAGTTTTAAAATAATCTAGGCACCTTGATTAAGTAATGTGATTCAATAAAATGGGTGAATAACAGTTTCATAAATTATTATTCAAGTATTAGTTTTTTCGAATGAATAGTGTTTTTTAATTAAAAATTTAATTAAAAATAATTAGAAAATTATTTTTATAAAAATGACTTTATTTTTGAACTCAGAGCATCGATATTATGTTATGGTAATTTTTGGGGATTTTTCTGAAAAAATGAATTTTCGATGAATAGTGTATTTATTTAAAAATAAAATTAAAAATATTTAGAAAATTATTTTTGTAAAATGGAGTTCATTTTTGAAATCATAGCATTGATATTTGGTTAAGGTGAAATTTTGGGATTATTCTGAGAAAGTTGAATTTTTGGTGAATAGTGAAAGTATAGTTTTTAAGTTACAGGTGTTTAATGACATCATTAAATGATGTATTAAGTATATATTCAATATGGTCGAATTATGAATAGTAAGATAAGGTGTGAGGTGTCCCAAGTGGCCAATACCATGGGCAAATACCATGGGCAAGCCCATGGTTTTGCCAAAACCACTAGTGAGGTGTCCCTTGACCATTAATGCTTTGTCCCCTCACTTTCCCTATAAATACCCACCCTTTCCTCCCTTAGTTTTCACTCCCAACTCTCCCCCAACGAAGTTCTGGTCTTCTTACCTTCCAAGGAGTCCTCCCAAGGTGCCCCCAAGCCCTCAAGGTCCAATCCTTTGAGTTTCAAGAGTCACATTTTAAGGTAAGGGATCCGACCCCTCTCTTTCTTTTCATGAAATCTCTTTTATGTCATTCCTATTATGCTCCATGTTTTTATGTGAGAGGATGTTCTTTTATATTACTCTTACTGCCCTTTCATGTTTATATGATTAGAGATCCCCTCTTACTCTCATCATTTCGTTTTATGAAAGTTTAAGTGACGCCGTTAGGCTGCCGAATTTTTAAGGGATTCTTTCACCCTTCTCATTTTTCAAGTTCAATTTTCATGTCAAGTCTTTCAAGTTCCTTTTTATTATGTTGGGGTATGATCTCTATATCAATCATACTGATCTCTTATGATCATATGATGAGGGACCCTTTTTGATCTTGTCAAATCATTTTCTTTTGAAGTTAAGTGACGCCGTAAGGCTGCCGAATTTTCATAAGAGAAATCTAATCTTTTTCCTTCCATGTTTTTCATTTCAAATGGTATGTCCCTAAAATTTCGTTACCATGTCCATATGTCCTTCTTATTCTTTCACCATACTGTTTTATGGATCATTTATGAGTGGGTGACCCATGTCCCCTCTCATTTCAACGTTTTCTAAAACCCCGAAACTTAGCCGTTATGCTGCAGAATTTTCCCCTCAAAATGCCCCTCTCTTTTCTCAAGAATTATTTTATGTTATAAAGTGAATACTCAAAGCTCTTATTTCTACAAGGGTATTCACATATATATCAAAATGTTCCATTTTAAATTCTGGGATTTTACATACATGAGACCCGCTTTCCCTTTCCGTGGGTTTAAAGTGACGTAAAGATTATGTCTTTAAAGCAGTTTTTAAAACGTTATGATTATGAAATGAAACCCATTTATTTTATGCTATGTGGGTTATTTATGAAATGTTTGATGATGATATATGTGGCTCACATGATAATAAAGGCAAATTTAAGGGTGCGCCCTGATAGCGCTCCAATGCATTGGGTAATGATGTAACCACTAGAGATTACAATTTTCACGATACCTTGGTGAATAACCTTGGTAATTTTCAAATGACACCTTGGGGATGGACCTTGGTGATATGTTCATGATTGTCTATGTTAAATGATGTAGCCACATCTTCAAGTTATGAAAAATGTTATTTTTATTATGAAATGCCTCATGACTTCTTTCTTATGCCTTAAAGTTCTTTTCATGTCCTTATTGAAGTATCTCAAGTTCACATGTAAAATGTTCCTCTTATTTCCCTTACTGGGCCTTCTGCTCACCCTTTCTTTTGATGTATGTCCCCAGGTTATGAGATGCATAATGAACATAGGATGAACTAAAGGAGAAGCCTTTCAAGTGTTTAAGAAGAATGTTTTTATGTTTTTTTTTTATGTTTTATGATCCTTGTTTCCAAGACACTAAACCTTAACGATCCTCAGTTTTGTGTAATGTAATGAAAGTTTATGTTATAAAATGGTGGGATGCTATAGTATCCAACACAACATAGTGTGGGCATAGCCTGTGCAGGGGTGAGTATAAGCTACTCATTAGGGACCCCGATACCACCAAAGGTCTCCCAGAATCCACAAAGAATAATACACCAAGGAAAGATACAAACACGAAGTAACATCCGACACTACTTAGGTATATGCCCACACATATACCTAAGTCATTAATTCCAGTTCAACTCCAACATCCAAGCCCAAGTACAACCCAGTCCACACAGGAAACCATAACCATTTCCACATTGGAATTCACAACCCAATCCACACAGGAAAGCATAACATAATCCACACAGGATATCAAGTCAATCTTATTGAAGATAAGATTCAAAGTCCAGACTCATCTCACACAGGTATACTTCTTCGTAAGATGATTGAGATGATCAGATATAGTCATTGATTCATCTAAGCCGTTGGACCCACACAGGATAGAAAGGTACTAACCCCCGCAATGACCCACAAAGGATCGATAGGTACTAACCACTGTAATGACCCACAAAAGATCGATAGGTACTAACCCCCGCAATGACCCACACAGGATCGGTATGCGCTGGCCCACACAGGACCGCTGAGCGCTAACCCACACAGGATCTGACCCACACAGGATCGGTAGCACTGATCCACACAGGATCGTTGAGTGATGTAGTCGTCACCGTCGAATCCACGGAGGATTTCTCTACAGTCGTCATCGTCGTCGCAGTCGCAACCATCTCTAGGGTTCCCGCACACAGCAGACTCATTCGGGGAGGGTCTGATCCACGAGTTGAGAGACTGATACATCAACTGACACAAAGTCCAGAGTTGATGTATCCAAAAGTTCTGTATCATCAAAAGGAAGTCAACGTGACAGACGGCGCGTCAATCGGACGCCCAGTCTGAGAGTTGTTGGCTTTTTTGTCCTAGGGGCCCGGTTGGTTTTTATGTCAAAACCAACCCGAACGTAATCCAACTACAACCAAACCTCGAGCGTAGTAATCCAAAATGTCCGCCTCACTAAGAGGAATCCAACAAAGTCGACAGAACATCAATCAGACCTCCAGAACTCAAGTTATAAGCGTTTCCGCTCCGAGGGCCCAGTGGGTTTCGTGTTCGAACCGACCCAGTCGAACCCAAAGTTCTCCGAAACCTTGAGTTTAATATACCAAAATGACCGTATCGATCCAAGAATCACATTGCAGCTAACAGTTCATCGATCGAAGATCAGTAGCCCATGTTATGGGAAAAAGACAGGAAGAGGTCTGAAAATGGGGGTTTCGGGCCCGGACTGACCCAGCCAGCAACCCCCTGGGTCGGCCCGAACCGGGTCGAACCGAACTGGGTCCGGGTCCGGCCCTATTGGGTGCGGCCCGGAAAGGTTGGCGCGGCCCGACCCGACTGGCGCGGTCCGCTGGCCAGCTCGACATGACCGAGCTGGGCGGACAGGGGGGGGGGGGGGGGGGGGGGGGAGGGGGGCGCTGCCCCCCCCCCCCCCCCCGTTTAATTAAACGCGGTCCCCACATGGGGGGCCGCTCCTCCCTTCCAGACGGGGGTTACGAACCCCCGGTTTCTCCCCTGACCGGCCGGCCCGCTCCGGCCGGCCGGCTGCTGCCGCCATGGGACCGGGGAGGTCCCGTCCCCCTGCTCTGACGCCGGCGTCCGGAAGCCGGCCGTCGCTCCCTCCTCTGCCATGGCCTTGGTCTGACCGGCGCAGCACGAAGGCACCGCGCCCCTCTACCGTGGCCCCGCTCCGGCCGCGGTGTTTTTGTGATTCTCTGGCGCGGCGTGATGGCGTCGCGACCTTGTTCGACTTCAATGATGCCGCGCATCCTTGCCGCATGATCCCGTGCGGTGCGACGACACCATTCCATCTCCGTTCCAAACCACAACAAGGTCAACAACAGAATTAAGGGAGGAGGGTCGGCCGTGATTGTGCGGTCCGGCCCCCTCCTGTTAATCGATAGCAAGCGGCTAAGATTACGAAGAACGCACGAATATTCATGAACATATATTCAAAACCCTACCTCGAGCGTAGTTGAACAAAGGATCATCACAGAATTGAACGTCGCAGAAGAAGGTGTCGTGGAGGGAGAGGGTCGTTGGCGTCGTAGTACACGGCGTCGTGTCATCGATCTCCGAGGAAGGTGTCTCTCACCTTTGCCTGTCATCGGAGGTCGGTGTTCTTCGTCGGCGGTGGTGCGTTATTCGCATTCTTCGACGAAGAAGAAGAACTTCAAGCCTTAGAGATTTTCCCCCAATCCTCTCACAACCCAACAACTCTAATAAAATAATTGTTTGTCTTATTTTATTTCTCATGCCATGTATTTGAATTTCAAACATTTGAATTAAACTCACTTAATTAATTAACTTAAGTTGTCTAATTAAATGGTAAGTTAAGCGAGTTAGGGAATATGAAGGGGTGGGGTTCTTGTGGGACCCACCACCCTCAGAACCTCTCTTGGGTAGGTTCCCCAACTTCCACTCAAAGGACTACCACTTGGAAAGAAAAAAAATAAAATTTGTAGCTCAATTTTATTTTTAACGTCCACAATTTTTAACAACTCCTCCCAAGTAAACGCAACCCCAGAAAGGGTCTTCTTAAGAAATTACCGGTGTTGCGGTTTCAGCTGTGCCCTCGGAATTCGATTCCGAGCACCGGTCCAAAAGTTATAAAATCATGCTCGTTCGTTCACTGAATGTACCCGAGATAAAATTTGGATAAATATTCTGGGCACACCGGGCCTCGGAATCAGGTGCCGTCAAGAACTGCGTTCTTGTAAAATTCCAAAGAAAATTAAGAAAAAATATCCCTTGAATTTACGGGTCTTTACATTTAATAATAATTTCAAATATTTATAGTTATTATTTATTCTAACATCATAATACTCATCATTTATTTCATTAAATTATATTAATATTATCAACCCTTGATTACAATAATGTTTTAATTATAATTGATCCAAAACCATCACTAAATAAAGTAAATTAATATAATGGATGATAATCATGATTTAACTACAAGAATTATAAGGTGATAACAAATCCCCATTGATCAATATTATTTCATTTATTCTCATTCTCCATTTTTCTGTAACTAATCAACCACTACACAGGTATAAAAAGGATTCCATTATTGGTAGAATAATGATAAAATTAGATAAATTTTCTCAGTGTTAATTTAGATCAAGTAGGACTAAGGGATCAATTTATCCCATATAATTACATAGGTTTTCCATTAAAACCTTCCATAATTACCATTAACATCCATTATATTCCATACATAAAATTTACTAACTAGACTATCAATTATTGAATTATAATTCTAAAATATCCATCAAATATTTTTTTTAATATCTTCTTGATTTAGTAACCACATAAAGAATATTTATATTATATGATGTTAAAATATTATAAATGAATTTCAAATATATATATATAAATATATTAATATTGAACTAAACATATTATTGACCCTCGGTAAACCCAAAAAATTACATTTGGTATGTATTATTACAATAATATAAACAAATGGAAAAAAATTTCTTCTTGGATCTAAAAAACACTAACCATTAAGTATTGATAAATGAACATTTTATGCATAATAACCAAAAACATATAAATATTTCAAGATTCAAAACATTGAATCTATGGGTCCCCACATAATACATTTCTCTGGGGTAACTAGTGGTTTCATTCAATTCATTAAAGAAGGGCCATATATGATAGTGTGGGTTCCTGTGTGGGATAGTGTGTTTTAGTTATTTAAAAAATTTTGATTGATAAATAATATATTTATGAAAATTAATAAGGGTATGAAATATAAAGAAATATCCACATGATATGTTTTTAAAATAAAAATATAAAATTTATGAAGTGAAATATTTCTTTTGTATTTTTATCTAGTAAAATATTTTTTTTATTTTTGTTGATATTTATTTTGTGGTTAAGGACATCAAAAATATTATTTAAAATTTAATAATAAAAAGTTATTATAAAATAATTTAATAAATTGAAACTAGATCACACAGTCAATATATTTACATAAAATAAAAACACTATAAATTGAAAAATTTCAAACCCTGATGAAAATTAAATAAAATTTTAGGTACAATGTTACTGAGTAGGTTTTCAATGGTTTTTGTAGAAGTTATCACTACAATATCACTCAACATATGTTGAATAAAACATAGAATGAATAAACTCTAACCTCGATCATACCTCATGTAACACATTATTTGATAGAATATTAGTATCCCAGTTCACCAAGCTATATATTTGGGTAACATTCCATTTCATGTGGTCATATTTTTCTAATAAATGAATCCATTATTGATGAATCCTCAGATTAACATTTCATGAATGTTTCTTTATATCCTCCACCACAAAGAATGATTCAGATTCAACCAACTGTTGAATCAATCCAAACTACATTCCAAACCAAATGGAATATACCATAGAACAACATTCATCATAATATATAATACCAATTCCAAAAAAAATTAGAAATATTCCTTCATTAATCATTGATATGTTTGGAAGCCCCACCACATCCTAAGAAACAAAGAGCACCAAGGGATGATCTATCTATATAAAATTTCAACCAATTTCAAATTGTGTTAATCGATCTTATTGACATCATTATTAGAGTTTTAATGGCTATTAATGCAACACCTAGAACATATATAGTACTCAGGTCGAACAAATCCTTATTAATGGTATTTATTGGGATAATATTGTCGGTTTGTATAGACTTGTGTATTGAGACAAGTATATCCTAAAGAGATTATTTTTGGCCCACAAAAATTTATTTATTTCTTATATTATTGATAGTGGTTGAAACTTCTCTTATAGTAATGTATATTAAGTTATGAATATCCTTTATTAATATATATTCAGTGATGGAAATCGTCAAATCTTAAAACATAGAGTTAAGGCACAACCAATACTTAAGGACCCCCTGAATATAAACCCTAACACTCTTTAAGAAATTAAATTCAATAAAAATGTGAATATGATTTTTTTAGTTAGTGTGGCAAAAAACAGATGTCGAAGGGGAAGATAAACCATCCTTATGGAGTTTATCATCATCAATGAGTCACTTTTTTATGAACCTTCCACAAAAATAGAGAATGGGAAGGTGAAATAAAAGATATTATAAAATTCACCATACATTTTTTGACATTAATATTGTTGATATATTGGTTCTATAGAATTTATTTATGATTAAAATACAACCATTTCCAGGTATCCAAACAAGTACATCAACATAAGTGACATTTTATATTTGAATATGAGTGATATCCTCATCTAAATAGAGATTATGAGCTACTGAAAAATATATTTCACGATAAAAAATATTAATTTTTAATGGCTATTAGGTATTTTAAATTTTTTCTAAGATGGTTTCTAATCCAAGGAACATTCCAAAAATTAATGGAAGAATTGATGAAAACTACCTATTTTGAAAATCCCATCATATCTTTATAAGATGGTATAATGTAAATCCAAACTAAGGTCACCCTGTAATGAGGGAATATTTCTTAATGTATAGGAAAAAATAAATCTCTAAGAAAATAAATATTGTCACTACATTAGGTGATGAGGTTATAAGTTATCTTATTTATTAGTCATTTATTAAATTTTGATCATATTTATCTTCAATACCATCCATATCTATTATATTGCTGCACTAATTCTAGAAAATAATTCTTTTTTTATATCATTCATACATCCCATCAACATTAGATTTATAATCATTCCATTTATCTAGTAAATAAATATAACATTCCATCTATAAATGAACAAACACAAATAAACATAATTTGATCAGTACGTTAATATGGACTACCTATTCATATTGTGATATATAGTTATCATTCCAAGTTTCTAATTGTTTAATAAATTTCAAGGATAGCTTTTCAACATAACCATTATTCAGTTTTCCATAAAAAATTTTTTAACACCATGATAATCAAAAGGTAAGGACCCCATTTTCAATCTTATATAAATGTCCACTCTACCATGTTTTATAATTGGTATTATAATTCCAAAATCATAAAGTATTTGGTTAAATTGATGGATTTTCTAGATACATTTTATTAATGCATAAAAATTTCTTTTATGGAATCATACCCCTCTTCATAGCTTCACCAAAGACAAGGATATAATCAACGTATAATTTATGACCGGGGAAAACCCAGATAATATATTTTTTTATATTTTTAGAATCTTCTATGAAGAAGGTTCATGTGACATCTACTAACATTATCATCCGAAAAGGTAAATAGAAATCCAGAAAAAGGATCACATTTTCTTACCCCTATAGAACATTGAAGGATGCCTTTATGAGATTGATTGATAAGAATCAACAACCTAGAACTGTAGGGGATATCGATTATGAGTCTCATAAAAATGATGGAAAACCATAATTTTTATGAATTCAAAAAATAAATTCCCTTTTAATGGTATCAGATGCCACAATATGTCCACATTCAATGTAATGTTTCAATATCAAGAGACATTCATTAGCTTGAAGAAAAATATATTTTTTGATTGTAATATATATAAATATAAAAACATATAATTGTAACACACACACACATATATATATATATATATATATATATTTGGAATATATAAAATATTATATAAATATATATAAATATTTATGTGATATACTTATATATATATACATAATTTAATGCAAATATCAATAATATTTTTTTGGAACATATATCATCTGGTATATGATATATATCAAAAATATTCCAAACACATATTAAATATTATATAATACATATATCAGAACATATTAAACTAATTGTGAACATATATATATCAAATTGTTTTATTGACATTTATAAAATATTTTCATGAACACTATATTATAGGAATAATATAAATGCACATATAATATATTAAAAAAATACATTACATAAACAATATATTGATAGTATATTATGTAATGCATAAATTTTGGTACACGTAATATACAGTAAATTGTAATTGAAAAATTTGTAATGATTAAAAATTATTTAAATCATGACATATGATCTAATGAGACTTATTTCCTAAATTGATATAGAAGATCGAATAAAATACATATGATGTTTTAAACTAAAAAAAATAAATTATAAAAATAAAATAGAGTAAATTATATTTAAAATGAATAGAACACTTGTATTTTAGTATTTAAATGTGTGAAGTGAATAATATTTTTTATCACAAAAAACATTTCAAATTTGAGAATATTGGGTGAAATTTTCTTTATTCAATATAGTGTAAAAACATTTTATTAGGAACATTCATTTGTGTTGTGACAAGAATATTAAAAGAATATCTTCTAACTTTATTACGTAATTTTTGTGTGTTTCCATTGATAATATATTTATTTAAATATCAATAAATTATTATATATAAATGATTATAAAATATTTATCTATAAATATTCAGGAAAATAATTTAGAACACTTATTAATTTTAATAAATAGAACACAAATATAAAATTATAATGAGAATAATAATAATAATAATTCATGATAATTTTAATAAATTTAAAAATAATTTTTATGGTATTAAGAATAAAAAATATATTTACAACTTATTCAACCAAACACATGTTCTATGTTTTCTCAGAGAATGCTATAAATATTTTTTATGTAATATTAATAAAACATTTTTGGTGTTATTCTAAAAATAGATATTTTTCATTTGATAAGAAAAAAAATATTTCTATTTAATCAAAAAATATTTATTTCTTATTTTATCAATGAAAACGGCAATGAATGATAGATATAAGAAAACATATAATACAAAATATAAGATGAATGATTTTCATAAAATACACCGTTTATTTAATTATATGATATAGGAAAAAAATATAACAATAAACAAAAAATCATTGAAAATATAATATATGATTATAAAATCTAAACCATAGAATATTCATTAAATGTTATAATAAATTTATATCAAATTTTTTTTAATTTAATAAAAATATAGTTCAAGAATAATAACATATTATATTACAAATCAGAATATAAAACATTCATTGAACATATTTAGAATTTTCAAATAACAAATAAACATTGAACGCATTACATCTAACAAGTGAAATATATAAAACATATACTAAATAAGACTTATAAAAAATAGAATAGAAACAAAAACATTGTTTTAAGGTGATTAACACCTTTTATGTAACATCAAAACGTAAATAATTTGATCAAACCACCATTATATGTTATAAAAATTACAAAAAATTATCCACAATCAGCATAAGTTGAACACTCATGTTGGGGGGAAAAATTATTCCATTCAAGATTTAAAAAATATAAACTAATATAAAAAATATATATAATTTGATGAGTTTTCCTTATAAAATTTAAATAATAAAATAACACTAATGTTAAATAGAATGTAATAAAACTAACATAAACATGTAAATGTATAATGGCCAAAGGAAACGTTTTTTACCTACCATCCTATGATAGTTCAACCCATTATTCATCTTGTGTATGAATACAAATTGATCTATACTCTAATATAGATCTTATAAGCCTTAAATAGTAGAACAAAATCATTTCCATTACATATTTCATAATATAAAATGTATAAATGAACACTAATGTATACATTCCGTGGTGAGTATAAAAACATACATTAGTTTTTACCCATATAATCCCATTAATGTTTAGGAAATATATCAACAAATTATTAAATGAAATCCAACATATTAAATTGATATCAATTTCTATAAAAAATTATATAACACTGCTCATCATGAAATGAATCATACAAAACATTCCACTAGTGAGATTCCAAAATATGGGTAATCATACCAAGTTAACTAATATCTAATTGAAAACTAGATTGAAAATCATTATCTAATGTAATAATTATATTTCAATTAAATTATATAATTTAAATTAGAGAATTGTGAGAAATAAGAAAAAAAAATATAGAATATACTCTTATGATCACAGTTTCAATCATGATAAATATTCATTTAAATGACTGCATACCATAAAAGTTCATCATGATCATTCTTTGTTCATTCCCAATAATTAAATTTTAAAAATATTCCTTCCCTTCCATTTTACTATTGTTATTCATATCCATGTTTCTACTACTAATGTCAATTGTCATATATTTTCTTCAAATTATTTTTCAGAAAAAAATTTATTCCCCAAAAATGGGTTCCACAATAATGTAAAAAATCTTGGATTGTAAGTCTAAAAATGATATAAAATCATAAATATATTTTAAGAAATTAAACTTCATAATAATTGTATTAAAGTTCACATTTAAAACCAAATCCCATGGAATCAAAATTTTAATATTTTTTCTAAAATAAAATCTTATGATTTTTAAAATCCATAAAAATGATTTCTATAATGATAAAAACATTTTTTTTTAAAAAAACTTCAATTTTCTTAATAATGAAGATTACTTATAAAACAATTTTTTAATAAATTAACATAAAAATAAATCAATTGAAATTTATATCACAATATAAAAACAAGGATATTATTCGTCATTAGATTGAATATATTAACCATAGTTTAGACACTAATCAAAGAATTTCCATTGAACTATATATCACAATGTTGTTATTCATTAATTCATTCAATTTCAATAATAAAAAAACTAAATTAAGACACATGAATCCACAACCCAACATCTATGATTATATTATTATTAATATAATCTAGAATTTTATTATTCCCTAGTGTGTAATAATAATCGTAAATACAATTTTCCATATATTATTGAGATTAATGATCAACTAGCTTTGATTTCGTGAGAATTTCATATAATAATGACAGAGATACTTGAATATCACACTAAATAATTCATAAATCCTATAAAAGGATGTTTAGTTTCACAATACTGATAAAATAAGGAAGATAATGTTTTTAATGTAAATCAATTAAATTTTTATATAATCACACATATTTTATTATAAATTATGTGTTCATTTTTAATGATAAATATTTTTATTAAATAATATTTATTATATAAATTTATTTAACCAACAATCATAAATTTAATTTTTTTTTAAACTATATTTCTTGAAATTCATAATATATTAACAATTATTTACCCATAGATAACTTTGAAAATTTCCAAATACATTTCCCAATATCAGTTTAAATTCTTAGTAATCCAAAACTAAAAAAATAACCTTATACCATTTGATAATATCTTAATTCAGCGTTACAATTATATATTTCACTCCTAGAAATTCATTTAGATATGTATATAATAAATAGATTCCATGATTTCTGTTATATATGATTCTCTTTCTCTAAATAAATTTTGTGAACTCATTAATTATTATAAATTAAACAATATAATAAGATTATGTTTCCCCTTATAATATTATATTGTCATTAAATAACCCAAACTACTTTATAAGAAGGTTATTTTTTTCTTCCATATCAAACATCCTTAAATAAAATACACAATACAAAGAGAGATTTTATTGCACGAACTCAGAAGCGTATAGAAAATCATGGATGGCCTCACAATTCAGTGAAAATGAGAAATGATATTCCACTTCTCAAAAACATCTAATTACTAAAGAAATCATATTTAATATATATATTACTTACCCAATTAATTGTTTTACTACTATATCAACCATAAAGATGTTTACAAGAATACCCAACCTTCAAGAAATAACTCCAAAGGCTATAATAAATTATTTTATAGGATTTTTCTATAAACCCATCCCTTAGTATCATCTTCTCTATCAACTAATCATGATAAATAACTCTGGTAAATGAATATGTACTTGGGGAGGATTATCTCTTACCATGTCGCAAAAAATAGGTGACTAAAATGGCCAATAATATAACAATTTTAATGGTTATATACCAATCAATTTTTGAATTTAATTATTTTAATAAAATATCACCAAAGGAATATGAATCTACCATGGTATAAAATAATTAATTACACATCCTTGAAGCATATATTCCAAAATCCATGTCTTCTATTTCTATTTCCTAGCCTTAAAATGATTATAGTTAAATGAAATCACTATTTTATAATATATAGTCTTAAAAATACCCTTTCATATTATTGATGTTGAATGAATATTTAGAGCTAATATAATAGACAATGTTACTCCATGATTTCTAATAACATCCATTCTATCTAAAAAAATGAACTTTGTTATTATATCGAATGGTTAGGAAATGTCTAGGAATTTTGAATAGAACTCAACCTATAAAGTGATATGATAATTTTAAGGAGAACTAGAGCTATCATGAAGTCTACTCATATGTTCTCTAATCTACATGTATGAAACAATAACGTTCCAATAACCCCTTGTATAATTGATACTCAAAATTTATCTATTTTGAATCCAAAAAAATGTGATATATATTTAATCAATTCCATATTTTCTAATGTATAATAAAATCTCTACAACTTGTCATGGTCAATATTATCTTCTCATGGATGTACAGAGTAAAAAATCAATGATAATTTTTTATGACCCCTTACATAAAAATCATTAGAACCAAAACTCTATATCGAACCTAATATATCAATTTAGATTGTACAAAAAAAACATTAATTTGGAACACTCTATTTCAAATTATGTGCATCATTAAATGTTTTTAATATCATGTTCTTGACTCCATTGAAGGATTAAAATATAAATATGTAACATTAATATAATACAATACTATAATGATTCCAATATCTTTCACCTAAAAATGAATAATATAAAATAATACCATCCATTACCAATGACTCATTACTTCCTTCACTACTAGAGAATATTGATTATAACTCAAGGTATTCTATACAGCATTATTAGATAGAAGAATATAATACAATTCAAAGTTATCCATTTTAATATATCACACCGATACATATTTAGTAAAAATTATATAACCATATATGAAATTTAATTAAGACTCTATGATCTGAATAGTCCTTATATTTCTAAGAAATTTACTATGTTTTAAAAATATTCAAACAATAAAAATCTGTAGTCAATTCCATGTCCTGAATAAGATAGTTCATATCATATGTTCATATGATTATTTATTTATTCATCACTATATTATCCCTTTTAAATACCATATATCAAAACATTCCTCCTAACACATTTAAAACTAGAAATCCATTAAAAACCTGTGTAAAAATAATTATAGAGTTAACATATATATTATTTAATATGTGTATTTGTTAACTAATGTGGTTTCTCATCCTACTATAATTTTATACCATTTCAATTCAATATTTTCATCAGGTGTAATATATTTTAGGAATACCTATTTTAATTTTGGTAATATCTATAAAACTTTTATATTCTTAAAATCAACAAAAATATCCTACATAAAATTCAAAGACATCCTAACCAAAGTTTAATAGTGATTAAAAAATAGACTATTTATTAAGATAAAATACATAATTATCTTTAATTAATAGATTAAAACAAAGTAATATAGAATATATCATAAATAGATTGACCTCCCGTAACATTTTAATAATAACTACAAAATATCATCCATTATATATTCTGTATCCAAAAAAAATAAATTTCTCTTTCATAGAGAAAGAAATAATGTATAAATATTTTTATAAATTAATTTAATAATTTTCATATAAATCATAGATAAATTAGTAACATTGAATGGAATTAATGAAACTAAAATACCTCTACAAACTCAAAATATTGTCATGTTAATATATTTTCTATCATCATTTTAATTTGGTGTCTTAATTTCAAATCTATCGTTAAAAACATTTTCTTTGTATAATATAATTAAATAAGTCCTCAATGATAGGTATAATTTTTTTATTTTTTTATTTCCATGTAATTTAATATTCCATTTTTAATGATGAAATATAAACTATTGATTATATTTTTCAAACATATAATAGTGTAACCCAACGTGAAATAATTTACAAAAAGTTTACTTCCACTTCAAATCATCCAACTAGGCCTTAAATTCATTAATCATTTTAGGATTCACATGATATGAACTTGAAGAAATAATAGTCTTTATAAAAAAACTATTTAGAAATACACATTTATCAATATATTTAGTCTAAAAATCATTTTCAAAACACATTTCCAAACACGTTTACCAATAAAATAAACTAGAACGATCTCTTATATTTAATAGTCCAAAAACCACCTATAAAATTACTAAAAAATGTGTCATTGTAATGAAAAATATGGTTATGAAAACATATATTAACATCCATTTATCTTTTAAATGAATGAGGACAAAAATATATTAAGAAACCCACTCTTATAATAATAAATAATACGAGATTTAAATATAATTATCCAATCCATTCCAATTAAGAAATACAAATATTACAAATCAATGACTAGAAAGTAACTTGACATTTCCATGTTACCAATCATCAAAAAATATGATGCAACTTGATTCCAGAGTCCAAATTCACTTATAAGAACATAAAAATTGTTATCAAATATTTTATAAAATATATATTAAAATATAACTGATCTATTACTCATGCATATGTGAATAAATTATATATACACCTATCAATTCATATTGGAATAAAATTAGAATAAATCTATATTATAGATAGTTTACTATTAGGTTTTAAAATATATCTCTAACTCCATGGCCATGGTCTAGTAAATAGTTGTTGGAAGAAAGTTCCACATGGCCTCAGGTGTATATCCTCATATGCTAGAGGCATACAACTGTTAGAAAATGATAAATCCATATAGTTGGGATAAAATTACTTCAAATTATATTTATAAAAACATCCAACAAATATCTAAGAATAATTAACATCTATCGACATCATGGTATGAAAAATAAATACTGAATATATATTTAATATCCATGATAGTCCATTCATTAATAGTGTTCAACTGATCACCCATAATAATGTACCTACGTAAAAATATGAAAAAATTAATATTAAGCCTATTTATTTCCTCAGTACTCATCCTATCCTCCTAATACCATTGAGCTAAATAATCCCAAATCACTATAAATCCCATGATTTGAACTTAAATGTAGACAAATGGTATGTATTCACATTGAAATTCCCATACAAGGCAGGACTATAAAATCATTAGTGAATCACCATGAACCTATTATATTATATATATATATATATATGACCACATAATCATATTCACCAAGTCATTATTTACTAAACAAGAACCCACAACACTTTAGGAGGTGGACCTACTGGTCAGGTCTTTTGTTGCTACCCAGTATACACTAAACGTAACCAACATGCTTCATTGTCATACTAGAATCCACATGTCACCTTATTTCACAAAAATGATGCATATCTAATATTCAGATACTCATGCCTAGGTTTTATCAAAAACCTCAACCTAATACCCATTTACATTAGGGAAATTCATAAATAAATATCCCTCATCTCATCCTTTATCACATGAGGGTCCATTAGACATCAATCCCACCATGATCCAACACTAAGGTTTTTTAGCTTTTTTGACCATAGAAACTCATTTCTAGTCTCCGAGTCTCCATCAAGGATATAACTATGGATTTATAAAAATTAAAGTGGTGTTTATTTTGTGTTTTCTATCAATTCACATTATTATTGACAATGGGGTTTGAATGAGAAGATATATTACAGTGTATCTGGACTCTGTGTTGAGTGTGTCATCTTTTTATTATGTTTTATAATTTTTCAGTGCTAAAAAAGATAAGGAAAGATATATATTAATAATAGATGTATTTACAGGATTTAATATTCATACATATTGTGATTGGATTAGTTTTCTGAAGAATAGGTTTCACAAAGAATGGATTTCATGAAGGATGGGTTTTCCTAAAGGTGTGGAGCATCGTGAAAATGTGATAGAAGGATGTTGCTTTCAAGAATAAAATAATCTTTAAAAATCAGAACTTCCTTGATGGTAAACCTATGTGACTATGAGAAAGATCATTAATAGAAAAAATTTCACTTGAGGTTCAAAAAAATGAGCTTTACGAACATGAAAAATGAGGTTTGGAAAATGGCTACTGGGATATTGGGATATTTCTGAAAGGAAAAAATCAATAAATTGGCAGAAGCACCTCATTTTAAAACATGAAGTGAATTTGGGAAATTGATTCAATGTCTATATTTTGAAGGTTGGGATATTTTTTAATCAGGAAATATATACCAGCTTGAGTATCATGAAAATACTTTTTATGTCTTGAATGATGTTAAGGATTTTCAGAAAAATTAGTTTTGAAAAGACTGGGAGTTTTGTGAAGACATAGTGTTATAAGAAATATGTGATCCTAATGAAGGTTCTAATATTCATTAATATTGGGAGCTTTGAGAAAGTGTGTTGGTTTGTGATAACTAGAAATTATTTGAAACATAAAAGAAGATTCATGAAGGTTGGGATCCTCGTAAATAGTTATTTCGAACATCTTGTTTATGTGTATAGTCCATTCAAGTGAATCAAATTAGAACTAAGGTGAAAGAAGTTTCTATTAATAATCAGTAATAAAGACTAAATTCTCATTCTACTTTTGTGGCCATCATGTCGTGAAACTGAGAAAGAATTCAACCATGTGACTCAGTTAGGGGGAGTCGACATAAGTTTTTTGATGGAGGTAGTGTGATATTTATATTATTCTTGTAAAGGAAGTGTGTGTGGAACCAACTGAATGTGTATAATATTCTGTATTTCAAAATAACTAGTGAAGCTTAGTAGATTTTGTTATAACTGAAAAACTGTTGACATAAGCTATTTGGACTATCCCTTAATGGTGAAATATTTAAAAATTCTTTGTTGTCCCTCTGCATGTGAATTATTAATAGCTGTGTGATTCCATTAGATAGTTTCTTCATGTTCATAACAATATGGCAACATGATTTTTCAATTTAAAATAAGATTTTGAATCCCCAATTCACCACTCCCATCTCCAGTTGTTCTGGGGTCCTACAAGTGGTATTTTAGATAACAAGTCACTGGTGTTAAATCTGTCCCCTATTAATATACAGAATTTCTAGAATGTTAGGGGAGTTCCAATTTCTGATGGAACAAAAATTCATATATGGAAGAATATAATGAGATCTCATCATATTTCCCTTGGGATGATTTTCTCTAAGCCATACCACATGTGAGTTATGTCAGTGGTGTGACACGTCTTTCTATGACTAATATAGATTGGAAAATGATTCATATTGATAAAAATGATAAAAATGATCTTAAAAAAACATTCTATAATCAAATATATTTGAAGGTGATGATTTTTATAATAGCTATGTTCATGAGGGAGAAACTAAAAGATATATATGATGGTGATAAGAAAGTAAATGATGTCAAAAATCATGTCTTTCATAATCATTTTGATGATATGAAAATGCAATAAGATGGAAATTCAGATGTCTTCTTTAACCACATCACTGATGTTGTTGGAGTTATTCAAGGACTTGGGGAAGAAATTATGGATATTGACATACTGAAGAAAATCCTAATAATTATCCCACCCATTTAAAATCTGAATTATTCAGATCTTGATGAAATAGATTCTTCTATGATTTCTATTGACGATCTGTTGTGTAGTCGAATGGCTTATGAAATGAGATTCATATCAAATGATGATTCCTATCGATAAAGAATAAAAGTGTATTTCAAATCCATGTGAAAAAATTATATTTACATAGGTAGTGATTATGAGGAATATGATTTTGTTTCTCTATTTTATAGAAATTTAGGAGAGGAAAAAAGCATATTTTAAGGAAAGCTTTTATTGACTTGTTTTGAATATGGAAAAGTATGCCACATTTCCCCTTGTTTCCAAATGAAATTTTTGGATGTAGAAAATGATTTATAAATCATCGAGGATCCTAATAAGAGGATCCATAAAAAGGGATACTTTGAATCAAGAATAAAATTATAGGGAATGAGTTTCATCTTAAAAAAAATAAGATGAAAATGAATTTTCGAGGGTTGTAGAACAAATGCTTAAATATGAACATGAACTTTCCACGATGGCTATAGTTGAAAAACTATATCCAACAAAATATTTAAATAAAAGTTTGTTGGTTATGTTTATCTCAGGGTGGATGTTGTGGGTTCTCTTGATGATCCTCAAAATCAATGAAGGATAAACAAAAAGAAGAGAGATGTGTTGCATATAATGTCCCTGACCTGGATGCCACTCAACTGTGCCCCGAGTCCGGTTGGGCTCAAGGCCTAAACTTCATATCCCTAAATTCTATAGGCTACCAATTAATAGCAAGGGACTAGATGATTCAGTGGGGAGACTATGCCGACATTACTAGAGTATATTACACAAATGTCAAATACATACAATATAGGAAGAGAATAAATTAGCAATCAACTAAAAAGTAAGAGAATACAAGAATACATATATAATCCAAAATTGTCACATATAAAATGATGCATATGATACATGTATATAGAAAGCATCCAAGAATATTACATGGTAACAAAATAAAATACAAGTCTTAAAAGGACAAAAATACCAAAAATTCTCAATAGTATTTCAAGACTCAACTTGGTCCCATGCTCTCCTGATCCAAAGAAACTATCAACAACCTATATTGAGGCACATTCCCATACCATAACCTGTAACAATATAATCTATTTGGGTTGTCGAGGAGGTCCAAATAGGGTGTCAGATAAATAACCCAGTAGGTAACAACCCATAGGTCTATATAGTTCTAATATCAATATGCAAATTACAATAAAGTGTAAGTAGAGTAGTAATGGATAAGTGTGTATGCCCATGGAATAAGTATACTAAAATCGTAAAACCAAATATACCATCAAGGCTACTTGTGATAGAGTCCTCTCCTAACATGCTAGCTTTTAACAAGTAAAACATGTGTCATGGCCTCACCATATAACCATCTATATTGAATAACCCATGACCATGCCATATAAAGAATTGTAGAATCCCACATCCACACCATATAGTGAAGTGCAGACCAGAAGGGATATATCCAAGGTGTCATGTACCAGGGAATCCATGAAATAAATCTAGACCATGAAGGGATGGATCCAAGGAACTCCTCCAAGGCATCCACTTTGAGTCAAATGGGCGTCCTAGTGGAAACTCTGTCTAGGTAGTGGTTGGAGTCCTTAGAGCATGTGACTGACATATCCTACATGAGACCGAGAATGATAGATCCACGGGGTAGTAAGGCCCAAGGAATCCCATGGAATCAAGACCGAAGGGGAAGAGTTAACAAATGACATCCACTATGTCATTCAATATCAATGAAGAGAAGTCCATGGCACATAGGAAACCATATAATCAATTCATACAATATAAAATATTAACCCCAAGTGAGTATACCCACTCACATAATCAAGAGCAAGACATGATTATAACCGCTCATACATTCCAGTTATCATTCACAACTACATGGGCCTACCCTCCGACATTCTCCATTTCTGAGATCCATACAATCCAAAAGGCATGGCATAACAAGATTTCACAAATCTAAGAGGAATTACATCTCATACGATGTTATTTAAAACAACTAAGTCATTAATTAGACTCCAATAAATAGTAAATCCCAAACACACACACCTTAGGTGGTTTAAACAAGAAAAACATGCTATTTCTTTAAGGAACACAACATGGGTGACCTCGAATTGATCAATAGGTTCCAGTACACCTGAACTAAACTCGAGAGCATCCTCGCTAGGTTATACTATGCCTATTATAATCAGCTCAATCAAAAACATGGATGATCTATATTTTCCTATGTGAGGCATATTGGCCAAATTCACAAAAAGCACCAGAAAAGACAATGAAAAGCATAGACCACCTAGCTTGGCTTGGTAGTGGAGAGCGAATCCAGTATCAAGTTTTAATTTGTGTAGGTTTAGGAGAAATATGATTAATAGATAAATAATGAAATATTAAGGAATATGAGCCTAAAATAAAATAGCGAATAGATTACCAGAATAATCAAATATGTCCAAAAATAAATGCAGTTCTTACTAATACAGATTCAATGAGACTATCCAAGGTCAAAACATAGATTGGATGGAGAAACAGGATCGAATCCAGGCCTAGGAACTAAATGGGAGAGATCCATAGTGAGGGCTATTATTAAATTTAAGGAAATCCCAAAACTATTTTAAAAGGAAATTTTAATATTAATTAAAATATAAAAACACCTAGAATGTTCACATGATTAACCTACACAGTTTCTCATAACATGCACAAATTGTGCACAACTCACTGTCTCCAAGGGACATATTGAACGGTTACTCCACACAGTCTGAATAACCATACAGTAACCATGTAATATATATCTATCAAAAGTCTAAAAAATTTTAGACTTAACACAAGACCATGTGACTTCTACAACACTATTTTTGAAACTATGCAGAAGATACTACCTCCTCTTGCATGGTTAATCTAACCGTGTGGATGACCATGCATAGTTTCTTTTAATAGTGCACTAGGCCTTAAACAACCATAAAACCATGTTCCAAACTCCGAAAGAGCGCCAAACACCTTCAAAAAACCTTTGAAAAAATTAGGGTACATACGTAAGGTCATACGAATACATTTAAACTGAAAAGAAAAAGATATATACATAGTATGAAACCTAGGTTCATATTATATTTCCCCTTATAGAAATTCATCCATGAATTTCTCTCTGAAGGGTGGTCAAGATTTTTCTTAGAATAACTCTTGCCACTTACCACATACATTGGCTTCCCACTACCATGTATCATAATATAAATCGTCGTGCTTCCATTGCACCCATACTGGAGGAACTACATGTCTTTGGAGAACCTTCGTGCTCCTTTGAAAAATATGAATCAGATGCTTCTAAAAGAATGTATGAACCTAAAGCTCAGCCGCATCAGGCTGAAAAATTATGAGATAAGTCCAAATGATAATGGCACTACGGAGATGTGTGGAAGACGTCATTATTGAATCAATACCTCTATGGTAGCTACAAAAGATGTGCAAATGACCAAGCACCCTCCAAAATCTCAAATGACCGGACATATCTTGGTCGAAGGCTACCCTATATCATGATCTAATTGTATCCCACCTCAGTAAAACACGCATGAAAACATGATTCCCGACCATAAACTGTAGAGGTTGTGCTTGGAAATCAGTATAATATTTCTGACGAGACGGTGCTATATCCATCCACTTATAAATCAACTAGACCTACTTTGAATTCTCCTTCTTGAGACATGGTCCCAGTAAAGCTGCCTATCATTCCTCTAGCAAGCACAAGGGTGATCAGCATGGCCAATCATATAATTCCTTGTAAAGTGGCATTTTTATTGTCACCTGATAAATATTATTAGTAGAAAACTCAACCAATGGAATATTCCTCTCCCAAGAGCCCCCAGAATCCAAGTCGCATGCTCTCAGAATTTTCTTCCAGCACCTCTATCATATGCTCTAACTGACCATCAGTCAGAGGGTGGTATTCTATGCTCAGAATCACCTGTGTACCCAACACCCTCTAAAACATATTCTAGAAGCAAGATGTAAAGAGGTAATCCCTATCTAAAATGATTAAACGAGGGACCACATGTAATCTTACATCCTCTCAGATATACCACATTCTGAGTTCATCAAAACTTAATGTCTCTTTGATCGGTAATAAATGAGTGACCATTATAATCCCAGCAACGACAACCCACACCACAACATTACATTGAGGCGACCTTCATAAAATAGTCACAAAATACATCATGACATCATCCCATTCCCACTATGGAATAGGTAAATATAGTAAAATCTAATATTATCAATGATGTTCCACCTTCACATTATGATTGGCAGAACACCTCATAACAAAACCAAAAAACTCTCTTTTCATACCTGTCCACTAGTACAAATAGAAAAATTCATGGTACAACCTTTGTGACACCGTCATGCTCTTCCCAGGTTGATGATAGAAGATCCAACATCAACTCCTCATAGATATCCACTGGAACCCAAATTCATCCTTTGATACACAATGTCTCATCCTCTCCCACCATCCAAATAGGTTGAGGGTCCTCACCATCCACACACTCCCATAGAAATAGGACTTCTAATTCTAATAGATGCATCATCCATACTCTGTTTAGTATGGTAGAGGTCACAAAAAGGATGATAGAAAAGTCTATACCTTCCTATTGTTCACTATGAGATGCATCACATAGAACAAAAATATAAGCTTCCACTCACTACTAGCCTACTAAATTTCTTGTACCTGAGTCCCCCTACATAATGCATCAGCCACTATATAGCATTTACTAGTCGTATATGCAATCTCATTGTCAAAATACTATAGGCAATGCACCCACCTTTGCTTCCTATAACTCAAGATCACATTGTGAAAAGATGTACATGAGGATTTTACTATCCATGAACACAAAAAAACACTATCCTAATAAATAGTGACTCTAAAAACACAAATCATGACTATCTTTAGCTATTTCAAGATCTTTCTTAGGGCAATTCCTCTTATGTTGCCTCAACTGATGAGACTGATATGCCACGACTCTTTCCGCCTAAAAAAACCACTATTATCAGCCCAATACCTAATTCATCACAATACAAAGTATATATATTTACCTTTTATAGTAGTATCTGGACATGGGATAATGTCAACCTCCATTTCAGCTCCTGTAAGGATGTCTCTCAAGAATCCGTCAATACAAATTTCACAGCATTCTTATTTTATCCCATCAATGGTGATGCCAAGCTTGATAATTATTATATGAAATTCCTGTAGTAACCAGATATCCCTATAAATCTCTACATGTCAAAAAATTTCTTGGGATGATCCTATGAAACTACAACTCTAAAATATTCTAGGTCTATAGATACTCCTATCTCTTAGATGATGTGACCGAGGAAGTGAATCTAATCTATCCAAAAGTGGATCTTTGGGAGCTTACAAAATAACTGATTCTCTCCCAGTGTATTAAAAATGATCTCAATATAGTTGGCATGGTCTTGTTGATTTTGAGAATACAACAAGAAATAATCCACAAAAACCACCACAAAAGAATCCAAGTATGGTTGGAACACCCTAATCATCAGTTCCATGAAACCTGTTGGCACATTCGTGAGACCGAACAACATAATAATATACTCATATAACCCATACCTACTAAAAAAGGCTATACATGGTGTATATATATAGTGATTAAATGCACCTGGTGATATCCTGGCCTCAAGTCGATCTTCAAGATACTCTAGCTCCATGAAGTTCATTGAGAAGATCATTTATTTGTGGTAAGGGATATCGATTTTTTACAGTCATCTAGTTCCATTTCCGATAATCCACACATAACCTAATAGTACCATTCTTGTTTTTCATAAAAAATACCCAAGAACCCCACAGAGAAGTACTAGGTCTGATAAACCCCTTCACATCTAAATCCTCTAGCAGCCTCTTGAGCTCATGTAACTCCATTATAGCAATCCTAGAAGGAGGAATTGATATATGTGTCACTCCTAGCATGAGATTAGTAGAAAACTCCCCCTCTTTCTATTGAGGTAACCCATAAACTTAATTGGGAATGGTATCCAAGAAGTACTCAACCAATGGAGGAATTTCTACATGACTCAATCTATGATCATCCAGAAACCAACTAGTGATATGGGATTCCATCCTGCCAAACCCACGATTATCCGATCTAGCATGACTCACCTGGAAATCCCATTCACCCATGCAATTAAACATTGCACCCACTAGTGGTGTGAAAGTAACACTTCAGAAATAGAATTCAACATATGGCCGATAATCTACTAGCCAATTCGTCATGAGAATGACATCAAACCCAATCATCTCTAGGATATTGTCATCCCAAACAAAGTAAAACCCACCAACCTCAAGGGGGAAATCTCTACACTGTCCAACATAACCTATTCTGATTCCCAACAATGTGTCTAGAAATAAAACACCCTCAAGAAAGAGAAACCACAATACCAAGGATTTTAACCACCTATGCAGACACAAAAATATGTGATGCACCTATATACAAAAGAGAAGATGAAATAGTAGAAGCTACTAAGATTGTACCTCTCACTGTAGACGGTCTGAGATCATGCATCTACTGGGTTTTTTAAAATAATATGTCTAGCCTATACCATGTCCCTCTGAAATTTTCATGCTACCTTGAGCTGATCCACCCGGTTGTCTCTAAGAAACTAGTATTTGGATACCACAGACACTACCACAACTTCCTTGTCCTAACCCACCTACACTAATCCTTCTCCAACCCTAATGTAGACCTGATGAACCTACACATGAAAATGATTTCAAAGATGACCCCTACCACTCACAACTGAAGGGAAGGTCCTACAAAACTGCTACATTTTCCCTATCTTGCTGGAATCCCAACACTTGACTGGGTCATGGTTGCACTGATTCATCATGTGGCCTCACCTAACACACTAATGGAAACAAACCAAGATGTCTACCTCCACAGGATGACTAGAACTCATGTCACAAGAAGCCTCAAAACGGATCTTCCTGGATGAATATGTAGATCCACTATGGAATGAAACCACACATCCCTATTCTGTACGCATTGCTTCCCTCATGTTCCACTCTTTGATGAGCACATGATTCACAATCTCGGTGATAGAAGTCAACGTTAACATGTAGACCGTAGATTTTATACCATGTATGAGACCTTTAGAGAAACATATCTCCCCCAACATATAATTTGTAATATACCTCAGTGTAAAACACTACATCATTGTAAAGCATGTCGATTATTTAATAACCATCATAATGCCCTGCTCCAGATGCATAAAATCACTAGCCCAATATGCACATAAATTTGTAGTGTAAAAGTATTTGAAGAAGTGGGGTTGGATTATATCCTAACCCATATTACATAGTCGGTTAGCTTGGTTTAAAACATTGTACAAGCGCCTTGCTGATCCACATATAATATAAACTGTGATCTTGACCATCAACTCTGGAGGCATCAACAGATACTCAAAAATAAATAACGTGTTCGCAAGCTATAGATACTAAGTCTATGGATTTACATCCCAAAAAAACATAGGAGGATGCTGCTGCTGGACAACCTGTATTAGCTCAGCCATAAACCGAGTAGGCTCTGGTGTCCCTAAAAAAGTCTACATTTAGCAGAAAACCCTATCATGGAACTATGCCTCGGCACTAGTGTTTGGAATTGCATATAGTTCTACAACTAGCACTGAAGGATGATAAACTAGTATCCCATGTCCCACCATATCCAGAGTATGGTCATCAACACCCTCTTAGATCACCACTAGAGGTCTTCCTATTTTTATGTCTCTACAATTACAAGCACATTCCTCAGAAAGGAATGAAATCAAAACACACAGATCGAAAGCATAGGGTAGGTCAAAACCCTCATAGGAACTATATCAACCCACAACCCTATCTTATATCTGAGACAATACAAGGAATAACCCCCAAAACCCCTAGAAACTCTACCTCATTCCCACTCAAAATCCGGGTGAAGGTAATGTATATATATCCATCATTCCAAGATTCCATTTGATTTTCTCATTCCATTATCTAGGAAATTCCACCAATGGTTTACCAATTCTGAATCCACGAGGTCCCATAACACCTCATGAACCCAAAAAATGGATCCCATTACAATTTACACATATTAGAATTTAATTTTTGCAATTACATCTTGTTGTTGAGTCATTTCCCAATTCATAAGGTCACATACTTCTTATGAGTTGAAAGACGACATCGCTCCATTATTTACTGCACCCAAACTAACAAACACCAATAACAACTATCCCAGAAACTACCACAACAACATGAAAAAAGTAATGCGTCCTAAATGGAACGGCATAATGCATGGAATGTGATTTCTAAGAAGTTCTCATATGATGCATGAGATGGAATAACCTTCTATCATTGAGTTTCAACTTAAATAGAACCCACAATTGTATTAACAGTAATGACATAAATTATGTTCATCTCTCAATAGTGAAATTGATTCAAATATAATAACCAAAATCCAAAAAGTCAGAATTCAATTTGAGGCAATTTGGTTTTTCCCTCTACACAGAGTAGCTATTACCCAACACAATTTATTACTAAATTCAATTTACTTCTGATCCTTGTATATTTTCACTAAGTAGTATGTCAAATTAGAAAATTATCTCCTCTGATACCACATTGAAATGTCCTGGACCCGGATTCCACTAAATAGTGCCTTGAGCTGAATTGGCCACAAGGCCTCAAGCACACCTCCCCAAATTCCAAAGGCTACTGAATAGTAGTGAGGGCCTAGGTGAGTTCGTGGGGAGACTATGCCCTCATTACCAGAGTATATAACCATGGTAGTCAAATACATACAATAATGGAAGTGAATAAATAATCAGTCAACTGAAATATATATCAAGACATTCATATATATGTAATGAATAATCATCACATATTTCATGATGAAAATGATACATATATATAGAATTTATCTAGAATAGTACATGGAAATAAAATACAATAGAAGTATCAAAAGAACAAAAATCCCAAAAAGTTCTAGCAGCATTGGAAGCCTCAGCTTGGTCTCATGTTATCCTGTTCCAAATAAATTATCCACAAATGGTACTGGGCCTCTTTCCCCTACCATCACTAGCAATCATATAATATATTTGGTTCCCCGAGGAGGCCCAAATAGGGTGTGATATAAACATATTAGTTGGTAACCACCAAGAGGTCAATATAGTTCTACCAACAATATTCAAAGTTCTAGAAAGTGTAAGTAAGGTATTAATATAAAAGTGTGTATTCCCTTGGCATATGTCTAGTACAATAATAAAACACAACATCCCATCAAGGCTAACTTCCATAGAGTCATATCCTAATGAGGTATCTATTAACAAGTAACACAAGTTTTGTGACATCACAGTACAACCATCCATATCAAACCCATAGCCACAACATATCAAGAAGTATAGAATACCTTAGCCACACCACAGAGTGTAGTGTAAACCACAAGGGTTGGATCCAAGATGTGATGCACCAGGGCTTCCATATAATAAATCTAGACCATGAAGGGCCGAATCCAAGGAACATCTCTATGGTATCCATATCGAGTCCCATGGGCGTCAGAGTTGAAAATAGGTCTAGGAACTGGTTGGAGTCCTTAGAGCATGTGTATTGACATGTCCTACATGAGTCCAAGAAAGTCAGATCCATGGGTATGAAGGCCCAACACATCCCATATAATCAACACCCAATGGGAAGAGTCAACCCATGACATTCACTACCATATTCCAGATCCATGAAGAGTAGTCCATGGAAACTATCAAACCACACATTATCGAATGGCCCGAAGGCCTTAATTTTTATTAATTTTTGATAACCCCATTTCAAGGGATGAGGGGTAACCCTGAAAAGGCCCATAGGCATAGTGATTACATTCCCCATAGGCTCTCCTCCTTCGCATGGCTGTCTGGCTAAGCTTCTCGTGAAAGCACATGTTGGTCCTAATCGCATAGCCATACCCTCTCATTCATGAAAATCCATTGGTTCTGCTCTGGTGAGAGTTCCAAATCTGAATACTCCTCTGACGATTCTCCTTTATATAGAGTCTGCCTGGGGAAACTGTATGTGGCTCGAAGGCCTTGAGGTGTCCCAAATTCCTTAAAGGTAGCCCGAAATCCATACTGACCTGAAGGCTTGGGTGGCCCGGAGACCTTAAGGACTCTAAGCCCAAATCAGTGGACTAAGGTGAATAGTTCTAGATACTAAAGTGCTGAACAATACCTACTACAATAACTTCTATAGTACCTAATACAGTCTCTCACAGTGTAAAATACTGCTACAGTTCCTGGTATAGTTCCTGCTATAGTGCTGCTACAGCACTAGAATTATGCCTCAACCTAGTTTTGAACCTAGGACTTATGGATTCTCTTAAGGATACCTCACCAACTGAGCTGAGGCTCATGTGCATCAAACCACACATCCAATTCATACAATATATACAATTAACCCAATATAAATATACCCACTCACACATTCAAGAAAAATAATTAAGTATACCCACCAATACAATCCATTTATCATTAAAATTTACATGGTCCTACCCTCCAAAATTATCCATTTATCAAGGCCATCTAATAAAAAAGTCAAGGAATAACAAGAGTTCACAAATCTAGGAGGCAGTACCTCTCCTAGGAAGTTATTCAAAACCACTATGGCATTAACATGATTCCACTAACTAGTCAAGCACAAGCACACACCACTTGGGTGGTTGAAAGAAGCATAATCATGTTATATCCGCAAAGAACACCACATGGGTGACCTTGAATCATACAACGATTTCCAACACACCTAAACCGAACCTATGAGCATCCTCACTAGTTCAGACCTAGCCTACTACAAGCATCTCACTCAAAAAATAAGGTTGCACTGGAATTTTTGACCGGTGGTATATAGGTCGAATGCCCATAAGGCACAAAAAAATTAAAAGCATGAAACACCTACCTTGGATCCGTAGTAGTGATCTTGTCCAGTATCAAGTCCTGATTATTTAAGGTTTATAAGAAATACAATGAATGGATGGATAACGGTATATTAGGGAATATGTGCCTAATGTCAAATAGTGCAATCGATCTCCATAATAATTGAATATGGATAAAAGGAAAGTAGGCCTTACCAATACAAATCTGATGAGATGATCCAAAGTTTAAATAGATATCATAAGGTGATAGAGGATCAAAGACTATCTTATGCACCAAAAGGTAGAGTTCAAAGGTGAGGGATGCTGTTCGATTGAAGGAAAACCCGAAATGGGTTTAAAAAGAAATTTTAATTTTATTTAATTTAAAAAAAACACTGAGTTGGATTTCACAGTATACTGACATAGTTTCCCAAATAACATGGAAACTATGTACAAATCACTGTCTCCAAGGGGTACACCACATGGTTACTCCGAATGTTCTTCCTATAATGTGGTAACTGTGTGGTATACGTCTCTCTAAAAGTTATACAAAATTTTAGACATACATAAATGGTATAGAAACCATGAAAAAGATGATTCCTCCACTTACACAGTTAGTCTTACCATGTGGCCTACCCCTCATGGTTTCTCCCAACCGTGCGACAGGACTTAAACACCTGTAAAACCCAATTCTAGACTCTGAACGAACCCCTAACACCTCCAAAACACCCATGATAAAAAGTAGGTACTTCCATAATTCCATAATAGGGCATTTAAACAAAAAATAAATGGATTCGTGCATCATAAAAAAACCTAGGTTCTTACACTGAAAGAGTCATTAGTGTATGTTTATTGGCTTGATGTAAAAACTAATCAACTAGAGGGAGATTTAAACATTGAACTAAAAATTATTTAAATCATTAAATAGGTTGTGGAATTTAAACTTTGGATTGAACAAAGTGAAAAACTATTTAATAAACATTCATCGAGACTATGGGAAAAGGCTAGAATAGTTTTGGGAATGGAAGAAGAAGTTTTTACTTTAATTAGTAAAATGAGGACATAATAAAAAATATAAACAAATCAAGAAAGAATTATAGTTTGTAAAATTTTCAGATGGAGTGTTATTAGAAACAGTAAAACATGGTTATAAATAAGTAGATGTCTCCCATAATGAATAAATATCCACATTTATGGGAAAAGGTTGAATTGGATGTGATGCATAAAAATCAATGGATATAAAATATATGAACCAAAATAAAGGCATGTATAATGATTAAAATATCAAAAAGGCACCCATTATCCTAACCAATAAGTTTACTAAATAAATAGGTTAAAATAGAACTATTGTATCTAGAGAGAATCATTAATAAACAAAAATTAAATATGAAAGAGAAATGTGTTGGAATGGATGTGAGTAGATATTTCCCCTTATGAAATGTCAATTCCAAGTATTTATAGGCAATACCATGTCTTACTATAAATAGGCATGAAGATATCTGGAAGGGAATGTGTCTAGGATTCAACAGAGGAGAATGAGACTATACCCTTCATCATATAGAACAAATAGTTTCTATGTATGCTTTTTAATTTTTCTAACTATATCAAAAAAAATATTATTTTTAGGTAGTGAAAAAGAGGAATAAATTCCTATTGAACTCAATGACAAGTAAATACTCATCAACCAAGAAGAGAAACTATTTCAAATAGGTATTTATCTCTAGAAGTATAATATGAGTTTGATGAAACCATGATTAATTATAATCTATTATAAATACCATCTTCAGCCTCAACCGAATCAAGTATCTCATAGATGGAAAATAAGAAGATCGAGAAATCCAATCTTGTTGAAATAAATCTCAAAGCTATAAATAACAGTAACACATGAATTATTGACAGTGAATGCTCATCTCACATGATAGAAAATTAATATCTTTTAACCAATTTTGTAAAATGGATAAATTGACATTTAGATTCTTCAATTATGGTGCTATAAATATGAATTAGAATTGAAATTAAAAATGTGAAAATGATGAGATAAGGGAAAATAAATTTCTCTACATTTCTAGTTTTCATCAAAAACTATTGAGTGTGGTTAAAATCTATAAATTAGGGCTGGTAGTGACATTTAATTAGAAGGTGTGCACTATCAAATGAATGATAGAAAATTCTCCCATGAAAGAATATAGAATAGATGGATATTTGTACCTAGTTTCCAGTAAAAGAACACTTATTTCATAACTAATAAAGAAGAAAACAACATGTGGCAACAGAGATTGGGTCTTATTAATAAGAATAGGATGAATAATATGTCTAAGAATAATATAGATGTTGTTGTTCCCAATATGGATCATGATTTGGAAAATAAATTTAATACATGTATGTAAGGAATGATGTGTAGGATTTCATATTGACTGAATATAAAAAGGGAATCAAATTTGTTTGATCATATTCACATAGACATATGTGGTCCAATGAAGGTGGTTGGAATATACAGAGAGAGGTAATTCCTTATTTTTATCAATTAATATTGTAAAATGCATTATATGATGTTTATTTAGAGAAAATGATGAGTACGTTATTGAATAAAGAGATATCGCCAATGATCAAAGAATGAAAGTGGCCACATAATCAATATTTTAAAATCTGAAAATAGAGAAGAATAAAAATGCATTGTATTTGAAAATTACCTAAAAAATATGGGATAAAGAAGGAGGTGTCTATAGTGGGAACCCCTAAAAATGGCTTCATTGAATTTATAAATTGATAGGTGAACAATATGACTAGAAATATGATGATTGAGATTTTTGTTTCTCATCATTACTGGAAAAAGATTGTTCATGACGAAGTGTACCCTCATAATTGAACATGGATTTTTATAAGGGAAACAAAAACACCATATCAAATATAATTTGAATGTAATGCCACTTAGAAGTGTTTTCATGTTTTTGGAAGTAAAGGTTTCATCTGAAACAATGATGGAATTCATGGAACGTATGGTGATGTAGTAGATGAGAGAATATTCATTCAATATTAAATAAAGAGTAAATCCTACAAATGATTCCATCAAAATATTTGAAATATTTTAGATAGTATTTAAACATTATAATTTAATATAAAACCATAAATACATCAAGGATCTTATATTTTGATATGATTTATAATGATGAAAAAGTTGATAAAGGAAATATTCAAATGATAAAATAGTAGAAGTACATAAAAATATTCATGGATCAAAAAATGGTTATGATTTAGAAGAAGAATCGGGAGAGGAAACCATAAATAAAGAAACTCCATCAAAACCTCACAAGATAAGTATAAGAGAAGAAATTGATCTATCTAAAATTAGTAGGCATTTGAACATACCCACACAAACAAGGAGAATGATGAATGAAACACATTATGTATTCCTATCAATTGTGGAACCAACCTCATTTGAATAAGTAGTGATGGATGAATCTTGGTTTATGAAAATTGATCAATAATTTTATCAGATTAAAAAAAATTGACATATAAACTTGTTAAGAGACTCCAAAATAAAAACATGATTAGAATATTGTGGATTTTTAAAAACAAATTTGATGAGCATAGAAATGTGATCAGAAGTAAGGCATGCTTGGTCTGAAAAGACTATATGAAGATTGAAGGAATTGATGTCGAATAAAAATATTCTCCAGTAACTAGAATGGAGTCATTTGGGCTTTTCCTTATAATGGAAATTCATCTAGGTTAGAAATTTTATTTGATATATGTTAAAACAGAATTTCTAAATAGTTTTCAAGAATAAGAAGTCTACATTGAACATATAGTGGAATTTATAATTGTAAATATTAACACTATGGTTTGTATATTTAATAAGGCCCCCTATATTCTCAATAAATAACCACAAGAATGGTATTATCAATAGGATTCTTATCTAATGAATTTTGAATATAAAATAAGATTTTTCAACCAAAATATCTATATGAATAATTCTTAGAACGATCAATTTATGGTTCTAGTGTATGTGGATGATATTTTTTTTAGAGAAGTAAGGAATGGATCAGTGGATGAATTTGATAATAATAAGAAAAATGAATGTTAAATGTTTATGATTGGATAAGTCACATGATATTTAGTGTTTCGGGTGGTTCAAAAAAAAGTTTATGGCTTTATTTCTCATGAAAAAAATATAAGAGTTCTACTGAAGAAATTATACATCCATGACTCCAAACCAATGTTGAATTTGATTATAGTTTGGATAAAAAATGGAAATAATGAGGATGTGAAATATCTAGACCCCAACCTATACAGGAGATTCATTTTTAGCATATTATAATTGACTGAAATATTTTAATATATCTTCATTTCAACATGCTTAGTATCTCACATTCAATGTTATCCAAATGAAGAGCATCTAGACGATGTTAAAGTATTATGATTTATATTTAAAGTACTCCCAATTTTTTATAATACATTGAATAAGGAAGAGACAATGAATTGTAATTAATTTTTGATGATAACTACACTGAAGATGCAGTGGATTGAAGTTCCACCATTGGTGGTACATTCTTCTTTGGAAACAAATATGTGGGATTCTTAAGACATGAATAATAAAATGTTCTCTTAGTACCACTGAAGTAGAGAATATCACCATGAAAAGAGAATACACTCAACTATTGTGAATTAAGAAGGAAGATATTGATATTTTAGATAAGGTAAAATAACCAATGGTGATCCAATATTACAACAAGAGAATAATCAGTCTTATTAAAATTGAGGTTCAACAATCTCATACCAAATATAGTGAGATCAGATATAACTTAATCAAATATGAATTTGAACAAAGTTTCCCTCCAAAGGAACATGTTGGAAACAATGATCAAGTGTATGGAATTTTGAATAAGAAATTGGAAGCACAAATGTTCCTGAAACATCATCTGAACATTGGTGTTCATTAACCTACCATTTCATAAGGAGGTTCTGGTTGGTCCCATCTCCCAGTATATATTCAATAGGTTTATAATTTAGGTATATGGGGGATATATAATTCAAGGGATATTTTTGTATTAATAAATGTAAAATAAATGTTCTTTTGATTTATTTTCAATGGTGGTGATAAGGGAAATCCAATGAGTGATTGGTTTTTTGTATTACTTTGTATGATTAGTCAATTTTCTTTGGTGGTGTGAAATTTTATTTTTTTCACCATTTTTTTTACATCAAACGTTTCTCACCTATAAATTTATTGAAGTGTGATATATATCATTCATAATTGATTCTTTTTTGAGGGTGGAGATATTTTGAATTTTCCTATATATTCCAAACAAACCCAAAGGGAAAGATTGTTATAAATATGAATTTACATATAAAGAAATAGAGTGTACTTTTTTATCAATACAAACTATGGTTGATCAGGTAATTTTCAAGAAATTATATCTTATAGGGAAATGGACTTAATGTTGAGGTATTATCATTCCACTATTTACAAAATTTTAGGATCTCAAAATTATGAGGAAGGATAAATATTCTCTAAAAATATTATTTCCTTGGTTGACTCTTCATAAATATTGTAAAGGAATGGGTTTTGTGAATACTAGTTTTTGCAAATACTGGATTTCATGAAGGTTGGGTTTTTGTGAAGGGGTGGAACATCATGAATGCATGATGGAACGAGGGTTTTTCAAGACTATCAGAAGTATCACATATTCATGATGACATGATCTTATACCTATATGACTATATAAATGTTAATTAATGGGTAAAATTTCACTAGATCTTTATAAATAAATGATATTTTCAAAGTGTAAAGAAGATGTTTCAAAAATGGATGTTGGGAGCATAATATGATTTTGAAATAAATTTATATAAATAGTTGACCACACCTCATATAAAATAATTTAGGTAATTTATGAAAATCTAAAATGATTTAAATTCACAAAGGTTTGGATCTTGGAAAATCATGAATTCTATGTGATCTTTAGAATCATGAAATGACTGGTTCATTATTAACTTATACTAAATTTTTTTAGAAAAATGAGTTTTGTGAAGACTAGGATTTTATTGAAGCATAGTGTTCCATGAATGATATGAGCTTAGAGAAGTCTATGACCATCAAAAATTATAATATATTTGTGAAGGTGTGTTGGTTTTCGAGTGCTGTAATTTATTTGAAACATATATGGTGTTTTGCAAAGGATGAGAGATTTGTGAATAGTTGTTTTGAACATTGGTGGTATGTGTATATTGATGTCACATTCATGAACTTAGGACTATATTGTAAGGTGAGTCTCATGATAATCAGGGGAAAACCTAAAATTTATAATTTATTTTTGTGACCATCATTTCATGAATCTGAGTAAGATGTCAACCGAGGTAGTGGGTTAGGGGGATTCAGTAAAAGTGATCAACAGGAGGAAGTTTGATATCACTAAAATCCTTATAAAAGTGACCATCCAAGAATAAAGTAACTATTAATGATCTACTATATTCCAAAATAACTATTGAAGATTATTGGATTAGTTATGACAAAAACACTATCAATGTATTATCCATGGATTATCCCTTTGTGGTGAACCAAAACAACCTTCTATGTCACCTCTCAACATATGAATGATTAATGACTGCACAATTCTAATAGAGATGTTTTAAAATATCATACCAATTTGGTAACCATATCATTCAATTTAAATTATAAATTTGACTCCTTGATTCACCCACCCTCTTAGGGTGTTATGTAGGGCTACAAGTTATATCAATGTGAATATGTCATTGATATTAATTATGTATTTATACAAATACAATAAATAATTAAATGAGGTCAAACTTCAAGTCTTGAATAATTTGTTTGATGATCATAAAATGAATCTAAATTAAAAAACATATAGCTTCATTAATCATTTAATTGAAGTTATTGATGATATTTTAGAACATGGGAAAAATTAATGATATTAAAAGTGTGAAGAAAATATGGAGGAGACTTCAACCTATGTAAAAGCCTAATTTTTTGACTCTTGAGGAAAGATACTTCTCTAAGGTGTATCTTTATGGACTACTAAGTAGTTTGGTGGCTTATGAAGTGTGTGTCAAACCAGAAGATGCATCCACTTGAGTAATAAAGAAAATGAAATTCGAATACATGGAGTAAATAATATTTAAGGAGTTATTGATGATGAGTATAATGAAACTATTTATCTATTTTCTAGTAAATACAAGAGAGAAAATGTTATATTTGGGGGAAATCTTCTATTAGCTTTTTTTATGTGAGGTATATTAGGGAGCATTACCTCTCGATGACTAAGAAAATTTAATAATGTAGAAATTCAAGAAACAATAATCCATAAGCCTCAGAATAGGTTCTATAACAAGGTATACTTCAGATAATGACTGAAATTGCTGATAAAAAGATTCATATGTAAGGAAAAAAAAAGTTGATAATGTATTTTGGAAGGATATAGTACCAGAGTTAAAATTTGAACTTGAATCATCCAAGAAGGTTATGTTTGAACAAAATAGAGCCTAAATAGGATGAAAATAATCAGTGGATTATTACTATTGATCTAATGGTGTAACTTGAGGCAGATCATGATGATACTAAAAATCAAAGAAATAGAAACAGAAATATGAGATAATTAATGAAAGATTTATAGGAGTTTGTTAATTGTATTTAAGATGAAATTCATTTACTAGAAAAGATGAAGAAGAACACATAACAACTCATGAAATATCAAAAGAGGTTTTAGAATTTAAACTCATGATTAAATAGACGTAAGAATTCATCAATGAACCCACATTGAGACTGGAGGAAAATGTAATGACAGTTGAAGGACTATAAAAGAAGTGTTTACACTATTGTGAAACCTTGAAAATCAATAAAAAATTTAATGAAATGATGAAGAAATTAAATTTTAGAAATTTTCAGATTTATAGATGTTAAAATAGAAAAATGATGTTATGATAGAGTAGAAAAGGACATGAATTATCAGACATCCACATTTATGAGAAATGTGGAAATGGTTGAGATGTGGGAACATCAAAGGCTAGAAATGGGATGAGAAATATAAAGCTAAGAAGAAAATTTTAGATATCACAAAGGTTATTGTTGTCCCAATAAAAAATTATTCGAACAAAATAGAAAAGAGAGACAAAAATAATATTAAAGTATCTTCAGAGGAAATCCTATCAGGAACATTTACAAAATAAGGTAACATGTAGAATAATTTATGTTATAAGACCTTCTCCTTTTGAAATATCAATGAAATGGATTTATAGGCCATACCATGCATTATTATTAAGTGGAAAGGGGAAATATTAATGGGGAGGTGTCCATAAGTAAAGAAACAAGAATAAGACCATATCATTCATCATATAGAAGAAATATTTTCAATGTATATATTTTAAATATTCTAAATCTGATCATAAAACTATTCATTAAAGGTAGTCGAATGGAGGAAACAATAAAAACCAAACTCAGTGACAAGTTAATACCCGTCACCAAAATGATATACTCTTGGAAATATGTATCCTCATATAGAATAATAATATGAGTATTATGAAACATGTATATTAATAAGATATTATAAAGGACATCTTTAACCTAAACTCAACGAAGAATCTCATGGGTAGAAAATAAAGAGGACCGAGAAATCCAATCATGCTGAAATAACACTCAATGTTACAAAGAATAGTAACACATTCATTCTTGATAGTGGATGATCATATCACATGATAGGAATTATAGATGTACTAAATAATTTCAAGAATGTGGTTGACAGAAAAGTGATATTCAATAATTTAAGTGATTTTATTATTATGGGTTGTGGAAATATAGTACTAAAAAATAAGGAGCAAAGGAAAAAGTATGTTCTCTATGTCAACAATTTGGATCAATATATCCTAAGTGTGGGTCAAATATATGACTTAGTACAGGTAGTGAAATTTACTCCAAATTAGTTCACTATTAACTAATATACATGTAATTCTTTCATGAAATGATTAAGAACATGTCGAAATTTCCACAAGGTTGATAGTAAAAAAGCACATGTTACATAATAGTTCAAGAAGAAAACATCATTTTAAAATGGTTGTTGGGTCACATTAAAAAAAGGAATTGAAAAAATATCTAAGTTTAAGATAGTTATAGAAATTACTAATTTGAAACATGATCGAGAACATACATGTGATGAATTATAGACGAGATATCACCCGAAGAACAGAAGGGCATAAAATCAGTTTGATCTTATCCACAAAGATTTATGTGGTCCAATTAATGTGGATGGACCATATATAATAAAGTACTTCATTATTCTTATTGATGACTATAGTAGAATGAATTTTTAAAGGTTTATCTTAAATAATTGATGAGTTCTCTATTTCATGAAGTAATATCTTCAAATAACTAACAATGAAACTAGCCACAAAATCATGATTATAAAATATGTTAATGGGGGAGAATAGATGTCCATTTAATTTGAAAATTACTTTTAAAAGAATGAGATAAATCATGAGGTGTATATAGTGAGAACCCCTCAATAAAATGGGGTTATTGAATGAAAATATTGATAGGTGAACAATATTTGTAGAATTATGTGTATTGAAAGTCATGAAACATGTCATTACTATAAATAATCTTTTAATTTAATGGTTTACACTCAAAATTGAATAAGAATTTTTATAGTATAAACCAAGACTCTATATGAAATATGTTATAGAATGAATCCCAATCTCAAATATTTTTGTGTTTTTAGAAGTAAAATTTTTATCTCAATTAAAGGAGGAAATCAAGGAATATTTGGTGATGAGGAATATAGGTGAATATTCCATGGGTATTAATTTATTATTAATGTAACACCCCAATATTTCATATTACGTTATTTCTTCAAAGTAATTCAATAACTTGCACAACAGACAACACCGAGTTCAAGCGCACAACGACTAACCAAACTAGCCGTTAAAAAGTGGTTATTAATATTATTAACTGAATTTTTAATTTTATATAATCCTTATAATTTTAGAATCCATATAATGAGTTTCTTAGACATTATATAAGAACAAATTCATTTTTTTCAGATAAAATAAGTATTTTTCAGAAAATGAAAATTTACAGCCTTTTAATGGAGAAACCATTTTAAATCCAATTTTTTACACTTTTATATATCCAATTTGGAAAAATAAACTTCTTATTTAGAATCGGTATATAAAAATTTAGTTTTGATAAATTTTTTGTTTCTTTTTGATAACTTTCATATTTGGATTAATAGTGAAAATTACAAAAATTTAACTGAAAACAACATTTTTAATCAAAAACATTTATAGTACTAAATTATAAATTTTAGGGGTTTTAATATTTCAATATATTATATTTTTCTCATTTAATATAATGTAGGTAATTTTATGTAATTTCACAATTAAACTAGACATAAACAAGAGTCAATCTTATGATAGTTATTATTTCTTAAAAACACGCTTTTTGTTTTGATAGCGGGAATTAATTTTAAATTAATTTATTCCACTTATGTGTTTGGAATATGGAAAACATGATTCCATATTTTGGATCAGGTCTTCCAAATTGTGTAAATATGTAACTTTTATTTTAAGACATTATGAATAATTACTTCAGTAAATATTTTATTTTCCATGGTTAAAGGTAAAATCTGGTAAATATGGTTAAATAAATAAAATTAAAATAATATTAAATTACCCTAACACATGTCCTAACCCTATTTCATGATACATGGCCTACCATGGGCATCTTTGGGTCGATTTGGAGACCACATGGAGGCACTTGAGAGTGATAATGACACTTTATATTAATTAATTTAAAGTAAAGGAAAAAATGACATAAACATATATCTTTTAGTAAAACAATTTTTACAAAGTGTTATATAAGTTATAATTTCGACTATAAATATTAATTAGATAGATAAAATTATTTCCTAAATAATTGTATTTTATATATAATTTTTAGACATTATATAATGAAATTTATTAATGACAAAATGATGATGCAGTAATTACATTATTAATGAAAGAATTAAATAAATGGTATTATAAATATTAAAATATATATAATTTCAAAGTTTGTTTGACATAAAATAATTCTATAGGTGAATATGAAATGTTATGTCTTATTCAATTTATCTTTTTCTAAGTAATAAAGTTGTTATGACTTTCACAAAAAACAAAATACCAAATAGTGTCAAAATTGACATAAATTAATATTTCAAACAAATACAATATTATTGGTTGATATAATATTCCTCAAAATTTAAGGTTCAACCAAATGGATTAAATAATATTATATATGTCATTAATGATCCATTTTATATTCTCTTAGAAGTTTAAAGTAATTTTGTTAACCATATAGCGTAAGAATACAAAGAGACAGGGTAAATGTCAAACTAATTAACTAAGAGTTAAATCTAAATGATAAGTTTAATATAGTGACCCAATCCTGTATAAAACCTATTGGGTGAGTGGATTTCGACCTACCCCCACCTTATACTATAAATAAATTAGTTTGGAGCCGTTATAAACCGAATAATAATTTATTATAAAATAATATTTCTAGCTTTTCCTAAGGTGCCCCTCACTCCTCTTATAAAATCGCACCCCCTTATCTAAAATTCATACCTTCAAAGCCTTTTGGCTCAACCAAAACCGGCCCAAATATCCTCAAAACTTCCCTCAATTGATCCTAGATTCCTTTGTTTGATCAGAAATCCAGCCTATGGATCCATTTTGATCAAATCAAAAGGAAGAAACCAAAGAAGAGGTAAATATTTCATCACCTCTTTCAAGTTCTTTTCTTCTTCCATATCCTCTTTTTTTGTTTCCATTATAAAACAATAACTCCCTTATATTCTATATACTGTTATGTTATTATAAATATGGCACAAGTATGTTCTTTATTATATCCATCTTATAAATGACAATGTCACCATGCGTGCGTACGTACGGCTTACCGTCTCCACGCCGTGGTGTAATTTATTATTCAACACTATGTTATTTGGATGGACATAATAATGAGTAATATGTATATAAATAATGAAGATAAAATGATAATTATTCTATATATATGATATACCATCCAATTATATATTATTTTAATATCAAAAGAATGATATTGTCGCTCGTGCGTACGTATGAATTATCATCTCCACGGCGCGATGAGATTCATTTCCATGTTCACCATTCATCAATGATTATTAAAATATATATTATCAATTATTATGTAATATACGAAATATTAATTCTACTGGATATATATATATATATATATATATATATATGTACTTACATATATCTTATTCACTTTCGTTTTATACGATGTGAAAACGGAAACATCGTTTATGTGTATGTACGGACTACCGTCTCCATAAATAGTGTTTTTCATTCCATATATATGTCTATTATACATATTTATATTCTAAATATATATGATATATATATCATGTTTTATATTCTATAAGTACTTAAGTCTTGATCTATGTGATACAATCAAGAGTATCAAGTTAAAACCCGTTCAATAATGAAAGCGATTATTACCCGAAATGTTAATTTAACATGGAAATCATTATAAAATTGGTATTATAAAGTCATAAATAAATAATTTATGATATAATAAATATGAATATGGTTCTGTAATAATTTAATAACATACTATGACCATTATGCAGGAGGTTAAACTTACCATCGACCAAAGGAAAGTGCAAGGCAAGGGTAAATTCATCAATCTTATTATTATCCGAGAATGTTTATGTGTAAGTATTTACTGGGACATTTTTATCATCCATTTCCATTTTTCATAAAAATGATTTCAAAATGAATATTTTAAGGATTTGTGAAAGTTACTCTTTATCAAGGTCAGAATTTTAAATTTTTTAATGATTTATTTGTCTAAATCTTTTTAATTAATGTCCATGTTTTCAAAAAAGATTTTAAGGATTTGTTTTCAAAAAAGATTTTAAGGATTTATTTACAAGGACATGAATGTTTTGAAATGATAATTCATTTCAAAAGCTCCAAAGTGGTATGAGACACTTTTATTCAAAAATCTATTTTAAATTACTTCCTTTATAAATGTGTGACTTTTAAATGATTTCACAAAAAGGATATTTCTCTCAAAAAGTTTTACCCATCATTTTCAACTAAGTCAGCATCCTTTATTGGATATTACAATAGATTGAGGATGAGTTATTATAATACAATCTTATATATTTTATTGAATTATTTATGATATGTTTGACTGTGGATGTTCTATTTTTATACCATTCATACTTTATGGTTAATGTATTGACATTTCTTATGGTAGATTTAATATGAATGTTTATGTTCGGTTTCAACTTTTTTATATGAGGAATGCAATGGACTTAGTAAGTGACGGCTGGAGCCCGATATAGCTCCTCGATGCATTGGTAGGTATCATGAGATAAACTACTGTTATAAGGCCCTGGCCTTAAACCTTACTTAATATTGAATTAAATTAATAATTCACATTGAGGATCTTTTCAGGTTTAGAGTTTTAGAGAATTAGGACATAACTATTACATCTCAAAAGATGACATAGTAGACACTTCTACTATGTTTCCATAAAATAAAACAACACTTAAAATAAACATGTCTAGTTCCATGTTTTAGATAGCATGTCTTTCCTTGATCCCATCCTTTACCCTATTAATCTTTAAGTCCTGTGGAAAACATTTCAAAAACTTGGGATGAGCATAAAAATCCCAGTAAAGGATAATCAAAGAAGGAAAACTGTTAGTTTTTCAAAACAACAAGTAAACCCTGAATACTTTACCAAAGTAATACTTTTCACTTTTTTGAAGTAGTAAAAACTCTTCACTGAATAAAATACCATTACATACCCTTTTCTAACCAAAATATTACCATAAAACCCATATAAAGAACACATAACATATAAAGGTAAATTGGGACATAAACATACTTAAATGGAATAACCATATGGTTGACTTACACACATACTTAATGGAATAGCCATACGGCCGACTTCCATACCCAATGCATTAGAGGTTATAACGTAACCACTCATCCTGGTATTCACGGCACCACCCATCATATGGTTTATCACGTAACCACCGGTCAAATGTCCAAGTACTATTATAACATAGAAAATATTTCAAATATAAACATTTCACTAATAACATTTTATTTTCAATCACAAGAATTAATTTAAAGATATTGATATAATCAATCCATTTTCATAAACCATTTAAAAAGAGATTTTTGAATCAAAGTGTCTCATACCACTTTGAAGCTTTTAAAAGAATTATAATTTCAAAACATTAATGTCCATATAAATACTAAAAACCATTTTTAAAACATGGACATTAAAGATAAAGATTTATAATAGTAAATATTTAAAACATTTAAAATGATATTTTAGTTAAAGAGTTTTTAACAAAATGGGAGACTCTTGAATACAAATAATTGAGGAATAACATCTAATCAGAACTTTATAATATCATGAGAATAAAGGGATTCACGATATAATATGTCAAAGGAAAGTATATACACCATATAATAGGGAATTGGTGCATAACAATAATGAAGACTCAATGGAAGTGTAAATTGAGATGAAATCCCTTATAAAGATGGTATCCTTAAATTAAGGATAAATCAATCTCATAATTATGTGTGACAAATATAAATACACCCAATATAAGTGGATATTAAGTTTAAAACAATCATAGGTCATTCACACATATTCATAGGATGACATATTCAAGGAGTACAATTTTAACCCAATGAATTGAAATTGAGTTAAGAAGTTCCCTTGCAAAAATTCGACAGCCTAATGGCGTCACTTTAAAATTCAGAAAATGATTTGATGAGAGATAAAATGGTATCTCATCCCTTGGACATAAAATTTACATCAATAAGGATGTAGAAGAACATATACCAATATGTAAATTAAAATACCCATAAAAAAGAAGTCTTTTAAAAAGAGAAGGGTGAAATGTTCCCTTACCAATTTGGGTACCTTTCGAAACGTACACCCCATGAAAGAAGGACTATAAAAAATTGACGTAAATAACCATAAATGAAAGTATATTACAAAAAGAGTAGAATAATGGGCTTTACATACACCACTCAAAGGAAATGGTGTAAAATGTAGCATAAATCTCATGGGAATAAAAGTGAGATGAAAAAATCCCTTAAGAAAACTCGGCAGCCTAACGGCGCCACATAAAACTTCCAAAAATGGATATATGATATAAAATAGGGTATCTCATAATATTAACATAAAATGTACAGAAATAGGAATATAAAAGAACATCACCCAACATAACAAAGAGGAGCTTAAAAGAAGTGACATAAAGGAGAGTACTTAAAAAGAATGAGAGAGGTTGGATCTCTTACGAAAATTCGGCAGCCTAACGGCGCCACTCAAAACTTCCAAAATGGATTGATGAGAGAAAATAGGGTCTCTCATCATATTAACATAAAAAATTAAAGTAGGAGTAATATAAAATAACACCCCAATCATAAGAAATATGAGCTTAAAAGGAATGACATAAAAGAGTGTACTTTAAAAGAAAGAGAGGGGTAGGATCCCTTACCTCAAGTCCGACTTGTCTTGTTCATTTCATTATATTCTGGAATAATAAACTTTGGTCAATTTATAATTTCCTAAGGACCTACTTTAAAGATTATTATTCAGTTCATATCACATATTATAATTTTATATTAATTGTTTAATAATGTTAGTTCATATCATACTTTTTTGCCGATGTTTGGTACATGAGACAAAAATGAACTTGTTTGAAAATTATTGTCCATGTAGTTATAAGTAAATCATCTCCAGAATAGTATTAATTATTTAAATATAATATATATCCAGTAAATATTCATTTTATACTACTCCATAACATTTGAAGATAAAAATAAATGAAATGCACCGTTCATGGAGACGGTAGGTCGTACGTACGCATGAACGTTACTTTCATTTCTCTGTCATATTAATGGAATTAAATATAATTGAGAGATATATATATTATAATTCCAGTATAATATATATGTTATATAGGTCACATATGTTCATTAATTCCATTCTTTATACATTCCATGTATTTCCTGAACGAGTCACATCACTTGAGGGGGCGATAGTCCACACTTCCTCGTATGAAATTATCGCATTTGCACAACATGAAAAGCATAAAGGAATGTTTTAAATATAAAATTCAGAAGCATATAGAAAAAATAAATACCATATATATCTTATATAAAATATAGTGACATCATAATGGCCACCATGAAAGGTGTTAAGAGAAGATTGAACAATCATCATTTCGTGAGGCAGAAATTCGCCATCCACAAAAACAGTATAATCTTTAACCATTAGATGAAGGTGTGTGTAAGTGTAGCTCAAATACTTCACATGACAACATCCTAGTGTATTGAAGATACTGGTTTTGTTACAAAATAAAGTAATAAAAAGATTTTAGAGGGTTGGAGAAGCAAAATAGAACAAAAGAACACAAGGGAAGACATTACCATTAAATCAGGTAACTCTTTTTGATTTGAGCTCAAAGGCTTCCTTGGAAAGGATTATGCCCAAAGGTGAGGCTTAAATGATTAAGAGAGGGATGTGGAGAGATGAATTGGTCATGGGTTGGCCGAGACAAAGGCTTGAGAGGTGTGGTTAAGGTGGTAGAGGTGGGGGCCTTTTATAAGAGGAGAGGAGAGGCACTCTTGGAAAGTTATAAACTTTTACTTTATTATAAAATGATTTTCGAATTTTAAAGGTCCCAGAATTATATATTTAGAGGATAAGGTGATAAGAGTTCTAAATCCACCCATCCAATATGTTTTTGACAAGTTTAGGTATTAGATTTTACATTATCTTTTCATTTTATTTAAATCGTTAAATAATGAGGTAATCGCTGCCTCATCATGGTGTCATAAATAATTAAATTTATTTAATATCTAAAAATTATAAAAAAACATTCATGATATATGAAATTGTTTTCTCTTTCTAATTAATATTTATAGTAAAAAATATGACTTGTATAACCCCATCTAAAAATTGTTTTAGTAAAACAACTCATGTTTGTGACATTTTAATTATAACTTTAAATAAAAAGGTATTAATGTCATTTTCCTACCAAAGTGGCTCCATGGGGTCCCCAAGTTGACCCATGGATTTTCTTGGTCGGACATGACTCATCCAATAAGGGTAGTACATGTGTCAAGATCATTTCAAATTATTAAAACATTATTTTTACCTTAAATTACACTAATTACCTCTAATCGCGATTAACAACTTAAAATTTACTATTCACCAAAAAAATTATTTTAATCCCATTGAACCACATTTTACATATTAATTACAATCATGTATGTTGGATTTTTGAAATTCAAACCATAGAAGTGGTAAAGTTTCATTTAAACGAAAAATCAGTTTTTAAACTACCACTTAGTGGTTTCACTATTCATCAAAAATTGAAGTTTTTCAGAAAAATACCAAAAATTAACCCTAAGCTATATTTGATATTACAAATTCAAAAATGATGTATATTTTAAAAAATTCAAAACAAATAATTTTCATTAATTAATTTAATAATTAATTCTCGCTGTCAAAACAAATAGCGTGTTTTTTAAGATACAATATCTATTAAAAGATTGACACTAGTTTAAGTCCAATTTCAAAGTGAAATTAATTAAAATGACCAATATTGGATTAAATGGTAAAAATATATTCTAATTTCACTTTAAAACCAATTAAAAAGATAATATAATCATATAAATAAATTAGATTAAAAAGTGGTTTTGAATTAAAATACAACATTTTTCACTATTCATTAAAAAATGAACTTTATCGGAAAAGTACAAAATATTTATAGAAAGTAAATTTTGATGTCCCGATTCTAAAGAAGAATTTTATTTTGTCAAATATAAAACATAAAATTTTCAAAAAGTGGATTTAAAATAGGTTCGCCATCAAAAGGTGGTTAATCGACCTTTTAAAGAATATTAGAATGTTTACGCTTAAAATTGGATTCATTCGCATTTTTAATCCTCTAAAATTTATTGTAAAATGTAAAACTATTTGACAAACATATATAATAATTTTGTAGTTAGTTCGGTTCATTTCCGTCATTACAACGGCTAGGTGTTAACTACCATTAAAAATAAAATTATTTTATTATTAGAGTGCAACGTAAGATTTCAAAGGAACTCGTTGTTGCGTATTAGGTAAGCCATCAAGCATAGAGTTACCTTTAAATTAATATTAACATTTTATTCAAATAGGGTTAAATATAAAAATGTCATATTCTTTATTTACCTAGGGTGTTACAAGTGTCTTGGCACAAGGCCTTGACCAAAATTTTATTTGTAATCTTGGCATGAGGCCTTGACTATGTGGTAAAGATGCCCGACATTAGGAATTCCCTCATTATGTAATTAGTTATTACATGTGATTATTCAACTAGTAGAATATCCATATGCATGTTTATATGGTAATGTTTGATTTATTTTTTTCATATTTTGTTCAAGTTTATGTTTAAAAATGCTGTTGTGTTTATCACACATCTTGCCCTAAAAGTTTATAGATTCCGCTAAATTATTTACCCATACTGGGCATCTAAGATCACCCCTTTCTTATGTTTTATTTTCCAAGGAATCCAAGAAGTGTGTTATGATTGATATGCAGGGTTAAGCTAAAGGGAATAATTGCGTTCTCAAATAACTATATATGTTGTGTTTTATGTTTGAAATTATAATGTAATGTTAATGTATGTAATATATTTTCCAAGACTGCTAAACTGATCAGACCTTCAGGACTTGATTCCTTGTAATCATGCCAATGTATTAAAATAATGCACCGGATCAGGGTAACTGGGGTTGGAGCGTTATATTTGGTATCTGTGGAAGTTTAGTAAAAACCTTGGAAACTAGTTTTAGATAAACCCTGATTATAGCACATAGCCCTAAGATAGACTTTGAGGATTAGTATAGAAGAACATCCCAGAATTTTGGTATTATAGAGATTTTGTGAGTTTTCCAGGGAATACATCCCTATCTAGATATGAGCAGGTAGAGGAGGCTCTGGCATAGATGTACCTACAGGTAAAACCTAAAAACACCTCTTTAAGCTAGACTCAAACGAGAACTGGTGCACGACAACATGCCTTGCTGCACTCATGTTTACGACACTCCCAGGGGGATATGCTTTGGGTAATTCACATTTTCATTACAAGCCATTATGAAGGATTTAGGAGTAAATACTTTCTCAATGAAAACATTTTTATGATTATATCTGTAAACTATTCAATTTATCTTAGGTATTTTACAAGTTGGGAATTATGAATTTCAATTCATAAACCGACCTAGTGTATTCCATTGTTTAGAAATGGTGCCGAGTAGAAGGAATGAGAACTCCAGCAATACATATGATCTGAAGAGTAATAAGGATCATATCTTTCATGGTAATAATCCAATACCCTCCCATGTATTCTCATAATATGAAGAAATAATATCGTGTGTTATTAAGATAAGTAAAAAATTCTCTAAGTCCTATGGAATTAAAGGGAAGAAATAGAAGAAAAGGATGGAAGAGCGAAAGATGGATAAAGGGAAGAGGGGAAAAAAGGATTTTCCCATATGTAATTACAGTGGAAAGAATCACCTTCATAAATACTTGAAGGAAATTTGAGTTTGTTATAAGTGTTGATAAAAAGGACATCAATTACATGATTGCAAGGATAATAAAAAAGTTTCAAATATAAAAACATCATCTGCAAGGAGTTGGGACACTACGTGAATCAATGTTAAGATCATCAGAGTATTCCCCAAATGATTCTAATGAATAATAATAAAGTTGTAATACTACCACAGATGAAGAGGAATGACTAGTGTTCTTATGTTGTTATTAAATAATTGTTTCATTAGATTGTTGTATCAACGATGTACTGGTTATATAAATTATGGAAATAAATAAGGATTTTACTGCAATACTATTTCATTGAATATTTGAGATTATATGGAATTATGAAAAATGAATCAACAACAAGTTAAACGTTTTTTGAAAATACATGGTTGAAGGAAAGGTAATCCTTAATATGGTCCTGATACTGAGGTAGTAAGTTTGGAATAAGAGATGGTTGATTTGGATAAACTATATTGGATATTCTTGACTACCTTGGCACCGATTAATGGTTTGTTTATTTCATCACTTTTGGACTATTAAAAATTTGTGGATATAAGGAATATATCCAATATTATATAAAGAATAAGAGATCATGAATGTAATCAATAAGGTTTTATGGTAATTCAGGGTGTGACCATGTTTTTAAAGAATACATGATGAAGGTGTTCACATGTTATTATGTGGAAAAAAGGATCTTCATTGTGTTCGACTTCCTTATAAAATTTGGACTGTGATTTTGGATAGGAATATTTTGGATAAGTCTAAAGGTTGGAATAGATTATGTTAGAAATTGGATACAATTGTTAATGTTATTTTTGGATTGTCATAAAAAGGACAACCCAGAGGTTGGGCGACAACCAGTCACGTCCAGCAAGGTCGTGAGTCTTGAACCCACAACCGAAGGACGAAAAGGGTGCACCACCTACCACTGGCCTATGCGATATCCTGGATTGTATAATTTAGTTTCTTTTTAAAAGGTCTGAAAGGTTAATTATAAATTCATTATTTTTTGAATTCTATATGATTAGGATAAATAGAATATTTTTTTTAAAATCTCTTGGAATGAAAGATGAGTATGTGGTATGAATTAGTTAAAGGTTCAAACATTACTTGTAAATTATATATTGTTTTTCTCTAATTCTATAGATAAATTAATTCTTAATCTTTAGGGAATGGATCTTAAAAAAAATGTGTTATCCTAATACCTTATGTTTTTTTGAACTGATGGTATTTTAAATCATCATATATTGATGGGTTTGAGGTCTTCAATTTTACACTTATTTGTGATTGATGACCTCAATAACTCCCTATAAATCTTTATGTTTTTTCTACAATTATTTGTCTCTAATTACCACCAATGTTCTCCTAATTGAGATCATAATTTGGTGCTGACTTTTTCATTTCTCTTTCCCTCTTATTAGGACTATATTTTATTAACCCAATTTCTGATGTGGGTTTTCCACAAAGGTATTTCTCTATTTTCAACCTTTTATTTTCAGAGAACAATTTCAAATTACGAGGATGCAATTTATTGAAGGAGAAGAGAATGTAGCATCCCATTATTTCATAGTACGTTATTTCTTCGAAGTAACTCAATAACTTTCACCACACACAACACCGAGTTCAAGCGTACAACGACTTACCAAACTAGCCGTTCAAAAGCGGTTATGAATAGTTTTAACTGAATTTATATTTTATATAATCCTTATAATTTTATAATCCATATAATGAGTTTCCTAGACATAATATAAGAACAAATTCATTTTTTTAGATAAAAGAAGTATTTATAAAAAAAAATGCAATTTTACCATCGTTCAGTGGAGAACCCTTTTTAAATCCAATATTTGACACTTTTATATATTCAATTGGGAAAAATAAACTTCTTCTTTAGAATCGGTACATAAAAATTTAGTATTGATAAATTTTGGATGTCTTTTTAATAACATTCATATTTGGAAGAATAGTGACTGACTAAAACTTCTTTTTTTTCAAATAAGTCAATTTTTGGGTTAGTGAGAACCGAACAAGCAAAGTGAAAGAACATGAAAAGAGAACCATAAGCGGGTTGAGCATAGAACCAAGCCCAGGTCCAGACCTTCCCAATAATGAAGCCAAACAATGACAACCAAAATAACTTTGAGGCAAAGTGGTAACCAGGGAAAACAGCCGGTCATACCGACCCGCCAAATTTCCATTGACCCAACACTCAGGACCAGACCCGCTGAGCTGCGCCACGAAATCACCGAGCCTTTGAGAACCATGCCACCATGCCAAAAAAACACCCCAAAATATCCAACTTCAACGAAGCCACCAAAACGATCCAAAACGTCATGAAATCCATCACACCCAACCAAGTTGCGGTTGTGTGTGAAGGAGGATGAGGAAATCGTAGAGGAAAACCAAGGAGAAGCATGGCCATCTAGGCACAAAAAAAGGTAGAACCACAGAACAAACCAGAAGGGAAGGATAAGCCAACTGGCGAGGAGAAGCACCGCCAACACTAACCATTCCTGAATCCGCCATCCACGCCTGCGTACTGGCCTAATAGTCGAAGATGACCCTGCCACATTCTGACTCACATGAAACCCAAATGTCTGTACTGCAACAAGCCACATGAAAACTAGAGAGGGGCAGGACGAGCCGGTGCCGCGAACTCAGCCTCGGTCGAACCACCGTCATATGTGTATGCGCCAGTGAGTTTTTCGCGTCGTTGTTTCCCACAAACATCCATGTGACGATCCTGTGTCTTCCATAGGGCGCCGACTCGCCTGAGCACAAACCAAAACAAACATGAAATCTAGAAGAAAACCCGTGTGATGAAGCATCAAGCCCAACACATCGCCTCCGAATACCGAATCCCATTAGATCCCTCGACATCGACACCATCTCGGAGATACGGACTATAGAAACACGAATATGCAGCAGATCAGGCGAAGCACGAATCATGGAAGAGAGAACACAGTGGCCGTGTACGTCGTTTGAGGAGGATGGGCAACAGAGAAGCTTCATTAACAGGTCTCCTAATAAAGAAGGCACAGATGAATGAACCAACAGTGAAAGGGGGAGGTGGGAAAATGCGGCGGCGAAAACCCTATCCACCCAAGGAAGCTCTCCTGAGAGCTACATCGCGCTCTCCTCAAATAGTGAAAATTACTAAATTTTAACTGAAAACAACATTTTTAATCAAAATAATTTATAGTACTAAATTATACATTTGAGTGGTTTTAATATGTAATTAGATTTTATTTTTATCATTTAATATAATTTAGTTCATTGGATGTAATTTCACATTTAAACTAGACACAAACAAGTGTCAATCTTTTAATAGTTATTATTTCTTAAAAAACATGCTTTTTCTTTTGATAGTGGGAAATAATTTTAAATTAATTTCTGCCACTTCTATGTTTGGAATTTGGAAAAATTGATTCCATATTTGGTATTATAAGGTCCAAATTTTGTAAATAGATAAATTTTTTTTTTGACATTACGAATAATTACTTCGGTAAATATTTTATTTACCATGGTTAAAGGGTAAACCCGGTAAATATGGGTAAAAAAATAATATTAAAATAATATTAAATTACCCTAACACATGTAATAACCCTATTGGATGATAATGTCCAACTGTGGGCATCCTTGGGTCGATTTGGGGACTACATGGAGCCACTTGAGAGTGATAATGACACTTTATATAAATTAATTTAAAGTAAAGGCAAAAATGACATAAACATATATCTTTTAGTAAAACAATTTTTACAAGGTGTTATATAAGTTATCATTTAGACTATAAATATTAATTAGAAATATACATTTATTTCATAAATTATGGTATTTTATATATAATTTTTATACATTAAATAATTAAATTTATTAATGACACAATGATGATGCTGTAATTACCTTATTAATGAAAGAATCAAATAAATGGTATTATAAATATTAAAATAAATATAATTTAAACGTTTTTATGACATCCACGAATTTTCTAGGTGAATATGACATTTTAGGTCTGCTTAAATGTATCTTTTTCGATGTAATCATGTTGTTATAACTTTCACAAATGAAAACCAAATAGTTTCAAAGTAGACATAAATTAATTTCTCAAACAAATACCATATTATTGTTTGATATAATATTCCTAAAAATTTATGGTTAGGAAAAAGGGATTAAATAATATTATATATGTATTTAATGAGACACTTGGGGTTCTCTTGGAGGTTTAGAGTAATTTTATTAACCATATAGAGTAAGAATAAAAAGAGACATGGTAAATGTCAAACTAATAAACTAAGAGTTAAATCTGAAAGATAAGGTTCATATTGTGACCCAAACCACTCTAAAACCTATTGGTTGAGTGGATTTATACCCCTACCCACCTTATAGTTTACATAAATTAGTTTTGATCCATTATAAACCGAATATCAATTTATTATAAAATAATATTTTTAGCTTTTCCTAAGGTTCCCCTCACGCCTCTTACAAAAGGGAACTCCCCCTTCTCTAAAATTTATACTTTCATATCCTTTTGGATCAGCCAAAACCTGCCCAAATATCCTACAAACTTCCTTCAATTGATCTTATAGGCCTTATTTTGATCATAAAGCCAACCTACAGAGCCCTTTTGATCAAATCAAAAGTAAGAACCCGAAGAAGAGGTAATATTTCATCACCTCTTTCAAGTTTTTTTCTTCTTCCACTTTTTCTTTCTTTGTTGTTTCCATTATAAAATATTAACTGAAGTATATTATATATACTATGATTTTATTATAAATATGGAAAAACTATTTTCATTATTCTATCCATCTTATGAATGATAATGTCACCATGTGTGCGTACGTAGGACTTACTGTCTCCATGCCGTTGTGTAATTTATTATTCAACACTATGTTATTTGGATGGATATAATGATGAGTAATATGTATATAAAAAATAAAGATAACATGATAATGATTATGTATATATGATATACCAACCAAATATATATTATTTTAATATCAAAATAATGATATTGTTTCTCATGCATACGTACGGATTACCGTCTCCACGACACGATGAGATTAATTTCCACATTCACCATTCATCGATGATTATAAAAATATATATTATTAATAAGTATGTAATATGTGACATAATAATTCTGTTGGATATATATATATATATGTAATTAGATATATCTTATTCACTTACTTCCGTTCAATACGATGTGAAAACAAAAATAGCGTTTATGCGTACGTACGGACTACTGTCTCCAAAAATGGTGTTTTTCATTTCATATATATGTCTATTATACATATTTATATTATTCATATATATGATATATAAATCATGTTTTATATTCTTGATTTATTTAAATCTATATCTATGTGATACAATCAAGAGTAACAAGTTAAAACACGTACGATAAAGAAAGCGGTTATTACCCGAAATGTTAATTTAACAGAGAAATTATTATAAAATCAGTAGTATAAAGTAATAAATGAATGATGTATGATATAATAAATATCAATGTGGTTCTAGAATAATTTAATAACATACTATGGTCATTATACAGGACGTTAAACATATCCTCAACCAAAGGAAAGTGCAAGGTAAGGGTTAATTCCTCAGTCTCATTACAATCCAAGATTGTTTATGTGTAAGTATTTACTGGGAAATTTTTATCATCCATGTGAATTTTTCATAAAAATGATTTCAAAATGAATATTATAAGTAATTGTGAAAGGTAATCTTTATCAAGATCATAATTTTAAATGTTTTAAAGATTTATCTTTCTAAATTTTTTTAATTAATGTCCATGTTTTCAAAATGATTTTAAGGATTTATTTATATGGGCATGAATGTTTTGAAATGGTAATTTATTTAAAAAGTTTTAAAGTTTCATGGGACACTTTGATTCAAAAATAAATTTTAAATTACTTCTTTTATAAATTTGTTACTTTTAAATGATTTTACAAAAAGGATATTTCTCTCAAAAAAATTTACTCATCATTTTCAACTATATCAGCATCCTTTACTGGATATGATTTTTAATTGAGGTTGATTTATTATAATACAATATTCCATATTGTACTGAATGAGTTATGACATGGTTGACTGTGGATGTTCTATTTTTATACCATTCATGGTTTATGGTTAATGTATTTACATTTCGTATGCTAGTTTTAATATGAGTTTTTATGTTATGTTTCGACTTTTTCAAATGAGGAATGTAGTGGACTAAGTAAGTGATAGGTGGAGCCTGCTATGGCTCCTCAATGCATCGGTAGGTTTCATGAGACAAACTAGTGTCTTGGAAAAAGACCTTGAAAAAAATATATTTGTAGACTTAGCAAGAGGCCTTGACTATGTGGTAATGATGTCCAACATTAGGCATTCCCTAATTATGAAATTAGTTATTACATGTTATTATTAGACTATTAGAATATCCATGTGCATGTTTATATGGTAATGTTTGATTTCTTTTTTTCATATTATTTTCAAGTTTAGGTTTAGAAAGGATTTTTTTATCACACATCATGACTTAAAAGTTTATAGCTTCTGCTAAATTATTTACCCGTACTGGGCATCTGAGCTCACCCCTTTCTTATGTTTTATTTTCCGAGGACTCCAAGAAGTGTATTATGTTTGATACACAGGGTTAAGATAATGAAAATAATGGAATTCTCAAAGAACTATCTATGTTGTGTTTTATATTTTAAATTATAATGTAATGTTAATGTATGTAATATATTTTCCAAGACTTCTAAACTGATTGGTCCTTCAGGACTTGATTCCTTGTAATCATGCCAATGTATTAAAATAAAGCACCGGATCTGGGTAACTGGGGTTGAGGCGTTACAATTAAAACTAGAAATGTTACAATATTTATCATGGAAGGATTTTGTAAATAAAATATTTCAATATATTTGAGGATAAAACCATAAATACCTTGAGTAAATCTTATTTTGATAAGTTTAAAGATATATGAGAAGGTGGACAAGGCAGAAATTCAAATACAAAAATAGCAGATGGATTTAAACTATTCAGGGATCACATAATGATGATTGTATATAAGTTGAATTATTATTTAAATCTATTACTAATGAAAATGCATCAAAACCTCAAATGATAAATTGAAGATAAAAAATTGATCAATCTAACATAATTGGGGATTTGATGGAACCCACCTAGACAAGGAGGATAAGGAATGAAGAACATTATACATTCATATTAATTATAAAACCTTCCTCATTTTAATATGCAAAAAAGTATGAATCATGGGGTAAGTCCATGAATGACGAACTAGATTATATTTTTATAAACCAAATAATGGATCTTGATAAGAGACACAAAAATAACAGCATGATGGGAACAAAGTGGATTTAGAAAAAAAATTAGTGATCCGGAAAATGTGATCAGAAGAAAGGCTTGATTGATGTGTGAAGGCTATAAACAGATTCAATAAATTGATTTTGAAGAAAAATTTTCTAAAGAAATAATACTAGAAGATATCAATATTTTCCTAGACATGGAAATTAAAAGAGGGAACAATTCTTATGAGATTGATGTCAAAAATGAAATATTAAATTGAGTTATTGAATAAGATGACTAAATTGAAGAACCAATGGGATTTATGATTGGAAATGATGAAAATAAGGTTTATATATTGGGGAAGGTTCTCTATGGTTTTAATTAGGAACTACAAGAATGGTATTCCTCACTGGATGGTTATCCGAAGAAGTTTGAAATTAAAACAGGAGGGGGTGACCATAATATCTATAAGAAGAATTATTATTAATATAAATTTGTGGTTATTTTTTATGTGGATTCTATTATTTTTTAGGGATGTATGCACGGATAATTAGAATAATTTTCAAAAAACATTAAATATGAAATTTAAATTTCTATTATTGGTAAACTGACATACTTTTTTGGGACTTTGAAAAGTTCAAAACAAGAACTATACGTTCATTTCTTAAAAAAAATATGCACAAAGGATTCTAAAGAAATTCATCATGGATGACTCCAAACCAATGCTGAATCTGATTTTGATTGGGGAAAAATGTGGAAAGAATGATGATGGGACATTTATTTATCCCACACTATAAAATATGATCATATGAATCTTATTATACTTTATTGCAAAATAGAAATATATCATCTCTAAAATATTCTTAACAAATCACATTCAATGTAATCCTAAGGAAGAGAATTAGTTGGTAGTTAAAATAATTTAGAGGATTATTCAAGGTAGTATTGGTTTTGACTTAAATCTTTTAAAAGGAATTCATAATGATTTATTAGTACACTTTGATGAGTAATGGGATGGATAGGTGGTAGATACAATATCCCCCTGGGGTGGTATATTCTTCATAGAAAACAAATGTTTAATATGGTTTAAAACTAAACAAGAAATAACTTCTTTTAGTACATCTAAAGTATAGTATATCATTATGAAAATTCATACACTCAGTTATTATGTATGATGTAACAACTTACTGGTATTTATGATGAGGTTAAATAGATGATAACAATCTACTGTGACAACAATGTCGCAATAAAAATTATGAAGAATCCAATTCAACACTATCATAAAAAACATATTGATATTAGATATCACATCATCAAAGAATAATTTGAAAAATATTTTATTCAAATGTAAATTTTTTGGAACTTATGATAATGGGGATTACATTATGACTAAGTCATTGGCATCAAAAATTTTCAAGAAGCATCGGTTGAACCTCATTATTGAGCCACCACTCATTTCTTGAAGAGGTTATTATTTTACCCCTCTCCCAATTTGTATTAACTATTATATGTTTTTAGTGTAGGTGATATATGTCTATGGGGGAGATACGGTCCTAGGGTATTTTTTAGCACTATACATGAAATATGGGATTCTTGGGTTTATTTCCAAAAATGGATATAAAGAAAATTCAATGAGTGTTTGGTTTGTAGGATTAGTTTTTAGGATTGGTCACTGGTCAATGGAAAAATATATTTCTCTTTTCCCACACTTTTTTAAACACTAATCATCTCCCATTTATGTTTGGAGTATTGGATGAAAACTTTCATGTCTATCATGCTCTTGTTCGAGGCTGGTTATTTATTTAATTTATCTACAAATTTCAAACAAATGAAAATAGATATTATGATTTAATTGTATATTTCCATATCTTTAAGTGGAGTTTATTTTCTATTTTGTTTCAAATCACATTCGGTTTGACCAGGGATATTTCAAGGTAAGAGATCTTACAATGCATATGGCTTCATTGATGAAGGTTTCATATTATCCCAACATTTTCCAATTTTTGTAGCAAAAAATAAGAATAAAGGAGAATGTTTCACCAAAGGTGTATTTCTAGGATTTGATATTCATAAATAAGATAATCTATTGTTTTTTCTAAAAGACTAGGTTTCTCATAGACTGTATTTCAAGAAGGGTGTTTTTTTGAACATGTGGAGTATCATGAATGATTGATAGAAATACTGTGTTCTTGAAACTATGAGAAGATTGACAAATTCATGATTCCATGATAGTAAATCTATGTTTCTATGATAAGGTTCAAGAATATGTAAAATGGAATTGGATATTCTTGAATAAAGGATCATCATGAACATTCCAGAAGATGTTTGGAAAATGGATTTCTAGGGGCGTGGGGCCTTTGCAAAAGAAATTTCTATAAATAGGCGGTCACCCCTTAGTTAAAATCACAATGATAATTTGAGAAAAAGATGAAATGATATGAATTCATGAATTATTTGATATTCAAAAAATTAATTATATACAATCTTGAGGATTGTGAAAAAACTAATTAATTATTGACTGTTGCAAAGTATTTTTAGAAAACGGAGTTTCATGAAGACTCGGAGTTTTGAAAAGACATATTGTTTTGATAAAGTTATGAGATTTGATAATACTATATTCTTTACAATTCCTAGGATATTCATGAATTTTGGGAGATTTTTTAACGTGATTTGGTTTACACGTGCTAGAATTTAATTGAAACATAAAGGGTGTTTCACCTGGGTTAAGAGCATTATGAATAGTATTGTTGAATTACTGGTTTATGTGTATACTGATTTCAAGTTCATAAACATAGGAAAATAGTGAAAAAAGAGTCTTATGAAAATCTAGTACAAATACATAATATATTAATCTACTATTTCAACCTTTAATTCATTAAACACAGTAATACATCACTCAAGGAAGTGATCTAGATGGATTCGATGAAAGTGTTCCCTAGGAGGTAGAGTGCAATCACTAAAACTATTTTAAAGGATGTGTGACTAGAAAAAAGTGAATGTGTCTAATATTATGTATTCCACAATAACTAGTGAGGCATAGTCAATTTAGGTACGACTAATAGACTTTCACTGTATGATCCTTGGAAAATCCCCTAGTGGTGAACGAAGTAAAAATGTTGTCTTGTAACTCTACAAGTGAATGTTTAATAACTTCATGATTCCATCAAAATGGTTTCATAAGTTCATATAGACATGGGAACAAGAACCTTTTAATTAAAAAAATATTACACCCTGATTAACCCCTCCCCTCTAAAGATTTTTTGGTGACCTATAATCAACCCATTCCCTCTTACTCAAGAAATGATTAATAGGTCCTTATTAGTTAGAGATACGACCCCTTAGGTAACCATGACCATATAACTCAGGTTATGTCTCAAATATATGTATATAGACCCAAGAAACTTCTATAATGATCCAAAACTAAATATCCTTATCTATGAATAATTACACAAACAACACATCCTGATATAATGTAGGTAATTCCATCAAGAACATACAATAAAGTAAGGGACTATAGGTTATAATTAGGGTGGTTATTAAGTGGTAAACCCCATAATACTATATCCAAAAGTCCATGGATGAAATCCTAGAAATCCACTACGGGGATTTATGATGCAGGAACTAACTGCAAAATTATTTTTGGCTGGGTGATGCATGAATGATTATGTAGGAAAGACACTTTAAAGGGCCTTTGGGCCATGTTAATGAGCCACTAGTCCTTGGGTCCATGATAAATGTAATGGGTCTCCCTCTACACAGATTAAAATAAGAATTTTCTTTCCTAATAAAAATTGTCTTCATTATGAAAATAAAATGTAGGACCTATAGAACATTATATAGCCCGTCAGTTTATCAGAGGGTCCTAGTCACCAAACACTGAAACCCTCATCCCATCTCATTTTAACTCATTTGAATTTTCATTAACCTGATCTCCATGACCCACCACATTCTATTCTCATTGATACTTACTTTTGAAGATCACTCACTAGTGGAATCACAGACTTATGGACCACCAATACTTAGTCCTCATGGTCGTATCATACTATTCCCAGTTTCTTATCACTCATAGTCTCGCAATACGAGAAACTACCATAGCATCACCATTTTGTTGTCCCTGGTCACATAGTTGGGGTCTAAATCCCATAAAAAATGTCAAGGGAATATCATTTATCTATCTAATGGAATGATCCACAACATTCACTTGGTTTCATCTTGCATCTCTCAATCTAGATTCCATTGATCATCACCAAGAGGAAACACATCCTTGTTATTATTTTTAATGTCCAAAAGGAGTCCCCTCTCTCCATGTGCATACCAAGACTTGCCTCCAAATTAAAGAGGGTTTTCATCATCACTCATTAGGTTTACGATCATCTCACAAATTTTTATTTATCCCCATGACACCCATTCATACCCATTATATATTCTAAATATCCCATGGCAAATTATACCCAATCCTATAAACTAGGACCTCACATAGTGATCTTAACCACACAATCAAGACCTTTCCCCATGGTGAGATCGTATTAGAGTGATGATAAATTTAAAAAAGTGGTAAATAGATCGGGGAATCATCCAATGAGGATCAAAGAAAACCTATCACCCATCCAAAGGACTCTACTATTTCGTAACCCACATTCTAGATCAAATGAAATTATAAACGATTGATCTCTGATTAATAAAATCTATATGAAATTTTATTTATGCTACAAATACCTCAACCCTTGAGATAAAAACCTATTGATATTGTAAAATATTCAACTAATCCAACAAATCCTTTCAATCATTCCTCTAAAATGATCATCAACCACTCCCTATAATCAAAGTATATGAGGTGAAAACCAGCCCTGATCCATCTTTGGAGTTAAGAATATCCAAAAAAACATCATAAGAATGCAGAAGAAACCACATTAATTCATATAATGGATCTCATAAATTGACCCTTTATACTTTATCAACTCCACCATGTTTTGGTGGAATCAACACTAAAACAAAAAAAATCACCAACAAACATGATCATCATCTAACCTCCATTTTGGGCAGTTGAAGGTGAAAAATGGAGTGGGAGAACCTATAAGGAATTTACAATACTAAGCCTCATACAATTAAAATTATCATAAACCCTTAGTTATAATATTATGAAAACCACCTTACTAAATAAATGAAATCATTCCTCAGAGATACGATGGTGAGCTTATCCAATAGGCAGGACAACTGTCATGTCCACCGGCTAGCCTATAGAATTTTCTAATGAAATTCACTAGTCTAAACCACCCATACCTTCCTTCAATGATTTCCCAAAACTAAGGGTAACCACTCTTGTTGAAAACCTCATCCAAAACCCCTCTTTGGTTTGGTATGATATTTGGATTACCATTTTGCTCCTTAGTTGACAAGACGAATCGTTAAAAAGTTTAAATTTCTTATTTTTTATAAAATGAAATAACCCAAAACCCATGGGGTATTTCAAAATCCATCCAATAATTATACTTTTCCCGGAAAATAATTGGAAACCCTAAAACCACATATAATAACCTACCTGGATTTTTTATTCCCCATCAATGGCCAAGTTTATTTTCAAAACACAATACTTTCACTGATGTACAACTCCAAATAAAAAAATTATTATTCATCGGAAGATGAACCAATCACTCACTGCCAACACAACACCCAGATGGTGATCACCAAGATATCTTAACACTCTATATAGTCTTCAACATATTAATATCAAGGATTTTGGTTATCCCCACTATAACAATACTCTCATAATAGAAGATTCCACGACATAGTACTCCGAGCCGCATAAGTTTCCTAATGAAAATTCATTTCGAGTGATCCATAAAAATAAAATATATATTTTAAATAGTTCTAAAAAAGTGAATCAAACCACATAATGTCTAAAACTATAGAAAATAACATGTAGGACTTCATATAGAATAATTTTTTTTATAAATTATTAGTGACACAAATCCAAATGTCGTTTAAATAAACACTGAATAATAATGCCTTTATACCAAAAGGAATCACATAATCGTTCACGATTCTTTTTCAAACTAACACATGACTCATAATTTTAGTTTATAATTGGATACAAAACTAGATTATACAAACTCCACTATCTAACTATATTCACCAGTGCACCATCGCTATGAATTTATCTCAAATTAGACCAAAACACATGAGTATGATTCCAATACACCGAACAAACCCAAAAAAATATATAAATATTGATTCTAATTTTGGCTGAGAAGAAATATCACATTTTATCATTCCTCACACTAATACCCATTGTTCTGTCGACCAACAATAACTGCTTTCATTTCCTATAGAACCCTTTCATTGTGATAGTCATTCTCCCAACACAGATATGACACCACCATTGAGAGAGTATTTTTATTGCCTCCCAATAAAAAAAAAAATTGACAACTCCACACTACACACTCCATTCATTATCTAATGAAATGATTAGACATGACTATTTATCACTTAAAAAAGTTCCAATGCTAAATAAAAACTGCATCCCATTCTTTTCTTACCTTGAACAAAAGTCTTGAATAATAATTCATACCCCCTAACATATGACTACCCTCTTAATTACCCTTGAGGAATGAAATAAATTTGTTCACAAGATTATACATTTTTTACAACCCTTTTCAATGATAAAAAACAATAATGACCATATCATGCTTGTATAATCCAATTACAATCTCACCTCATTCATTAAGGAACAATTATAATTGTCATAAAAACCCATCAGAGGCCAAGCCTATGATCATCACCCCATTCAACCTAAAAACCCCACATTGATATTTGAATAAAAACTATACCCCCCTAATACATCTCCCATTACTATTATTAGTTTCCTCCATAACCCAAACAATTCACAGCCGACCCACAAAATGAACATTCACTAATTCAATACTCAACTGTGCATTGCACGTAATAATAACACACTTATCCTCACATAGAGATAACTTTTGAAAGTGTCATCAATGCATGTTTTTACCCGAAGGTAATTAAATCCACTATAAACCGGCTTATAGGTTTTCCATAATATCTATCATGATCTAACTGACCCTAATAACAACATGATCCCATTCAACTCATTAAAAGACATAGAATCATGATCCCATGAGCCTCATCCTATTAAATCCATGCTCAAATGATTAACCCACTGACTATTCCCCATACATAATCAATCAAATCAATCCATATAACAGTCATTCCTCAACTTCAAAAAATTTCAACTCACCAATACTAAGGGGAACTATTTAATAGCCAGCTACACAGATGTCATTTTGAAACCATGAGCATCCATCCATGTTCCCACACAATGACTAAAATAACATCTAAAGTAGAACTATTCCAAGAAGCCAAATTATTATTCACTAAAAACTACCTTAACACCATAAATACTTAATAAAAAACACATATCAAAATACCATGTAATTCACAGGAATTTCTCCCAAACCCCTCAGAGTTTCCATATAAAATTCATATTGTTAAAACCTCGACCCTAGTATCCCAATATATGTGGTTATTTTATTATAATAGAATAGATAAAAGAGATAACATCACAATGGATCAATCACATTAGTTTTCCTGAAGAACTATATACATACATGGTTATCAAATTACATTTGAAATTGAAAATAGAAAATAATAATAGAAAATATAAAGGATTACCTAATTTTTTTTTCAAAGATTTCATCTCTAAAACCTATGGTAAGGGAAAAAATGAAATGGTTGAGCTCAAATACTAAGTAAGGGTTACATGAATCAATAATAAGTGAAGAATATTCAATGAGGTATAATCACAATGGAAAGGTAAATAACTAAAAAACATATTACATCAATAAAATAAGAATGTAAATTAATCCATTGATTTTTTTATAGTGAAAAAATCATGAAATGTAATAATTGAATACTAAATGAATAAAATTCATAATCATTGGATGCCATGTATCAGGAACATGAACTCTTATACAATCATGATGATTTAAATATGTAGGTATAAACTCACCCTATTTAACTTGGAGGCAAACAAGAAGGGTTTATCACCAAATATTTTGCCTCATGGGACCTGTTAATTAATCATGATGAGGTCTATAAATGGTCCACACCCATCAATAAAAGTCCAAATAATTCTTTATATATAGATTCAATTCATGACTTGTCAAAATATCTATTTTTTTGTAGTGGATACAGATTCCCCAATATTTCCCCAATTAAAACAATATTCAAAGAAAACACCATATATAAAAAATGGTACATTAGTATGGAAATAATAATATCCATGATTCAAGAAATATAGATATTTAATGAAAAATTTACTAAATTATGATCATAAATTAAAAGGGAAGTATACATACACCACATAAAATAAATTAGTATAGAATAAGGAATAACGAATGGGAATATCGTAATGGAGTCTAGGAAAGAATGATTTTAAATCATAATTGGACTTCCATAATGTAAAATAGGACTATATTATGATAAATGATGTCAAATATATGTGAAAATATGTAAAAGGAGTGTTTAAGAAACATTATAAATAAACCTATTTAGTGAGGTTTAAGGAAAATATTAAAGTGTATTTAAAACAAAAAATGCATAATTTTTTGTATAATAAAATGGTAAATTTTTGTTTTTACTTATAAATTTACTTATTTTTTAAAAAATACTGGTATCTTAAAACATATTACGTAGGGTACATGAAATTAGGAAAGAAATTGGGAAGTTCCCATTAACTAGGCTTGCTTATCATAAGGAATTGTAAATATCTATAGAACATAAAATAGAGTTTAAGAAGACTAAATAAGAGAAATTCATAATTAAATTAGGATAAAGATATAGAATGTGTAACTTGAAAGAAAAAATGGAGGTTCTAGGAGAATACCTTACATTATGTTTGAACAATTTCTTCACTCGATCATATTGCCTAGATAATCAAATTAAATCCATTAATTAATTAACTCAAAATATTTTATACATGTATTTTATTTATTATAATTTTACAAATTTTATTTATATTCTTTTCATGTGTTATAATATACAATTTTATTATTTAGGATCATTCATTTCCTTGGTTTTAATGATCAGTTTACTTGTATAAACTAATAGAAAATAAAATGAAAGGAGATTAGGTATACAGAATTGAAATTATATGTTATTAATGAACATAAAGAATTAAATGATCTTATATATAGTTTTTATTCTAGATGTGAGAATGATTCATTAGATAAAACATTAATGATAATCATTTAGGTTATTTTTCTGATTTTTTATTATCAAGAACTACATTTTTTATTAATTAATATCATGTATATATACCAGTTCCAGAACATTAAATAACTTATAATATTTATTATACAATCATATTTGACCATAATAAAGTTTTTATGACAATCCTTGAATGTGTTGGTGGAAAATGAGAACACATCATCCACAATGTTGGTAAATTAACACATCATCGAGGATATTTTCATTTTTAGAATAAATGGGAGAGGAGAAGGGTGTTGATGATGGATTTTACTTTAACAAAACAATATTAGAGTATTTATATAATACATTAATTATCATGTATGTTTTTATTTAGGAGGTGTGGGAAGGTTCCGAAAATAAAGTAAATTGATAGAAATTGACAGAGAAGGATTATGGGTTTTACATCTAGAATTATTGTCCTTATGAACCTATTATGGAACATGGGTTCTTGTATTTTATTGTGACCAGAGACTCATGGATGTGGGGGATATACTTGGTAATATTATTGAGAATAAATTGGAGAATCTTAAAATCATTATATTTGCGTGGATAATAGGTGGTTATGGGTGGTATTTATAGTGGGAGGAGATGAGTGTTTTGTTTTTGTTTATTTGATATATTGGATTAATAATATTTATAATGATTATTACCATGACTTAGTATCATAAAGGGATATGGATGTTTTGATGTTATAGGTTAACATTATCTATAAATCTTCCCAGACTCAATAATTAATGTATTTAGTTGGTACCGTAAATTATCAAATTTCTCCATTCACAATAAAATTCACTGTTTTAGAAAAATCCCCAAAATTAATGAATTTTTACCATTTTTAGAATTCATAAATAAACCTAGTTTTTTAAAATAATTTTTTAAATGTGATAAAAGTAATTTTGAATTAAAATCATCATTTATTCCAAAAAAATCCAATATTAAATTTATAATAGATCTTGTGACACTTTGAAAAATTAATTAAGGCATCATAAAATTATCCTATAATAATATGAAGAAATATCAATTTTCAAATCTATTTTCATAAACTAAATTTTTTATTAAATCAAATTACTAATTATAATTTTTTAAAAATGATTTATGTTTCAGAAAATATGAACATTTAATTTTTCATTTTAAAAATATTTATTCAATAATACAACGATATAATTATATCATATTTTCATTTATAAGATGACTAAATATTATTTATACATTCAGAGAAGAGGTTATTATTCTATTGGTTTAATTACAATTTCTAAGGTTTACATCACTATTTGCAAGGTGAAGTTACTATTTTATTGGTATATGTTCATTAATTTATAGAAAAATACTCTTATTTCATTCAATATTCATATATATAGTTTTTTTGTTTTATAAGTTATTCTATTAGATATATAATAAATAAAATTATTTTTTATTTAATGTAGCTATTAAAATAATTTAATTTATGTAAGAGAATAGATTATGTAAAATATTGGGATGTTATATTCTTCCTTCAATTGAAAATTTTTTCCATGAAATATTTTGTAATATTTAATTCAAAATTGGTGATAACGGTTCTTCTTCATAACATTCACTTGTTCCAATGTTGGTTCTTCCTTTTTATAGTTCCTCCAAAGAACATTTACTAGCCGAGTCATCTGATTTCTAAATACTTTCTCTCTTATGTCAATAATATCAATCGGATCTTCAAAATAATGAAAGTATTGTTCCCGTCCTATTACTTCATTGGTGAGTATATGATTTGGGTTTGGCATGTACGTCTTTGAAAATGAAATGTGGAACACATCATGAACATCGGAGAGACATTGTGGAAATTTTTAATTGGTACACTAAAGATAAAATTCATTCTAGAATTTCATATTGTCCGATGTACCTGGGGATCAATTTCCCTTTCAAACGAAATCTAATCTCACCTTTCCATGCTGAAAATTTTAGAGATACATTTCCACCCACTTGAAATTCTAAATCCCATCTATAGTTTTCATTACCGAACTTTTTTTTATAGAGAGCCTCTTTGATGTGAGCTTGAATAGTCTTTACATTTTACATTGTCTCCTTAATTAGTTATAGGAATATATGTTTCTTCTCACAAAATTCACCCAACAAGTTGGAGTACGAAATCTTTTTCAATATAATGGATTATATGTTGCCATTTTACTACTATAATGGAAACAATAATTGTAGGAAAATTCTACTATAGGTAAATACAAATCCCATATACCTTGAAAGTAAACTTATCATTATATAAACATGTATTTTAATGTTTTAATCGTCTCTTTAGCATATCTAATGATTTTAGGGTGATAAGAAATACTCTAATTAATTTCAGTATCCATAGACTTAGGAAGAATCTTCCAGAATTTTGATGTAACATGTGGATCTGGATCAGAAGAAATCAATATAGGTTCAGTATGAAGTCTTAAAACATCATTAATATAGATACCTTTGAGTTACTCAATAGTTAAATATTCTCTTATAGTAATAAAATATGGCTATTTTTTTAAAATATCAATAATAACTAACATTTCATCATTCCTTCAAGGTGTCCGTAGTAGTCTGGTGATAATATCCATCTTAATGTAATCCCACATCCATATAAGAATAGGTATAGTTTTCATAAAACCTATTGTATGTTGTCTCCCAGCCTTCACTTGTTAAAAAAATATACACCTTGACACATTTTCATCAATTTCCCAATTTATATTATCCCACCAAAAAATGTTCCTCCATATCCTTAAATATATTTTTTATAACCACGGTGTATAGAAAAGTTTGATCTATGATCATCATCTTTTTGTTCCCTTTTTATCTCTGGTATTTATTAGACACATAACATATTTCAAATTTTTAAAACTCAATCCTCACATAGGAAGACTTCCAATATTCATTTCTTAATAGATTTTATTTCTTTTTGAAAATTCTATTCATTAGATTCCTAGATTTCTATCTTATCCAATAAAAATGGGTTTACAAGAATTTAAAAAAGGATGGATGTTTCTTCTTCCTTATCAATTCACATATCTATATTAATTAAATCTATGAGCATAGTATATTAGTCCATCCTCATTTAGGATAGAAGTACTAGATTTTTCCTACTTAATGTATCTGCTAAATTATTTTCTTTTCCTGTTTATTATTATATTGAGAAATAATAATCTTTGAGTAACTCGATCCATATCCTTTGCCTCTTGTTCAGTTGTTTCTATTTAAAATTGTATTTTAAAATCTTATGATCCATATATATCTCATATATTTTACAGTTGAGATAGTGCCTCCACATCATCAGTTAAAATATTATGGCTGCTAACTAAATATCCTGAGTTTGATAATTTTTTTCATTTTTGTTCAACTACCTTGATGCATATGAAATAAAATTTTAAATAAGGACACAACCCAACCAATTCTTCAATACATCACTGTATATCAAAAACCCATCCTTTTCTGATGGTAGAGTCAACATATGTGAACTAACTAATGTTATATTTAATTCATCAAAATAATCAACACATTATTCTTTCAATGTGAATTTAAACCCTTTACGTTCGAGCATGGTTAATGGGTTAGCCAATCAAGAAAAATTATGGATGAAATGTCGATAGTATTCTGATAAACCAATGATACTATGAACTTCAGTTATGTTCATTGGTGTATCGATTCTCGGATGTACTTTTTCTTCATAGGATAAATTGTGATTCCATCCATAGAGACAATATAAACAATAAAAGAAACTGTTTGAATCCGTAATTCACACTTGTTAAACATTCCACACAACACTTTCCTTCTAACAATTATCAGAACAATCTAAAAGTGGTTCTCATAGTCCAAATTTATTTTAGAGTACAATAAGTATCATCAATAAAACAATTAATTATCAGGATATTTTTTAAGTACAAAGTTCATTAGATCCATGAGAACATAGGGTGAATTTTTGAGACCAAGTGGAAATTCTATAAACTAATAACATCCATACCTAATTTGAGATGTTGTCGTTGGAATATATTCCTCCTTAAATGAAATTGATGATATCCAAAATGAAGGAAATTCCTATATAAATATTTATCTCCAGGGACTTGATCAAATAAAGCATTAATGTGATGGGAAGGGCACTTGTTCTTTATTTTAATATAACTAATTTCTCAATATTCTATGCACATCCACAAGAATTAATTATTTTTATTCATAAAGAGAGCATGGGCGCTCTATGTAGAAACAAAAGGGTGAATAAATACCTTATTACTCAAATCCTCTAGTAATTTTTCATATCCACTAATTCTATAGATGATATTATATAAGTATTTACTGATATTGGCATTGAATTAGGGATTAAATCAATGGTAAATTAAACATCATGCTCTGGGGGTGACATTGTAATTCCTTAGGAAATACTATAAGGACATGAACTTATTAAATTCCTCAATCTTAAAATTACTCATGAAATAACATCCTTTAACATGTAGGATCTTTTCAAATTTATAGATTTATAAAATTGGGACATAATAAATTCATAACAATTACACATTAATACAGAGTGGATAACATAAAAATAGTATTCATTTCTTCCAATATATAATTTTTTTCAAATAAAACAAGAATTCTCTAAAAAAATATTAAACATTTAACATAGAATCATTATTTTTCCTACACATCCTTATAACATGTTTAAATCATTTAAAAACATGGGAGGAGCACAAAAATATCGGTAAGGGTTATAAAAATAAGGAAAGAACACATTATTCCATGATTACTTATAACATATGAAATCATTTTCAAAATACATGCTTATCACCCATATATAATTAATTTGTGAAACATGATTTTTCAACAAGATTACCACAAATATATGATCATAAATAGAAGCCTAAAGGTTTATTGTAGAATTACTTACATAATCTTGTAACCCTCTCAGCTACCTTGAAATTTGTAACCCTCCCGACTACCTTACAATTTGTGTAACCATAACAGTTACACTTGGAGTAACCATACAGCCGACCTAAAACATACACATAACTAATGATTTGGAGGAAGATATAGGTCCAACCCTTCCTTATAATCAATTCCCAAGAACCATAACATAGTTATACCACATGAATAATTTCATAAAACATTGCTTTTTAATTTTGTAAAATTGAATTTCAAAAGAGGATTTCAAAAGGAAAGCCCCTTATAAATATAAAATAATTCGAGTGAGACTTAATTGAGTTGATGGAATATGTATATAATATTTATATACACATAATTCAATATAATATAAACAAAAACCATCACACAAACAATTTTAATACCACATAAATAACAAAGTAGAAAGTTAACCTAATGAATTGAAATCGATTTAGGAATTCCCTTACATCAGGTCTGTATTACATCAAACTCATTTAAACCTCCAGTATAATAGTTGAAAAAGAGTTATTAATATATTAAATAAACATATTAATATTTATAATAACATATATGATTATTTTATTACAACATTTCCTCTATTAATTTTTAGTATTTTGTTTTCTTGCATTGTTCTGGGTGCGTTCTTAACATGGTTTCTATGGCCGGTTTGTATTAGATTTTCTTATCATATGGAAATGAAATTCCAGAAGTGGAATAAAATGGTATTTATATGATTCCATTAAATATAATTATACCATAAATTAATTTTTATCATATAAGATGATGGATCAGTAGATAAAACTCTAATGATGTTTGTTTAGATCATTTTTGGTGATTCCCCAATAATCATGATCTTGTTTCATTCTATAGTTTAATTTAATGAATATAAGTTCATTCAATAACATAAAACAGGTTAAAAAATACACTATAATTTTTTCATCCATTGAAAATGTTTTATGACCAGATTTTAATGTAGTAATGAAAATTGGAAACACATCGTCCACAATTTTGGTAAATCGGCACATCAAGGACGATAATTTATTTTTAGAGTAAGTGGGAGAGGGAAAAAGAGAGATGCTGATATAAAAATTACAATAGAATAATAGAATTGCAGTTCATGTAAGATACTAAAATTATCATACATTTTTAATGAGGAGGGATGAGTAAAGAAAAAAAAGGAAGGAACTCGAAATAAAAGAAAAGTTGAGAAATCCCTTACAAACATTCGACAGCCTAACGACATCGCTTAAAACATCATAAAATATTTCGATTAATGAAAAATGGTATTTCATAATTATTAAAAAATATAGAATTTAAGGGGTATATGGAATGACATATATCATCATAATCCAATTTAATTTAAACGATAATAACATAATAGGAGTGCTTTAAAAAGAGAGAGATTTCGAGATGAAAATTCTACAGCCGAAAAACTATTAAAAATGGTTTTATAAAACATTAAAAAGAGTGGGGAAAGGGGTACCCATCCATAAATAAATAATTATATAGAATATAAACAAAATAAAAAATAAATAAGAACATTTTATGGAATCTTGAAAGTTATACTACATAAAAGGGAACTGGAATGGAAAAAAGAATGAAGTTGAGAATTCTCTTACCTTGTAGAGTAACACCTAAGGATTTAATGGTGGGTCCTTGGGGGATTGAGGAAACCTTGATAACACTACTAGAAAGGTAATAAGACCATAAATCTGTTGAGGATGAATTCTTATGGAATGTAATTAAGGAATGGTTTGGTATTTATAGAAAAAATGAAAGGATGATTTATTAATTTCAAAGGGACACCTCATTAGTGGTATTTTCAAAACCATGGGCTTACCCATGGTATTTTCCCATGGTATTAGACACTTCGGAAACCTCATATCATATTCTACTATAAAAAATTCTACATGAATTATTACATCATTATTACATCATTAATGATGTCATTAAACTTACTCAAAACCCAAAACTGAATGTTTACTATTCAGTGAAAATTCAACTATTTCAGAAAAATCCCAAGAATTCACCCTAACCATTTTTTGACTTGTATAATTCACAAATGAACTCCATTTTTTGGAAATAATTTTTTAAATATCATTAATTTAATTTTTAGATAAAATCATATTTTATTAAAAAATAACAGCTTTAAATATATAACTCATTTTTCAACACCTTGAAATATTAATCGACATCTCATTATCATATATCATTAAGAAAATAAAATAATAATATGATTATCTATTAATAAGGCTCATATTACTATTCATATTACTATTCATAATGGTTTGTTACTATTCCCCCAAAATATTGGTTATATCAGATTCCAAATACATTACTGATCACAATTTTAGATGACCGTTTCTTGAAATTAAAATATAGAAGTGGAAAAACTATGATTAAAGGCTCGTTATAAATATCTACTTAAAACAATGTTACATGCATTTCAATTTATTTTTAAAAACATGTGGTGTTACATTATTCTTACCTTATGGAAATTGTGTCCTCACAATTTTATTTACTTATTAAACAATGGAGGGTAACTATCCCTCATTGCATTTTAAGATTCCCATGTTTCTTCTTCAACCATGTGGTTTCTCCACAATACTTAACCTAAAAGATTACCTTATTCCGGAATACTTCTTCCCTTTGATCAAGAATTTGAACTGGTTTCTTTTCTTAAGAATGATTTTATTCTAGATGAACTACTTGTAGGATCAAGACATGAGATAAATCTAAAACATACTTTCTCAAAATCGAAACATGAAAAATATTATGTACCTGAGATAAACTAGAAGGAAAGGATAATTAGTAGGAAACTAGTCTAACTTTTTCCAAAATTTCACAATTTCACATAAAATGTGGACTCAACTTTTTTTTTCTTACCAAAAATCATAAAACTTTTCCATGGTGAGATTTTAAGAAAAACATGATCACCTAACTCAAAATAAATGTCTTTCCTCCAGTTGTCTGTATAAACTTTTTGCCAACTCTGAGCTATTCTCATGTGATGGTGGATCATCTTCACTTTCTTAGCCACTTCCTCTACTAATTCTAGTCCCGTAAACTTCTTTTCTTGAGTTATCCCTAAAATCAAGAGTTCTATATTTCATCCCTTGCAATACCTTTAAAGTTCCATCTTTATACTATAACTAAAACTATTATTATAAGAAAACTCAACTAAAGAAAAATGTTTATTCCAAATTCCCTGGTATTCTATTGAACAAGCATGAAGCGTATCCCCCAAGGTCTGAAGCATTAATTCTAATTTCCCATCTGATTGAGGATAAAAAGTTATACTGAAATTTAATTATGTTCCCAAAGACTTCTGAAGTCCCTTCAAAAAAATATAAGTGAGACTGGGATCTCGATCAGATACAATGGAAAGAGGAAATCAATTTAACCTAACAATATCTTTGAGGAACAATTGAGAAATATGATCCAAATACATTGTATATTGAATAGAAATAAAATGTGCAGATTTTGTCAGGTGATCGACAATAACCCAAATCACATTATTTCCTCAAGAAGTATTATGTAGTTTGACCGTGATGTCCATGGATATATTCTCCCATTTCCACTCTGGCACTAGAAAAGGACGAAGCACCCCCTTTAGTAACTGCCTCTCTGCTTTATATATTGACATGTCAAACATTTCACTATAAAATATGAAATATTCCATTTAATTCCATCCCACCAATAATACTCCCAAAGCTCTCTGTACATTTTAGTACTTCCAGGATGAAGTAAAAATAGAGAACTATGAACCTCACATAACAAATCATTCTTCAACTGTGCATAAAAATGCACACACAACCTTTTTCTAAATCATAAAAAACAATCTTTATCAAGGTAAAATTCTAGAAACATACCCATGTTAACCAATTATACATTTTTCTATAGTTCACAGTCTTCCTTCTGTACTTGCTTAATTTTTTCTGATTATGATGACTGTACTAAAACCTGAAACAAAACATATGGATTTCCTACACCAAAAAAATTATATGCCAAAATTCATCAAATCATTAATCAAGGGATTAGGTTTCAAATTTAACATCGTTAATGATGTATGATGTTTTCGACTCAAGGCATCTTCCACTTTGATTTCTTATCCTGGATGGTAATTGATCGTGAAATAATAATCCTTTATAAGTTCAATCCCTATCATCTGCCTCATGTTTAATTCCTTTTGAGTGAATAAATACATCAGAATTTTATGGTCAGTATATATTTTATATTTGGATCCGTATAAATGATTCCTCTAAATTTTTGAAGCAAAAAAAACACAAAATCTAATTCCAAATCACGCGTGGGAAAATTTAACTCATGATTTTTTAGTTGTATTTAAGCATAAGAAATTATATTATCATTCTACAATAGAACACAACCAAGTCCCTTAAATGAAGAATCACCGTAGATGAAAAACTCACCAATTCGTGAAGGAATGGCCAAAACTGAAGAATTCACCAATCTCTTCTTCAGTTCCTAAAAAAACATCACATTCTTCTATCAAAATAAATTTAACACCTTTTTGAGATAACATATTTAGCAGGATAGACAATCGTGCAATGTTTTTTTACTAACCATTTGTAATAACCTGCTAATCCAATAAAACTATGAATCTCCGTAATATTTTTGGGTCTTAGACATTCATCAACCACTTTTTCTGGTAGGATATACTATTATTCAATCCTTATTTAAAATTTGAAAATGAAAAGAAATCTATTGAAACAAAAAATCATAGCTGCTGAATTTTCTAAAATGTATTTTTTCCTTTAAGGTTTTCAAAACTACCCTTTGATGCTTTTCATTCTCCAATTTATTCTTAGAAAATACCATAATATAATCAATAAACACAACCACAAAATTTTCCAAGAACTCAGGAAATATTCTATTAATAAAATCCATGAATATATTAGGTTCATTAGTTAACCCAAATGACATAAAAAAAATTCATAATGCACATATCTATTAAGAAAAGCTGTTTTTAGGATGTCATCCCCGTTCACCTTCAGCTGATGGAATCCAAATCTCATGTAAATCATGGAAAAGTACTGATCTATCTAGAGCTGATAAAAAAAGTCATCGATATGAGGCAAAGGATACTTTTTTTAATAGTAAATTTGTTAAAGGATCTATAATCAAGGAAAAATCTCATGGAACTATATTTCTTTTTAACGAACAACAAAGGGGAACCCCATAGTGAAGTGGTAGGATGAATGAAGACTTTATCAAGAAAATCATGCAATAGATTTTTCAATTCTATATATTCCATTTGATCCATTATATATGGGGGTTTTTAAATTGGATTAAAATCGTGGAGTAATTCAATTGGAAATTCGACTTCCTATTCATGTATGACACCAGGTAACTCCTCAGAAAAAACATCAAGGTATTCATTTACTACTAGAACATCATTAATCTGAATAGTTCCCTTATTTTAAATAATATGAGAAAGATAAAATTTGTTTCCATGATTCAATAATTTTTTAGCATTCTAATATTTCAACAATTGTATAGGTTCATTCCTGTATAAAAACTGAAACTCTTTCTGAAAAACAACTTCGTTATCTCTACAGTGAATCCTTGAAAGATAAACAGAAAGACAATCCATTCCCAGAATTAAAACAATATCCACTAAGGAAAAAATAAGGTTTTTTGGTAAAGTACATCCACAAACCATAATATAATGATTCTTATAATTACTATTTGCTATAATATTTCCCGTGGTGTTTTAAAAACAAATTCGTGTATCATTTCTTAAGGTGATATTTATAATATACATGAAATTTTCTAAAAATGAAGGAATGTGTAGACCCTGTATCAAATAAAACTTTATCAAAATCTGAGTAAACAAACAAGGTACCAGATATAACTGCATTGGATGGCCCAGAATCTACTGATATTGTAAAAAATGATCTCACTACACCTTTTTTATTATAGTCTGGCTTCTTTACACCATTCAAGCCTCTCATTGGGAAGACATTTTCATAACGTCTGATGACACCACAATAAAACAATTTACAGTTTTCTTATTAGGATTAGTCTTATGATCATTTTCATTACAATCTAGCGACATATTTCCAAACATATCCCATCAAAAAAACTTCCTAGATTTGGTAAGGAAATCCCCAAGGTGCTTTTTTCCACACATTTCACATACTAGAAACTAGATTTTCTTACCATCAGATTTAATTGGTTGATTCTTACCCATCACTTTCCATCAATACCTCATCTTCTATTTGTTTTAAAAGTGCATATGATCATTATAAAACTCCATCTCTATCCCTAAACACATCAGATAAGTTTCTCATAACATATGAATTGACGAGAGGCCAACTTCTTTTGATACCTTGGCTTCAATCTTGAGTAAAAGCAGTTGATTTGGATATCATGATCCAAAATAATATTTGGAGCATACCTCACTAGTCAAGTGAAGTTCACTTCATAAACACCCACTGAATCCACCATAGTTTTTATATATTCAAGTAATTACTTCTCCATCCTATGTCGCACCACCTTAAGAAAATATTTTTCATAGAAAATATATTTAAATTCATCCCACTCTAAGGCATCAATATCCTCTCTAGCCTTGATATTATTTAACACTAAACACCACTGATCACCTTCACCATAAAAATGATAAATGAAAAAACTTACCTTTTTATTATTTGAACATCCCATAACATCAAATATCTTTTAGAGGTATTTTATCCATCTTTCAGCAACTATTGGGTCAGAGGATCCATTGAAATCATGAGAGTGTTGTCTCATGAAATGTTCCACTATTGTAATTTTTTGTTGTGGAGTCTTTGGTTGTTCTATTTCATGTATGGCACCATAATTTATTACATATATTATCTAAAACATTATTGTCAAAAATAGCTTGGATCCAATCCCAATTATTCTGTGCTGCAGAATCGGAAGGATGTCGTTCTATCAGTGCCTCTCCTCTTCACCTTCCCAGTTTCTTCTGTGGACAGCCATTCTGAACAAATGTGTATTTGTTGAATAAGCATGGAAATATTTAAATGGTATATCATTTAAAATTAACCATATAGTAAAAATCATTTATGGTACTCTATTACCATCATCATAACCCCTAAAGTAATTCAAACCATACTTTGATATGAACTATAAAGACCTGGCCTTATTATATTTCATAATCGTAAAATTAGTCATGAAATCACTTCATTTCACATTTAAGATATTTTCAAATTTAGATATTTAGATAATTGGGACATAATAAATTCATAAAAATTACACATTAATATAATTTTGATACCATAAAAAACATATTTATTTCCTCCAAAATATAATACTTTTCATATAAAACAAGATTTTTTTGACAATTATAAAAAAAATTGACTTTTCTTCCTTCTTTGTCCTATACATATTTATAAACTATAAAAATCATTCAAAAACATGGGATGAGCACAAAAATCTCAGTAAGGATTACAAAAATACGAAAATAACACATTAGTCCATGATTACTTATAACGTATAAAATCATTTTCAAAAGACATACTTATCACCCATATATACTTAATTTGGTAAACATGATATTTACATAATATTCACACACATATAGTAACTTAAATATAACTATAAAGGTATATTTGGGAATTAAATACATAATTTTGTAACCCTCTCAGCTACCTTATAATTTTTAACCCTCATGGCTACCTTGCAATTTGTGAAACCATCACAGTTACACTTGGAGTAACCATACGACAAACATCCAACTTACACGTACCCAATGAATTTTAGTGAGATATAGTCAAAAAATTAATAATAAAAATCTCCCAAGAACCAAAACATAATCATACAATATGAATAATTTCCTAAAAAAAATTCTTTTGAATTTTATAGAACAAATTTTTAAAATAGGATCTTAAAAAAAATCCCCTTACAAATATCATATAATTTAAATTAGACACAATATAGTGGATGGAACATGTATATAAATAGTAAATAAACACAATTATACATTATATAAACAAAACAATCACAAAAACAATTTTAATATCACATAAATAACCAAGTAGAAGGTTATCCCAAAGAATGGAAATCAGGTTAGGAATTCCCTTACCACGGGTTTATATTACATCAATATCATTTAAACCTATTGTATAATAGTTAAAAGAGTGTTTTTAATATTTTAATGAATCATATTAATTTTTATAATACCTTATATGATCATTTCAGTACATCATTTCACCCTTTAATTGTTAGTATTCTGTTCCTTACATTGTTTTGGGTGCGTTCTTTACGTGATTTTAATGGTCGGTTTGTATTTAATTTTCTAGTCATATGTAAATGAAATTCCAGAAGTGGAAGGAAATAGTATTTATATGATTCCATAATATAAAATAATAACATAAATTATTATTTTTATCATATATGATGATGGATCATTAGATAAAACATTTACGTTGTTTGGTTAGATCATTTTTGGAGGTTCCTTGATAATCATGAACTTTTTTTATTATATAATTTAAGATGTTGCATATAAGTTCATTACAGAACATAAAATATCTTATAAAATACACATTAAAATATGTTTAAACCATTAAAATGGGTTTATTATCATTGTTCAGTGATGTAATAGAAATTTGAAACACATCATCCACGATTTTGGTAAATCAGGACATCGAGAACGATATATATTTTTAGAATAAATGGGAGAGGTAAAAAGAGATATGATGATGAAATATTCCATTAGAATAATAAAATTATAGTAATTTTAGGTTACTGGTTATATCATATCATTTGTATGACGTTATATGAATAAGTAAAAATAAAATAACGGAACTCGAAATAATATAAAAGTTGAGAAATCCCTTACAAAAAATCGGAAGCCTAACAGCGTCACTGAAAATTTCATAAAATATTTCGATAAGAGAAAAATATATCTCATAATTATTAAATAATAATGATATTAATGGGGAAATATAATTAAATATCTCAACATAATTCAATTTATATTAAAAGATAATAACATAATAAGAATGCTTGAAAAAGAGAGATATTTTTAGATGAAAATTCTACAACATAACGACTATGCAACACGGTTTTAGAAAACATTAAAAATAGAGGGAACAAGGGTAAACAATCCATAAAGAAATAATTATAAATTATATATACCTAATAAAATTTAAATAAGAACATGTTAGGGAATCTTGAATGTTATAACAAATAAAAGATAACTTGAATGGAAAAAAGAAAAAAGTTGAGAATTCTCTTACCTTGTAGAGTAACTGTTATGAAAAGAAGGTTATGACAATGGGGGCTTGAGGATACCTTTGGAGGACTAATAGGGAGGTAAGAAGAGAATATATTCTTTAAGGAAGAATTTTGAATGAATGTAATGAAGTAATGGGTTGGTATTTATTGCAAAATCAAGGGTTTATTTTATTAATTTTCAAAGGACACCTCATTAGTGGTATTGGAAAAACCATGGGCTTTCCCATGGTATTTTCCCATGGAATTAGACACCTGGGACAAATCATATCTAATTTTACTATAAAAATGTCTATCAGAATTATTATATCATTATTCCATCATTAATGATGTCATTAAACTTACCAAGAACTCAAAATTGTATTTTTAATATTCACTGAAAATTAAACTACTTTAGAAAATTCCGAAAAATTCACCGTAAACATTTTTTGACCTATAGAATTCAAAAATGAACTCCATTTTTTGAAAATAACTCTGTAAATATTATTAATTTAATTTATAAATAAAACCATAATATATTAAAAAATAACAGTTTTAAATTCATAAATCATTTTTAACACCTTAAAAAATTAATCGACATCTCATTATCTTACATCCTTAAGAAAATAAAATAATAATATGATTTAATATTTATAAGATTTATTTTAATACTCATATTTCTATTCACTAGGGTATGCTACTATTCACCAAAAAAGGTGTTGGTTCTATCCGATTCCAAATAACTTGTTGATCATAGTTATAGACGACTGCTTCTTGAAAGACAAAACATTGAAGTGGAAAAATTATATTTAAAGGCTAGTTATAAATATCTACTTAAATTAAATTTTTATGCATTCAAATTTTTTTGTAAAATTTTTTTGTCTAACAAATGCACTAATCTATTCATTCACAATTGGTAAATCCTCAATTTGAGGATTATTTTTCTCATCTCTAGTTATTGTTTGCTCTTCCTTCGTAAGAATTTTATTTAGTAGAGCTATAAGGGTTGGTTCTATTTAAGAATCATATTATAAGGTATTTCCACTAAATATAATGGATTCTGCATCTTTTTCATAGATAATAATTTTATTTCATCATGAAATAATTTTGTCAACATATTTTGAAATCCAAACCATACTGAATACTATATATAATTAAACCATGTTTATGATGATAAGGTTTATAACTAAATCACATTTATGTGTAAAAAAGGGTTTAAATAACACATTTTTATTGCAATGAGACTTCCCTTAGGTGTTTTGAGTGATTAATCCATTATTAAATCAAAAGTGAAATGTATTATTTTATTGGAAATCTAGGTAGATATAAAAAATTGTGATGATCCAGAATCAAATAAATTATTTTCTAGATTTGAAAATGGAATTAATGTACCTAGAGAAACATAATTAGGTACTTGAAATTCAGTTGTAGTGATCACAAAATTTTGGACATCTCCCCTTAGCCTCTTCGATGATAGATTCCCCAGAAGAATATAAAATTGATTTGAATAATGCCCCATTTCACTATAGTTGTAGCATTGAACATCATTGATTTATTTTTCCCCGTTGAAATCATTATCTCGATGACCATTTTCATCACACTTATAGAAAACTCGGATTCCTTTCAATTATTTAGCATGGGGATTCATTCCACAATTCTCTCATATTTGAAATAGGTTCATTCAATTATTCTTATTTGATGATTCTCCTTTTCTAGGGCAATCAAAAGACATATTATTCTCTTTACTTACCTTGAAAATATAGGATCTAGTAGATTCCTTCTCCACTTTGATGCATATAATACTATTTCATCATATGGTGAAAATGTTTGAGAATCTAGTTCCCTTCACAGACTTGGCTTAAAATCATAAAATAAATGATCAATATTTTCTTCCAAATTACATATTTAGTCTATATAATACCTAACTTGTCTTGAGAAGACAACATCATACTATACAAAACTCTATTCTCCCCTTTTCTTTAATATATTTAATTTTCTCTTCATTTTAGTTATTTTTTCATGAGGGAAATGTTTTTAGGAAAAAAATTCTTTAAAATTTCTCCATATCATGTCTTATATTTTTTCTCTCTCCTTTGTATTTTGGATCAATGGCCACCATTGATCTGTATCTCCCTTGAAAAAAATATACTTCCATTAAAAACAGTTCAATTTTAGTGTATCCCACTACCAGAAATACCATTTCAATAGACTTGATCCAATTCTCACATACAGTTAGATTATTATTCCCACTAAAATCTAGGGGTTTTTCTGAATTTAATGATCCAACATAGGTTTAGAATGGTTATTAGTCATAACCTGAGTAAGATTTCATAATATGGTCATGATATGCTCAGCTCCAACACTATTTGTGTTCACTCCCTCAGGGGGGAAATCCCTAAATTGATCAAGGATATTGATTCCATACATTCCATTAGTGTTCATCGCAAAATAATCGCACAAACAAGGTAATAACATACTTATAATGAGTATTGATCTGAAAAATCCACTATAAGTAATTATTAAAATTCACATCTTTACTTAACATCTAATTCCCAAGGTTTCTATAAAAAATCTCTAATAACAACTATAACAACCCTAAACCAAGTATACTAGAGATGGTGGTCATTTTATTGCAATGTAATCAATACAATATATCACATCATCAATGATTGATCAGTTAAGTAGTCGTGAAGAACTTTATAGATATAAGGTTACCTTATTACAATGATAATTCAACATAGAGGAAAAAATGAATATAAAATTGGATCCATGTCACTTATTCATAGAATTAAACATCATAACCTGGGGAAGGAAAAAACCAATAATGGTGAGATCATATACTCATAAAGTGTTACATGAATCAATAATAAGTGAAAAAAAAATTCAATAAGGCATGATAATAATGTCAATGTAAATAACTAAAAAACACACCATCAATAAAATGAGAATGTAAATGAATCCCTATATTTTATTATAGTAAAAATATCATGGAATGTAATATTTGAATTCTGAGTGATTAAGATTCTTAATCCTTGGATTTCATGTATCTGGAACATGATCCATTATATTGTCAAGACGATTTATATCTTTATGTATAAACCCAACTGATTCTACTTTGAAACAAACATAAAGGATATGTCTCTAATTGTTTTGTCTCATGAGATTATTGATTAATTTAGGGAATATCTATAACTAAGCCTCACCTATCACTATAATCCAAAATAATTCTTCATCTATTGATTCAATTTATGTCTTATAAAAAAATATTTATTGAGTATAGGATATTGATTCATCAATATGTCCCCAATTAAAACCAAATTTAACGAAAACACCATGTCTAAAAATTGTACATTACTAATGAAATAATAAAATCCATGAGACAATGTATATGTATATTTGATGAAATATTCAATAAATGATGATAAAAAAAGAAAGGTATGTATACATACACCACAAATAAATAATAAGTGTAGAATAAGGCATAAAAAAGAGAATATCATAATGGATTTCCAGAAATAATAGTTTTAAATCCTATAGGTAAACTCATATTATAATATAGGCATAGATAATGAAAAATTATTTCCCGATGAAGCGAAAACATGCAAACAGAGTGTTTAAGAAACCTTATAAATTAGCCTCTTTAGTGTGTTTTAAAGAAACAATTATGGAGTCCTTAAAATATAAAAAAGAATAATTTTTTTATAAAACTAAGAATAAAACAAGATATATTTTCATGATATAATTAGTGATTTTAAAAAAATAAACATATATTAATTTAAATTTTGGGTTGTACTTGAAAATGGGTAAGAAATTGGGAAGTTCCCTTTAATAAGGTTTTTTATAAGGAGGAATTAAAAATGAATACTTTGAAAAAATGTAGTTTGAATAAAAATAAGAAGTATTGAGACGGGTAAATATATTTGGAACATAATATTTTTTTTAAGAATATTAATTAATAATTACATTTGGGTAAAGATAGTTAAAATGTAACTTGAATGAAAAAATATACTTTGGGGGAGAATCTCTTAACTTATGTCCAAAATCATTCTACAATTCATCTTAACGTCTGGTATAATAAAATTAAATACCCAAACTAACTAATTTTGATACTTTTATACATTTATTTAATTTATTATTATTTTAATAAGTTTATTTATGGTCTTTTAATGAGTAATAATATAAAATTTTATCATTTGGGAGTGTCTGTTTCCCTGGTTTTCGTGATATGTTTACTTGTATACATGCATGTAAAATCACATAAACTAATTGTCAAGAATTGGAATTATATGTTATTAATGAAATTATATAATATTAAATGGTCTTATATATAACTTTTTTCTAGATGTGAAGATTAATACTTTATTAAATGTAAATGATATCCATTTAGATTATTTTGGCATTTCTGCTCGTCACAAACTAGTTTTGTTTTATTATATAATATCATATATATTGAATGGTTCTATAACAATAGGTGAATTATAATATGTATTATAAAAACATTTTTTAAAATAATAATGGTTTTATGACTATCCTTGAATGAAATTATGGAAAATGAGAATTCATCCTACATGATGGCGGTAGATCGACACATCAATGATGATGTTTTGATTTTTAGAATAAAAGGGATAAAAGAAAGGTTTTGATGATGGATTTTACATTAACATAATAAATTTCAAGTATTTATAATATAGTGTAATTTAATTCATATTAAAATATATTTGGTGAGGTAAGGATATGAAATAAAATTAAATTGAATGAAATTGAATGTGAAGGATTAAAGGTTTTACGTATTGAGTTAATCTCCTTGAGAACCTCCCTATGAAACATGATTTTTTGAATTTTATGGAGACCATAGACTCTTGGAAGCGGGGGATATACTTGGGAAGATTATTCTGAAGAAATTTTACAATATTCAAAGATATTGATATGTGAGTAGAAGAGATGGTGAGTGTAACCACAATATATTTTTATAAGATATATATGTTTCTTAATTTCACTGATGTCTTGTGTTGTACTCTTCCCCAAGGTAAGCTTGCGCTATACACATCATCAAATTATCTCGAGGTATATAAAAAATTACGACTAGATTGCATTACAATCAATTTCAATATGTTATGAAATACATAAGTTCACACAATACTAAATTGAAGTGAAAAAATAAATATTATTCGGATACCTTACAACCTAGTCATTATAATGAATGTGATGAATGATAATAACATTCCTATGAAAAACTATTTAAATTAAAATAATTGAGGTTATAAAATAATAAAATAAATCTTGATGGATTTTTTTAATGTAATATATATTTAATATAATGTTAAATATTCATCATATATCTTTTTTAGACACGATATAAGAACAAATCCAATTTTTCATATCCGAAAAGTATTTTTAAAGAATTTTAGTTTTACAACCTATTAATGGTGCACCTCTTTTAAATCTATTTTTGGACAATTTTAAATGTTCTATTTTAAAATAAATATTTTTTTGATATGGGGTATAAAAATGTACTTTGAATGAATTTTTTATATTTATTTGATAAGTTCTATGTTTTGATGAATATGAAAAATATACTAAATATTAATTGAAAACACCTTTTTTCAAAAAAATAATTTATATGGTTAAATTATATTATTGAATGGTTTTAAGGTATAATTATAATATTTTATTATTATTAAATATAATTTATTTCAGTTTAATTAATTTTTCCTTGATTTTTGAGGTAAAAGAATTTTAATCTTTTGGAATGTTTTATCTTTTAAAACAGGTTTTCCATCCAGATAACATGATTAATTATAAATTAATTACGGTAAATTCTTTGTATTAAATTTTTAAAATTGGATTGAATATTTGGAATCATTATGTCCAAATTGTGTAAATCAAATTATTTTGTAGGCATTATGAATAGTAACATTAGTAATTTTTATTAATACGATAAAAAGGTAAATTAGGTAATTAAGGGTAAATATACTATTATAAAATAACATTAACACTTTCCCTAAGGTAATTTTTTGAGTTATTTTGACCTAAACCATCCCTAGGTTGAAATTGTACCCTTTGGAAGTCCCATTTATGAGATCATGACATTTAGTATTTTTTATTTAATGAATATTTAAATATGTCTTACTAAAATTTTAATAAATTAATCATTTCTAAAATATTGTTACACAAAATACAATTTCAACTATAAAAGATCATTTGAAATAAAAAAGGTTCTTATTTTTCATGAAAATTTATTTTTAGTTTTTAGTATATAGATAGTTATAATAAAGGATTATTTATTGATGATGTAGAAATTATTTAATTAATGGAAAAGAAATAAAATATTTTTTTATAATTATAATAACCATTAAAACACAGAAAAAAGACAAAATATTATTTTTCAAGTATATATCAACCATAATAATCCTTGGGTAACGTTATTGAAAATTTAGAGCCATATGGAAAAGATTATGACACTTATAATATTTGTTTTAAGTGATGTTAAACTTGTAACATTTATCTTTCAATAAATATAACATTTTTAATGAAGGATTATAAAAATATATATTAGACTATAAATAATCCTATAAAATCTAGAATATTTATCTTTTTCAATGTTTTTTTAAATTTTAATCTAGCAATTAAGTGTATTACTGAATACAAAAAACTAATGTTGTAATTATTTTAATAAAAGAAATATCAAATAAATGTTATTATAAATATTAAAATAAATAAAAAATTTAGATAATTAAAATTTATAATTAATTTTCTAGATAACCTTGATATCTTAGTGATATAATAAAATATTTTTTAAGGATAACATAATTTTTTTATATTTTTAAAAATCAATAAAGTGAACAGTGTCAAAATTGATACAATTGATTTTTTATCAAAATTATGCATTATTAAATTACTTTGAAATAATAAATCTTTCTTAAAAATATTGAATAATAATTATATGGTATAATTTTTTTTAATTTATTCATTTATGGTAAAATTGAAATCCAATAAGATGAAATTACACTATGTTAATATTGAACAACTTCTTACCGTAGTTAAAATTAAAATATAATATCCAACGGTTAATTGAAATAATAAGGATTAAAATTAAATAAAAATGTGTATAAAAATTATTGTTTAATGATATTAAAACCTCTTCCCATATCATCTTCTAAGCTAAGAAAATTTTTAGTTTTTTATGGTATTTTATTTTATTATAAATTAATATTTTTGGAGATTCCTAAAGTGCCCCTCACCTCAATTATAAATGAGAACCTCCTCCCACACATCTTCATTTCCCATGGATCCTTCAAGGTAGGCCATACCCTACCCAGTTTCCTTACTAACTTCCCTAGTAACATTATAGAGGTCATGTTCTTGTCAAAAGATCAATTCTAGTGCCCTTAAGGGGATATCTAGATGGAACACATCGAAGTAGAGGTAATATCCTCTACCAATTAGTTCAAACTTATTTGTTCTTTTACTTACTCTTTAGGTGTCTTTTACATTATAAAGAAATAAATACTATATACATTATATTCTAATATGTTATTATGGTTATGGAACAACCATATTTGACCTTCTATCTATCCTATAAAAAATAAAATCACCACGCTTGCGTATGTACGGTTTACCATCTCCATGCTATGGTGTAATCTATTTTTCACCACCATCTTACTTGGATGGATAAAATGATTAAAATAATATATATATATATATATATATATATATATTATACCAAGATATAGATTCTGGAAAGAATATATACCATCAACTTGAATACCATTTCACAATTATGGGATTGATATCATCACTCATGTGTACGTATGACCTACTGTCTCTACGATGTGATGTGATTCATTGTACATGATCTTCATTGAAAAATGATTAAATAAATAAATTTAATTAATAAATATGATATATATTATATTAATATCATACTTTAAATGATATAACTATATCCTATTAATATGAACTTATCTGACCAAACATGCATAAGAAAGTAAATAAGTTAATACCCGATGGATGAGTAAAAATGATAAAAACAAAATAATGATAACATGATTATGTTTGATTAATATGATTCTGTAATAAGTCAATTAAATCATTTCAATTATTATATAGATGGTTTATATACATACAGAGGATTACAAACCTAAGGTAAGGGATTTTTTTGTCTTGCTTTTATTAATGTGGGACACATGCCTTATACACCACAAATTTATTTTGTGCGGTGTTTATGTTTCCCAAGAAAGGTTTTGTGACTATTATTGGGAAGGTTGTGATATTTACATATTCATATAGTTTTTCATTATTTATGAGGCATATGATTTTACTTATTATAAACTGTTAAGCGATAATATCGCAATTTCATTTTTCTCCGAGATTATTTTTACGCAATTATTTACTCGGATATATTTATAATCCATTCCCATGTTTTATACATTTGTATTTATAATATTGATTTTATTCTTATACTATATTTGAAATATAATTTTACACATTGGTGAATATTTACGAAATATTATGAAAGGAATTGTTGTTTTTTTGTTTTTGTTATTAGGTAATTCTTGACTTTTCTAAAAAAAGTACGAGAAAAATGTTTTTTGAATTTATACAGCATAAATGAATTTTTATTCTTTCATGAAAACATATTTACATGAATCTTACCTTAGATTTTCAAGGCAATTATCAAATAAATTATTTTATTTTAAAGTTTCACAGCGTCTTATGAAAAAACAGGGAACATTTTGATAAATAAAGGATATTTTCCTCAAGAATTGATTTCATTTATTTTATCGAAATTATTTTCCATCTAAGAAAAAATTATTTAATAAGGTAATGTCTCCATTATACTATCCCCATTATTGAAATGGTTTGATTAATTTTATGATGGAATAATATTTATGAAATCAATTTGTTTTATTTAGACTATGATGGAATGATGTTTAAGAAACCCATTTTATTATTTGTCTTATGCTATGATGAATGTTTTATGTTTTTGTGGTACACATAAGAATAATTTCATTATAAGATGTGTCACCCCTATAACTCCTTCTAATTCATTTGGTATTGATTTGTATATCATTATATAGAAATGGTTGGAGCAGTAAGTAAACTCAGTTCTGTAATATAGGGCTGGAACAACTAGTAAATCCATTTTAGGAATACAGTGCTGGAACAACTAGTAAATACGATATAGTAATATAGGGATGGAAGGGCATGTAAACCCAGATCAGTAATGAACTATGTCCACTATGATGGTCTACTAAATGATTCTTGAAAAATATATAAATTGTTTTTAATTCTTACGTGTTTTTTGAAAATCTCGTGTTTTATGTCAGTTCAATTTTATCATGGTTCATGTTCCTTTATGATTTATTTCTTATCAATTTCAAATATTTATTCCATGACACGTTATTTTGATATATGTTATACATGGTATGCTTTTAAAAAGTAATTTTCATGTTTTTTCATTCTGATGTTCATGTTTTTTTTGTTCACCCTTACTGAGCATCTGAGCTCACCATTTCATATGGTTCCATTCCTCAAGTTATATAAAAATATTTTAAGTACAAGTACTAAAGGGGAATATATTTATGGAAGATGTTGAAAATATTTCACATGTTAGAAAAATGTATTCCATGTTTCCAATGGCACTACACTATTATTGTCCAAGGGTGTGCATTTTTTAAATGTAATTAATTTTCATAAGAAATAATTTAATATTCATATAAGTAATGATTGGGTCATTATAATTGGTATGCAAGGAAAGGATTATCCAAAATTTGGAAATAAGGATGTGAAATATTTAGTGAGATCCCTATAGATTTTTCTAAGGTATGTCTAAGGATATCCCTAAGGATAAGTCAAACTATAGGTTGATAACCTTGAATTTCGTTAATTTTTATTGTTAACCTATGATTAATCCTAAGATGTTAGATATTGAATTTACTTCTGCATGAATATTTTTTTTCTTGGTATGATTTTGTCCCCTAACACTATTTATTTTGTGTTTTAAAAAATGTATGAAACCCAATGGAACTGTGCTCATTATAGATGTAATGCACAATGTGGACGACGATGGGAGTCGGTGAACCTCATCGGTGCTCCGGTGAAAGTTGGTTTGTCAGTCGCCTCAGGGGCGTATCTCGAGGCTGATGATGCTGTGGCAGAAGATCCCGGGTTTCGAGGCCGGCGTGTGGGTTCGCGGCTCAAGATGTTGCGCGGTTTCCTTCTGTTTGGATGTTTTTTGAATTTTGAAATGTATGATTGTATCTATGGGTCCCGGCAACCCTTACAAACCGGCGATCAGATAATGCGGAAAAAAATGATTTGCAGGAGATTATAAATATGAGAAACAAAATGATAGGTGAGGTAGAATACAGAATCCTGATTCTATGACCACAAATCCATATCAGGTACCAAATTATGAAAGGCTTCCCAATGACCAAATGAAAGAAAAATATTATCTTGAATATTTCATAAGGAATCATTGACATTATTTTAGTGGAACGACCAATTCACTAGTTTCTATGAAATGGATTTGTACGATTGAAGATATATTTTCCATTATCCATTATTTATAATGTAAACAGGTTAAGTTGTGCACTTATTTCAAGAAATTTAAAGAAAATATGTGGTGGAACAATACCATGAATATGAGGAAAATATATAATATTGAATATATGGTTTGGGTTGAGTTCAAGAACTTGTTTTTTAGTATATACCTTCCTTGTATTCTTCTTACAAAAAGGGAGATTGCAGTTTCCCATCTATCTCAAGGTTATTATAATTACAGAAGGATATAATTCACATGAAACTCTAAAAATTGTTATGAAAATAAGATTATATTTTCAATATACTCAATGTTTATAAGAAAAAATAGAGTAAATTTTCTTAAGGGGACATATAATTTTTTTATGTGTGGGAGAGAAGGCAATTGGGAATTTTTCTACTGATGTAATTGGAATAAACTGAAAGAACCATAGACTGAACCTCCCACAAATCAGTTTTTCATGTGCTAGGAAATAAGGAATTATGATAACCAAATCAATAATCTGAGGGTTATTGATGATGATCGACATCAAAATCACTTTTAGGAGAAAGGAAACATAAAATATCTTGTGATCACTATAGGTGATGTGGAGTATGAGAACAATGTTTTGGAATAATTGAGTGTTTATGTAATGGAATTCCATAAAAATGATATAGAATCACTTTTATGGTAGTATAGAATAATTTAATATAGATTTAGTTCTCCACTATGGTTTTCCACATGTATTTGAAATTATATGATGAGTGGTCCCAGTAACCATGAAATGTGATTGAGGTAATAAGGGGATGTTTTTGGAAATCACCTGATTAATGGAAGGCTGACCCTTAATATGATCATGATATGGGGATAACTATATTTAGATAAAGATATGTTGGTTAGGAATAAATTAATTGGATGATATTAGTTACCTTGTAACTAGTTAAGGATTTATTAACATGTGGGTTATGCAGTCATGGATAAAGTTTATAGCTTTTTGGACATAAGAATAAGGAAAAATGCTTGTTTTCATTAAGGATACATTGTAATTCAGGTTTTTATCAAGAGAATGCATGATTGATGTGTTCACATGTTTGGAATGTGATCAATAAGAGATACCATATTATATAGGGTAGATAAATGATAATCCGATTTAGTTGACCTCTTTTTTAAATGATTTGCATTTTTTAGCTTTTAGAAAGATTGTAATGTTATTGATTTATGGGAAGTATACATTAAACCATAGATTATATTTGTTCGATTAATGAATTATATCACTATAGGTGGACTTATGCATATTTTATTTCTTTTTATAACCTTTTTTTATTATAAATATAGATGTAAAGACCTATCATTATTTTTATAGATTACATGATCTGCTTACACATTAGGAATGAAAACTTCAACTTTATTTATTTGAATAAGTGTCAAAGTGGAAATTTTTGAAGGCAAAACTAATGATGATATTGTATAGAAGTCAAGTTATTATATATTCTCATGGAAATTATTTAACATTGGGAAATAGGATCATCATGTAAAAGGGTCTCTTATTATCATTTCTTATGATATCAACAACCTCTTTTACACTTCTTTATTTTACAGTATTGTGATTGTTAACATTACCAAGATCACCCAATTCCTTATTATAAATGTATTTTAAATATATATTATTATTCAGGATTTTCCTCCATGCCCAAATATTCATATATATTCTCTTATATAGATACTTATTCATGATTTAATTTGGTCAACTGTTATTTTCCAACTATTCTTTTTGAAATAAAGCTTTAGTCTTTGTTTTTACAAAGTGGGTTTCTATATTTTTATAAACCTGATAATTTTTTAGGGAGACATTAATTTTAAAGGGAGGTAGAATATAACACCCCCAGATTTTTTGAAGTTATACATTTTTTAATTTCTTTGATGTCTTGTGTTGTACGCTACACCAAGGTAAGCTTGCCCTATTCAAAACACCATCTTAGATTGTGGTATATGAAAAAATATTCTTGGATTATGTTATACACAATTTCAATTTTTTCTATATAATTAAATTCACAGAAGACACAGTTTTTGTGAATAACTGAATATTATTATGTTACCTTATAACCTAGTCAATATAATGGCAGGTAAGAACAATACTAAGTATATTCTGAAGAACTATTTAAATGAAAATAAGTGGGGTTTTTAAACAAATAATAAAGATAGTTGGATTTTATTAATGTAATATATATGTAATATATTCAATTTAATGTTTAAAATTCACCTTATATGTTTTCTAGACATGATATAGGGAGAAATTAAAATTTTCAGATAAAATAAGTATTTTTCAAAAAATGAAGTTTTACCGATTTTTGATGGAACACCCATTTTAAATCTTGTTTTTTTGACACTTTTATATATTCTACTTAACATAATAAACTTATAATTTTTATGTGGGATATTAGAATTTACTTCAAATGAATTTTGATATTTTCTTGTCAAGTTCTGTGTTTTTTAAAGTGCCTAGTAGTAGTAATGTATCACTGAGAGAGGGAGGGGTGAATCCTCGATACTCTTTTTCTTTTATATTAATTTTTAATTGAAACAACCTTCTCCTACTGTTAGAGATTTCAATTCCCTGTTGAAAACAAACTCCACACACATCTACAGGAACACAAATAATTACAAGTTTCACTATTCAATGAGAATATCAATGTCCTTGGTATGGTTTGGAAATGATCCAATACCATACAATCAACTAAGAAAAAAATCCTTGATTACAATGAGTAGGAAGTATCCTTACACTCATGTAACACTATGAAACAATCCCACCAGTGAGTGTGCACATTCTTAACCCAATAGGGTTATACAATTGTTTTGTAACAACTCATGTTACCTGTGATTATTTTCAAATAAAAAAAATGTATTCAAATTGTAAAGAAATTATTCTTTTCCTTACCCAGAAGAAAGGTAAGAACCATCTAGAATATGTTATAAAGCACTAAGTCCGATCTTCTCCAAATATGATTCTTTCAAAACAAATCCCCCATTCCAATTATTTTAATAAAAATCCCCTATTATGATTCATTCAATACAAATATCCCACTATGATTCTTTAAATACAAAGCTCCCATTCTGATTTTTGAATAGAAGACAATAGAGTAGAATCGATACCACTCCAATTCTGGAATACAATTATTGAGATGAATAGAATATGAATGAATTATTACCACCCAAAACAATTGTCAATTCGAACGAAATTGATCTCTTATTCTCTCTAGAATCACGGAGATTCTCTATCTTATTTTTTTTCACACAAGTACATTGTACCTCACACCTTTTATAGGTAACCCAAAACATGTTTAGGTGGGAATCCCAAAACACTTTCCGGCTCACTTAAATTCTCCAAAATATAAATTTATTCTAAAATATCATAGAAATTATGGCTTTGTCAACACTTCTTGATTAATCTTGAATATTCTAAAATCTTCATCTCTTATTTTCCAAAATCCCATTTCAATTGTAAATATAATTTCAATTGATGATAAATACATGATTCTGAGTTTGATTCTCTCATAATGATTTCTTAAAAGAAATGCTTGATATAAATCTAATTGAATGTGTTTGAAGAAACACACTTCTCCAATTTATATACAATCACTCTTTTAAAAGAAAGAATCCCCCTTTGAAAATTCAATCATCATTCTCCTTATATTTTCTTTTCTGTTAACCCACATGAGAAAACACACTTCATTCAACAACATGTGCTTGTATCATTACTACCTTCATGACTTTTATATCATTGAGGATCGACTTTAACATCATCTGAATTCACTCGGAAAGTATTGTAACTTTCCATCAAATCTTGGTTCTTTCTTCTCAACTCAACCCAAGCCTGATCTTCTATAAATACAAATGGTCTGGAAACTATTGTCTTGAATATGATCATATTTGGTTACGATCATTCTAGGTATAATACAAAATAGTATGAACTTGATTCATTATCAATCGGCACTATCCCATCCATTGGCACCACTTTCCATCGATACCACTTCTTTCTTTCTACTACCTGGTTACGATACATATGGGTATGATCATTTACCAATCAGCAACATCTCTTACTCTTCATTCGACATCCTGTTTTCAATTGGAACCCCATGCTATAGTGAAATAATAACCACACTAGTATAGTGAAATCATAACCACAATGCTATTGGGAAATCATAACCTTCTTTTACACTGAAATTGTAACTTTTTATTTATCTAAAATTGTAACTAGGTTTTACTCTGAAATTTTAACCAGCTTTTACATAGAAATCGTAAAAATCTTTTACTCTAAAATCATAACCAACTTTTCCTCTGAAATCATAAAGATCATTTACATTGCAATCATAACCATATTTTACTCTAAAATCGTATCCAACTTTTAAAATGAAATCGTAACTAGCTTTTACTCTGAAATAATAATCCACATTTACTCTAAAATCGTAACCAACTTTTACAATAAAATTGTAACTAGATTTTACTATAAAATCATAACCAGATTTTACTCAGAAATCATAACTCGCTACAATGAAAGCAACACAAGTAATTTTAATTCCACTAGGAATCCAATTGTTTCGAAACACAACCAATACTTTCTCTTTCTACCCTTATTGGTATGGCTTCTTCAATCGGCATTTCCTATTCTATCTAAATATAATTGTTTTGAAAAAAAACTTGGCACCACTTCCTTATTTTCTGATTGTTTATAAAAACAATAGGAACCACTACTTCTTTTTCTGATTTTTTAAAAAAAAAATCAAATTTGAATACAATTCTTTTTCAATTGGAAGCATCTCTTTCACTCCCCCATTCTTCTACCAAGTTCGCATCACAAGTTCTCATATCAATTCATGATTTATATCAAATAAAAAAAGTAAAAGCATAATCACAATTAAAAAAATTTATTCATTCTTACTCTGATTATTTATCAAAAAAAATACTTCTTTCTCATCGTATTCAGAATGAATCTAATAAACATTAACTTTCAGCAAGATTTTTTCAAATTCAATCGGTCCTGAGGTGAGTCTCTTCAGAAACACTTCCTCCCATTATAATGGTTATTCAATATGAGTTTGATTCTTTTAAAAACAAGGATATGTTTCTTTAGAAAACATTAATAATTTTTTTAAACATGGATCTGATTCCTATCAATACAATCCTCATTACGATTGTTTTGAAACCAAAACAATTTTTTATAAAAAAATGTGTCATAATACCTTTCTTCATTATTTAAATTTCATTCAATACTAATTCCCATACATAATCTTTATCAACATCCTTTCTTTCTTCAACATACTGATCGATTGACAAAAAATAAAACCAAAACACAATGTGGTCCTAAAAATCTACCCTTTGTATTTGGTGTGAATTCCTACTTCAATCACTGAAACCACATGAAAACAATAAGTGGTTTTGTTTCATTTCATGCTCCCATATTCTTTTCTTCTCCCCTTTCTCTTATCTCTCGCACTTATTTAAAAATGAGGTAGAAACATATCATGATGACCCCTTTGAATTTTATTTTCAATAAGTTGAAGAGATAAGAGAAATGGGGAGAAGAAAAAAATATGGGAGTAAGAAATGAATCAATAAGTGTTATTATTTAGTTTCTTGCTCCCATATGTTTTTCTTCCCCCCATTTCTCTTATCTCTACCCCTTATTTAAAATCAAATTAAAATGGGTCATCATGATATGTTTCTCCCACATTTGTAAATGATCTCCAATTATTTAGGTTGAGACTTTTCTTTTACATGGGTATCACAGGATTTTCTTAAAAAAAATACATTAACTAAACTTCTCTAAGTCTATGTGGGAGAACCCGATGTATAAAACCAGAGTGTATAATCAAGGTGATCAATGTTTTCCTTAAGAATAAATTCATGTAATTTCTTTTCTATACATCTTTAAACATTATCATGACTGGGGAAAACCTTGAAGGAATTCATCTAAGATAAAAGTAACCCGTAACCATCTCAACAAACACATCAAAATGTTCATATTTTTAAAAACACAACTTATCAAAATAGAATTTTCTCATCCTCATTACATTATGTTACAAAAAAATTAATAGAATCATAAATTCCATCTTACTTATTTACACTCCTTCAATTATCTACATGTTATCACAAGTATACAATAAAATTGGGAATAAAGAGGAACCTCAATCATTTGTTAGAAACAACAATTGGACTAAGATTCATCTCTCAGTCTTGCATTCTCCTTCTTGTTCTTCAATTTTTCATTATATATGCTTTCTTCCTTCTATTCATAATTCTCATGTTTTTTAATATATTTCTTCTTATATGTCAAATCTTCTAATAAGGATGTTAACTTTTCTTCATCTTTAGGAATATACATGTTACAATCAGTATTTTCTATGTTGTCCATTACTAAGTTTCCTATGGAAATATAGTTGAGCATGATTTGATATCATGTCCTTCTTTCTCATCTTCACCATTTGGATACATTTTTTTTCATAATTTCCCATATCTTCAAAAAATTTCTTCTTCATTTCTTCTTTCACATTTTTTGTGGTTCCTCCAATTTCCTAGCTAGGTTAATGTGTTACGGTCAAACATCTAAAAACTCTTTCTTTTTAAATTTAGAAGATCTTTATTTCATGGAATCTAAAACTTATGGCTTCTGAGAATTATTAAGAATATTTTCTTATGCCTATAACAAAACAATACATCCTTTCCCAAGGTGTCCAGGTTTTCACACCTTTCACAAATAGGTTCCAATGGTTGGAACCTATTTTCAATATTTACTTCGTTTTTCTCATATTTCATCAACACAACCATTTCAGGCTTCTTCTTTTGAGATAACTGACTCACCCTAAAATAATTTATTCTATAACATGTGGAATAATAGTAGTGTTTTTGTTCGTACCAACACATATTCTTTGTATGTCCAAATCCCCTACAATACCAGTAATATACATAAAAGGAGTATTTGCCTTTGAAACTTTGATACTATCTAGAATTTTAAATGGTTTTCTCAGCCACCTTATTCTTTTTCTTTTGAAACCCCCCAAACATTCTGTTATCAATTAGGTTTTTCCTTTTCTTTTCTGAATTATTATAACTTGAAGTATTAAAAACATTTCTAGATTCAGAATGTTTCAAAACATTCCCAACCTTGTTGGTATTGGACACACACATAAAACTACCATCTTTCATATTTTCAAAATCAATTCCATTATTCTTCTCAGCCTTTGATGGTAACATTTGCCGAACCGTCTCAAATTTATCATTATGAGAACATTCACCAACTTCAATGATAGCGTTTGGGAAACTCAGACTTCTCTTTTCAGATTCAAGGAATCTTTGTTAGAGAAGTTCCAACTCTTCTTCTTTTTCCATAAGTATTACTTCCAAATTCACAATACAATTATTTTAAAATTAAAAATACTTTTTCAAATCAATAAAATCTTTAACCAGATTTTCTTTCTCACCAGAAAAACATTCTTGGTTTCCTGAGCATTCATCTTCCAACATTTTGTTTTGATTTTCAAGACTTCTGATCCTTATCAAACATTATTTCAACTCTTCTTTCAAATTCATTTCAATATGAGTTTCTTCTTCATAATAACTACAGCTTCTAAATTCATCATCATTCATTTTTGTAATAAAATTAATTTCCCCAGCATGCTCAATGAAATTTTCAGATTCAACTTCACTTTCGACTACTTCTTCATCACAACTATTTTCATTTCTGGAATAACATTATTCATTAACTATTACAATGAACATGTTGTCTTCACAATCATTTGAAACATCCATTCTATCATATTCCTTAGACAAAAATCTTACCCTTTTGTATTTAGATTACCTTTTATCTTCCCTCTTGGAATAGATTTTTTCTTTATCACCCTTTTTCCTCCAAGATCTTCCTGGTATTCATTCTTCATCTTCACTTTCTTCTCCTTCACATTCTTCTTCACCAATTTCTTCTTTATTTCCTCTTTGAGAAAAATTAGCTACAAAATTCCCAATGGCTCCACACCCAAAAACTTTTAAGGGAAGTTTTCCTTTATACCTTCATGTACCTCTTTTCACATTCTTCGAAAACAAGGACAAAATGTAATCAACATTTTTATATACCTCATTTTTGGAGTCCAAATCACTAGATTGTTCTTCTTCAAGAATATTATTTTATTTCTTGGATGCCTTGAAAGAAATTTCTCTATCAACATTTTTTTCTTCATAGAATTCTCTCTTCTCATTTCATAGATGATTAGAGTGCTATGTAAATTATCAATAGATAATGTTTCATGATTTCTGACTTCCAATGAAGAATATTTTTCATCAAATTTGTTAGGTAATATTCTAAAAATATTTTCCACAACTATGGAGTATTTCAGATTTTCACCAAAACATCTGATAGTACTTACAATTTCATTCACTCTGGTAAAGAATTCCTCAACATATTCATGCTCACACATCTTCAAATCTTAATACTTCAATCTCTATATTTGAGACTTTTCCTTCTTCACTTTTGTATTTTCTTTGAAAATGTTTTTCAACATATCCCATATACTTTTATCTTTGGAAACACCTTTCACTATCATGAAATCACATTTATAAAGTAATGATAATATGGAATTCTTGGCCCTTCCATCACTTTCAAGAACATTTTTATCAATTGGATTTATTGTTTCACTATCATCGGTGAAAGGAAACTCAACTGTTGCAGCTTCACGAACATCATAACTAATAGACATAAGATATAGTAGCATTAAATATTTCCAAATATGATAGTTCTTTCCATAAAATACTGGAATATATTCATTGTTCACATAGATCATGTTCTCCATCAGCAAATAATAATGAAGGTAACCTTCCATCTGATACCAATTTAAAGTGCCTAGTCGGAGTAATATATCACTGAGAGGGGGTGAGGGTGAATTAGCGATTTTTTTATATTTAATTTTAATTTAAACAACCTTCACCTCTTATTAGAGATTTCAATACCCTACTAAAAACAAACACAACACACATACACAGGAACATAAAGATTTAAAAGGTTTATTATTAAATATGAATAGTTATGTCCTTGCTGTGGTTTGGAAATGATCCAATACCATAAAATCCAATAAGAAAATAATCCTTGGATTACAATGAGTAGGATCTACCCTTACACTCATGTTGCACTATGAAACAATCCCACTAGTCCATGTACACCTTCTTATCACAATAGAGTAAAATAATTGTTTGGTAACAATAGATGTTAGCTGCACTTCTTTTCAATTCAACTAATCATTTCAAATTTTAAAATAATTATTCTTTTCCTTACCTATAAGAAAGGTAAAAACCATCTAGACTTTGTTATGAAGCACTGAGTCTGATCATCACTGAATCTGTTTCTTTCCAAAGAAAGCTCCCATTTCAATTATTTCAAAAAAAATCCCCCATTAATAATCTTTCAATACAAAGCTCCCATTCTGATTCCTTCAGTACAAATCTCACATTACGGTTTTTTGATAGAAAAAAATTGAGTTGAATTGGCACCACTTTAATTCACGAATACAACTGCTGAGCTGAATAGAATAAAAATGAATCAGCACCACCCAAACCAATTGTCAATTTTAAATGAAATTTATCTCTTCTTCTCTCTAGAAACCCAATGCTTCTCTCTATTATATTATTCACAGAAATACAATGTACTTCACACATTTTATAGGTGACCCAATACATGTTTAGGAAAGAATCCCAAAACACTTTCCACTCACAAAAATTCACCCAAATCTGAATTTCTTTTAAATTCTATAAGCAATTACAACTTTGTAAATGCTTCTCGATTCTTCTTGAATCTTTTACAATCCTCATCTCTTATTTTACAGTCTCCTGTTTCAATTGTCAAAATAATTACAATTATTGAGAAATACATGAGTATGAATCTGATTCTGTCATACTGATTTATTCAAAACAATTCTTGAAACAAATCCAATTTAATGTGTTTAAAGAAATTCACTTCTCCACATGAGATACAATCACTCTTTTAAAAGAAATGATCCCCTATTGATAATTAATTCATTAGTCTCCTTCTCTTTTCTTTTACCTTTACCCATAGTAGAAAAGACACTTCATTCAAACACATGTGCTTGTATCATGAATTCCTTCATGACTTTAAAACCATTGAGAATTTGATTTAGCATCGTCTGAATTCACATGGAAGGTATTTTAACTTTCCATCCATTCTCGCTTCCTTATTTTCAACTCAACCCAAGGATGATATTTTTGAAATAGAAATGGTCTGGATAATATAATCTTGAATATGATCATATCTGGTTACAATCATTATGGGTGCGATACAGGACAATCAGAATTTGATTCATTTTCAATCGGCACCATCTCTTCCATTGGCACCACTTTACATCAGTACCACTTCTTTCTTTCTACTACCTGATTACGATACATCTATGTATGATCCATTACCAATCATTAACATCTCTTACTCTTCATTTGAAATATAGTTTTCAATTGGCACCCCATGCTACAGTGAAATCGTAACCACACTAGTATAGTGAAATCATAGCCACAATGATACAGTGAAATCATAACCATATTTTACACTGAAATTGTAACCATCTTTTTCTCTGAAATCATAACCAGATTTTACTCAAAATTCTTAACCTTATTTTACAGTGAATTCATAACCAGATTTTACATTAAAATCGAAAACAACATTTACTCTGAAATCATAACCATCTTTTACACTAAAATCGTATTCATCTTTTAGTATGAAATCATAACCATATTTTACAATGAAATCATAACCAGATTTTACTCTGATATCGTAACCATCTTTTACTCTAAAATCATAACCATTTGTTACATTGAAATCATAACCATATTTTATTCTAAAATCATAACCAGTTTTTACTCTGAAACTGTAACGAGATATAGTGAAAACAACAACACTCATTTTACTTCCACCAGGAATCCAATTGTTTTGAAACACAATCAATGCTTTCCCTTTCTATTCTTATTAGTATGTCTTTTCCAATAGGCATTTCCTCTTTCATCTAAATATTGTTGTTATGGAAAAATATTCGACACCACTTCTTTATTTTCTGATTATTTTGAAAAAACAATAGGCATCGCTTATTCCTTTTCTTATTGTTTTGCAAAAAAACCTGAATACAACAATTTTTCGATTGGAATCATCTCTTTCACTCTTCAATTTTTGGATCATGCTTTCATCACAAGTTCTAACATCAACTCATCATTTATATGAAGTATAAACCGGAAAATAGTCATCACAATTAAAACATCATAGTCATGTTGACTTGGATTATTCAGTAAAACAAATACTTATTTCTCATCATATTCAAATTGAATTTGAGGACCATTAACATCCTCCAAGATGTTTTCGTATTCAATCAGTCTTGAGGCGAGTCTCTCCAGAAACACCTCCTCCCATTACAATAATTATTCACCATGATTATGATTCTTTAAGAAAAAAGGATATGATTCTTTAGAAAATATGAATCTGATTTTTTTGATAATAGGGATATGATTCCTTTTAAAACAACATAGATCCAATTCCTTTCAAATCAATCCTCAGACTGATTGTTTTGAAACCAATTCCATTATTACTAAAAACCAAATGAGTAATAATATCTTTATTCTTTCTTTCAATACCTTTCAATCCAAATTCACATTCATGATCATTCTCAACATCCTTTATTTATTCAACATACTGATGGTTTGACAAAAAATACAACCAAAACACAACTTGGGCCAAACAGTTTTGATTAATAGTTAATATATATTAAATATTAATTGAAAACAATGTTTTTTAACAAAAAAAATTATATGGTTAAATTATAATATTTTATTTTTTTAGAAGTATACTTAGAATATATTTTTATATGTATATACGATTTATTTCATTGGAATTAATTTTTAATTGAATTTTGAGGAAAAAATATTTCAATATTTTGTAATTTTTTATCTTTTAAAACACATTTTTCATTATGAAAACAAGATTTATTTTAAATTAATATCTGCAACATCTGTTTTTTGACTTTTAAAAAATTAATTTCATATTTGGAATCAGTAGGTCTAAATTATATATATATAATTCTTTTATTTTTAGGAACTATGAATAATAACATTATTAATTTTTATTAATACAATAAACATGTAGTGAAGGTAATTAAGGGTAAATATAATATTAAGAAATTACCATAAAACCCATCCTAATGCGATTTGATGAGTTATTTTCAACCTAAACCATCCTTGGTTCTACATTATACCCTTTTGTAGCCACTTGTATGAGATTATTACATTTACTATATTGTATTTAATGAAAAGTTAAATATGATTCACACAAATTCTAATAACTTAATCTTTTTTAAAATAAGTTTAAATATATGATAAATTATTCAATAAATACTAATTTGAATGATAAAATGTTTTTATTGTAATGATAATTTATTTATAGTTTTTAGAAAATAAATTGTTTCCTTAATGTCCTATACATTAATGGTACATAAATTATATAATTAATGGAAAATTGATTATATAATATTTATTAAAATGATACTAACCATTAAAAGACAATAAAACCTGAAAAAATACTATTTTTCAAGTTTATATGGACCTTAATCATCCAATAGTCTAATTATTGACCATTTGGGGCCATATGGGAAAGATTATGACACTTATAATATTTTATTTAAAGTGATCTTAATTGTCTCACATTCATGTTGCAATAAATATAACATTTTTAATGTAGTATTTTGAAGAAGATATATTCAATAATAAATATTCCTAAAAAATATAGAATATTTCGCTTCATCATATTATTTTGTTAGTTTTTATTATAAAAATAAGTGTATCAAATAATTACACAAAATAGATGTTGTGATTATTTTATTAAGAGAAATATCAAATAAATGTTAATAAAAATAATAAAATATATATATTTTTAGATAATAAAAATTTAAAATTAATTTTCTTGACAACCTTAACACATTTGGAATATTATAAACTATTTTGTTCAAGGAAAAAATCTTATGTTTATATTTTTAAAAATTAATAAATTGAATAGCGTCAAAATTGATACTATTTATTTTTTCTAGATATTATGTATTATTAATTATTTAACCATTATTAAACATTTATAAAAAAATATATAATAATTATTATATGGTCTAAAATGTTCTAAATTATTCATTGATGTTAAATTTGACATCAAATAAGTTAAAAATACACTATTTTAATATTAAAAATTTTGTTACCTTAGTTAAAATTATAATAGAATAACAAATGGTTAACTAAAATGATAAGGATTAAAATGATATAAAAACGCGTATATAATTTATTGGTTGATGATATTATTACCTTATCTCATATAATTTTTTAAACTAATACATTTTTGAGGTGTTTTTATGGGATTTGCTTTTATTATAAAATAATAGTTTTGGAGTTTCCAAAGGTTCCCCTCACCTCTATTAAAAAAGGTAACTTCTTCCCATAACTCTTCACTTCACATTGATCCTTAAAACATAGAAATAAATTATGCATTTCACTTATAAAATTATCTAGTTAAATTATAGAGTTTTTGGTATTATCAAAAGGACAACTCTAGTTCACTTAATAGGATATCTAGAGGGAGCATGTCGAAGAAGAGGTAATATCCTCTACCAATTATTTCAAAATTCATTATTATTTTTCTTAAAATTCCTAAGTTTTTTATATTATATTGTAATAAATCTAGTATAAATTATATTTTTATATTTTATTGTGTTTACGAATCAACCATATTCTGCCTTATACAAATGATACGAAAATTGAAGTAACTACGCATTCGTGTGTATGGCTTATCGTGTCCACCCCTTGGTGTAACCTATTTTTCACCAATATCTTACATGTATGGATATATTGATGAATATAATATCTATATATGATTATTATTACATGATATGGATTTTTTAAGAAAATATATATCATCTACTTCCATACCATTTCAAAATTCTGGGAATGATATCGTCACTCGTGAATACGTACGCCCTACCATCTTCACAATGCGATGTGGAACATTATACAAGATCATAATTAAAGAATGATATATAACTGAATTTAATGTGTAAAAATTATATATATTATACTGATATCATCCTACAAATTATATAACTATTACCTAAGAAGATGAAATTTCTGACAAAACATGCGTAAGAAAATAAAGAAGTCAATACCTGATGGACGAGTAATAATGTTACTATCAAACAGAGCATAATATGATCATATATGATTGATAAGATTCTATAATAATTCAATGAAATAATTTATACTATTATTACAGAGGTTCATATATATACAAACAATAGTGGACCTATTGTAAGGGATTATTTTTGTCTCACTATTATTTACGTGGGACACGTGCCTTGTACACCATCTATTTATTTGGTGTTGTGTTTATGTTGCCCAAATTTTTTTTATGATAATTTTTTTTATGTATATGATATTTAAATATGCATTTAATTTTTATTTATTTTATGAGTCCTATTTTTCAAATGATTATAATTTGGCCGAGGATAATATGGAAATCTCATTTTTATTCGAGATTATTTATATGCAAGTATTTACTATGGTATATTTATCATCGATATCCACGATTTATACATATGTATTAAAAAAATCATATTATTCTACTATTGTTTAAATAAAATTTTACCCATTAATAAATTTTTATGAAATTTTATGAGAGGGATTTTTTTTGTTTTTCTTATGAGGTACTTCTTGACTTTTCTAGAAAACGTATGAGAAGAATGTTTTATAACTTATACAAAATGACTGAATTTCTACAATTTCTTAATGCCTTATTTTCATGAATATTACCTGACATGTTTTAAAGGTTAATTTCAAATGAATTATTTTTTTTATATGTGTGTGTATTTTTAAGGGAAAAAAGAAAAAAAATTAATGAAGAAATGTTAATTTCCCTAAGAATTTATATCATGTATTTTATCAAAATAATTTTCCATTTAAGATTAAAATATTTAATAAGGATTTGTTTTCAGAATAATATCCCTATTATTCAAATGGTTTGATTATGTTTATGATAGAATTATATTTATAAAATAAATTTGTTATATATAGATCGTGTTGTAATGATGTTTAAGAAACAAACTTTATTCTATGGGTTATGATATGATGAATGATTTTTGTTTTTATGGAACACATAAAAATGATTTCATTATGAGATGGGGGGACCTATATCCCAATCAAATTCATTGGGTAAATATTTATATATCATGAGATAGACATGCTTGGAATGAAAATTAAACCTCGTTCAAAAATACAGGGATGAAACAACAAGTAAATTCAATTCATTAATATAGGGTTTGAACGATAAGTAAATATGATTTAGTAATATAGGACTGGAATGAAAAGTAACCAAGTTCAGTAATGGACTTTGTCCACTATGATGGTCTTAGAAATGAGCCTTGGATAAAATTGAAATTATTTTCTATGATTGTTTTTTTCAACAATTCCATGTTTAATGTCAATGATATTTTATCACGGTTCACATTCCTTAATGATTTATTTCTTATGAATTACCATGATTTATTCAATGACTCATAAATTCGATATATGTTATACATGGTAGAAGAATGTATTCCTTGTTTCCAATGGTACTAAAATATTATGGTCCTCGGGAAGGCATTACTAAAATTAATTATTATTCATCTAAAAAGATTTTTATATTCATATATGTCATGATTAGGTCATTATAGTGAGGGAAAATATTTATTGTTGGAAGAGAGTAGTGTTTTTTTATTATTTTATACATTTTTCAATATTTTTTCATAAGACTATTAATAGTTATGATTCCAATAAACCAATAATGTAAAGGTTGAAGGATGGTTCAATATTATTGACTTAAATTATCCATACATCATCAATGAATCAGTAATTAATTTATTTAGCCTATACTGCTGAAATGACCAAGAATTTCCATGTAATTTGTTTTATTTAAATGGGAATTTTACGAGTTCGTGAAAATTAAAGGCACATGATTCTGAGTTCCGGTGTGCCTGGAATGTATTTCTCCACTTTTTTTCAGGTACGTTTAGTAAACGTGTGAGCAGGTTTTTGTAACATTTAAATCGGTGCTTGGAATTGAAATATGAGGGCACCATTGAACTCAGAGTTCCAATACTTTCTTAAAGAGACATTCACCTCGACCATAGTGGGTTGAGAGTGAAATATAATTTTTGTGCTTTTGGTGAAAGAATTAAATAAAATAAAAATGTTAACATTTTTATTTTTTTATTGAACCCCCTCAACATGAGTTATGGTGGTGGGGACCACCCGAGCCAAAACCTCCCATGTAGATGTTTAGAGATGGGGACCACCTGAACTAAACCCCATTTGAATACCTAAAGGTGGGGCCACCTGAACCCTCATAATGAGAGAAACTCTTTAAACTCCCTCTTTAATATGCAGAATTCTCTAGAACCTCTTCCACATTAATTAATCCAACACCTCATGATTAATGGTTCCAATTCAAATTAAATTAATAAAACCTAATTTAATTTATATTGGATATTATTTTATGGGGAGAAGTGTTGTCAAAGCAGTTGGAGAAACTTTTACACTCTCCAACGAAGAACACCACCCAATGAAGAACGACAACCGGAGATCAAAGAACAAGGAAACCGACCTCGAGCTGGATCAGAAGCACCTTGCGGAGGCAACCAATGTAGAACATCTTTGACGACAACAAACCGATGATCAGGGAAATACCGATGTCACCAACGTCACCACTTCCACTGTCAACGATCAATAAAGGTAGGGGTTTAGTTGTGTATGATTTAATATTCCCATGTTCTTCCTTTCTAAATAAAGAGCGTGGATCAACTCTATAACTAGTTTATATACAAATGTTTTATTTTGTGGGTTTAGGAATAATCATTGTGGGAGGATGTAGTGTGGTTGTTTGAATTTCTTCCCCTAACTGTTCTTGAAAATTCATCATAAAATCAGGAAGAGATTATAGCCTCTTGTTACCGCTCAAACACGGAGTGTGTGGGCCAAACAAAAATGGCTTGACCTCTCTACAAATGTTGTGTTTAATTTTTTCGTTCTTTGTGATGGATGAGAACGGAAACCAACTTCAGTGGGGAACGAGAACGGCGGCTGACACCACCACCGGCCACGACGAAGGAGATGGTGCAACAACACCACCCCGCGGCTACCGCGCCTCCCACGGACTCCGCCACCCCGTGGCCCCACACCGCCCGCGGCCTCCACTGCCCCACGACCTCATGTCGTTCCCTGCCTCCGCTGTGTTCCAGCCTCATGCATCCCATGGCCTCGCTTCCTCACATCCCTCTACGGCGCCCCATGGCTTCAGTTCCCTGCACTGTGGCCTCTCCGCCTTGCGGCATTCCACGTAGGCTTGCGGTTGCTACGTCTCCCGCAGTTTCACGCCACCATCGCGGCCTCAGCGGTCCTCGCGGCCTCTGTGGCCCTCGTGGCCTTCGCGACCCTCACGGCCTCCACAGCCCCTGCCACCTTGCGCTGTCCTCGCGGCCTCCGTGCCACCCAATGCGGACTGGTCCAAGTAGGTCAGGCTGGACCTACTGGGCCGGACCAGACCCAGTGGGCCAGGTCGAATCGAATCGGGCCGTGTCGGACCATGGCGGGTCGGGCCAGGTTGGCCCGACCGGATCAGACCAGACCCGAGGCAACTTTGAACATTTTGCTCTAATGGCTATAACATTGCCCCGGGCATCTGTTTGATGAACCGTTAACAGAGCTTGAATCCGTGGAGAGAGACAGTCCCTTTGAGTATAACCCACTGGATATTTAGATAATGATGGAGTACGGTTCGGTTGGATCGATCACGAATCCAACCGGGCCTTCGAGACTAGAAGGAAAATAACTCAAAGACGAAGCATCTGATTCACGCACAATATGTTGCATTGAGACCCCTATGACGTGGATGTCCTTTCAGATACTTCTTCATTATAATTTTTGGTAGTTTGAGTTTCGACCATTGGCTCATGGAGCGGACCCTCTGAGAGACAAGAGAGTGTAGTGTGGGAACCAGATAGCTAGCTGTGACGTGAAAAATGAAAAGTGATCCTATGTGGGTTATCACCTAGAAATCCTGTGTGGGTCAGCACCGAGCGATCCTTTTTGGGTCAGCACCGAGCGATCCTGCGTGGGTTAGCACTTAGGGATCCTGTGTGGGTTATCACCAAGTGATCCTATATGGGTCAGCATTGAGTGATCCTATGTGGGTCAATGGTAGAGCCTCTTAATAGAGTAAGATGAATTAGTAGTTACATCTAATCATCTATACTACTGTATTTAAGTTATACCTGGTGTGAGCTGAGTCTGTACCTGTGTGGTACACTCCTTTTTGGAAATACCTTGGTGGTATTTTTCTGTGTGGCGTACCTGTGTGGTACTTACCTACACGGTATTCCTTATTTTGTGGAACAGTTGATCTTTGGGCTTTTGAGTTGGACTCTATGTTTTCCTCATGATTGAGAATGGTTTACTTGAGAACATAGGTATATGTGTTGACATATACTTAAGTTGGGTTCTCAGTTGTTTCCATGTTTTGTGGTTTATACTTGGTGGTTTTTGTGATACCTTGAGGGTATCAGGGACCCTACTGAGTAATGTTATACTTACCCTTGCACGGGATATGCCTGTACCTTGTTGTATTTTGTGTAGATAACAGACAATACTGACTGAGGTTGAGAGTACTAGTACTGGAGGAAGCTCAGAGGTGGATGTTAGTTTTGTAAAACTACAGAGATGACCATTTGTGAGCTGTACCTATCCTTTAGGTAGGATTTGTGGTGGATGATCTAGGAGCTTCTTTTCACCTATCAGTCATCTTGTACTTTCTAGTTTTCCTTGTACTTTAAAGTTGGTCTTGTATTCTAGCCTCTTTTACTTACTATACTCACACTTTTTACTATTCAGTTTACTTGAGTATGTATCTTTCTATGTTCTTGGTTGTGTGTGTTACTGGTTATCAAGACAATGTCTTCCCAGTTTTAGGTAATATTCCATTGGTTCTAGTCGACAGCCCCTGGCCTATGGAAGGTGGGATTGGGGTAGTCACGACACGAGCCCCGGGGGATAGGTAGTGAAAAATTGGTATCAAAGGAATCTATTATACCATAGAACATTGGACCACAATCATTCATTCTAACAACAATAGTGTTAAGTGTAGTGAGTGTGGTTATCAGTTTAGGGAACCCATTGTTGGTGTGGTGGCCAATGTATCCAGACACCCGTACCCTAAATTCTGATTTCTAACTCAGTTCATGAAAACACTGATTACATGTGTTTTTTGAAGAGTTTTATTTGTGATCTATTTGAGTCTGTTCACCAGTAATAACTTATTTACCGTGGCACACCTGTTTCTTTTTAGGATGCCTCCATGTAGACAGCCAGCTAGGGTTCTGAGAGTAGTATTCCCTGATATCCCACTGAGTGATGAGGCCTTGGTATAGGGCCCTATTCCAGTAGAGGCACTAGAGGAGGCACCATAAGTACCTTAACCCACTGATCCATTGATGCCTCCAGCCCCAGTAGCAGAGGGTGCACGATGTTTGAGTGCATTGCATAGGTTCCAGCACCATAGGCCACCCAGGTTCAGGGGAGAGATGGACCCATAGTCATTTGAGTATTGGTTAGAGGTCGTGGTGAGAGTTTTCTGATTGGTAGGGACACCAACTGATCTCATGGTGATCCTTGCTTCGAGCCTTCTACTGGAAGCAGCAGGCAGATGGTAGAGCTTGATGCTCCAAGTTCACGACAAGGTGATGCTTCTTTGGGAAGACTTCAAGAGCCTGTTTCAAGCATAGTTTGTTCCAACAACTCTTCACGCATTGCGCATAAATGAGCTTCTTCATCTACAACATGGGCAGCATGACTATGGATTAGTACTCAGTAAGTTTCACCGACCTCTCATCCTACTCCACTTATACGGTGTGGGACCCATTCTTTAGAGCCTGAACATTCGAGTAGGGACTCAGGTGAGTGATCAGGGCTTCGATGATTTCTTTTATCATCCCGACATAGGTGGACGACCGCAGGATTCGGGGTCGGTTGTGCGGGGAACTTCAGGTATAGCCAGTCATGCAGGGAGCAGGTAGTGTTATGCATGTGGTGGGAAGGGTCACATGCCTTGGGACTGTCCAACCCGCAGTACCGATGATCATCATATGGTCGAAGGACTTCCCATGTAGAGATAGAGGTTCCACCGAGGAGGTCTGCAGGGAGTAGGCAGACGTAGCAGAGGAGTTGGCTATGCAGCTGGTGGTGGGCGACAATTCAAGATGTTACCGCCACCTCCACCATGTGGTCCACCTCGACCACAGAGAGCTTGAGGACAATAGAGAGCTCAGATCCATGTAGCAGAGGCCTATGATCACGGCGCTCTGGAGATGATATAAGGTATGATCTATGTCTATTCCACCTTAGCTACAGTACTTATAGACATAGGTTCCAGTCATTCTATTAGTGCCTCTTCCCTCGTTCAGAGCTCGGAGATTCTGATAGAGCTGTTGGCTCAATCCTTTGGGCTAGAGACCCCTAGGGGAGCATATTAGATGATTAGGCATTGGTGTCGGTAGTGTGAGCTTACTCTAGGAGGTGAATGCTTCAGCTGGGATCTCCTAGTAGCGGAGTTGAGACTTTATGACGTCATCTTGGGTATGGACTAGTTATCTATAGTTCATGCTCAGATTAACTGTATTAGGCACAAAGTGTGGTGTGTTCGCATGAATAGGACTAGGTTTATCTTCATTAGAGAGAAGGGAGCCTTTTGAAGCATATGATGGACTTACCTGGAGGAGAGTTCAACCTATCACTCATTAGTTGGCTAGAATAACCCTCGGAGTTGTTGATTTGGAGAGTCCGAGTTATCCTGTAGTGGTGGACCAGTATGCAGATGTCTTCCCTGATGATGTTCTGGGTCTAACTCCTCACAGAGAGGTGGACTTTTACATTGACTTGTACCCCAGGACGACACCAATATCTACACTAGCGTATCATATGGATCCCATGGATCTATGTGAGATGCAGGTACAACTAGAGGACTTACAGGGGAAAGGGTTCATTCGGCCCAATGTTTCACCTTGGGAAACCCCAATTTTGTTCGCCAAGATGGCAGATGGGGGATTGAGGCTTTGTGTTGATTATCGGCGCCTGAACTAGGTGAATGTGAAGAACAAGTAACCACTCCCGAGGATTAACGATCTCATTGATCAGTTGAAGGGAGCATGGTGGTTCTCAAAGATAGACCTCAGATTAGGCTATCACCAGCTCAAAGTGTGATATGAAGATGTGCATAAGACGACCCTCAGATTTCAGTACGACTATTACGAGCTCTTGGTAATTCCATTCAGTGTAACCAATCCTCAAGCAGTGCTCATGTGACTCATGAACATAATCGTTCAGCCATACATTGATCTCTTAGTAGTAGTCTTCATAGAATACATTCAGACCTACTTGAGTAGTGAGGTGGAGCATGCCTATCATTTGCAGGTTGTACTGGACACACTCCGAGAGCACCGACTTTGTGGTATGCTCTCGAAGTGCTATTTCTTGATACAAGAGGTTCAATTTCTGGGACATGTAATATCAGAGGCTGGAGTTGCAGTGGATTTAGTGAATATTGAGGCGGTACTTTCTTGGGAGCCACCCAAGAGTGTGACGGAGGTACGAAGTTTCCTAGGTTTGGCCAGATACTACTGGATGTGTGTGCTATATTTCTCCAGAGTTGCAGCACCTTTATCAGCGTTGCTAAAGAAGGGAAAACCCATCATGTGGTTGGAGAGATTCCAGTTTTGTTTTCAAGAGCTGAGGTAGAGGATGGATAGTGTCCCTATCTTGAGGCTTCCAGAGAAGGGAATAGGGTACGTAGTCTACTGTGACACATCATGGACTTGACTCCGATGTTTCCTAATGCATGAGTGAGTAGTGATCATATATGGTTATCGACAATTGAGACAACATGATTTGAACGAAGCTACCCATGACCTGGAGTTAGCTGTAGTGGTTTTCTCTTTGAATATGCAGTGACATTATTTTTTGGGTGAGCATTTTACAGTGTACCCTGATCACATGAGTCTCAGGTATATCTTCTCTCAGTAGGACCTGAACCTAAGATAGCGATGTTGGTATGAGTTCCGCTAGGACTATGACTTCGAGGTAGTCTATACTCTTATGAAGGGGAACGTTTTAGTAGATTCACTTAGAAGGAGGTCTGGTATATAGCTACTAGGCGAGGCGATGGAGCAGCTGGACACTTTGCAGATATCCTTTGTGGATTGGGATGGAGAAGCTTTCCTTCAGTCTCTTACAGTCACTCCCCCACTTATTCAGCAAGTTAGGGAGGCGCAGCATGGGGACACTAACTATGAGACTCGACATGCTCAGATATCAATGGGACATGCACCTGATGGATTTTTTGAAGGTGGGGAGAATGTCATCCTTTTCAGATAATGTCCCATGGTACCAGTGTCACTTTGGGAGGAAGTGTTGAGGGAGTTACAAAAATCCCCTCTAGTGGTACATCCAAGTGTGGTGAAGAGGTACTAGGATCTCCGACGACAGCCCTGGTGGCTAGAGATAAAGAAAGAAGTAGCAGAGTTTTTCTCTCTATGCCTCACTTGTCAGGAATTGATGGAAGAGGATCATGTACTTGCAGGCTTGGTTCAGCATTTAGCGGTCCAAGAGTGGAAGTGGGACAGGATATCCATGGATTTCGTGACAGGACATCCACGTACATCCCTAGGTCATGACTCTATCTGGGTGATCGTTGACTGACTCACCAAGTCAGCCCACTTCCTACTGATCAAAGCGTAGGGTTCAGTAGAGAGCTCGAGATTCCTCTCTGTGCAGGAGATTGTGTGGCTATATGGAGTACCCTCGATGATTGTCTCCAATCTTGATGCATGTTTTACTTCTCATATATGGAAGGGGTTTCAATAGGATTTTGGGACATAGATTTGTTTGAGAACCACCTTCCATCCTCATACGGATAGCTAGATGGAGTGGACCATTTAGATCCTCGATGGCATGCGGCGTGCTTACGTCCTTGACTTAGGTCATAGGTGGGAGGATCAATTTCCTTCGGAAGAGTTTGCATACAACAACAACTATCACTCCACCATTGGGATGACACCATTTGAGGTGTTGTACGAGCGACCTTATAGATCACCATTGTGCTGGTCTGACCCGGGGGAGTCAGCACTCGTGGTACCAGGGATGGTTTTGGATACCATAGAGAAGGTGCAGATCATCCCCAAGATGATGAAGACTACACAGATTAGGAAGAATTTGTATGCCGACAGGATATGGAGACCTCTGGAGTTAGAGGATGGCGACCATGTCTTTCTATAGGTCTCACCCCGATGAGGTTTACAGATATTTGGCCGAGGAGGGAAGTTATCTATTAGGTTCATCGAACCCTTCCAAGTCCTCAGAAGAGTTGGTGAGGTGGATTACCATTTAACTCTTCCACCTCAGTTGCACCGGGTGCATGACGTCTTCCACGTATCTCAGCTTAGGAGATACGTGCATGACCCTTCTCACATCACTGACCATGGCGATCTAGACATCGACGATGGGGAGACGTTTTCAAAGGTTCCAGTGGAGATTGTGGATCGATAGGAGTGGTTCATTCATGGGCAGTTGATACCTATGGTTCGCGTTTGCTGGCAGCACAGGAACCTCCAGAAGAGATCATGGGAGTGGGAGGCTTAGATGCATGCTCAGTACCCCCACTTGTTCCTAAGTTTGAGATGTGGCTTACAGGGACGAAAATCCCTGAGGTGGGGAGAATGTAAAGACCTGGAATTTCCATGAATGTTTTTTATTTAAATTGGAATTTTACAAGTCCGTGAAAATTGACTGTGCATGACTCCGAGGCCCGGTGTGCCAGGAATGAATTTATGAACTTTTTTTAGGTACGTTCAGTAAACGTATGAGTAGGTTTTTGTAACTTTTAAACTATTTCTTGGCATTGGAATCTAAGGGCACCATTTAACTCACAACACTGATATTCTCTTTAAGAGACATTCACCTCGACCGCAGATGTTTGAGAGTGAATGATAATTTTTGTGCTTTTCATGAAGGAATAAAATAAAATAAAATGTTATCATTTTTATTTTATTTATTGAAACCCCTCAACATGGGTTATAGTGGTGGGGACCACCTGAGACTAAAAATCCCACGTGGATGTTTAGAGATGGAGACCACTTGTACTAACCCCCATTTTGAATTCCTAAAGGTGGGGCCACGTGAACCCTCATAATGGGAGAAACTCTTAAACTCTCTCTTTAATGCGGAGAAGTCTCTTGAACTTCCTCCACATTAATTATGCCAAAAACTCTTCATTAATGGTACCAATTAAAATTAAATTAATAAAACATAATTTAATTTATATTGGATATTATTTTGTGGGGAGAAGTGTTGGAAAATCACTAGGAGAAACATTTACCGTCTACAATGAAGAACACCTCCCAATGAAGAACAACCATTATAGATCGAAGAATGAGGAAAATAACCCTGAGCCAGATCGGAACCACCATGCAAAGGCAACCAACATAAGACGTCTTCGATGACAATGAACCGAAAATCGGGGAAACGCCGACGTCACCGATATCACCCCTTCCAATGTCAACAAGAAATCATGGTATGCGTTTAGTTGTGTATGATTTTATATTCCAATGTTCTTCCCCTATAAAATAAACAATGCGGATCAACTCTCTAACTAGTTGATCCGCGGATGATTTCTTTTGTAGGTTTGGGAATAATCATTGTGGGAGGTTGTAGGGTGGTTGTTTGAATTTCTTCCCCTACCTGTTCTTGATAATTCATCATAAAGTCAGGAAGAGATTATAGCTGCTTGATACTACTCTAACAAGGAGAGTGTGAGCCAAACACACATGGCACGACCTCTCCACAAATCTTGTGATTAATTGTTTTGTTCTTCACAATGGAGGAGGACGACAACCATCTTTGGTGGGGCATGGGAACAGCGGCCAACACCACTGCCGACCACGAAGAAAGTGATGGCGCAACAATGATGCCCCTCCGACCACCGCGCTTCCCATGTCCTCCCCCAACTCATGGCCCCGCACCACCCACAGCCTCTGGCACCCTGCGACCCCACTCCATGAGCGGCCCCCGTTTCCCCATGGCCTCCGCCGCTCTGTGGCCTCGCACAAGCCTCGACCTCACACTGTTCGCGGCCTCGCCGCCTCACGGCCCTCCGCGGAAACACACGACTTCACTGCCCTGTGGCCCTCTATGGCGCCCCGCGACCTCAACACCTCAGGTCCCTCCGCACTACCCCACAACCTTGCGGCCCTACTCACCGCCCCGCGACATCGCTACCCTGCGGCCTTCGCGGCTCCCGCGGCATCACCGCCTTGTGGCCTCCTTGACTCCTGAGGCCTAGCGCCACCATTTCGGACTCCACGGTCCTCACAGCCTCCGCGGTATACACGGCCTCCACAGCCCTTGTGGCTCCCATGGCCTCTGTGGCCCCTGCGGCCTCACGCCACCCTTGTGGCCTCCGTGCTGCCTAGCGCGGACCGGGCGGTGCACCGGGCAGGGCCGGACCAATGGGGCCAGGCCAGAATCAGTGGGCCGGACCATACCCAACGGGCCGTGTCGACCCAAATCAGGTTGGGTCAGCCCAGGTCGGGTCGGGCCGGGTCGGTCCAACCAGGTCGGGCCAGAGGCGGGCCGACATCAAATTTCTCACTCTATCAGCCATAACTTCAGCACCGGGTGTCTGTATGAAGAACTGTCAATGGTACTAAAAACCTTGGATCAAGACGATCCCTTTGAGTATACCCCACTAGAGATTTTGATTAAGTTTGAGTATTTTCAGGTTGGATTGAGCACGAATCCAAGTGGGGCCTCAAGACTAAAAGGCTAATAACTCACAGACCAGGCGTCTGATTGACGCACCGTCTGTTATGTTGAGACCCCTATGATGTGGCGGTTCTTTTAGATACTTCTTCATGAGATTTTGTGGTGGTTGGAGTATCGACCAGTGGCTTGTGGAGAGGACACTCCCAGAGATATGCGAGCATAGTGTGGGAACCCAGTAGATGGCTGTGATGTGAAGAATGAATAGCGATCTTATGTGGGTCAGCACCTAGAGATTCTGTTTGGGTCAACACCGAGCAATCCTGTGTGGGTCAGCACTGAGTGATCCTGTGTGGGTTAGCACTGAGCGATCTTTTTTGGGTTTTCACCTAGAGATCCTCTGTGGGTCAGCACCGAGTGATCCTTTGTGGGTCAATAGTAGAGCCTCTTAACATATTAATATGAATTAATAGCTACATCTAATCATCTCGACTACTGTATGTAAGTTATACATGGTGTGGTCTGAGTCCATACCTATGTTGTACTCTCCATTATGGTAATACCTTGGTGGTATTCTTCTATGTGGCGTACCTTTTTGGTACTTACCTACATGGTATTCCTTCCTTTGTAGAACCATTGAGCATTGGTATTTTGAGTTGAAATCAGTGTTTTCTTCATGATTGAGATAGGTTTACTTGAAAACATATGTATATGTATGGGAATATACCTATGTAGGGTTGTTAGTTGATTCCATGTTGCGTGGTTTATAGTTGGTGGTTTTTCTGAGACCTTGAGGGTATCGGGGTCCCAACTGAGTATTATTATACTAACCCCTATACGGGCTATGCCCGCACACTTTTGTGTTTGGTGCAGATGACAGACAACGTTGACTGAGGATGAGAGTACAAGGGATGGAGGTAGCTCGAAGGTGGACGTTAGACAAGGAGAACTGCAGAGAAGACTGTTCGTGAGTTGTACCTACCCTTTAGGTAGGATTCGTGGTGGAAGATCCAAGAGCTGATTTTTCACATATCAGCCATCTTGTACTTTCCAGTTTTCCTTGTACTTTCCAGTTGGGCTTGTATTATGGCACCTTTTACTTTTTGTACTCACTCTGTTTACTATTCAGTTTATTTGAGTTGGTATCTTGTTGTGTGCCTGGCTGTGTGTGTTATAGGTTATAAAGACAATGCCTTCCTAGTTTTATGGAATACGCCTTCAGTGCTAGTCACCAGCCCCTGGCCTATGGAAGGTAGGCTTGGGGTAGTCACAGCACGGGCCCCGGGGGATGGGTCGTGACAATTGTAAATTACTTTATTCCACTATTCACAAAAAAATTAACTATTTTAGAAATATCCAAACCATATAAACTAACAATATTCTTCCACGTAGAGTTAAAAAATCAAATCCATTTGTAGAAAATGATTTTTTATATGTGAGAAATTCAATTTTAAATTAAAATATTCATTTATTCAAAAAATATTTCTTTTTAAAAAATAAATGAACTTGTGACACTTTGGAAAATTAATGAAAGCCTCAAATATTTACCCAATAATCATAAAAGAATATTAATTTATGATCTATTTTAATAAAAATAATTATTTTAAATAATTATTTTATTTAAAAAAAATTAAATATAAATACATGTTTTATAAAAATACAAAAAATTATTTTTCCATTTTTAAAATATTTATTTACATAGACTGTGATATAATTATATCATGTTTTCAAATTTAAGATGCCTAAATTGTATTTATAATTTCATAGATGAGGTTACTATTCTATTGGCCGAAATACAATTCTTAAGGGTCACATTACTATTCCAATGTTCATGTTACTATTTCATTTTTATATGTTCTTTAATTTCTAGAAAAAGCTTCTTATTTTAGTAATTATTCATTTATAAATTCTTGTTTCTATTCTCTATGTTATTTTGTAGTATTTATACCAAATGAAATAATTTTTTATGATATATAGTCATCAAAGGAATTGAATTTATTTAATAGGATCCATACTATAAAATCATAGGGTGTAATACAAGTAGAGTTAAGTTGAATTCCAATATGATTATATATAGAAAAACACTATATAGGTTATTGTTGACATTTTAAATGACTAAACCAATACTAAAAAACTAGAAAGTTTTATAATTCTTAGTGAAAACTGTGATCACCCTTATATTTCTTCTCAGACATACCATACTTTCGTCAATCCATTAACTAAGTGCCAAATATTACACTAAACCATTACACTCTACTATGAAGCCCCAGATTAAGGACCTATATTTTAAGCACCATTAATACTCCCTCCCTAATATCCCCATGTCATTCCATCTTAAGAAATATTATATGGTCTATTATAGTAGAATAATATAAACTATGTATATAGGAAAACACTGTGAAAATTGTATTTGACACTCAAACAACTAGGAATATCATCATAAAACAACCACATGATAAAACACATATTCCATGTTAATCCTATATAAAAAATATAAATCATGTAATAAATCCTCTTGAATGTAAGGAATGATCCAATACTTTTATCCTTCTAATGGTCCAAGAGACATAAAACATAATAATTCAGAAATTTATAACTCTAGGTGTGTAACCCAATGTTGAAAAGGGAAAAATGTAACATCCAAATCCAGGAATAGTAATCCTTTTCCACTCATAACCAAGCTTCCTAGAAAATGATTTGTTCTCAATGAAGTAGTCCAATGTCTATCATAAGTTCTGAAACATTACATGAACACTTTTATATCAACACCACAAATCATAAAACAAAATATAGCTATGATAACTTTTTGTAGTGCCTTATCCATGAGGTAATCATTAGTTCCCAAAATAGTGTTTTATGTAGACTTAGTCATGACTCCACATATACCAAAGGCCTCATAATAGTAGTGATAGTTGAATTCTTATAACTAATAGAATATTAATTTTAACCATATTGTTGAAAGTAGTTTAAAAATATTCAAGAACCATAAAAATCCATAAATATAAATAATGAGTCATAAATAATAAATATATCAATTATCATACGTCATGTTTTTATAAAAAGTATATAATTAATCTCCCACTTGTCTGATCCCAAATAGAAAAATAAAAAAAATATATAACACACACACCATATCCCTACTACATTCCATATACATCATCCCAATCTCCGTATACCATTGATAAAACTCAACCTAATCCACATCACATCGCATGGTAAAATAAAAAATCTAGACCTAAGTTATGTACACATACTCAGATTCATGATAAGCCTGTTAACATAAAATATAGTTGGGTCTCACCAAGAACACCTAAGCTACATTATAATATGATTGTGTTTTAATGGGAGAAAGAAATAACATAATCATTCCTATGATGTTTCTGTGTGCTAACCAGGACACTATGACACTGAATGTGTTATACACATCTGTCTGGTCATTGGGTTTTAATAAGACCACCCGATCCTAAAATATTAAAACTTTATTTCCATTTCACAATTCCAATTTCCAAAAAAAACCATTTCCCATCAAATAATAATGGTCTCAGGGTGGGGTCCCAAAATCCACATAGAGATATCTATAGAAACTGGGTACAATCACACGTCCATATTTCTTTACCAACCCATGATCACTCGAGGGAGTTCCAATATTCATCCATTTTATAATTACTGTACCGTCTGGGTGGTCATATTTGATACCCAAACCATCTATTATAAAGGAATTCAATAAATTTCAACACTCACAGTCTCATTCAAGATGTGGTTATCCATTCCCTCTCACTCAAAGAGAATTCCCCTTCTTTAAAAACCACCATATCATTAATGGTAATGCTTGAGTATATTAAAATGAACCCAATATATGTCTAAGAAGTTCCCTAACCCAAGAAACTCTATGGGGAATGATTAACACAATGAACCTTTCCCGAAAGCACTTAGGAAGTATATCATGAATATGGAACACAAGAAGCCACCCACATACATCCCAAATATGCTTGTATGATCTCATGGTAATATTCACTTGAGACCAATCCCCTGATAATATCATATATCAACTCACTAGACATGTAATCAACTATGTCATCAAGGCCTATCAAGGAATTTAATTATTGAATCAAATTCAATAAAAGAAATTTCATGTGAAAATTGATATCTAGTGTCTCACAATAACCCTTAACTCATGTTCTGTCTAAACAATGCATTGTTCCACATTAAAACCAATTATACTAAAATTATAACATTCCATGATTTTATGTTCTCTCAAACCTGGACCCACATTCATGGTCTAACACCTATATATAACATTCTTGGAACCACATTGAATAGTTAGAGAAAAACCCAACATCTCATACTCAGTATAATATCCCTTAATGAATTGATATCCCTCAATGCATCACTCAGAGGAAAACCATAACCATCATAAAATATAAAATTTTAATGGAATATCTTTAATATATGTGTAAATCAAGGCTCACCTCTATTATCAAGAAGGATCTTATTTTGTCTTAAATATGTACAACAAATTATCCCACCATTATCTAGACCAAATCCTCTTATTCCTTATTTTTAACCATTAGAAACCCTCATAGGCTGCATACATCCTATATACAAACCTAAGACCACTAAGAGTCCTCTTATCAACTAAATAAATCCCTCTTCTATTGGTGACATATTCATTGGGTGATCCTAAATTTCCCTAAGATATAAATATAATGTTCCCTTCTCTATGGAGGGTCAATGAAAACCTACGGTTTATACTATAGAATATACTAGTTTTTTGACTATTTTTATATTGTAATGCACTCTCAAAAATAAAAAAATCATATGAAATTATAGTATAGGGGAATCCTACTACAACCAAGAAGTTAAACCATCACTATGATCTATAGATCCTCGTCTACACCAACCAAATTTCACCCACACTCTTAAGAAATGGTCTTCAACTACTCTCTAATATTTTGATAACAAATGGTTTAGTCCACTAATTATTTCACCTCAAACTTAGTAATCACTAAAACAACTTTAAAAAGATTATAAATGGAACCATGAGACATACTCTATGAATCTTAAGAAAAATTTCATTGACCATCAGTTGATTCCAACATGCTCTTCGGTAATCGACCCTGAAACATGAAATCAGTTTTATATTCCATCATAATTCACCCCTATAAAGAAGGGAAACATACGATTAAATGAGGAAAAAACAATCCAAAAATGGAATCTTTTAAACCCATATTCCTTTAAAATACTAATGCTCAAGAATATTAAAAAAACAAAAGAGACCCCCACTAAAATATTGAACCCATTTCCCATCGTTTAGCTTGTCCGAGAGAATCATCCATACACTTGGACATCAAAAATTCTAGAAGTATCATCTTATACTAAACATTTATATCCCAAATCAACCATACCTTCATAATATTTTTTCTTCAACCCCCAGTTCACTACTAGGGCCATGCACCTTTCCAAAAAAACAGCATTGTTACAATCAAATTTTTATCACCCATTCTAAGATTTGATTATAAAATTAAATCTTTTATGAGTATAAAATTAAAATTCTTTCTAAAACATAATGACCCCAAATGCACAAATAATTATAGTATTCCTCTAGGACAAGAAATATGGGGAATAAATTCTCAAAAATCATCTTTATCTGACCTTGTTTGGGGTTATAAATAATATTATTATATATCCATATCTAGAATCCTGGACCCCTCAATCAATATACATAATATTATTATTAGTTTCAAATTGGTAGCATTATATAAAAATATTATTTTAGAAACCATTAAAATTTATAAGTATCTAATGATGAGACATACACTTTTTTAATATAGATACCCTGTTTTATGGTGTACCATGAAATGAAATTGATATAACCCATATGATATTTATCTTTTAGATGAAAAAAAAGAAGATTATTTCATTTTGACACTTTACTAGGGAATTTATTACACTTCTTCAATGATATTTTATATGATATACTCCATATATTCAATGAGAGATGAAAATTTACCACAAATCAAATACAACGCTTTATATCATAATGAATATATAAATTTGTGTTTAATGGTATGGAGTTAATCATGTTACATTCTCTTGATCTTTTTTTAGAGTTTTAGATAATTAATAAATATATTATATAAAAATTACGACTCCGGACATTGTACAGTCTCTTCCAGAAAAGTAGTTTCCTATAAATACACCCTCATTTCAATTAAGATTTTTTTTCTTTTGTCATAAATAATCGTAGATGAATTATTAAAATATCTATATATAAAAAGCATCATTATATCCTATTATAAATATTAGAAAATTTAGGATGAGAATAAAATATCATTAACAGATATTAAAGTAAAGGAAACCCTTTCATTGATTTAAAACCATAAAATCCATGAAATTATTTAATTTATTTAAAATAAAACATTATGAATATTAATGAAACACATATTCATGATAAAATAATCTTATTCTCAATGAAATACTTATAACCACTTTATCAATCATATGAAAACCATGAATATATCAAGAGGAACTTGAGAACACATGAAAACACTTATATAAAGACAAAACCTTCACTATTAAAAAGATCATAATGTTTTCTTACCACATAAAATTAAAATACCTCAATAAAAACCCTAATAAATTATAAAATTGGAATTTTAGATCATTACATTAGAAACATGTCTTCCCTACTTTTTAATCAATGTTTAAATAACATATTTTTAGTTATTTTTAAATGAGAATACTACACGATTGTAATCCCAATTTTAAAATTTAACGACTAAATCATTACCAAATATATTGGAGGGATATATAAAGATAACATGTCATCATAATCTATATATATCTCTCACATAATCATTTATACTTAACAAGTAATAATTCATAAAAAACAATTATAATATTTTATTTTTTGATATAGGTCCATTGAAAAACATTATTGAAATAGTGAGAAAAAGTATATTAATTTTTTGCATAAAATTTGATGACTTATAACTTTCTATAGAAAAATCCTAAAAATTGAAATAATATATAATAGAGGGGATATTATAATCCTAAAAAATACATATGAAATTAGAGAAGATTCATGATAATGTATCAAAACTACGATGGAGGATAACATTTTTCACGAAGTAAACATCAAAAAAATTATTTCAAACTTTTTATAATGGTTGAAAATTACTTGATTAGAAAATAATGAAGAGACAAATATTCAAACCATTGAAAAAAACATTAACAGTAGTACAAAATAATCATTAAAAATATTTTAAATATATATATAAATTATTTAATTATTTTTAGGTACATGGTTAATGAGAACTTTTTTAAAATAAAACATTAATAAATGTTTTTAAAAAATAATCACATTTCTTAAGTCCATCAAGATTCTTATTTTCTAAAACTAAAAAATAAAAAAAATTAGTTATTTAAATAATTATGAACCATTCTCTTTTCTATTTATTTATATATATTCCTACTATTTCATTTATTATTGTTTTTTATTTAGTTATAAAATTAGTTATATTTAAGTCATTAATTTTGAGGTCTTATGGTCTTTAATTTTTTTAAAAAACCTTAATAGTTTTCATGGTTATGGGTTCAAGTTATCCAAATAATTTTATTTTCATAAACATTATATTTATATATTATATAAATATTTAAATACCTACCATATATGATTTTCATGTCAGGTGAATATATCGTTTCATGAATTCAGTAGTCTGTACTTACACAGGAGAAACATTTTATTTTTTCTAATGGATTGAAAAGAAATAAAGATTGAAATGTTTTAGTTTTCTAGAATGAAAAATTTGTTATACATGTAATATTTGTTCCCTATTCCATATTTATTACTATCCATGTGGTGTGGTAATAAAAAATGAATTTTATTAATTCATGGAGGTGGTAGTATACAATTATGTATGATCACTGTTATTATTTTCCAATTGATTAGAGGGTATATAGTTAAGTAATATATTGTATTTATGAAATAATAATTTTTTGATATATATAATATATATTTATTTAATCTATAATTCTATAAATCTTTAAGGTTGTGAAAAAAACACATCAATTTATGGAGGTGGTAGTCAACATGTACGCATAGACGATGTTTTCATATCCCATAGGATGGAAATGAGGTATAAAATATTTTTTCAATATACATAATAAAATTTAATTTTAGTAATGATAATTAGAACCATATTTTATAATTTATAGACTATATTTATGAAGAGTTAGAAGAAAAAACAATGTTTAATGAGTTTGGTTATAAAATATACCTTCATCAGTAACCTATATGGCTTACAATGTTCGCCCTATAGGATATGAATTTTGAGGATAATGTAAACTATAATATAAGGGTTGTATTGTCAGTGAGATGTTTTTTAGATACTTTTTGAGATATACTTCTCAATTTCTTTTAATATGTTAGGATAACAGGTTACATTTTATACTTTAATGGATTTCCACTCTTGTAATTATAAAATGATTTCCAAAATTTTAATGTCCATTTCATAGAAATGTGGAACCATGTGATCTTAATTTCAATTATTATATAAAATAATTACAAATAAAATCAAAATATTATATTTTATAATGTTTAACATTATCCTGATTCTGTATCAATTTATTTTAACCCTTTAATCCCAATTTTTCCTTAATATAAGAGTAAAAATATATCCAAAGTAATTAATTTTATCAAAAAAAATAAAAGGGACCTTATTTAAAAATCTGGAAAAGAAAATTATAAACAGGGAATATATTTTAACATATTTGATTTCTAAATATGGTATAAATTAATTATCATTTGTGTATTCCAGATTCCTAAAAATAGTTCTTTGAGAAACTGTTGTTTTAAGCATAGAAATGATTTTACCTTATAAGTATTAATATAATTGATTTTAATTATTATCATTGCAATATAATTTAAAAAATGATAGTGAGATGACCTTTTTAACATGAAAAAATTGAATCTTATAACAAAAAATCTACATAAAAAGAAGAAAAAATAGATTTTAATTATAATAAAATATAACATGTCTTCTAATAAGACATTCACAGGTTCCAAAAAATCAGAATATTATTTTTAGATGATTTGTTTTACTTCTATAAAAAATATAGGTTGATCTAATGGTCTGTTAAATTTTTATAAAAAATTCAATCATTATTATTTCATAAAGGTTATAGTATTTCTAAAAATTATTTCTATCATTATTCGCTTAAAAATCATCCCCTTCATAAAAATACCTGTTTTCCCACCCATGACTAATTTAATATTATGAATTTTAAAATAAAGTATTTTTTATCAAAATTAATATTCTAAAATAATGATGTTATACTTTTATATAAAACCATATGATATATTGAAATACTTTTTAGTTAGACAAAACTATTCATTTTGGCAATTTAAATATTATATAAAAATATTTATAAACCATTAATGAATATGAATCCATAAAATAAATAAAGATAGATCACAATATTTATTTATTTCTATGATTTTTGGGGTTTTCAGATTCTTTCCTTAATTAAAATTTAAATCCTTGAAATTTTATACATTCCTAAAAGAAGAGAGTCTATTTTTCTCTCAATGATTTATTAATACTCATATTTCTTTCTCAATCAAGTTATTCTTCTATAAAACCTTTAACTGGTGAATATGATTCTTCAATAATATATTATCTCTGTATTCTATAATCTAAAATGACTCGTCCTCATAAGTTTGATTATATTACAACAATACCACATCATGTATTAAATCATGAGAGAAAATGATACATATTTATTTCTAAGGTAACATCTAATAATTGTGAGAGGTATCAAAATTTTCGACAATATAAAAAGTTTTAATAAATCATCGACATAAAATTTATTTTTTACGAAAACAGATATAAAAATTTCATAAAGATAATTTGGGATCAACATTATTCCCTATTTCAAAAAAAATCCTTTTTATGGTTATAAATATAACACCTATTTATACTCTAATATATCCTTATGTGATACATAATCGTATTTTCCTTCACAATAATTTCATTTACCAGATTGAGTCCCAACAACTTATTTTCCCTAAATTTGTCTAAAAATTCATGAGTCCAAAATACCTTCCATATAATGCCTCATAATTTTCTATATATAAAGTGGAATGAAAAAAATGATTATAAGGAAATTTAGAAAAATGATGATAATATCAACTTCCTCTAAAATCTAATGAGAAAGATCGATGAATATTAACTAATGTATAAATCATATTCATTGACTATATTTTATATTATGGATCAAAGGTAGTGCTAAAATTTAATTCAGTACCCAACAAATATATGAAGTAGAGTACAAAATTTGTGGTAAATCAGGGATCATAATAAAAAATATATATAGAGACTACATGTAATATGATTATCTCATTAAGAAAAAATATAAAAATTTATTCTTAATACATACTATCTTGAAAAGGAAAAAATGCATAGATTCATTTAATTTTTCATTAAATATTAAAATCACATTACTATCTAGTGATTTATAAGGAAATTACCCTACGATATATATGGATATATTTAGAAATTTCCATTTTGGCACTGGGAATGGATGAACCATCCCCATCATTATTGTTCACCCAACATTAAACATTTAACATGTCAAAAATTTGATAGAAATGTTTTTAATATATTTCTTTATTTAATACCAAATATAATATTTCAAAATCTCTCTATATATTCATGTGACACCAGGGTTAATAGAAAATATGGATCTATGAGCTTTACTCAAAAATTCCTTCTACAACTAAGAATCGTCTAGCATGAAAAATGACTCTCAAAATCTCATTACACATTATTTTTCAATGATAAATTCAGGAAACAAAAAATTCCTAACTAGTTATATCATTTCATTAAAATAAATGACTTCTTTTTTAGTATGATTGATTATTTAAAACCATGTTGGTTGAACTGACTCCTAATCTATAATAGAGAGAGTTTATATATACACAATATATAGGCCATAAGTAATTAAAATGTTTCCCAACAAATCACATTCCAAACATAAAATGGATAATGATCTATTATCATTTTTACTCAAGACATCAGATTCATTTATTGATTTATTGAGATTTTGGGGAATCATTATTTCAAAATCCACTATTAGTTCAAACCATAATCCACATATCCTATTGAATTTTTTTAAATATATAATATAAATTTTATGGTTTTAATATATTTCTTATTTTATGAAATATGTAGTAGGCCACATTAATTTTAATGTAAAAAACACTTTTATAAGATCAATGTCATGTGTGGGGTAATTCTACTCATAGAGATTCGATTTATGTAAAGCATATGAAATTACCTAATCATTATTCATCAAGATAAAAATGTGGCCCTTTAATAAATCATTAGTATAAATATCATACTCACCATTAAATATGGAATAAATAAAGAAAAGTTTTTACCAACTTCATTTAAATTCATTTCAACATACACCACACTCTATTGTGGGGATAATTGTAACATTTTTTGTGTTAAAATATGAAGTGGAATAAATAACCAATAAATTATTTCACAAAACCATTTGTAGTAACCTGATAATATAATAAAAATACAAATCGATGTGACAATTGAATTTCTTGGACCCTATTCTAGAACATTAGTTTTTGTATGAACAATAGTTATACTATTTATAGCAACAATATATGCATGGAATGAAATTATTCCTTACCAAAAATCCCATTTATAAAACATTCCATTAAACTTAATTTATTTTAATGTTTTTAGAATAATATTTAGATATTTATTATTTTCATTATAAATTTTAGAATAAATAATAATATCATCAATAAGAATCATAATAAATGTATCCATGTAATCATAGAAGACTTTACTAATAAGTTCCATAAACACAATTAGTGGATTTGATAAACTAAAACCCATAACCTCCAATTTCTAATTTTCATACATTATATATAATTAAATATTGTATTTTATTCTACATTAACTTTTAATTAGTGACATCTGAATGTCGTTCTGATGTATATAATAAATAGAGCACCCTAAAACTAATCAAACAAGTCATTAACATAAGAAAAAGAATATATATTATTAACAACAACGTTATTGAGTGTTGTATAATCAATTAAAATATCCATGTAACCATACATATTTTTATAAAAAAAACAAGATAACCCCTAAGTGAAGTGCTAGAATGAATGAAAACTAGAACAAAAAACTCTTACAATATCATTTTAAATTCCAAATATTCTACTAGAGAAATTAGATATGTAATTTCTTAAATTTTTGTAATGTCTCAATTCCTATTCACTCTTATTGAAATGATTCTAGTTTTCCACATGGACTCAACCATTATTCACTATATGGTAGAGGATAACAGCATAAAAGGAGGGTCTATGATAGTATGGTAGAGTTATTATATTCCCTTTATTAGTGTGGATAACATTTGTAATAATAAATAATGATGAATAAGTGGAAATAATAATAAGGGAGTGGAATAATAAAAAATCATCCAGATAATGATAAAAACACAAAATCCATAAGTAGTGCCACATACTAAATAATGGTTTCCAGTTACTCTAAAAAAATGGGGGATAAATGTGTAGAAAATCATAACAAAAATAGATGAAATACAAATATATAAAAAATTAAAAAATATAAAATCGAATAGAATAATAAGAAGTAGCTCAATCCTCTGGTCCCATTATTTATCCTTGTATATAAAATCAATCCTCCATAGATGGGAGCTATCATTTCCCCTACCTACTTGTATAAATCATGTATGGGTACCGATCTGTATACTGATTAGGTTGTGAGTAACAAATTTTAGGATACCACCAATAATGTTTATAAATTCCCTTTAGTGTATATAAAATGACCTATTTTGTAGGTAATATAAAAAAAATGAATAAAATAAAACCCATGTAAACATAGGTTCCCCATGGGATACACATTTGGTTCTACCTACTTCAGACTAATATATAATGTCTCTAATCATGTACTGTTTGATAAATACATAAGAGTTTTATGTCTATTAATTCCAATTATTTAAAATGAAACTTCATTCTGATTAATTAATAATAAAAAATATAAAACACCGTGCCTATTTATTAAAAATAAATTATAAGGAATTTCATGTCCAAAATTTCTATATAAACCATAATTAAATTCATGTTCATTTTTTTAGGATAAACCGTAAAGAAAGTTATGTCCAGTATTTATAGGTTAAATGTAAAGAAAAACATATCCATTAAAATACTAGTAAACAATAATAAACCTAATGTCTAATAATTTTGAATAATAAATATTAAACCTAATGTCCATCACTTAAGGTAAGTATGATTTCATCAGATAGACATAAAAATACAATCATGTATAAGGAATTTCACCCTTTTGAATTACTAAATCCATTTATAAATCGATTTCATATAACCACTATGTATTATGAAGGGGAAAAAGATTATAAAACATTATACTACAAAAATTTCAAGGGTCAAGGGTAATTGTTTTAAAATTGTACTATTATTTAATTCATTTATTAGTTATTATCTGGTCCATGGGTATTTCCTTTACACAAACATCACATCAATTACCTTTAGTAAACCTTTTAACAAGTGAAAAATCATAACACATCGAAAGTTATTTAATTTAAAGCTAATGATCAATAGGGGTAATTGGCCTATTATATGAAACCAGGTTTTTATACTATATATGGGATCTTTTTCTTTCAGTTTTATTTTTTAATTATGGCCTAATGCGAATACTCAAATTGGTCATGGTTGTTTTGAGTGTTCAAGGTTTTTCAAATCCTAGAACACTACTTTCGGTGTGAAAAAGGCCAATCACGTGGTTAGTATAAACTGTGCAGTGCATGGTTCAAAATTACTTCTAACCATGAGATGCTAGAATGTGGAGTCCTATAGGACTCATAGTTATAAAAACCATGATTTTTGGGGTGCAAACCCATATAGAACCCTCTTTAATTTTTGATAGTAGGATAAGACATGGTTGGTGAATGAGTATTCCAACATTGTGCGCTAATCATGTAGGGTTTTCCCTTCCTATAGAAATGGGAGCACTATTGGCACATAATTTAGCCAACTATACGACAATTCTGTATGACCTAGTAATTTGTGTGAATTTTTTAAATCACCCGTGAATTTTTTATAACTTATATATAATTTTGCACAATCTCATGTTTGATAGAATAGAGGTTTTGAGAGTTATGTTTATGCCTAAAATATATTTTTATCACTATTATTTATCTAATATGGGAATCATGTGTCTTCAGATTGTTGTATCCACATCAGTGAGTATTAAATTCCTTCTTAGTTGTTCTTCATCATTCTTGGTATTAGTTTCTCAATTTAGGTTCAAACTTATTTCCCTTATTTTTAGGTTCTTTATATGTTCTTCTATTTTCATTAGATATGTGTCAAATTAGGAGTTGATTCTAGATGAGAAATATACTACAAAGCTAAGGTAGGTGGTCTACAATTTTCCTATTTGATTTGGTTCCTTGTAGAGTAAGATTCCATTGTCTCATCCACTATAATTTATTGAATGCCACCTAAATTGAACTAAAATACTGAATTAAATGAAATGGAGTCTATTGGTGATTCCTTTAGTTCCCTTGAGAAAATTAGGAGGATGTTCTCCCAACCTAGGCCAACCATGGGGTGCGCTATGTAATTTTATATTCCTAATGACTTGTTGAACCACAAAAGGGGTGTGTATATGATATTTTATTCATGAGAAATCCCAATTATAAATTAACTTTATTGAATTTATTTCTTAGGATATGTTATTCCTTCTACCCTTGTTATGCATGATGTTGAATTATTTAGTTGATTGATTGGAATTTTTTGTGAGTGGTTTAAATAATTAAATATGAATGAATGTTGAATGTGATATCTTAGTGGGTATACTCATGGGTTTTTTTGGATTATTCTCAATTTATAAATGAAAAAAATTATGAATAATTCCATAAGACACCATTGAATTTTCTCATATTGGTCATAAAAATGGTAGTTGATGCCTTGGATTGAGATTTATCCTTGGGTATTGATTCCATGGGATGCCTTGGCCCTTTCTACCAATTAGATATTTGCTTCTTGGGATTATAGTAGACATGGTAAGTCTACATTATCCTTGGAACCTAAATGAAGCCTAATAATGTTTCCATTGAGATGATCTTGGGAATCGATGAGGATAACTTCTTCTTTTAAACTTTAGATCTGCCCATTTTTGGTATGACACATGATGATATGGCATGTATAATGAAAAATGAGGTATTCTTGATTATACGGATCGATCATAGATTTTATGTCACTTCTAGTAATATGACAAAACCATTGTTTACATGGTATATATGGTTGTATAGTGAGGCCATGGTAGTTATTTTTCTTTACTATTAAATTTTTATTGGAGAATTCCATATATGTTGTAGGGAATCTCTTATAGATGCACAGTTTCACTTGATTTGATATATATATTTATACCATGGTCACTTATTTTCATACTACATACCTTTTTTACTTGTACAGTTGTTTTATAATCTAGCACAACCTTGATTGTTACAATCCTTTTTTTGGTTACCTACTGGGGTTATATATCCCACCTTGTTTAGGTTATTGTTGGGTTCCCAAACACGATTTATGGATGAAGTAAGGGACCTAATAAAGCACCCATAGTTTGATATTGATTTTGTTCCATGCTTAGGAGCCGAAGAGCACATGACTCAGTTGAATATCATGATGGTATCTGGAGATAGTGATTTTGGACCATTTTGGTATTTTGGATACAAGTATTGTATGGTACTGTTGTGTACCTAATTTGGATTCCATGTAGATACACGGATCATCATCACCTATATATGAGTTTCATTTTAGTAATAGTAATATATTCCTATGTTTTTTTGTCTATATATTTTTTGATTATTATGTTATATCCTCTATTTATTTTTATTGATATTTCACTATTATACACTCTTATGATTAGGGAATAGTCTACCCACAGACACACCCTAGTCCCTCACTACTAGTCGGAAACCTATAGCATTCAGTGAGATATGCTTCAGTCTATTTGGCCAACCAGGCTCAAGGAATTTTTGAGTGGCATCCGGGTCTGGGATGTTAAAAAGTTGTAACATAGATTTATTTTCTAGTTTATTATATGGAGAAAACAGAAAGGGGTTTTTGATGGAATTAGAATTAAGTAATGAGTTATGCTTGGGCTTAATGGACCCATGTGTATGAGAAATGAAAATTCCCCTGAATGGAAATTAATTTTTTTCTGGATTTCAACAATTATAGTAGATTTAATACCCCTTATGTGTGGTTCACATGAATTTTGATGTTATTATATATTTGAATAGGGGATCTATTATTTTTCAACCTAATGATATGAGGTTATACCATATCATGCATCATTTGAGGCACTTTCAAGAACTCACATGTCATGCACTATACCATGCCATATAGGATTCATTACCTATTTTCATGATGTTGGGATAGGTTATATGATAGATTAACATAATATTGAGAAATAATTATATGTAGAAAATTGAGAAACAAGGTTCGTACTCATATGTAATACCATAACCTAAGTGTTATTTTATTTATTTGGCAACACAAGAGACCCTAAAAAGCCAATAATGGACGGTCGAGTCATGTGACATTAGTTGAATGGACTGGAACATGTTATGGTGTAGATTAGGTGCACACCATATTTTGTTACACAAGGATTATAGAACCTTATAGATCATATGTTGTGTACAATTTTTTTCAAACATATATAATGGGATGTTAAAAAAACTAAAATGAAAATTTGAATTGGAAAATAGAGATCTTATCCTGGACATGGATTTTTAGTGGGAAAGAGGCAGGGTATCTAGAGAATTTTGTGTTTGTTTCTTTTATCTTCCTAACTTTAGGATGGGAATTTGTGGTATGAACCTTTTATAAGAATATTTGATCATCCCTACAATTTTATGGTGAAAACTTTGATATCGTTATTTTCTAAGGTGTGTGTTTAGCAATGTGGTGGTATTGCCACCACGATGATCTCTAATCATATGCCTGGAGGTTTGTGATGACCATGATATATAGGTGGTGTGCCATGGGATATGGATGGATCCTATTTAATTTCAATATTTGGAACCAACTGATGTTCCATTAATAAATGATAAGGCATAGTTTCATGAGGAATTTTATCACATTATGTAGAATTTTTTGGGAGTACCACATCCAACCCTGTATATAGATAAGAGGATGATTGCATTCCAGTAGTAGCATCCTCCCAATTTTTTAGGGTATAATGACCCACAATTTGTTGAGCTATGTATTGAGGCTATTCTATTTGATTTTTAGCATTTGGAGACACCTCATAAAAGGAGGGTGAAGCTCATGACCTAAATGAAACGAGGAGCAGGAAATGACTGGTGAGATGTTAGAAACAAGGATAATAGGCTGAGAGATATCAATTGTGATGATTTATAAATTTTTTTCTATGACTAAATTTACCCAAATAAATTGTGGGAAGAGTGGGGTATTTAGTTCATGTGGTTTGAGAAGGGCGTAATCGCAATTATGGAGTAATCATAACTCTTTACAAAGTTGTAGTGTTTTGCACTAATGTACATTGATGATGAGTTATCAATGGAGAGACTCATTAAAAAAGGTATTTAACATGTCATTAGATCTATAGTAAACGTGTTCTGATTAACATTTATTAGTGAAATTGCGAATCATACTCTAATTAAGAGCAGAAAATGAGAGATAATAGTGATGAAAAGTAGGCCATTTTAGTCTGTCTATCCAATAGATCGACTTCCAGAAGCAGGAATTGACATTTTGAGGCCTCTAATGACATGAGTACCAGTTAGGATATGAGTGATTGAAGATTTATTTTTATTCATATGTGTGTTATGTGAGATAAAATAATGAATTAGTTTGACGAAGACGAAGTACAATGCCAATGTAATGGTAGGATGGCCCACATACAATGTTTCTATAAGAACTATCTTCCTACTGGGAGTGGTAGATATTTTTCTCCAACACTATTTTTAGGATAAGGTGTCACAGGTTCACATCAAGAAAGAAAATGTAGTGGTACCGGTCGATCATGACGAGGTGGTGGTGGACTTGGACGATGTAGCTAGATACCAATTTCATTAATACATCAGAGTGGAAAAACTCAAAGCTGTAGGGTTGTTTTATAGGTCTGTATTTCATGATAGATATATTCTATGCAATCTAACCCTAAGGAGAAGGGAAATAAATTCTATACAGTGAGAGGTACGATATTAGTAGCCTCAAATCTTGTATACTCTTCGTTTGATATAGGTTCAACACATATTTTTATATATGACCCTATGGTGAAAATACATGGAATAATTATACTACTTTATAAGGGTGTTAGGGTGATTAACACACCTATTTGTTATCAGAACATAGGATATATGTTAGTGAGTGGAATTCCCCCTTGAGTTTGGTGGGTGTCACTAAATCTATAATATTTTTTGTTCTTGAGATGATAGGATTTGTGGTCATAATCAAGATGCCCCAACTAGTAGCTCACTGATCTTATGTTGATTGATAACATTGAAGGGTGACTTTCACATCACTATAGGGAACATTTATAGACACAAGGGTGAATTGGATGTCTAGGAGAGTCAATATGAACTACCACATTATGGGATAGGAAACATGAAACCTTAAATTGATTTTTTTATTTGGATGATTAGGGATTGCATCATAAATACTTCCCTCAAGTGGTTGACTATTTCATGGTTGTTTTAGTAGATGGATATTTTGGTTTACATCCAGAGATAGAGGTGGATTTATCTATCAAGTTAGTGTTTGGAGCTACAATGGTAACCATTCCTCTTCACAAGATGGATATGAATGAGTTACCATAATTCAATAGGGGGCTATAGGACCTGGAGGAAAAGAGGTTTATTCAACCTAGTATTTATCCATGGATTTCTCCTAAATTTTTTTGAAAAAAAGGTTGATGGTACCTTTATTATATATGTGGAATACCTGAAATTGAACAGACTGAAAATTTATAATTTATATCGCCTACCATGGTTAGATGACCATTTTGATTAGCATCAAAGATGTTGGGTGTCCTCAAAAATCGATTTGAAGGTGGAATATCACCAGTTACATGTTCTTCCTGCATACATACCATATTTAGAACTTTATAGCGTGTATAGTCTATATGAGAATCTGGTCATGCCTTTCGGTCTCATGATTGTGCTAGAAATTTTCATGGAGCTGATCAAATGAGTTTCCCATCCTTATCTGGATTCATTTATGGTGATTTTCATGGATGAGATGTTTTTTTATAATCACAATCGAAAAGACCTTTCCAAACATATGGAGATCATTTTGGATACACTAGGATAGGACCAGTTATAAGCTATGTTCAAAAATTTGCAATTATGGATGGGGAATATTCACTTGTTGTGTCACATTATCATATAGGCATGGGTATCAGTAGTGATAGAGAAGATAAATGTTGTATCTTCTTGGGGGGTAACCCATGAATGTATTTGATATATAGAGTTTCTTGGAGATATATCAATATTATCCATGTTTCATAAAGGACTTATCACGCTTAGCAACACCACTGATAAGATTTACTAACAAGGTTGTGATGCTTTTATGGTTATATACCTATAAGAAATCATTTCAGAATCTAAAAATGAGATTGAATTTTGAAGAAGTCATGATAATAACAGAATAGGGAAGGAGTTACACTTTGTATTGCGATGAATCAGGTTTCAATCTTGAAGTAATACTGAGGAAATCGGATAGGGTCCTGGTGGAGGGGTCTCTGCAGCTAAGGACACATGAGAGGAGTAACCTAACAAACAATCTCAAGTAATCTAGATTTGTTAATGCTTTGTGATGTTGGAAATATTACTTACTAGGAGACCATTTTGTATTGTAGGCGGACCACAAAAGCCTCAAGTACATTTATACATGGCTTGATCTGAATCTGAGGTAGTGAAGTTGGTGTGATTACCTTCATTATTTTGATTTTGATCTTTCCTAAATGCATTGTAAGGGAGATGTAGTTTCCGATGTACTGAGTAAGAGAACTTTTATAAAGATAGTTTAGAGATCTATTAGAGTGTGAAATATTATGGATTTATCCTCCGAGATGTACATGGAGGTGTAGAAAAGCCAACGTATATTTCTATTTCAACATTATTTGTGACCTCTATAATTCTGGATAGCGTGAGGATAAAGAAGGTATTGAATACTGAGGGATTAGTATTATGGGAGATTTTGGAAGATGAGGAACAACCGAATCGTTGGACTATAAGAGTGGATCATATCTCACACATATATCACCACATATGGGATCTAGTGGACATACAAAAGGAGCTGATGCATGAGTTTCATCTAATCTTGGTTAGAGAATCTTGGTGTTATGAAGATGTAGCATGACATGAGTCATTGGTACTAGTAGAAGGGTATGAAAATTGAGGTAGATATTTTCATTGCGAGGTGTTCTACCTATGAGAAGGTGAAATAAGAACATTTGTGACCATCCAAACTATTATTATAGATATCTATTTATGAGTGGAAATTAAATGATGTGATGATGGATTTCGTGACTGGATTACCAAGGCCGACTTGAGGAAGTGATTTTTATTGGGTTATTTTTTATTAGCTCTTTGGATTAGAAATTTTAGGATGATCAAGGATACCTTTAGTGTTCATGAGATTTGGATATAGTAGATATGTGAGATAGTATGAATTCATGGGGTCCCACACACTATCATTCCATTTTGGGAATCCAGGTTTACATAAAATTTCTGTAAGATTTTATTGCGAGTGCTGGGAATACAGGTGCCTTTGAGCATTTCATACCACACTCAAAATAAGGGTCATTCAGAGCTTATGATATATATTCTTGAAGAAATTATACGAGCATTCTTCATAGATTCTTTGGAATCTTGGGAGAGGAATATCCCCCTTTTCATGTTCTCCTACTAAAATAGATAACACAGGTCTATATGGATGGATCCTAATGAGGATTTGTATGGTATACCATGCCAAACATGAAAATTCTAGTTAGAGGAATATGTGGAAACATTATTATGAACAATTATCATGCAATAGACTTCTGATAAGTTCTAGTAAATTTTGAAGTCAATGGATATTTCAGAGTCTCATAAGAAATATTACGCAGATCCTTGGAGATTACCTCTATAGTTTAAGTTTGTGGATCAATATTTTATTCCAGTTTAACAGAGGATAAGACATAGATATATTAGGAGATTGGTTAATCATTCACTATGATATGTTAGGCCGTTCATGATTTTGGAGAGAGTAAGGTCATATATTTTCAGTTGTAGAAACCTCATAGGTACCGATCCATGCATGAAATCTTCCTCCTATATATGTTGTGACATTATCATTTAGAAAGGTCTCATTATTTTCATCCTGAGGAGGTTGAGTTATAGGTATATTTTTACATATAAGGAGAATCCTTTTTCTATTGTTTTTGAGAGCACAATTGTTCTCAAAGGATATCCAACTCCTCTAGTATGGGTGTTATGGAAGTAGAGTTGTTTATAGGATGAGAATCTAGAGAGGAAAGATGATGTATGCTCTCAGTGGACGGAGTTTTTCTTAGAAAAATCTTGACCACCCTTGAGATGGAAATTCAAAGAAAACTTTATTTAATTGTGGAATATTGTAAGGACCCATGTTTTCATATGAGGTATAAATAATTTCTCTCATCAGTTTAAAATTTTAATTACAGTGTAATGTGAATACACAATTTGATCATAGGTGTGTTAGGAGATTCTGGGTTTTTTAAGAGTCTGTAAGCCAACTTGTTGGGAGAAATAGAAAAATCACATGGTTAATAGAAATCATATAGGGCATGATGAATTTTTACGTCTAATCATGTGGGGATAGAATGTGTATTCATACGAGATGAATGGTACTAAAAGTCATGCGATTTGTGGAAAACACCCATGCGACACCCTCTATAGTTGTTGATAGTGGGATGAGACACAATTTCCTCCTGGTATGTAAAACCATTCATACTTACCATGTGTGGTTCCCACATAATATAGAAAAGTGTGCATAGTTGGTGAACTTTTTTACACCCTTGTGGAAAAAATGCGAGACCAAATAATTTTTTATTGAATTTAAAAAATCTACATTATGATATTTTATAATATAAACCATACCTTCCTTTCTCTCACATTAGAGATAAATGAGGGTTTGATACCTTGTTTGAAAACTAATGTTGATTTTGATCCCTCATAATCATTTGATATCAAAATCAATCATTTTTAGTCTCATTGGATATACATAGGTCAGTTATCAATTCTTATTTATTAGTTCCTCTTCCTTAATTGTATCGTTTACACTATTTATGTGCCACCCAATTTTCTCTATTTTTAGGTTCTTCATCAGTTCTTATATTTTCCTCTGATTTGAGTCCATTTAAGAGTTTATAATGTATGGACACTTTACTACATTGATACAATAGGTGGTTGATACTTTTCATGTTTGGTTTGGTGATTTATAGATCTAAATTCCATTGAACTGCCTGCTGGACATTCCAGTGTATCCCCAAAATTTATCTAAGCAATTGAAATAAATGAAATAGACTCTATTAGGGATTATATTTAGTTTTATTTATAAAAATTTGATGTTGTTTCCCCAACCTAGGCCACCCATGGGGTTCCCCATTTAATTTCCAGTGATTAATGAATTTTTGAACCACCCAAGGGGTGTGGGTCTTAGCATGCTTTCTAGATATAGTCGAATTATAAATGAATCAAATATCATTATTGGGATATTTTTTCCCATACCATGTTATAAATAAAGTTTAATAATTTATTTAATTTGTCTGAATTGTATGTGAGTGGGTAAAAAAATTAAATGTGAGCGAACTTTGATTGTGAAGAGTGAGTGGTTACACTAGTGTATTTTATTTGGATGCTTCAGAATTGAAAAATTAACAAAATTATGAATGATTCTGTTGGATGACATAATGTTAATTCTATGTTTTATGACTACGGTATTGGACACCATGGACAAATATTTATATTTGGTTCCTGATTTTGTGGGATTCTTTGGTCCATGCAATGCATTATATTTGGTTTGTCCTTCGCTCGTAGTGGACATGGTTGGTAGACATGCACCTTGGACCCAAACTCAATACTAACCAAGTTTTTATCAATATTATCCTATACATAAATGAAGATTCATTGTTCTTTTACATGTTGTATATATCCCTTCATGGTATGAAACACGGTGACATTAAATGAGCGTGGAAAATGTAGTATTCAAGATTATATGGCTCGACTATGGATGTTCTCGAAATTCTAGTTACACAAAAAGGTCGTTGTTGACTTTGTTTTCTTGATGTATAGATATTCCATTTTAATTAATTTTATTTACAAGTACCTTTGTATGGGATATTGTTACTTATTTTGTTGGGATACTTGTATGGTTATACGGTATCACATTCATTAGTATATTTATGCCATAGGGAATTACTTTTATGTTGCTTACCTATTTTACCCAAACACTTCATAGATTATCATTCACACCCTAGATTTTTATAGAACATTAGGCAGTCACCTAATCGTGTTGTATCACACAACCGTTTCAGGCCACTCTTGGGTACACAAATAGACTTTATGGATGTAGGTTGGTATTGGTGAAAGAAACCATATTTTTAAGCTTGATTTTTTTCATTCATAGGAGGAGGGGAAAATGTGACAGAGCCAAGGCTCATGATTCTCTGGAGATAGTTTTTTTTCTATTAAGGATACATATATGGAATTATCTTGTTGTGTACATGTTTTGACTACTTTGTAGACACATGTATAATCATCACTTATATATGACATTTATTCTGGAATCATTTCTATATTCCTTAATTTTTTTTGTTTATATATTCTAGGAAAATTATACTACTTCTACTATTTGATGTTATTGATATATATTTTTGTTACACTATGATGATGAGGGAATATTCATCCCATAGACAAAACCTAGGACCTCGCTGATATTCGATGACCTCTAAAGTTTGGGGAGATGCAATTTAGACTATATGGCCAACAATGCTTGGGGAATTGTTGAGTGGAATAAATGTCAAGGAAACTACTCCTATAAAAGACACACCGGAAGGGGGTTCTTCAAGAGAGGTTATATAACCTCTAAGTTGTAATTTTTTTGTGTATGGAATACCATTTTTGGGTATAAAAATCTACATAATTAATTTTAGAATTTATAGGAGAGGAACATATGGGTTAGTGTGCAGCCAAAAATTCAAATTATTGACATCAAAAAATTTAGGTAAATGTACTATACAATGTATCATATGTTGTTAGATGAATCATTATCCTATATCAGTCTCTAATTTTTGTTAAAATAAATAAATTCAGAAAACTAGAATAACTATCAGAAAATATTAATATGATCCCAGATGGAAATAACATCAAAGATAGTGAGATAAACCAACAAAAGAAGGAATTTTATTGATAGACAAATCAGGGTGATCTAACATAACTAAAATAATCGGTTTAGAGTTCAAAAAAGGGATATATGTAAGAACTCGTACCTTCTTTTTTGGTATGCTTTTCTTTTCTAGTCATTTTTGAGAAAATGAGGTTTTTCTGGAGGTTGTGTAGGGGTGCACGGTTGGCGCACATTTTGTCAGACCATGCGGGCAAGCCGTGCGAAGTCCCTAGGTGAGATAGTGGGCTCTACACAGGCGGTGCACAATTTTCCCAAACCGTGCGAGCAAGTTGTGCGAAGTCACTGGATGAGATAGTGGAAACCGCACAGTTGGTGAACGGTTTGACAAACAGTGCGGGGAAACCGTGCGACCACTTAAAATTAGGTTTTTAAGTCTCGGGCCACTCGGAATTTCCCATTCCTCCACAATTCTTCCTCCTACTCATGGATCATGATGGAGTAGCAATTTTCCGAGGATGGGGGAGATCCTTGGCTCGTTTTGGAGGAAAATGGAAGGGGTTTCATGGTGGATCAAAGGGGGTTCTCCTCAGGTAAGTCCTTCTTTTGGTTCTTTGAGGTTTTGGTTAGGGTTAGCTCTCTACCCCTATCTTAAATTCCTATATCTACAAGGGTTACATGTAGATCTAGGGTTGTGTTGCCTTTGTGTGTAAAAGGTTGACCTTTTTGATGTTAGGGAAGGGTTTCGAGGTGGTTTCGAGAAGGATTCCACCTGTTGGAGCGCGTTTGGGAGAAGAGGTCATTTTCACCAGAACCCTAAAGGTAGATGGTTTGGGCCTTTCGGTTTAAGGTCCTTGAATATTATGTGCAATTAAGACAATACCCTTGAATGGGGTATTGTGATTTTACCGTCTTATCCCTGTGTTTTGCCTTCCATGCTTGTATGATCGTGTAGAGGTTAATTGGAAGTAAATATAATTGATTATCATGCTTTGGACGGTTTTCCATGCTTGTTCTGTTTACGACTGTTTGGTCCTTTATTTCCTATTTTCCCATGCCTAGTGATTATAGGATGTAGTGTTGTATTCTGACATGTTTAGATTCTATAGACTGTTTAGCCAAGTAGTTATATATGTTTACTTGAGCCTTATAGCATTACTATGCGTTGATTTACATGGGGTCGTGAGAACATGGTGTAGTAGACTATAAGGGGATAGACCGAGTGAGCTTCCTCAGAGGGTCATTGGACATTTTAAACTATAAACGGATAGACTGAGTGAGCTTCCTCAGAGGGTATTTGAAAATTATAGACTATAAGGGGATAGACCGAGTGAGCTTCCTCAGAGAGTCTTTGTTTACTTTTAATTTACCTTGAACAATTCCTGGCTATAAGGGGAATTGACTGGGTGAGCTTCCTGAGAGAATCTATGAACGACCTGGGGCTATAAGTGGAATTGACTAGGTGAGCTTCCTTAGTGAGTCTCTTGACCTTGGGGAAATAAGGGTAATTGACATTGTGTGCTTCCCCAGAGATTCCTTGACTACCTTAGACTATAAGAGGAATTGACTGAGAGAGCTTCCTCAGAGAGTCTTTGAGCATTATAGACTATGAGAGGATAGACCGAGAGTGCTTCATAAGAGAGTCTTTAAGAATAATTAAGCTTAACTAGAGGGGATAGACTGAGTGTGCTGCCTAGAGGGTTGGTTGTACGTGATAGGTAGAACCAGTGGGGATAGGCTGTGAGTACTTCCCAGAGGGTTACATGCTTTTATTAGCTATTGCTTGATAATTGTTATTGTGTATTGTTTACTGTTGAGTACTTTTCTGTTTGTTTTTTTCTGTACTTTTACCTGTCATATATATTCACTGAATGTTAGGCATAGATCTTGTGGTTGTTGCCTACTAGGATTCGTCTCACACCCTGTTTGGGCCATGCTTTTGGGCCCAAACAACCCATGTTGTTGCCGGTATAGATAAGGGCAAGCACCTTTCTACTTTAGGTACTCGACTGCATTGGAGCTTGAGATCATGGGGCCAAGCTATGGCTTGCGATGCTGAGGAGTTTATCTGGATTCTTTTGAACTTTGGTTTAGTGCTATTTTATTTCAGCATTGTGACTTGTTTGGATATATTCCTAGACATATCTGTACCAGGAATCATTTTATATATGTGCTCCAGTTTTTTATCATTTCAGTCTTTTGTTGTTTACTATTGTTGGATACTATTTCTTCCGTTTTTATATATTTTTTGGTCTTCCACTATGTTACTCTGCCAATGAGGGCATAGTTTCCCAACTATCACACCCAAGGCTATCGCTGCTAGTCAGCAGCCTACAGAGTTCAGGGAAATGTGCTTGAGTGCATGTGACCAACCGGGAAAGGGGCACCTTTGGGTGGCTTCCAGAACCGGGACGTTACAAATTGGTTTCAGAGGGGTTTCATTTCCTTTCTTTTGATTTACTGTTTGGAGCCTTTAGCCAAGGATAGGACATAATATGTACTTGGTAATAATATGTGCCCGAGATTAGCTAACCCGTGTATAGGGAAAAGACATGCTACCTCATTTATTTCAATTATACTGGTTTTCAAATTTTACAATTGATTTGATTCCACCATTGGGTGATTCATATGTTATGTGTTGTTACCGTTGTTCTTATTGCGGTTCTATTTCTGTCGCAACCCGATTATATGTGGGTATGTCATCTCATGGATCATATAAGAACTTGTTATAAATCACATGTAATGCCATCTAGGATGAATTAGTGATTGCATGTTGTTGTGATAGATGTTGTGCAGATTATACATGTTGTTGTGATAGATGCTTTGATAGAATCGCTACTGTTTAATTGGGAAATTTTTGTATAGTGCGTTTCTTAGATGGATGCCAAACTTTGGTTCTTGAGGTGTTATGGGCCCTCACGGACCAGAATTTGGTGGATCAGTGTATGTTTCCCTAGTAATAACTTGTATAATATGCCAAACATTGATTCGTGGGGAGTATGGGCCCTCACGGATTGGAATTTTTCACTTTCAATGTTCGTTTCAGTGTTTCTATGTGTTCCAGAGTAGTTTCTGAGGCTTATTGTTGGGAAAAAAACCCAAAATGCACACCATGTAGTTTTGACTACATGTCATGTGTCTTTTAGTTCAGGATGAAACAATATTTCTTAAGTACATGCCATGTACTCCTAAGTTTTAGTCCCTATTAATCTTGATCTGAGGTGTGCGTATGACCTTGAAGAGTCATGCCACCGAGACGTCCTCTAGTTGTACGCTAGACACAAGGTGGTGATCAGACACTGAATATGGCTGATCAGGGACTTCCATCATATCTTTATATTGTTCCAGTCTTGGAACTAGCAGTTATACCTATTACTGGTGCTGATGCACTGTTCAAGGAAGGCTTCATGAGGATGATGCAGACATTATAGGGAGCACGGCCTCTTGCCCCGTCAATGGCTCATTTGATGCGTGTTTTCCAGAAGCAGCATCCTCCCACATTCTCAGAGGAAGGAGGACCTCAGGCTGTAAAGTCATGGCTCAAAGCGACGCTAATGAACTTTGAGCATTTCGAGGTAACACCAGAGAGGAGGGTGAAACTTTCGACCTATATGCTCCAAGACTCCGCCAAGAGGTGGTGGGATGTCATCTCTCAGGCGGGACACAATTAGAATATGGCTTGCGAAGAGTTTCATCATATTTTAAATGATTAGTTCTACCTGGAGACCCTGAGGGCCGACTGAGCTCGGGAATTCATGAGCTTAGAGCAAGGTACTATTTCGGTGATGGATTATTCCTCTCATTTCACGGATCTGCAGCGTTTCAAACCTATCCCAACAGGTGATGAGTTGTTCCTGGCTAGGATGTTTGAAGACGTTCTCAGGAAGTAGATCTATTCTCAGGTGAACATATTCAGGTTGAATTCGATATCCTCTTTGGTCAACCAGACGCTAATCACCGAGTGCAATCTGAGGGATTCAGGAGTAGTGAGCCAGGGTGGTTCGACATCCAGAGTTAGTGTTCCTTCTTCTGATAGCAGAAAGTGCCGCAGGGAGCTTTCTCAAGGAGACATGAGTAGGCAAGATGCATCTTCTGGTAGCCAGGTGGTGTGCTACCAGTTTGGAAGAAGCAGACATACTAGGCCGCAGTGCTAGAGAGACCTGATGGAGTGCCGATCTTGCAGCAAGATGGGCTACTTACAGCGTTTCTGTCAGATCTTATCACTAGCATCCGGTGATAGGGGTTCGTCTATGACTCCTCGTACAGGAGTAGCCCCACCAGTTTCTCACCAGTCTGGGAACTGGAGTTCATTCGGACATTCAGGCCGAGGTGGAGGTCACGACCGTGGCAGTCAGTCACCAGGCTACCAGCGACAGCAGGGAGGATCTTCTCAGAGTAATCAAGCAGTGTCACAGGACTGTAGAGCTGTCCAGACTTTTGCAGTCGATCAGACCCATCAAGAGCAGGATCTCAACCCCTCTACGATTCGAGGTACGATCCTAGTTTCCTCTTTTTTATCTTCAGATCTTGTCAATACCAGTGCTATGCATAGCTTTATATCAGTTGCTATCATGGATATACTTGGGCTCTGTATCTTTTCTTCTACTGACGTCTTGACGCTAGACACTCCGTTGGGGACTAGAACAACTAGTGTACTTCAGTGAAAGGAGTGACCTCTCGAGGTTGGTGGGTGTAACTTCCTTTGGGATCTTTAGGTTTTGATGATGACCAACTATGATGTCATTCTCCGAATGGAATGGCTAGTTCCCTTCCAGGCAGTCGTCGACTGCTACCGCCGAAGGGTGAGTTTTATATCACCAGAGGGTGGATCTTTTATTCATATGGACGAGTGGGATGTCCAGGCAAGCAGCACGAGACCAGAGCCTCATGGGTTAGGAGCACATACATCCTATATTTCTAGTAATTATCTAGATGACCAAGGGACTTCACTGTTATAATTTCCTATAGTAGTGGATCATTTCAGGGATGTCTTTCCAGAGGAATTTTTAGGTTTGAATCCGGAGCGTGAGTCAGACTATTTTATTGAGCTTGTGCTAGGAGCAGCACCACTGTCCATTCCTCCTTATAGGATGGCTACACCTGAGTTGCAGGAGATCAAGAAGTAGATAGAGGAGTTACAGGAAAAGGGTTTCATCTGACCCAGTACTTATCTTTGGGGTTCTCCTGTCCTATTTGCAAAGAAGGCAGACGGTACTCTTAGGATTTTCCTGGATTATCGGAAGTTGAACTAGTTGACGGTCAAGAACCGATATCCATTTCTGAGGATTGATGACCTCTTTGATCATATTCATGGAGCCCAGGTTTTCTCAAAGATCGAATTGAGGTCTGGTTAGCATTAGTTGCGTGTTAGAACATTTGATATACCTCTAACAGCTTTTAGGAGCAGGTATGGTCTATACGAGTATATGGTTATGTCGTTTGGTCTCACGAACGCGCCTGCAGTTTTCATGGCACTGATGATATGAGTGTTCCATCCATACTTGGATTCCTTCGTGGTGGTTTTTGTGGAAGATATCTTGGTGTACTACCACACTCGACATGACCATGCTACCCATCTTGAGATCATTTTGAGTACACTAAGAGAGCATCAGTTATATGCTAAGCTCTTGAAATGCCACTTTTGGATGGACCAGATTCAATTCCTGGGTCATGTTATCACATAGACAAGAGTATAAGTAGGCCTAGAGAAAGTGAGATCTATAGTTTCCTGGGAGCAGCCGAAGAACGTCTTTGAGGTGTGGAGTTTTCTGGGCCTGGATGGATACTACAGACGTTTCATACATGACTTCTCGCACTTGGAAGCACCACTGACAGGTCTAACTAAGAAGGGTGTGAAGTTCTTGTGGTTTGATTCTTGTGAGTTAGACTTTCAATAGCTGAAGGGGAGGTTGATGTAAGCACCAAGAATAGTCTTACCAGAGACGGGAAAGAGCTATACTGTTTACTGTGATGCTTCATGTATCGGGAAGGGAGTTGTGCTGATGTAGGGAGATGGATTCATTTTGTATGGGTCTCGGCAGTTGAGGCCACATGAGAGGAATTACCCGATGAACAATCTGGAATTGTCATCTTTTGTCCATGCCTTACGTTGTTCAATAAATTACCATCTAGGAGATCATTTTGAGGTTTTCAATGACCATAAAATTCTCAAGTACATCTTCACTCAACATGATCTGAACCTGATACAGCACAGGTGGGTCAAGTATCTTCAGTCTTTTGACTTTGAGCTTGCCTATACACCTGGTAAAGGCAACACAGTTGTTGACGCGTTGAGTAGGAGAACTCAGATACAGGCATTTCAGTAGGAAAGTAGTGAGTGGAAGATTATAGCTCTATTATCTAAGATGCATTTGGAGGTGCACGATAGACAGGGTTAGACTTTTCTATCTTCTGTAGCAGTTACCTCTACTCTTCTCGATCGGGTACAGATGAGGTAGATATCAGACTTAGAAGGCCTAGTCCAGTGGGAAGGTGTGTCAGGAAAGGACCCTCTTCCTGGATGGACAATAGGCGAGGATGATATCTTGTGTTTCCAGGGATTCTTATGGGTGCCAGCAGATATACACGAGAAGATGTTGTGAGATTTCCATTCCTCAGTTTGTGTAGTTCATCCTGGCATCACCAAGTTGTATCTTGATCTACAACACTAGTATTGGTGGCTAGGTATGAAGAGGGTTGTAGCTGGTTTCCTCATGAGGTGTTCCACTTGTTAGCAGGTGAAAGTGGAGCATTAGAGATCAGCAGGTCTTTTGCAACAGTTTCCCATTCTAGAGTGGAAGTGGAATGATGTCGTGATGGACTTTGTGACTGGTTTTCCAAGATCTCCCTGAGGGAATGATTCTGTATGGGTCGTCATAAATAGGCTTACGAAGGTTTCTCACTTCTTTCCGATCAAGGAGACCTTCAGTGTTGATGATCTCAGATGGTTTTACATCTGATAGATTGTACGTCTACATGGAGTTCCATGATCCATTGTTTCAGATAGGGATTCTCGTTTTACTTCTCAGGTCTGGTAGGGGTTTTAGAAGGATTTGGGTACATAGGTACTTTTGAGTACAGCATATCATCCCCAGACAAATGGCCAGTCCGAGCGTACAATTCAGGTGCTTGAGGACATGCTCCGAGCATGCATCCTGGATTTTGGAGGTTCTTGGGAGAAACATATACCTCTCATAGAGTTTGACTACAACAATATTTTTCAAGCAACTATTCAGATACAAACTTATGAGGCTTTGTACGGTAGGACGTGCCAATCCCCCTTATGTTGGATAGAGTCAGGAGAGGCAGCTTTGCTGAGACCTCACCTTGTTTAGGAGACCACATAGCAGATAGAGTTGATTCAGAAGAGGATGGCTACTACACAGTCTTGACAGAAGTCTTATGTTGATCAATGAATATGACCTCTAGGGTTCGAGGTTAGGGATCAGGTTTTTCTACGTCTCACACCGAGGTTGGGATACAAGAGGATCATGAGACAGGGTAAGCTCTCGCCGAAGTACGTCGGGCTGTTTGAGGTGTTGGAGAGAGTCGGAACGGTTAACTATCGGTTGCAGTTACCTTAGAGGTATCGGGCTATGCACGACGTCTTCCATGTTTCACAACTTCGACGTTACTTTTAAAACTCGTCTCATGTTTTTCAACCTGAGGAGGTTGAACATGAAGGGGATTCATCTTTCAAGAACATACTATCTGGATTGTTGATTGAAGTACAAAGGTTCTCCATGGCCGGTCTGTTCCTCTGGTACGAGTGTTATGGCAGCACAGACAAGTACAGGACGAGACTCGGGAGAGGGAGGCTGATGTACAATCACAGTGGATGGAGTTGTTTGGGGTTTCTTCTTCTGCTCCACACTAAGGAAATTAGGGGACAAATTTCTTTAAGGGGGTAAGTTTTTAATAACCTGGACCTTATTTTTAGGCATGCTTTTCTTTTATGGTCATTTTTGAGAAAAAGAGGTTTTTTGGGAGGTAGTGCAGGGGCGCACGGTTTGTTAGATCGGGCGGGTGAGCCGTGAAAAGTCCCTAGGTGAGACCGTGGGATCCACACAGTGGCACATGGTTTTCCCAAACCATGCGGGAAAGTCGTGCGAAGTCACTGGATGAGACAGTGGCAACCACACGGTTGGAACACGGTTTTACAGACCGTGCGGGGAAACCGTGTGACCACATAAATTTTGGGTTTTTAAGTCTCGGGCCACTATGGATTTCCCATTCCTCCACCATTTTTCCTCCTACTCATGGCTCATGTGGGAGTTACAATTTTCAATGGTTGGGGGAGCTCCTTGTCTCGTTTTGGAGGCAAATAGAAGGGGTTTCTTGGTGGATCAAAGGTGGTTCTCCTCGGGTAAGTCCCTCTTTTCGTTCATTGATGATTGGTTAGGGTTAGCTCTCTATCCCTCTCTTAAATTTCTAGATCTACAAGGGTTTCATGCAGATATAGGGTTGTGTTTCCTTTGTGTGATAAATATTGACCTTTTTCATGTTAGGGAAGGGATTTGAGGTTGTTTTGAGGTGGTTTCCACTTTGTAGGAGCGCGTTTGGGGGAAGTGGTCGTTTTCGCTGGAACCCTAAAGGTAGGTGGTTTGTGCCCTTTGGTTTAAGGTCCTTGAATATTATGTGCATTTGCAACAATAGCCTTGAACGGGGTACTATGCGTTTGTCATCTTACCCCTTTGTTTTTTCTGCCATGCTTGTATGCTCGTGTAGAGGTTAATTGGAAGAAAATAGAATTGATTATCATTCTTTGGACGTTTTTCCATGCTTGTTCTGTTTACAACCGTTTGGTCCTGTATTCCCTATTTTCTCATGTCTTTTGAATGTAGAATTGAGTGTTGTATTCTAACATGTTGAGATGCTATAGACTGTTTAGCCTAGTATTAATGTAGGTTTAATTTGGCCTTATAAAACTACTATGCATTGATTTACATGGGGCCTTGAGAACCTGGTGTAGTAAACTATAAGGGGATAGACTGGTTGAGCTTCCTCAAAGATTCCTTAGACATTTTAGAATATAATGGGATAGACTGAGTGAGCTTCCTCGGAGAGTCTTTAGACATTTTATACTATAAGGGGATATACCGAGTGATCATCCTCTGAGAGTCTTTGTTTACTTTGAATTTTCCTTGAACCATTCCAATCTATAAGGGGAATTGACTGGATGAGCTTCCTCAAAGAGTCTGTGAACGACCTGGAGCTATAAGAGGAATTGACTGGGTGATCTTACTTAGAGAGTCTCTTGACCTTGGGGCTATAAGGGGAATTAACCTTGTGTGCTTCCTCAGAGAGTCCTTAACTACCTTAGACAATAAGGGGAATTGGCTGAGAGAGCTTCCTTAGAGATTCTTCAAGCATTATAGAATATGAGAGGATAGACTGAGAGTTCTTCCATAGAGAGTCTTTAAGAATACGTAAGCAAAACCATAGGGGTTTGATTGAGTGTGCTGCCCAGAGGGTTGCTTGTACTTGATAGGTAGAACCAGAGGGGATAGGCTGTGAGTACTTCCCATAGGGTTACTTGCTTGGATTAGATGTTGATTGATAATTTTTTCTATGTATAGTTTACTTTTGAGTACCTTCCTGTTTGCTGTTTTCTATAGTTTTACCTGCCATATATATTCACTGACTATTAGACACAAATCTTGTGGTGGGTGCCTACTAGGATTCATCTCACACCCTATTTGGGGCATGCTATTGGGCCCAAACAGACAATGTTTTTCAAGGTATAGATAAGGGAAAGTGCCCTTCTACTTTAGGTACTTGACTGCATTGGAGATGGAGAGCATGGGACCAAGCTATGGCTTGCGATGATGAGGAGTTTATCTGGTTTCTTTTTCAATTTGTTTTATCACTATTGTATTTCAGCATTGTGACTTGTTTTGGCTATTTTCCTAGACATATCTGTACCATGAATCATTTTATATATGTGCTCCATTTGTTTATCATTTCAGTCTTATATTTTTTACTATTGTTGGATACTATTGCTTCTGTTATTGTATATTTGTTGGTCTTCTGTTGTGTTACTCTGACAATGAGGGCATAGATTCACCAGTATAACACCCAAGGCCCTTGTTGCAAGTTAGTGGCCTCTGGAATTTGGGTAAATGAGCTTGAGGCCATGTGACCAACTGGGAATGAGGCGCCTCTGGGTGGATTTTGGAACCGGGACGTTACAATTTACATCATGTCCTTAGTGCGAGAGGCGGAGAGCTTTCTATGTGTATAGTCCACTATGAAAAAGATATAACAGGATGAAGGATAATGATTTTAATATGAAAATAAGAAAATTTCCACATTACATGATTTACAATGAGGTTCATAATTTAAAAGAATAGTTTTCCAAAAATTTCATAAAACATGTGCACCAACTACCCTAGGTGACACACCCTCCCATGGAGAGGCACATGGTTTGAAAAAAAAATGTGTGCATCTAAGGTGTATCTATTTTCCAAAATTTCAAACCCTCAAATGACTTTAGATATAGTTAGTAAAAAACATTTTTCGATCGTTCTCTACACATAATCAATTTTTTTCATGGCCATGCTTTATCCCTCACATGTTTAAAATAAACAAGAACCATTATTTTTTGTCCATAATTGATCCACATGGTTACTACTGACTGTGGACAAATTGTGTGACTTATATATATTTGACTATTAACCATAACTAGAATCCCCCAAAATCCCTAAAATCTTTTGAAAAATTATTTAAATCATTATTAATTTAAATATAAATATAATAATATACATAGACATAATGAATCATACCTATACATCACAGTAAAACAATGATATAATAATATCCCCTCTTTAAAAAAGCATGTCACTTATTTTCCCTACAAAATATGGCTAAGTATCATCTAAGAATAATTATATCCACTAAGAATATATATCGACATCATTTTCCTAGTTATCACATTGTACAAATTAATATTTATATATCACCTGAACAAAATGAACCATCCAACCATGAAGATCCTTCATTATATGATAAAAAATATGAATATGATAATCACAAAATAAAACTGGAGCCTCTTGTACTATATATTCATGTACTAACTCATGAGATAGGTAATATTTACTATGAAGAAGTTTTGAAACATGGAATATTATTCGAATGTCCTAGTAAATTTCAAAAGGATATTTATGATTGGCTACCAACCCAAATATATCCTAAAAATCAAAATGCCCAAAAAATATATCCAGAAGCTTCCCTTGTAACCAAATCCTTTGATGACCCAATCTATGAGAAATATGAATGACAATATGATCTCATACCTTAATCTCTAGTGTTCAATAGTGTTAATCAAAAAAACACATCTTCCTATACTTTTATATAGCCACACATTTCTCAATATGTTGTACTAGATCAGATTCATCCTAGATGAGATGAGGTGTTAGTATCACTAGCTCTCCTACCTCTAACTAGTATATGGGTTAATAAATGACCTACCATTAGAGCCTCAAATACATCTATATGTATGTTCACATGGATGATCTTATTTTATGACGATTCAATCGAAGTTAAATTATTTCGTAATTAGCGTCCCAAGTCAAGGACATATTCCCCATGAAATTCATATAAGACCTATATACTAGGCTAAGGATGAAACTCGATATAGGGGTAATTTTTGATAATCAGAAGTACCTATAACCTAAATACCTCTCTAACACATGTGAGGACTAATAAGTAAACTAGGAATTCCTACCAGATACAATTGTATGTGGGACCCCATGAAGGAATATTATCACACAAACATAGAATCTTCTATGTTCATTTAATGAGAAGGTCTCACCTGTAGGTAAAAAATGAATTACCTTATTCATTCTATCCATGATTACTAATCTTTTTTCCCTTCATTGAGGTGATATTAGTATCCCCATAATGAAAGAATAGTTAATTCATCCCATTTACACTCAGAATTGGGTAACTACTATAAAATAACTTCATTTTTTGGTTGTTTCACCTTTACCAGCAAATAGGTGGAATTCTGAGTAACAAACCATGATATTTTTTTATTTCATAACCTTACACCTATATTGGTGGCCTAATTTATGTTAAATCATAACATGTTTGGGAAAAATTCATACTGGAGGAATTATATTAAATCATTAATTCATCTCATACATTTTCTATAACCTAGATGCATCCATTTATGCACAAGATCTCATCCTTGTTAGTAACCCAACTGGGATGTTGGTCCCCACGCGAAACACTCACCCTCAAGACCATTTGTTTTATATTATATATTTGTCTCATCATCACTTTATTTAGATGTGATGAGGCCACTTCCAATGTCATAATAAAATGTTTCCAATTATCCTCATAAGACTCTATATGCTAATCGAAAAATAGATCCATAAACATCTATTCTTTGTTGGATTCTTGTATGTATTGATTTTGAGTCTTCTGGTTTAGACCATCAACCACTACGTTACCTTTACAAAGAACATAAGAAATATAAAAATAATAATACTATACGTATCAAAAACATCTTCACATTCAGAGGTTAACACCATAATGAGTGATTACATATTTGAGAATTTAATGTTTTTTCTATACAAATAACAATTCTCCATGACAATTGTGTCTGAAACAACATTAAAAAATAACAAAAAATGCTAAAAGAAGATTATGTGTTATGTGATTTATCTTATGAAGCCTTAACTAATGAGACCTGTAAGAAACAAATTGTTACCCTTGCATCAAAACTACTTCTATCCTAATGTTTGAAGCATCCTAATAAAAATTATAGTTTCTTCTAGGGATTCGTAGAATTATGATCAGTGATAAGGGTATCCATACTTCCTAAAATGCCTTCTCACATTATTATAACTATAAAAATTAAGACCTTTCTCCATAAAGTTAATAAGAGTTTTTGAAAGGAATGATAAATATTGAATAAACTGAATTTAATAAACATCCAACACCACAAAAAATCTTATATCAAATAAATTCTTAGGATGGACCTACAAAATAGGGGTCTCATCTTCCCTAGATGGATGTATATTTCTACCCTAGATATTTCATGACCTAGGAATTTAACACTATCTATATTATAAATGCATTTTTTCATATTGAAATAGATATTATGCTCACAGATTGTAATAAATATTATATCAATTCATTTTTACATATCATATCAAGTTTGAAAATACACCAACATATCATCCATGAAAACTACCACATGGATATCATGTATGGTGGGAAAACACAATACATAAAACCCATAAATATATCACACATGTTCATCATACCAAACAATATCACAAAATAATTGTAATGTCCACACCAAATTTCGAAAGCTATATGTGTTATATCTAATGGCCTAACATAAATATAATGATAAACTTTGAGATGCTAAAATACATTTTCTATATAAGGTAATGGATACTGGTTCATAACAAAAAGTTTATTCAATCATCAGTAATCCACACATAGACTGAGGGTCCTATTCCCCTTCATGGAGAAACAAATTTGAACACCATGGAGAAGAATAAGGTCATATAATCCATTTGTATTATTTTTACTCTAATAATATCTTCCTAAATATCATTCAAATACATCTTTTAAATAATAATAGATATTGTAGATAGTCCTTGAATAAGATCAATAATGAATTCTACCTCTGTCACATGAGGTATCCTAGAAATGACATAATGGAAGACATTATTGAAATGATCCACCACAGGTGTTAAATATGTTAGTTTCAATCCCTAGTAACCTACAAAAATACTACCAATACTTAATGACACTCTTCATAACCCATGATTTTCAATTCTCTCTCCAATTTCATGGATTTCCCATTACCACTTGTGAATGTAGCTACAACCCCTGGGATTTAAGAAAGACTCTATCCTTGAATAAAAGTGAATAAAAAATTGATAATTCATTTATCAATACATCACATCAAATACATAAAAACCTATAATATATAGAATTAATGAATTACATAAGAAATTGTATTTTCCAATCTATAGGGGGAGCTCATTTCATTAGAATACACATTCTGATCAAACTCCCAATAGAGTATGAAAATATATCAATACACTTATGTACCCAATTTCTAGCATAAGGATACTAACTAAAATAGGATATATTGAAAAATATATGGTACTAATTTCAAATAAACTATATAAAATTTTTGAGACATACTAAAACCATACATTGAATAGTAGAAGGCTCTACACTTTGCTACATGGGTGTTGGTTGAAGAACACATAACTTACCTAATCCATGACCCTGATTTATAACCCGAATAAATAGATTAGGTTTTGTTTTCTGGAGATACGTAATAGAATCTTAGATTCCGTGAACACATCCACCTCCTCAACCAGAATATCCTATAGTACTCTAGCAGTCTCTGTGATGTGAAGATATTGATCCCACACTAGAACCCACAGTCAGTGGATACCTTCTATCACTATTTGTATGAGGAATGTTCTTAAAAAACATTTTTAGAAAAAACATCATTCCAAAATCCCAATTCTACAATGGGTCTTTATTATAATTAGTATATTTGTGACCCGTCATTCCACACTGATAATATATCACATGAAGACCTAGTTATACACTCGGACTAATGCTTCCATGTGAGAAAGCTCCAAATGATGCTTTCTATGACTAGTTGATTTTTCCAACATTTCTACGAACATAACCACAATTCCCCACACCCTTATCTTTCTCCATATCTCTCTTGATGATTAGTTCATGGTTCACTTTATATGAAATGGTTTTAAAATAGAAAACATTCACCTAAGAATGGATTATTTTATGAATCCCATCATCAAATCACCTCACTCTAGTTAATTAATCAACATAAATAGTAGTAAAAAACACTAGAGATATGTGAAATTATCATAGTACTCTATAACATAAAGAGTACAGTTCTGCAAACAAATAAATTCCCTATATCATTCATCTCATATCCATTCTCAAAATATAATAATCATACATTATACTCTAGATATCCTTTTAGAACATGTCTTCATGATAATCTTCCTAGGTAATAACATCCAAAACATTCATGGAAGAATCATGAATTATATAAACTAAATAATTGAAAATCCATCTAGGAGGAAAATCTAGATTATTAAAAGATATATAATGTTTAATTTATCCATGACATAGTTTCCCAGGGGTCACCATCCCCTGAGAAAGTAGGCGTGTACTTCTGTAGAAACACATGCACCAGTTCTGACATAGTAGGTGAATTCAGTGTAACTCACTTTATTGGATGCAATAAATATAGGAAATCACATCAAAATGGATCACCCATTCCCAGATCAAGTATAAAATCTTGCACTCTAAGTGGAAATAAATGAGGTAATATTGATAATGTATGTCTAAAATCTTCAAAGACATGGTTTCATCCACCCTCCAAGAATTTTACCAGAGGCCAACATAGTGCCATAACTCTAATTTTCTAGGAAATTGAATCAAATTAGTATACATATAGAATAAGGGATACTAATTTGAAAAGTGATAGCCACAAATACTTTACTACTCAAGAAAACACAATCCAAACTACCTACAACTAAGGACAGTAAAGGGTATAAATAATCTCATTACTCATAATGGTCTGTTATATATATATTTTAAATTGGATATTATAGGGAAACCCCCTTTAAGAGGACAAACAAATCACTATTTAATTAGAAAAGATTCATTTTTGACTAAAAGGTATCAACTTATATATTTATACCATATCCTAGTATTATGATATACCATTACAAATTTATAGGGAATTAATATTTAGAAGTTATAATTGGAACTTTTTTTTAACTTCAACCTGACTTTTCATTCATTTTCATATTGTAACAAGTCCATATATATTAATTCAATTACCAAGATCAAAATTTCCAATTTTTAGAGGCCCATATATATAAATTAGTATTGGCATTCAATTAATCACAATCAACTAATTTGTTTTCTCATGTAAGCACAATTACATAAGTCTACATGTCATAATTATTTAATAATGTTTCCACCATAATGATATATGGGAAAAACACTATTTTTGTTTTGTTGAAAGCACTTTAATAAAACCATTTGATTTCTCACTTACTGCATTAAGCATTAGTACAAATACCAGAATATAAATCATGGGACCACATCATGCTATAGGTAATGAAAAATACAACAAACATGGAGTAGAATATGAATGAAATAAAAATCCTAATATTCCTATAATAATTCATGAGATGAAAATTAATTTACAAATTGGGATAAGAATAAAAATATATAATGATAAAAAATATCATAAATCATTTGTTTCAAGCAATATTTATAACCTTACATCTATAATATGTGAAATATTAAAAAAATACGCCCCATCCTTGGAACCATGGATTTTCCCCATCTGTGGGCTAGCTACTCCTAGGAACGTGCTCATTACCAAATTTTAACAATTGTTATTCTTCTATCATCAAATAAAAAAATACAAATGAAAAAATATATATATATTAGATACTACTTCGTGAAGTCCCAAACCAATTTCAATCATAAGTAATAGATCCTAGTTGGCCACATGCACATGCATAACTCCTCATTTTCCATAGGCTACAGACTAGCAGTAAGGGACAATAATTTTATAGTGGAGAGACTATACTCTATTTATTATAGTAGAGTATATCAGTAATAATAAATAAATTTGAAGTGGTATGGTGAGAAATAATAATGAAAAATAATATTAAACCATCTATATAAAAATAAATATCCAAAATCCACAATTAAATCCATATAAAAAATGATGGTGTCATGATACTCTATGAAAATGGGGGATAACTGAATAGTTAGTAGGTATACATAGTACAAGATGTAGAAAAATATAACAAATATATAAATCTTTACTCAAATTGAATAATGAGTGCTAGTTTTTTTATCTCCCCCCATATTGTATACTAGTATAGAAAAAAAGTATCCACATCCAAGATCATCCCTTTTCCCCTAATTATTACAAAGAAGTCTTTATGGGTTACCATCGATGGCCCGATTAGGTTATGATTAAAACTTAGTAGGATGCCACTAATGAAATTTAATTCTTTACATCTAGTGAATATTCAATGAAAATATTTGCACTTAATATAACAAAAGTAGTAAATTAAATAAATAAATCCAATATAAATTTGGGTTTTCATGGGATAGCCATTTGATTCTACCTTCTTTGGACTAATCTAGAATTTCTATGTATATGTACTATTTTATAAACCATTACGAGTGTCATGTATATTATTTATAAATAACCAATATGGAATGACATTTCCATTAATTCAGAACCATGAATATGGAATTTCATGTCCATTTAGAAAAAATAAACAATTTGGAATATCATGTCCATAATTTATAAGTTTAGCATAAATGAATGTCCAATCCATTAATTCGATGTAAACTATAAGGAATGGAAAGGGCATTAATTATAGGTAAACTATTTCAAATGAAATGTCTCTTAATTCAAGGTAATCAATAAGGAATTTCATGTTCGTAATTTATGCATAATAAATATGTCCATTTATATCCATTAATTAAGACATGATTTATGTAATCACATCCAAATAATTTTACAATACAGGAAATATAATATCATCCTTTCCAATTACTAGTTCCATACATAAATTAAAGCCCTAAGACTTTTAAGTAGACATAATGGTCTATTATGTATATAGCTTTCCACTAAATAATTTAACAAGGGTCAAGGCACATGGTATCACCATTACCCTTTAATTTTTTTCTTTTATAATTTATCTATTGGTCTATGTGTATGTACATTCCATGGACATCCAAACAATTCCCTTTATTAAACCCATTACAAACGGACATATCAACATACCTTTAAAGTGGTTTAATTTCAAGATAATAGTCAGTAGGGGTCATGGTCCTATAAAAAGAACACTCTAAGGGGGTGGTTTGAGTAAATGTAGGAAATCTGTAAGGAATTTTTTTTAATTACATGTATTAATATATTTACAAAATATCAATCTACAAAATTAATTTATCATTTTAGAGGTTATGCATGGATGATCTAGAATACAACACAACGATGCATAATATATATATTATGTTTTTTTGGAAAAGGTATCAGAACACCTACCTAATTTCAATATATTAATCCCTAAAAAATATGAACCATTGATTTGGTCTAAAATGGATTAAATCTGAAAACCATAAAAACATCATGAAAATAGGGTGTAGGAGCTTGTATGTAAATAATACCAAAGTTGGAGAGATAAATAGAGAATTGAAGAAAGACGATCTATAGGATAAGAGAAGGTGATCCAACATTACTGATGGTAATCAATTCACAGTTTCAATGAGAGAGATAGCTAAAATCATAGGTGGGAAAGTCAAAGATCTCTACATGCATTTTTATACTATAAAATATATAAAGGAGTGAGGCGATTTGATATATTAAGGGGTATAATATAAATGGTTATTTTATAGGATTTCAATGAGGTGAATAATTTGGGCACATGGTTAACTTTTTTTTATGTTAACCATGTGCACCTATATAACACATTGACACCATAACACAATGGTAGGTTCATGGTATGAAAAACCATGCATATACAATGTATAACCACTATCAATCTTCTATATCCCCTCACATAGCTAGGCACAAAGTTAGGTTAAACTATTTATTAACAATTTTATGAAATAATTTAATTCATTGATGGTGTTTCATTACCATAAAACCTCCCTTTTATGGTTAAATTAACCAAGCACCTCCATTTTTGGGATGCTTGGTTGAGCCACATGGTTATTACTAACCATACACTAACTTTGATCCTAAGAATTATTCTATATTAACCAAAACTCCAAAGACAGAAAAATCATCAAATACATCTTACAACATTTATAACCTCATCATGAATTCATATATTGATAAAATAATAAATGTTTTCAATAATGATAAGGATCTGTACCTCACATAAGAATTAGTAACATAAAACTTTGTGAGCATCAAGCTTAATGCCAAATGAAATTCAACAACATAATCAGGAATAAGAGCTGGAAAATATCTAATAAATACATCCATATATTCATTTATTACATATTGCTAACTAATTTAGGTACATAAATTATTTAATAAAATATGATTAATACAACATTCACTTCCATTTTTTTTATCAATTTCTCATCTTCTTGAAAAGTTATCCATTGTATGAATTCTTTCTTATATATAAATTTAAATTTTGTATGAAAAATAACTTCTTGAACTCTATAATCCCACTTATCATGGTAAATTTAAATCCAATCTATATATATAATAACATATAAGTCTAAAATTATAATGATAACAAGGTTTACAAGAAAAATCATTCCAAAAATGTTAATATGATTATTCTTATAATGTCATTATTTTTTAAGACTATCCCCAAATGTTTTGACCAAAAGTTATGATATAATTTCTTGATATTTAATATCCATTATACTAGAAATATTTCAAAATATAATTCTCTATTTAATAAAATAATATATTATTATAATATAAAAATTTTAATGTGAACTTACCACATCAAAAGAGGATCTATAATCTTCCTTATTTGTAGAAAAAGAAATTTTAATACCTTTATTATTTTAGTTTACATGATTTTCTCCTTGAGAAGGAAACCATGTATACACATTATCCTAATAATGGAACTCATTACAATTAAAACCTCTCACTAATAGCTGACTATTAATTTCCTCTTTATTAGTATCTTAATATATATTATATTTATATATATTATTCGAATGAAGGATTATACCACCTTATTATCACTTTCTTATCCCAATCAAACATTCTATAATATTCTTCTTACCACATTTAGAACATGTGGAGGTATGGAATCTATATTTCATGGTTGAAATATTATCTATTTCTTTCCACCAATACGGTAACATACCCTTGATGTTGTGAAGTATAAATTTGTGTGAAAACTCCATATAAACGTTTTTAGAAAATTAAATATCTTATTTCTAAAATTTAAATTCTTGTGATGCCAAAGGTCATTGAAAGAAAATTGATTCCAATCAAAATTTATCAATTTAACTCTAATGGTATATAATAAAATTATATAAATACCTATTCATATTGGTATATTTTTCTTCTTGAGATTCCACTGATACTTCCTCATTTTTTTTAACTAAAAAAAATCTTTTTCCATTTATGTTGAAGAACATTTGGAACCTACTTCTTATAAAAAAATTAACGATACTCTACATGGTGGAATAAATATCATCCAATCATTTACAATTATTTAATAAATACCATCATCAGTCAACATAACCTTCACAATGATAAATAAAAATATTTAAAATTTTATATTCAATACCTCTAAACAAATCGAATATATTGTTCAATTAATACAGTTATCCATCACTGAGATAGTTGATCCACTGAAAGCAGGATGGATCTATTACATGAAATAATCCACTATAAACATGTTACTATATGAATAATTTGATCAATATCTTTAATGATTGACACCATTAATATCCTAATCCATCTGATATAGAAATATGACAAAACTATTGTATTCCTATCATTTAAATATTAATAATTTTGAAATATGTTATCCCCATGATGTCTTCCACTATCTATACCATATTCACTCTATAGAAAAACATTAAAAATAGACATGTAATAGATGAAGAAACATGGATTCATGAAAATATAACTCATGATAATATGACTATAAATTAGAACCTCTTAAAATTTTAATTTAATATTATCTTACTGTCTAAATTGATATAAATGTGTACGTTGATAAAAACTATAACACATTATATAACAAAACACCCACACATATGAGTTTAAAATAATTTATTTTACATTACAAAATTTCCATGAACTTTTATTTGTTGAGTCTTTAAGTATTAAGAAAACCAATAAATAGAAATGTGGATATTTACTTGCACTGTTGATTTTTTCCATAAAAAGTTCTTAGATTTAAAATGTTGTTTCATTCACGATAGTTTAACATGTTTTAATATTATGAAATATAAAGGAATGATTAATCATTTTATAGTTCCAGTGCATCCTTTTATCATGTATAATGTATTGAAAAATGTTGGATATGAAAAATAAAATCATAAGTAGTAATATTTTGATAAAATATTCCAATAAGTATAATAAAAGAATTCAAACCCATGAAAATCACAACATTTTTTACAATTAATATATAATCATATAAATAAAACATTTACACTAGATAAAATAAACCTACTCTATATAAAAACCATTAAAATAAAATAGATTGAATATACAAACAATGAAGGATTCATGATAAATAAGAAAACTCATGAAAACACTTCCTTTAAAATAAATCCTTTTATGTTTAAAAAATTAGTATTCATTACTTACCTCATGAAAAAAGAAATTATATTAAAAATATTTTAATAAAAATAAAATAAATATCCATAATAATAATATTTATAACCTAGGGTCATCGACTTTTTATATATGTTAGAAAAACAAATTATTAGTTAATTCTATAAGAGTTGTCTACCCAATTTCCCCATATTTTTTTCTTTTGAAACTAAATCATTATTTAATTCATTATAGATATATATTAGTCTTACCCATCAATATGTTCTATATCATGATAACTAATCATAATTTATATTTCCCATGTAATGTATCATGAATACATAATTTCTAATATTTCACATTTCAGCGTAAATCACTTGATAAACTCATAAGAAATCATTAGAAAAATCAATTTCCATTTTGGAAAACAAATTCAAATAAATATCCCTTTATTTTAAAACATATATTCGAAACTTTACAAGGATAAAATTAATAATAAATTCCCTATTAATTCTAATACATATGTTGAGTAATGTAGATAATTTATAATGTAATTCATGGTGGTAATCTGTGTTCATTTAATGGTTAAAGAAAATATTCATTTTACACATTTTTCTGAGAAATCCAAAGCCAATTCTTTTGAATATAATAATTATATACCTATAATATTTTTTATAACAAACTAAAAAGTATTTCAAAATAAAATTTAACAATATTTGAAATATAAAAATTCTTTTTTTTATATTTTAAATATCTTTGATATTGAATAAAATGATTTGGAATAAATACATTAAAAATGGTTTAAATGAAAAATAACCTACTAGAATTGTATGGTCTCTAAATCCTAAAAAATAATATATATTATATTTAAAATGACCATATTATCTTTTATTCTATTTTCATTATTAGTTTTATTTGATTTTAAAAATTTTCTTAGTCATTAACATAAACTGTTATATTTACGTCTAACGTTTATAGGTTGTTTGGACATTAATTTTTTAGAAATAAATTTAATATTGTTCAAGGTAAATGGGTGTTAGTTTCAAAATCATATTCACAACATAGTAATTATACCCATAAATCAAATAAAATTTAAAAAAATAGCCATGTATGGTGGTTAGGAAAAATGATTCACCTCATTTCATATATATGGTTATCTACATGTACACACAAGCGAAATTTCATTCTTTAAAATTTGTGAAAAAATGAATTATATTATATTTTAATTTTTTATTATCATTCATAAATTATACGATTTATATTTATTCCTTATTTTTAATATTATGACCATAAATTTGAGGAGGAAATAACAAATGAATCAAATCACTTCATGGTCATATTAGTCCAAACATACGCATAAGTGACGTTATTATTTTCCAATGGATAGGAGGGAAAAAAGGTTTGCATTATCTCATATTTATTGAACCATAATTAATTTATAAATATCATATATATTAAATATATCCATCATTTTAACCATTATATTAGGTGGTGATGAAAAATTAAACACATTGAAATATGAAGGTATAAGTCCACATGTATGTATGAGGAATATTTTCAATTTATATAGAATAGAAAATTGGTTTAAAATAATTTTTATATCAACATAATAACAATTAATAATATCCAAGTACTGATTAAATTATTTCATAATGTTTAGAACCAATTTAGATGCTCTTATACGATAATATAATCTTTAAAATATTATGTTAAAATTTACATCTCCTATATGGATAATCTATTTGGACAACACTATAAGAACTCTAAGATGGGTATTTGGAGGATATGATGACATAAATAAAATCATAGTAAAGTTTCAAAAGTTTTTTTTGTATATCATGGTTGAGGTACAATGATCAATGTTAGATGGGAAATGTGAAGAGGATGGTCCATTTTATATGTGAAGGGAGTAGAAGTCTTGTAGTCATTCACTAATTTAATATAATATAAATTACATTTCATGGTAAATTGGTAGAAAATAATCCTAATTTAGAAGATAAATTTTTTGGATCAAAATATTCATAATTAATGTGATTTAATCACGTTTTTCGTATTATGATTCTTTTTTATCCTTTTATTTTATCCCTTTAAACCTGTTTTGAAATTAACAATATTGACATATTGTTTACATTGGTAATTAATTTATAGGAACAAAAACAAAAGAGACCTTTTTAAAAAAATTATACATTATGGTTGATAATATATAATAATTTTTCTTATATTTAATATTTAATGGTAGAAAAAATTACATTTAATGTAGTTTTGGAAAAAATCAAACAAAAAGTTTCATGGAAAAAGGAATTTTTAGTCATAAAAATGATTTTACACTAAAATTATGTATATAATTGATTATCATGAAATTAATTGGATTATAATTAACCAAAAATTTTATATTCCATTCTTACCATGATTAATTATATAAAAATCTTATAACCAAACTATTAGATTCAATGATCCAAAATAGAATATCATTAGAATAAAATAATTACCAAGTGTTGAGCATGTGTTCATTAGTAAACTTCATTAACTAATTTTTTGGGTTAGAAGCCTAAAAACACGCACATCTATGTTTCAAATTAATTTACATTTTACTAAATTTTAGGAAATTATTATTGATTGAAATATTTATTACAGAATTATTTTCAAGTTAATGATTTGTAGGGAATTATTTGATGTATTATAGATGTTCTTATATGTATCTTGGAAACATTTTTCATACCATACATGTGAATACATAATGTATGGTAGATAAACCCTATGTTCGCAATAGAATATATGGATTAAGAACCCTATGCTCCTAGGTATGTATGTTTATGTAATCCTATTTATGAAAAACCCTATGATTGAGAAAAAAAGTATGCTACATAAACCATGCTTTTTTGATCAACCGTATGTTGTAAACCCTACATTTCAAGTTATTTAATAACATGAAGGAATCCTTAATTTTATTATTCATCGATAGAGTTTTAGTTAAAGATATTTTATATTATTACTATAACAGTATCCAAATAAGTAATGATCAATTCAAAAGCTATTTTCTGACTGATTAAAAATATCATTTTTATTTTGTTAAAAGAGAAACGTAAACTGAATAAATTATTTATATTCTTATGGTATGTTACAATTCTCTTGAATATTTTTGAATTTAAAATTTAGGATTTGTTGTGCGATATTTCAGGATTTGTTTTGACCTATAACTTCTCAAATTACAGTATAAATATCAATATTCTCTTCATGGGAATATATAGAGGTGATGAGATATACAAAAGGAAGAACTCTGTTTGACAGACAACTATTCTGTTGTTTCCTTCAGAGACACAATTTTGAAAAATACATGTTTTTATCTATCTAATTGACTCACCTTTGATATTGTTTCTATCAATTCTACAACATTTAATTACAACATCTTATTCTATAAGATCAAATAAGCATTAGTTAGGGATACAATTTGGAGACAGACATGTTTTTAAATCTATTTTCTCTTTTATTTTCTCATATTTGATGAATGTTTGTTCTATGTTGAAGAAATATTTTATACTATATATTATTGAATAACAATTACATCTATTAGTTGTGGATACAAATTTTATTTTTAACATGTTATTTCAATTAAATCAATCTCTATAGACTTATTGGAGTTTCAATTTCTTAAACTCAGTTATGGGGAAGTGTCATCTTATGGGTCTAAGTTGTGGTTTTTTTATACCATTTAAATGAACCAAAATGTCCTATAATATCCTTTTATGGTTTTAAATTTTTGTAGTCAGTTGTTTCTATTTAGAGATCTCAATAAAAGAGACATACTATTATAAATCACTAAGCTCATCGAGTTAAGAATTCACAGAGTGGACTAGGTGATCTTTGTTCTCTGAACCACTACACATCACTGTTTTATTTTTCTTCATTTATTTCCACTTCTCACTCTTAATTTTGTGAAAATGTATAGTTCACTACAAATATAAATAGGGTTTCTAAATCTATTATTTTTTTGAAAAAAAATTCACCACTCTATTGTGTCTTTTTCTTCATCATAACCATCCTGAACTAATAATTGGTATCATAAGAATAGATCATCTGGAATGTTCTCTTCCTAAGAAATTATTTTTCCATTATATTATTTGAACAAGTGAGATTATAATTATTAATAAGAAAATATCATTGGAGGTCCTAATTTTTTTTACATGTGTCCATCATCAAGAACATTCACTACCACAAACAATCCAGAGTTAAAGATACAAATGGACACCCATTGAAATCCCTAATTAAAGAGAATGTATTTCAATGATTCATGGTCCTTACTTTAATGGTGATAATTATGGATACTGGATAACTTCTAGGATTATTTACTTTAAAAATTACAGAATAATTGTTTATTTCATGGTTGTTAAGCCTTATGAGATTCCTATGGAATATTTAGAAGACTGGAATGATAATCATGATGAGGAATATGAGATCAATTCAAAAGTAATGAATTCTACATTGTGTGGGTCAGGAAATAAATATTTCAATAAAGTATCTCAATATACAACTGCATATGATATGTGGAAAATAATTTCTATTTTCTTTTGAGGAAGTAAAAAATATTAGACAATTAAGGTAAACAACTTTGAAACTAAAGTTTTATTTTTTCAAAACGAGTGAGGATGAAACTATCACTCAAATTATTGTAAGATTGGTATATATTTTCAAAAATGTTTTAGATTTAGGTGACAAAATTTAATTATCAAATCAAGTATTAAAATTATATGACTACCCTTTATGTGGAAAGGAATATCTAAAGCTATACATCTATTTAAACATGTGAAAAAACATTTTGTGATGGAGTAAATGGGTAAATTAATGTTGTTTGTAGTTGAAATTTAAGATAAAGTTGAAAATAAAATAAAATATGATGAAGCTACTCAAAAAACTACCATTGATGAATCATATGATTCAATTAATCCATATTTCGTCAAAGAATTATCAGATCATGGAAATCAATTTAAGAAATTGTTTAAAAATAAAAATAAATGGACCAATGAAAGTAAATATAATAAATGAAAGAAAAAAGGTCATAGAAAGGGTAAATTTCCATTATATAATTCCCAAATGAAATATAATTATAAGACAAAGGGATATAATAATATAAAGTATACCTTGAGTAATACATCTACATTTCATGATGAATCTTCTATAGTTTCTAAGGCTAACTATAAAAGTTAAATGGTTTGTCTTATGGATCATATTGATGAGGTGCCATCTTCTTACTCTAAAAAACTCTAGTTGTGAATTTTTTATGATGAATTAAAAAGGTATGGATTTATGCTTCAAAATTTCTCTAAATAAATAAATAATGACCATATAAAAATTATAAAACCATATGATACGATTTTATTAGATAAATAAAACACAAGAAAACATATTATGTATTTAAAATATAATTATTCTATAAATTCATTTGATTATCATGAAACAATGTTTTTGAATTATTGGAAGAGGTTGATAATTTAAAAGAAACTTCCAATATACTAATAACATAAGAAAAATATATAAATAAAACCTAATTAAAAAATAAAATTCATGAAGGATTATTTGGAATATGGAGTGATGGTAAAAGACCAAAACTATAGAATAATTCTTCTATTCCTGATCTATATAGAAAGAACATGTATACTATTATATGTTTTTGTGGTATTAATGGTAATTATGTGAATTACTTTTCATTTATGAAACCTAAAATTTATGGTTATAAAAATATCTAATATTCAAAATAATTGTCTAACAAGAATAGTAGAACTCCTACTCAAAATTGACAAGCTTGGTAACAAAACAAATTAATTTCTAAAACAGTTGGACCTAGAAGAATATGGGTAAAAAAATCATCCATTTGATATTTTACAAGAATTCACTAGTAAGAATCCTTTTTAAATCTTAATGTGGTCAATTGAGTGATTTATGAATGTCTCTATTATAGGAGTGAACAACTCTAATGTAGTTTGTTATCAAAAAATCCAAAACACTAAAATCATTGATCAAGTAAGAATTTCATTTTCATATTCCTAAAAGATTTTGGTTCATTATAATTTATATATTGGGAGATATAAATATTTCTTATAATTTTACAAGAACTATTATTTACTCTATGAATCAAGTCTTACCCTATTTTTTTGAATAATTAATTTTCTAAAAAATATAAAATTTCATTTATCATTGTTTTACTATTTAGATAAATATAGTATGTCTTAAAAAATAATATTTTACATTTTATCTCTTTAATCCAATTAAAAATTTATATTTGGTTTTCTTAAAATTCCTTTTGTATATGTAACCAGAAAAATGACTCTCAGGTAACATGTCTCTTCAAAACTTAGAAGCTATAATGATTGTTCTATATATTTTGGCCAAAATATAATGAAATGTAGTCTATATTTTGTTATAATAGAATGTTTCATATTCATCTAAATATTTTTAATTTATCTATTTCATTAAAAATATCATGTTTAATGGATTTTTATAAAACAAACTCAGTAAGATAAAGTTGTAAAATACTTCAAGTTCACAATAATTTGTTTTCACAAAAGAAAAAATATAATATTTCAAATTTGATAAAATATTAGTCAGTTTTTTTATGTTTAATATTTTTTTCAAAATTATTAAAAAATAAATAAATAAGTTTATGGTAAGGAAGAAGTTGAAGTAACTTCACCATAAATGTCTTACAGGAATCTTCTGTTCAAAGTCACCACCTTGAGTAGAGAGAAAGTGAATTCACATGATGCTTTGGATGAGTATAAAATATAGTATGATGAACTAAAGAAATCATTTTAATAGAAATATTTTTTCATTTGATAAAAAATTAATATCAAAATATGAAATATAGTTCGGCCTCTAATGGATACTTTTAAGATTTCACGATAGAAATGAAATGAAAAATGGTGTTGCTCAGAAGAGAATTTGTTACAAAGAAGGTTATTGATAAGATAATGGTGATTCTCAATGAAAAATGCTTTCCGCATTCATATAAAATGAAATATAGAATTTCAAAATAGATTATAATAACTTTTAATAGTTTTCGCTTCTTTAAGTGAAAATGATTGATGTTTGTAAAGTTCATAATAAAAAACCTATTCCTTCATAATCCCTAGATTTTATTTTATATTTATTTAAAGTGAATGTTATATAAAATGTTTTTTATACTCCATGTTTAAAAATTAAGAAATAATGAATTTAATTGGTGTTAATGTTACTCTCTTATCATTATTTATTTCAAAAAGGGGGAGGAGTTTATAGTTTTGATATTATCATCATGTTTGAAAAAGAAGTTTATTCTTAATATACTTGAAATAGGGGGATAAATTTTAATGTTTATAATAGGGATGAAGTTTTCATTTAATATATTTATATAAATGTATAATTCTATAGAAGTTCCATTTCTTAGAAAAATATAATAAAAAATATTATAAAGACAAAAAGGGGGAGAAATTTATTAGTAAATTTTCGAAAAATTATTTTTAAATTTTACATATTTGTTCATGTGTTTTGTGATCATCAATATGGAGGGTTTATCCTCTGTTGATATAACTATTATGTTAATTTATTTTTGGTTTTGATTCTTAAAACACCCTTATATATGTTATTAATGAATTCACTTTTATGTTAATTTTTTGTAATTAATATTCATTGAAATATTTATTCTTGTTTTGTTTTTCAATTGGTTGACCCATGGGGAATATTTGTTGAAGTATTTTGGATGTGTTTAATTATATTTCGAAAAAACTATTTATACCCAACATGTTCAATCATATAATATGGTATATCAACCCTATATTTGAAATAACACATAAGATTCATGAAACCTACGATGACTATAATTTTTAAATAGCTAACATTACCTTTATGAAGAACCCAAAATTTGATAAAAATGTATGATACATCAATAATAATTTTTTTATCAACTATAAATTTTCAACCATATGATTGGAGTTTTTTCATCACACAAAGGAACCATAAATTTTCCTATTCAATGAGAAAGTTTAAATTAATGGAATTTTTTATGATTATCTCAGTAGTATAAAAATAAGTAAATATCTATTAAATTTTATTTTATGACTAATGAAAATTCTTACTATGATCAATTTAAAACAATTGTATCAAATGGTGTAAATATTTTCTATTTTTTGATAATGGTGTGGCATTTATTTTCAATAATATGTCAATAAGGTTTCAATTTTCAATATATGTATGGAAAGGTAGTGATGGGAGTTTTGATGATGATTGAAGTGATGATTCCTAATGTAATGTTGCTAAATCAGTGAATAACCCACTTTGATTATGAAGATTTACCACAACCAATGGCACTTGTTGAATTACTATTTACCATTGGATGATGTGTTTGGACATTATTCATAATAATTACGATAACTGTAGAAATGATCCTAAGTTCCAAGACATGTGTGACTAGAAGACACTTGGTAACAACATTTGAAGAAGTCTATAAAATAATTAATTACATGATAAATTTAGAAGATCTCTCTAATTGCTTATAATTAGTTGAGGGTTGTAAATCAAATCAGATGATTGATGTGCTAATTCTCAAAGAAGAAGACATGTGTTTTAATGAGAACACGTCACTCCTTAAAACATTGAAGACCATGAATTAGGATTTCATACATGATGAATGAATAAATATTCCATGATTCATCTATTATTGAATCAAATGAATTGTATTTATGTTCTTGTATTTATTATTCAAAAAACAAATTAGGATGACGTTTGAAGATGAAGAACAAGGAAGAAAGCATGCATGGGCGTAGTGTAGAATATACTAATTGCATTTCACATTCATGAACTTTGAATGAAGAAGGTGGACTTGAATTATTCATGTGTTGGACACTTGGTTTTTAACTATGTAATATATGTATTTATATTAAAAAATAATATGGGGCTGAAAAAGCTGGCCAGTTGAAGCCCTCACCCAAGGCATATGAGGGACCCGAGGGTCAGCTGCACCCAAAGGGAAGGCCTCGAAGCTAGCCCACAATAGGCATAAGAGCACATGTCGTGTATAAGCCCACAGATATGTGCACTATGTAAAACCCTTACGAAAAAGACGCGTAGTGTGCACTAGGATCACACTCAAGGAGCAGAGAGTGGGTGAAGAAGCGTGCCCGCATGGTGAACACGTTATAGGGATGTACTGTGAGGGGTGGATGAGTACTCTGGAAGAAATTCAGAGAGAGTTTATTGATAAAACGAACACATACCATGGGTTAATTTCGATATGGGATGGCCAAAAATTATTGAGAAGCAATATCAGTCATCCAACGCATCGCAGACACCAGGTCTACTATCCTAACAATCGTGAGATAGATCGTGTGAATATGTGCCACCCATATGATCTCCATAGTTTGGGATTGATCAACGGCCATCCAATCTCTTCCACTAGAGTTGTCTTCATCCTCTAGACATCCCGCGAGCACCCATTCCACCCATTAACCAATGATGAAGCTGGACACAGTTTTTATCACTCTGACTACCAATGAACCTCCAATAAAGCCCGTGGGGATCATTTGGACATGGAAATTCTCATTCATGTAATTTCATTTTCTTGCATATTGTTAAATAAATATTCTAAGGAAACCAAGGCACATGAAACTTACAAGTCTATGAATAAGTCTCTATGATCGATCTAGCAATGTTGAAGATGATTTTCATGTGTTCTAAAATGAATGCATGTGAGGATTTCAATGAGAAAGAAGGTGTCCACGTTGAAGAGAAAAAAACTGAGAGATTTGGGAAATCTTATCCCGCATTTGAAATATTCAAACCTAAAGATCTTGGGATTTAATAGCTTGTCATTACACAGATTTGAATGCAGATATATGCGTTGTTCCTCACCATTAAAAGAAGAGGCACTGAGCCAAAAAAATGCTGCTACAATCTCATAAGAAGTATGTCCTATTTCCTCAAAAAATCATAGTAAAGTCAAACATATCTAGTTCGCGAAAGGAAGTGTTTCGTGCATCCTATCTATACGAAGAAGCGGCACCACACATCCATTGCGTGAAGAAGTCCCATGCATCCTTTGCATGAAAGAGAAGCACAAACCACCCTGGTTCATGAAACAATCCAAACACGTGATAGGTTCTATTGAACCCATGCTGTTCTTTGTGCATGAAGAAGCTCCCACAAGCACAAAACTGGTGATAAACACCCTTGTGATACATTGCAAAGCTACCTAATCCATGATCCTCCTTTGTTTCACAAAGAGAATATAGGGAGTTCGTAAATGGACAATGTACAAATACACTTCCCATGGAGAAGAATAAGGGACCTGAGGCACTTTGTGTTTGCATGAGGAAGAAAGAAAGTGCATGCATGATGCACAAGCATGCGTATGCTTGATTTGAGATACCCAATCAAGCTAAAGGGTGGACCACACCCATTCAGGTTTGAACAATACATAAGATTTGACACACACATGACATATAAAATGAAATGAAATAAATAAGATATTGTGTGTGTGATTGTGAAGAAGAAAGAAGGAAGTGAGAAGAAAGATAAGAAGAAAAGGGGGATGAGTGCATGCATTCATTCATTCCCATGCACACATAAAGACACTTAATGGAATATTTTTTGTGTGTGTAAATTAAATAAAGAAAAAGAGAGAGACAATGCATGTGAATGAAACACACTCATTGAATCTAAACTATTCATGTTATAATGTGTCTAAGTTTAGAAGAAAGATAATATGAATTCATTAAATCATGTACAATCACTTTCACTTGTGTCAATTTAGATGATTCCAAGTGAGCTGATCCTCAGTGTCTGAATAATCACATAAGTGCATGTGATTCTTTACAAGAAAACAATGAGATATTATAGTGAATTCAGTTATTGCACATAATAATAAAAATTGAGATATCAAAATACATGAGGTATTGGATCCCATGAAATCCATGCATGAAGTAGATGAGAATTGTGACTAAAGTTAGATAAAGTTAAACAAGATCAATTATCTACGTTTATAGTGTTTTTGGACTTAAGACGTTTGAAAGATCTGTTATAGTAAAAGATCATTCTTGCCTATAAATATTCTTGATGATTTGGTGTGCACTATTTTCACCCACTTTAGTAAGGTCGGGTCTTCATCAGAAAAAGAATGAATTGATTAAGAATTGTTGAGAATAATGACAGATCAGAAAAGTGATCAGAGTTATTGAGAAAGGGAAACAGACCTTCTCAAAAAATGTTGAAGATTATTGAAGATATTCACAAGCAAATGTGATTCAACCAGATTGTGAGGGAAGATCAGAGGATTCATCCACAGTAAATTAATAAGCAAGTCTTGTGAAGTCCATGAGGAATAATTATTTAGTGGGACTCTGAAGTAGGCTAGTGGGACTCTGGTATCATTGTGGGAAGCAGTATAAAGAACCTCCTGTGGGACTCATGAGAGATACAGTGTGACTCGGTATCAACCATTATAATTACACATATGATTATAGTGGAGAATTATTGTTTGGGAGAATGACCTACACAGTAAGGAGTAGGTCTTTGAACCGAACCATGTAAATCCTTGTGTTCAGTTCCTTTATATTTATAACATCATTCTATGTGTGGAAGAGAGACACAAGAATAGTGGATCAAGGTTTTAACGAGCCATAGAGGTTTAATTGAAAATAATCAATTATTAAAAATATTTTAAGTGATCAGATTCAACCACTCCCACTCTCAGTGATTAACACTGATATGGGAAATTCAATTGGTATCGGTGGGAAGGTTTCCTATAAAAGATTCATGGGAGACTTTATAAAGTTAAAATTTGAGGATTTGAGTGAGAAAAATAAAATGGGGATATATTCCAAGACACAAAGGAATAGAAAGAAGAAACAAAAAAGAAAGATGAAGAAGAAGCTCACTACTAATGGAAAGACACCTGCTACTGAAGGTAATATGTAAGGTACAACATGTGATAATACTTATTATTCTTCTGAAAAATAATGTTCAAGTTGTGATGATAATAGATCAATTATCCATATTCAATATGTACTCAAATATAATCTGAAGAAAGTTCCTAGAGAAGTGGGAAGACATATTGCTATTGGAATTAGTTCTCTTCAAGATTAGAAATTAAAGATGGTAGAAGATGTTTATGGCATTGAAGATTCATTGGCTAAAAGGGTTGGTATATCTAACTCTATCACAAAATTTATCTAAGAAAAGGAAGAATCAATTTCACTTTGAAAAAAAAATTGATGAAGTGACTGAGGAATTGAAAAATTATATTTGTGATAAGGAATTCATTGATATTATATTTGTAGAATCTATCCACGCATTTGAAGAGTTTTAAAAAGTTTCCATGGTTGTAAAATATATAAAACTAGAAGACAAAGTTAATAATGTAAAAGAGAGTGAAATATATTTTAAATAATTAATAAATATTCTTGAAGATTAAATGTTAAAACTAAATGAGAATTGGGAAAGCAGTATAAAATCAGTCGAGTAAGATAAGAACTCTCTCAACATGAAGTGTTTAGGGATGGAGGGGAAATTTAATAATCAACAATCACTCCAAGATGAAACTACCAACACAATTTAATGAAGAGATTCTAACACTCATGTATCATTGAGGAATATGATTCCAAGAGGAATTTCAAATCATTCTGTAATCTAATGGATACAACATCTAAGAAGAAGGTTTCCCATTACCCGATCATTTCTGTTTCCACTAATTTAGTTGCATCTACAAGTACTGGTTCAAAGATAAAGGGTGTGAATATGTGGATTGATAAAAATGTTAATACATCCATAAAAACTTAATGGATGGATACTAGGATGATTAATAAGAACACCTCCTAAAAGGATGCTCCATAGAAATAAAGATAATTCTAGAATCAACAAGGCACTAAATCTAGCCAGACAAAAACTAGAAGAAAAATGAGATTTATTTTCTACTATTGGTGTTGTTGGATGTTTTGGGATCATGCCAATGATTTCTAGAATAATATTTATGCCTATGAAACTTATACAAGACCTAATTTTTGGGAAAATATACGTAAATAAATGAATCATCCTACAATGGAAATAAAGAAAACAGAGATGAAGAATAATATATCTATCAAGAACAAATTTGAATTTCTTGAAGACTTATATGATAATTTCCATAGAAGTTGTCATAGTTATTATGGGTGATGATTTAGTCCTACTGTGCCTAATTTATATGTTGATAATATTTATAGACCAAAAAAGGTAGGATAAAGAAAAAAATATTTGAAAAGTATTCCATTGGGAATATGAAAAACAATGAAGTCAAGCAAATAATTTAAGAAATTATTCCCAATAAGAAGTTCAAGATAGATTCCAAAAATGTCATATAAACCAATAAAAAATGGTTCTACTATGAAATTAATGGTCATAGCATGGATAAATAAAAATAATAAATTGAAATTAATGGAAGAAAGCTAATAATAAATGGAGAATAAATCCAGAAGATGGTCATATTGACAAAATACATTCTCTAAGATAATCTTAGAAAGTAGCGTAAAAAAGATAACTTGAAAACACTAATGAAGACATGTGTAATCTAAGACTTAGAAAATAATAAGAAGTATTTTTTATTTATTTTTCCTATTCTATTAAAAAAAACCAAATAACTGCAAAGAGTTTATGATAAACTAATAGAAAAATATAAGGAAAAGGGAAAACAGATCATTCCACATGATGGAAAATTCAATTTTTAGGAGAGGTTATCAGTAAATAAAACCCCATGTGTATCAAAACTACTATGTGGAATTTTAAAGAAGGTTGAACATCAAGAAAAAAATGTATAAATATTTTTTCAGACCAAATGGAGATGTTGAAAGTTGAAAAACATTCACTAGGGGAAGCTACTTCACTACTGGATGAAGTAAAGATAAATAATCCACACAGGTTGAAGGTGAATGTAAGAAAAGGGTCCATGGGGAAAATGAAAAATCAAAATGTAAAATGGAGTGGAGATATCATCATGAAGAGTACTATACACATTAGAGCTACCTATAAATGATTTTTTTTGGGTTGAGAGAAAATTTTAAGCCTTGTTTCTCCCATTAAAATTTTGTATGTGTTCCACATTATTCCCTTATATTTTTGTTTTATATGTGTACTTACATTGTAATGAATTGAAGATTTAGGTCATTCTTAAGATGATGTTTGAATGAGAAAAGTGGAGAACAACTACTTGGACTCATTATTCATGATTTGATAATAAATTGAAGTTTCCCACAGTGGAATATTATCAACATTAATATCTTAAAGATTATGTGATGATATTTTCGAACATGAATAATCAAAGGGATTTCACCCATTGAGGGGCATAAAATATGAAGGAGATAATATCAAGTATTATGTCATGAAAAATCATTAAATTCATATCATCTCAAGAATATTAAACTAAGGTATTCCAATCTCACTTTCATCCCATGTTCATAATTGTTTTTATCATGTCAATTGAGGGGGAGTGTTTCATTGATGACAAGATGGGATAAATGGGGGGAGCTTTATCTTTTCACATGGAACATTTAATATGTTATGTGAGGTATGTGTAGGATTTAGCATTTTATTGATAAATCTGATTATCTCCAATCCATTAGTCAAGAATTGATACACTCTAAGAATGATTTCACATGCATGGTTGTTTATTTAAAAAATTGAAAACTGTGGTCATATCTATCTTGTTTTATACATTGGGTTATCCCTAGTAGGCTTAGAGTTGAATTAATAAAGGCTAATTACTAAGTGAACCTTGTGACCTCATTCCTATTAGAAAAATATTCAAGAATTTATTCTTTAAAGGGAGGAGAACATGTTTTTAAACAGATCCCACTAAACCTTTGAATTTGGTTTCCAATAAGGGGTAGAAAAAATTGCCACACATATTGAACCATTCAATGTGTGCTTAAGTGATATTGACAAAAAATAAAAATGGGGAGATTTTTGAGCATGGTGTTTCATTTGTTGTCAATAATATGTCAATAAGGTGTTAACTATCAATATGTTTTTAGAAAGGTAGTGATGGAAGCTTTGATGATGATTAAAGTGATGATGCCTAATGTAATGTTACTGACTCAATAAAGAACCCACTTTGATTATGAAGATGTTCTAAAACCAATGAAACTTTTATAATTACTATTTAACATTGGATAACATGGTTGGACATTCTCCATTATAATTCAGATGATTTTTGAACTGATTCGAAGTTCCAAGACACGTGTCACTGAAATACACATTGTTTCAACATTGGAATAAGTCCATGCAATACATTATTTCATGATGACTTTAGAAGATCCATCCAATATAATATAGTTGAATGAAGGTTGCAAATCAAATCAGACGATTGTTGTGATGATCCTCAAAGAAGAAGACATGTGTTTTGAAGAGAACACATCACTCTTTACAACATTAAAGACCATGTATAATGATTTAATGAATAAGGAATGATGGAGTGTTCCATGAACAATCTATTATTGAATAAAAGGAGGAGTATTGAAGATCATGGATTTTTTATACAAAAAAGAAAATTAGGATGATGTTTGAAGATGAAGAACAAGAAGCGAAGCAAGCATGGGCTTATTGTGGTATCTACTATGTTCATTTCCCAAACATGGTCTTTCTATGAAGAAGGTGGCCATGCATTATTCTTATACTGGACACTTGGTTTTTGAAAAAGTAATATATATCCTAACATTTAAAATAAATAAGGGGCCAACCATGCAGGCTAGCTGAAGCCCTATCCCAAGGCATATACATGTCCTGAGGGTCAACTGCACCCAAAGGGAAGGCCTCGACGCTAGCCCACAAGAGGCACATGAGAGAGGACTGTGTATAAGCCCACTGGTGCATGCATGATGATCAACCAGTGTATCAAGGATGTATATTGGGTGCTAGGAGTGTGGTTGAAGAGAAAAGAGTGGGCATAGAAGCACACTCGTAGGGTGAACATAGTACATGGCGATACCATGAGTGGAGGAGGAGTAATCTGGCATCAGGGTGGTGAAAGTTGATTTATAAACTGAATTCATCCCATGGGTTTGTTTCGATGTGGGATGGAAAAAAATTACTGGGAGGCAAAATCAGTCGTCTGATGCATCACAGACATGTGGTCGACCGCTTGATCAATTGCGAGATCGATCGTGGGCATTCAAGACATCCATCTGATCTCTGCAGTTTGGGATTGATCCACAACCATCTGATCTCATACACCAAGGATTTCTTCATCCTCCAGACATCCTATGAATCACCCACGCCACCCATGAACCAATGATGAAGCTGAACACCATTCTCATAACTATGGACACTAAAGAACCTCCAGTCAAGTCTGTAGAGATCGTCTGGACATGACGATAGTCATGCATGATATTTAATTTTCATGCATACAACTAAATATAGATTCCAAGGAATATGAGGCATGTGAAGATGATGATGCTATGAAGAAATATATATGATCGAGCTTGTAATGGAGAATATGATTTTCATGCATTCGAAAATGCATGCACACGAAGATTGCATTGAGAAAGTAGGAGTCCGTGTTGAAGAAAAAAACTAAGAGATTCAGAAAATATTATCCCGAGTTTTAAATATTCAAACCCGAATATCATAGGCTTTAAAAGCCTTGAATTCTATGGATTTGAACGTGGAGATACGAGTTGTTGTAGTCCTATAAAAGGAGAGGCAGCAAGAAACAAATACTAATGCCATCTCATAAGAAGGAGCTTTCGTTTCTCTGAAGAAACATAGATAAAGATAACCTATCTTATTTGTAAAATATAGAGTTATGTGCATCCTAGATACACAAAGAAGAGGTGTCAGGCATCCCTTGAATGAAGGATTCTTGCACATCTCTTGAGAAAATGAGAAGCACGAACCACCCTGGTTCATGAATGAATCTGAACATGTGGTAGGTTCCATCGAACCCTCGTCATGCTTCATGCGGGAAGAATCTCCTCCAAGCACACAAATGGTGCAACACACCCTTGTGATACATTTCAAAGGTACATGATCCATGAGCCTCCTTTATTTCACAAAGAGATGAAGATGAGTTCTTAAAGGGACAATGTACAAATACCCTTCCCTTGGAGAATAATAAGGGACCCGAGGCACTTTTTTTTGACTTGAGGAATAAAGAAAGTGCATGTATGATGCACATTCACGCATATGAATGATTTGGGATTCCCAAAAAATCCAATGTGTGGAGCACATACATTTTGGTTTGAACAAGACTTAAGATTTAATAAACAAATGAAATATCAAATGGAATGAAATAAATATGATTTTGTGTGATTTCCTATGATGATGAAAGAAATAAGTGAGAATAAAGGGAAGGAGAAACATGGGAAGAGTGCCTACATTCATGCATTCCCATGTACATGTAGAGACACATAAAGCAAGAATTTGTGTGTGTGAAAATTGAGAAAATAAAAATAGAGATATAGTGCATGTGAATGAATCAAACTCATTGAATCTAAAATATTCAAGATACTGTGAGTATGGGTTTAGCAGAAAGATAATACAAATGCATGAAATCATGCATAATCACATACATGTGTTTCAATTTAGATGATGCCATGTGAGCTAATCCTAAGTGTTTGAATAATTACATAAGTGTATGTTAGTCATTCCATGAAAACAAGGAGAAGTTTTAGTGAATTCATTTATTGCACCAAAGAATATGAAATTCAGATATCCAAATACAAGAGGAATTGGATCCCTTGAAATCCATGCGTGAAGAAGATATGAATTGAGACTAAAGCCAAACATAGTTAAAGAATATATTTTATCAGAGTTTATAGTGTTTGAGGACTCATGAATTCAGAGAAAGATGACATAGTGAAAGACCATTCTTGCATATCATTATTCTTATAGAGTTTGTGTACACCATTTTCACAAATCATAGTGAGTCCGAGTATTCATTAGAAGAAGATAGAATCACCTGAGAAATGTTGAGACTGAGGACAGATCAAAAAAGTGATCAAAGTTATCGAGCCAGGACAACATACCTTATCAAAGGCTGCTGAAGATTTGTGAAGTGATTCACGGCCATGTTTGCTTTAGCCAGCTCATGAGGGAAGATTGTAAGATCCATCCCAATAGAATCAATAAGCATCTCTTTTTAAATCTAAGAGGAATAACTCTCTAGTGGGACTCTAAAGAAGGCCAGTGGGACTCTGGAAACACTATGGGAAGTAGTATAAAAAACTCTTGTGGGATTCAATAGAGATACAGTGTTACTTTGTATCGACCATTGTAATTACTCATATGATTATAGTGGAGAATCTGTATTGGGGAGAATAACCAACAAAACAAGGAGTAGAACTTTGAACCAAACCATGTAAATCCTTGTATTTAGTGCCGTTATCATTACAACATCATTTTAAGTAAGGTTGAGAGACACAAGAAGGGTGGATCAAGGATTTAACCATACATAGAGGATTAATTGAAAATTATAAATTAATAAAAAGATTTAAAGGGATCACAAATTCACCACTCCCCCTTTCAGTGATTTACAGTGGTCTGGACACTTCTCTATTCTTACAAGAAGTTACAACTCTCTTAAATGTTTTTGAATTTAAATATTCACTATTTATGGTGTGATATTTCTTGAGCTAGTTGTACTTAGCATTGATTGGACTACATTATAAATATAAATATTCCCATTATAATAATATATAGAGGAGAGGAGCTTTACATAAGTATTTTTTTAAAATACAAGAAGTCTGTCATTGCCTTTAGAGATAAACATTAGAGGCATACATGTTTTTGATCTGTCTGATAAACTCACTTCTACTATCATTGTTGTACCTGATATATCATTAAATTGATACATATTGTTTTTCATAATTGTTGAAGAATTTGTTGGAGATACACTTTGGAGATATACATCGTATAACATCTTTTAGTAGTTTTTTTTTAAATTTTTCAAGAAATCTTATACAACATTGAATATCTATTTACTGTTGTATGTTATTGATGGTCAATTATTGCTATCTATTTTTTCTACAATTGTAATATTTAACATATTTTTTATACTAAATAAAACTCTTTTTATTTATTTGAGCTTTGATTGATTGTACATAGTCATAGTGAAGTTTTAGATTCTTACACTGTGTTGAGGATTGTTGTTTCCTTCTAAATGAACCAGAAGTCACTATAAAATCCTTTTAACATGTCAACTAACTATAGTCATTTTTTTATATTTATAGGTATATGTATAATATGACCTATAGTTAACACCACCAAGATCGTAGATTTGAGGGTCAATGGAATGGATTAGTGATCTTTGTGGCTAGAACCATTGTACCTCACTGAGTAATTTTCCATCATTTATTTTCACAGCACACTAGTAATTGTGAAAAATACATAGGCTCAATTTATACCAAAATTGGTGTTCTAAATATTTAAATGTTTCTAAAACACACAATTCACCCCCTTCTTGTTTCATTGTCTTCATTATAACCATCTTGACCTAACATTATGTTCGTAAAAGTCACACATGGGTCCCCAAATTCAGAATATTGTTTTCAATTCATTATTTTACACATTAAAAAAATATCCACTTAAGACAGTGGTTATATTAATTTTTAATTCAATAAAAAATCATGATAATTCTATAAGGTTATGATATCTGTAAATATGGTATTTTTCACTTTTCATTCAAAAATAATGACTTCCAAAACAAATTTCAACAATAAACTCTAAGAAAATTTTGATATGATGAATTCAAAAAATTATTTTATTTTTATAAAATTAAAATTATAAAATAAAATACTTTACTCTTAAATTAAACCATATAATATATAGTAATTTTTTTACATGAATAACACCATTACTTTTGTGATGGATAAATTATATAATATTATCTATCAATAATAATGAATTTGAATATATAAAATAAAAACATTGAATTCAAAATACTTATTTACGAATTGGATTAAAAGGGTTATCAAACAAATCCTCCATCATTTCTACCCTAGTTAAAGTATCCTTTTAAAAAACTAAACATGGTTTCAAAATTTAAAAAAAAAATATTTTATAAAAACATTCATCAATTTTATCTCTCAAATTTTAAACACACGAGTTTATCAATAGTTTTATTCATTGGTGAGAAATTAACTAATTCAAAAAACTATGTCATATAAAAAAAATTATATTCCTCTATTCAAATTCTTTGAACTCACTTGATTTATTTTTCTTCAATTTCCCTGTGTAAAAATATTCAGAAAATTGTTCTTAAAACTTCAATCATTAAATATTTTGAAATTAATTTTCTCATCATTTTATACCAATAATTACATACAATTCCCTCCATCTAACTATTAATAAACTCTATATTCAATGAATAATGGTTGTTTTTGTACTGATTTAGTGGGTTCTATACATCCAATTTTGAGTTCCCTGAACCCATAAACCCCTCTTAAAATTGAATTATTATATATTTGGAACTATAATGCTCAATCCACATACCTTGTTTTATTTTTTTCTTACATTTTATTTTGTAGATGACATGGATAAAAAATTCAATAATGTTAGTAAATATTTGATGTAACATGATACATGTTCATAAATGAGTTATATCATTGGATAAATTTCTATAATTCCGATAAAACAAACATAAATAAAATACCATTATCATCTTCCCAAAATATATTTATGATTTCATAAAAGATATTATTTTCATAAACATAAATTACATATCACCTTTTATTTTTTATTCCAATTTTTCATGTAAATATTTTTTGACACATTTATTTGATATCAACCAATTTTTGAGTTTTTCACAATGCATCATCAAATAATGGAAAAATATTATAATTAAATAACAAAATTCCCAAATTAAATTCTACATCAAGGATATCATGATATAAAATTTTCAAAAAATTATTCAAGGTAGTGGAAATATTTTTAAAAAGTCCAGGCATTTTTATATTTCTTTGTTCAATTATATAGTGAAAAATGAAAAGACTACCAATCTCTGCCCATCATGGATGGAAAAACCAACTAAACACTATAATAATATATCAGATAATAGATTGTTGATCCATTAATATAAATAAACCTTTGGTATGCTTAAATTAAATATAATATTATTATATATTAATTTTTATAATTCTATATAAAATCATAACAATTTTTTGTAAAATCCCACTTACACATCCCCATTATCAATGTAAAACCATTTTCAAATATTAAATTATGTTACATAACTAGGGTAATGAAATTAATACCTCATTTGGGGAGATTATAATGAACCTAAGAGTGATCCATAATATATATTCTTTAGAAAATGATTTCAATTTATGCGCTAAAATATTCAGAAGATTTTGGAGTGTGGTGAAAATTATAAGAATTTATTACGAAATTTAAAAAAAACTTTGTCAAGGAGACACTTCATATCACACATTATTGTCTAGATAAATGGGTGCCTAAATGGGATACCTCTACCTTTAAATCCATCATTCACATGATCTATTGAGTCTAATTCCTTATACATTTAGAATAATTTAATTTGGACAACTATAGATTGATTTATCAATCATTCATTGAGAGGGGTTCTATTCCACCATCAAGAAATACATTCCACAAAGATTGAATATTTGGATGGATATAAGGATGAATCAAGATTTGGTCCTGTTGAAAAAAATTTAGTCCACATACAAAGGGTTCTAGAAAAAAGAATCATTTGATTTGGGTAAATATTGAATATGATATATATGAAATACAAAATCTATTTGAAATTGTTAAAATTATGAATAAGAGAATTTTAACAATTTATCTCCAAACACCTCAAAATTGAAAATATGATTCAATTTGACAAAAAATGAAAAATTTGTGGGATTTTATCCTTGAAATACAAATGAAAAATATATAAAATGTAATATATGTCACCCTTTAAGAACTTAAATCCTATACAATCATGATCTTACAATGATCATGTAATCCATATATATATGCAATAAAATGTACCAATAACAAAAATATTTTACATCACAGATCCGAAAAACATAATTTATATGTATTTTTACACATGAAATCATCAAAATTATTATTTCTCTCTAGGTGTGTTGAATTTATTCTTATTATGTATTTTTTTCACTATCATCATATCCTTCTAACTGCTATAAATTAATGTCATCATAGATATATCCTTAATGTAAATTAAGATTTATGTAATATTTCTCAATATGTAAACCCTATGATATAATAATAAGGATAAAACCCCTATTGTTTATAATATTGAATATAGGTGATAATATTTAAGTGAAATCCAAACCATCATTATATTGAAATTATTTCACCACCTATTTTTTATTTCATATCCTGTTACAATAATTTTAATTCCGAACTCAGTATATCCTTTTTTAAAATATTTCCATTCCTTGTGAAAAATATTTTGTTTCCCAAGTATTTTTTTTCTTGTAATGTGGAAATTTCCTACTTCATGAATAGTTAAAACTTTTTTGACTCCCTCATATGTATTACCTATTTAGTAAAATCTAAATTTTCACCACAAGTCAGCATAAAATAATTTTAGTATGATGCACACCACTACATAGTTCTTTTAACCCTTCTCTATTATTAAGTATTATAACTATGTATTTTATATACTTTCACCATCACATGATTAAATATGCCATCCATATCCACATTAACATGGAAAAAATAATTCTTTATCCCTAAAATCAACATTAGATGCATGATGTTCCTTGTACATGACACAATCATTAACAATCACGTTCTCGCTTCTAATGACCATCATAATCTTATCATCCATCAAAAGATTACCAAAATCTTCATCCCCATAGCTAATAATGAAACATTATTTAGACATATCATCACCATTTTACATTGTATCGACACAAATATATATATATATTCAAAATGATAAATGAAAATAAAATGGGTTATCCTTTATTTATACACCAGATCTCTTTGTTTAGACATTATCCCATTTATATTTTCAGAATCGTATTAATGAGATTTGTTTCCATGATTACTAACAGTTCCAAAAAAAATTGTTAACCTTGAGAGCATCTTCGTGCTCTCATAATGTTAATTTAGCATCATATTTATCCTTGCAGCTACAAAATATTGTTATAGTGTACCGAGAATAGTTCTCTACTACTCAATTTCATTATTAATATATAATTTTCTGATCTCCTAACTTTTAGATTATCGTATATTATTAGAAATAATTTATTTTTGATTTGATATCGGACCACTCTCCACAATGGTCCTCTAATTCCAAAATATGAAAAAGACATCATATTTTATTTTCCAAAAATAAACCCATACATTTCATGTCAATTCATAGACAAATTTCACATAATAGTCAGACCCTATAAGGGAATTTTACTTGTAAAGGTCCCTAAACATTAGTTTTCACATTTTCTATATTCCAAACATTAGTGTTCTATCTACTTTAAAAATGGATACCCTCTTTTTATTTCTAATGATAAATTTTTCACACAGTACAAATTCTACTAATATCATCTGATATAGAAATTTTTTATTTATATCACCTTAATTACCTTTTCATAATAGTGGTATAACCTATAGATGAAATGTTTTGAATCACATATTCAATTTACTATTTCATGAATGGATGTTTTTTGCATATTTTATAGGGGAAACAACTAAAAATTGGGCATTTAACATCGCTAGTAAAATAGCTTTATCAGCACTATTGAAGTGCTGCTAATGTAAGTAATGTTAAAGGGTTATCTCTAACACCACTTGTAAAAAATCATTGATAAATATGACATTCATCAGTGCTTTTTATCACCAATATAGAAGGGATTTATATGTTTTTTTAGTTAAATTAAAGGCCAACTTTATCAGACATTTTTTAGTGTGGTTAAAGGTCCCTGTTAATAGTGTAAAATGCTGCTGATAAATGCTCCACTGATATTGGGTATAAAAAAATTTCATGCCCACCCATATTTATCATCACCTCCCCACCACCATTATATATGCTTCCCCCACCCCATTTATTAGTTCTTTAGAGAGATCCCCAACCTCTAGAGAGTTTCAAAATTTGGATGTCAAGCTTATATAGCCATCCTTTTTCCACAACAATATAATGTTATATTTTACATTTTATGATTTATCTACATATTTACTTATATTTTGCTAATTTTTCCATATATTTCTGTATATATGTTTTATATGTATGATTATATATATATATAATTATAAATATAAATATATATATATATTTAAATTTTTTAAATACGTATGTATTTATATATATTTTTATAAATGGATATTAACTCTAAAACCCTTAAAACACATAAAAACATTAATAAACTCTTAAAATCGTAAATCCATAAAAACCCTAAACCGCCCATAACTTCTGTTATGGGAGTTTTCTCAGCTACAAAACCACACAAATAGAATCTCATGAGATGATGTTCGAAATGATATATGGTACAGGCTTACTAGACACACATATCTGATTTTATAGTCGTTTGAATTGTATAAAATCGGGGTTGGTGACTAGAAACACTATTTCAGAGGACTTCTGGGACATATTTGGGAAAAAATAAAAAATTTATTGAATAGATAGACCTTTTCCTATTCGATATAGAGATCATCAGATGATTTTATTTAATATGTGGTTGAGACCAAAAGCACACCCAGATGAAAAGTTATGGAAATTTAAAGTTCGAGTTTGATTTCTGACGTTTCTGAAAATTTAATAAATTTTATTCCATTAGTTTTCACATAATTTGAATATGATGTGGTTTTAGGTCATTTGATAAGATTTTATTTCATAATTTCTGAAGCATAAATGGTCTTCTAGATTGAATTTTATGAAATTTTATATTTTTTATAGGTTTTAGGTTTTCCTTGGTTTTTAGGGTTTCCCACATTTGACAATCATAACTTCTGGACCATGTGTTCATTTTTCCTCAACCACATATCAAATCAAATCATGTGATGATATCTATGCCTTGGTGACCCACAAGAACCCTTGATAATATCTATTGATGATAAATGGAACTTAAGGAGTCCAAAAATTCATAACTTCTGCTACAAGTGTTTGTTAATGATTTTTTTGAAATATAACATTAATCTGTGCTAGTAAAAAATAAATGATAAAAGTATAAATTTATCAGAACTTCTAAAAAAGAACTGATAAAGAAATCATTTTATCACTACATTATTAGATGTACTGGTAAAGATACTCCCTTTACCAGCCCATTTTTAGAACTGATGATAAATACCCATTTTAGTTCTTTTTTAGTAGTAATGATTGGGGATATATTAGAGATTTTTTATTAGAACTGATAAGAGTCTCCCTTTAACAATTATTTTTAGCATTTTCAAATACCCCCTTTAATAATGAAAATAAATACTGTTAGCGACCCCCTTTAAAAAAAATTCTATCACCAAGAATGTGTGGTTTTAACTGTGCTTTTAGTGAGAAATGTTAAAATCCTTTTGTTAGAAAAACCTATTTTTATAGTAGTGGTTACATTAATAACTCAATGATATATGAACATAGTTCATATCTGATTTTCATGGAAACACTAGTGAATATAGTGTCAAATCATGCAAAATCATGCTACCTAAGGGAAATAATATTCCCTCCCTATTTAGGAACACACTTTACATTTTCATGATAGAGAAAACTCTTAATATTTGTTTTAATATGTATATAACCATTACCCATAATCTATAGTGGTTCATTACCAGAAGATGCACCATGAAAAATATTTCATGAATGTAATTTTTCCAGAAACCATTCTTTGATGTCGAATGGATTCATTCCTTTGAGTCTAATGTCCAATACTCTACAAGGTTTTCCATTCATAGTAGTGAAAAATAATAAGTTCCTTATGTTATAGTGTTTGTTATATAGGTTTCAGGTGATTTTGATTTCTCTCTATTACTTCTTCATGTCTGTTTTCATCCCATAGATCATGCATGCATGAATATGCCCCTTTTTATCTTAGATCATTCTACTACATTTTGATCATAGACAATGATTATATCACATCAAATAGCTATATATTCGTAAAATATTTATTTTATAACTATAAAATATTAATGATTCTATTATCCAAATGTTACCCCTGAGGATCAAGTCTTGAACATCATTTAGCTTCAACATTGTACTTTTCAAATAATGGTTCATTATTGATATAGTATCCACTCAACTATAAAGAAATAAATACTGTAATACCAAAAAACATATCTCTTCATCCAACATAATTTTCACCAATGAAAACTAGCTTTTGATGGTGTCAAATTCATTGAGCCAATCAACAAAAATATCCCCTTTAATAATCATTATATTGTAAATCCATCATGCAGAAGTCTTCTCATACATATTTATGAGATATTTCATCATCCCAACCATTATATTTTCATCTATTATGTGAAAATATACTTTTTACAGCATAATGTCGAAGAAAAAAAGAACCTTTCAATATAGTAGCTCTACTCAATATTTAATATCATTGTTAGGTTTTCCATGAGATGCAGAAAATGAATTTTTTTTAATAAATATAATCCTTAATTTTCATCCACTCGTAACTAAAAGAAGTTACATTGGAATAATTGAGAATTACCTTTACTTTATCTGTATCTATTTATTTTAATGAACAAAATAAACTTGGTCTTTTTAAATCTATCAATAATATAAGGCGTTACAATAAAAAACCCAAATTAATAATAAATAATAATTCTAGAAATAATAAGAAAAGGGGAAAAAAATATTAAGAAGAAGATCACAATAAATAGTGATGTATATGGATTAATGTATTATCCATACATCCAGAGAGACTTAAATAATTTCTATGGGTTAGGTAGAATGTTAACAGATTGATTATTAGAGTATCACACACATTAAAAGTCTAGATCGAGTAATCCCAATAAAGTAACACAACAGTATAGTAAAACACCTTGGAAAAGTTCCCCTGATATTCCCATATGAATTGTTGAATATTCACAAGTAGAGACCATATTCGAAATTCAAAATAACAAATTACACATTCTAAAAGGGAACAATAAAGTTACAGTGTGGGGTCAAACCCATGAGGACTACTTGTAGATCAGAAACCAATCGAACAAAATTGATTAGATGAAATCTTTACATTCACTACTCAGTTTGGGTTTTGAAAAGATTTATGTAGTCTGGGTTTAATACATAATATAAATGGAGGGATTAAGTTAAATTTCAATGAAATGGAAAATAAATAATACTTAATCTATCTGGGGATAGACCTATGGCATAGGCTGCGAAGCGGGGAAAATAATACTGAATGACCATGGTCTAACCAATTAAATCATCCAACATCAGAAATGTATCCTTATTCATGAGTAATTTATCATCTATGTATGTCAATATTGGATTCTTATAAGAATGTATTATAGGCTATTAGTCCTACCCTATTCATTTAAAAATAGGTTGTAATGCCCTGATCCTAGAAGCCCAGATTCAGTGCATTATTATGTATCATTTTCATGATCACAAAAGATCAAGTCTTGAAAGATCGATTAGTTTATTAGCCTTGGAAGTACTAGACACATTCATAAGGTTTACATTACATCATAAAATAGAAAAATACCAAAACATTGCTTCTATAGACAACGCTGCGATCCCATAGACTATGCCTACAGGTCAGTTATAATATACTTCTTCACATCCTGGGAAAAATAAATCATAAAAAGGGGTGAGCTCAGATGTTCAGCAAGGATAACAATATAGTGGAAACTTTCATAAATAAGAATAAACATTTAAGGCAATGTATAAAACTAAAACAAAAGCCTTTTAAATAAAAACTTCATCATAATACGACAAATATAAATCATAATAATTCCATTTACTTACTCACATGGACATTCTACTGTTCAAATAATCACAAACAATATCAATAGCCACTTTCATAATGTTGGAATGAATAATGCCAAACCTCATAACCACATAGTGAAGGCTTTGTGCCAAGACTAAAAATAAGATTGTGTCAAGGCCATGTTCCAATACACTAGTTTGTCTTATGAGACCTACCGATGCATCGAGGAGCTATATCGGGCTCCACCAGTCACTTACTAAGTCCAATGCATTCCTCATATGGATAGATTTAAACATAAAATAAACATTCGTATTAAAACTAGCATACTAAATGTCAATACTATATCCATAAAACATGAATGGTATAATAATAACACATTAACAGTCAAACATATCAGAAAACCTTCAATACAAAATGGAAGATTTGTATTATAATAAATCAACTTCAAACAAGTTTAAAAATCCAACAAAGGATATTGGCATAGATCAAAATGACTTGAAAAACTCTTTGATAAAATAATACCATTTTTATAAAAACATTTAAAAGTCACACAATATTGAAAAGGATATATTTAATGAAATTTTTGAATCAATGTGTCCTATACCACATTGAATCTTTTGAAAGGAATTATTATTTTAAAAACATTCATGTCCATATAAATAAATCCTTAGAAACCTTTTATAAAACATGGACATTAATGAGAATTATTTAGAAGAATAAATATTTAAAAAATAGTAAATGATTTTGTAGTAAAAGAGTTACTTAAAAGAATCATTTTTGAAATGTATTTTATGAATCACGGGAATGGGTAATAAATATGTCCCCGAAAATACTTATACATAGACAATCTCAGATAATAATGAGATTGAGGAATTAACCCTTTCCATTTAATTTTCCTTGGATGAGGGTAGGTTAAACTCTTGTATAATGTTGAAATAATTGTTATTAAATTATACAATAACCATATACATTAATATTATATCATATATGATCTTCCAATATTGATTTGTTAATGATATTTTAGTAGTATCATCGTTTCAGTTGTTAACTAATTCGTTTTCCTTTATATGCTTAGTTATGTAAGCCATGATTATTATGAATAGAGTGTATTTTATTCATATCTATAATGATATTATGTTCTTTTATTATTATTTTTAATCTTCACATGAAAACTATTCTTGAATGATTACAATGGGGAATGAATCTCATCACGTATGTGGAGACGATAATCTGTACGTACGTCCGAGCGTGAATATCATTCTTTTGTAATTAGAATCACAAGTAAATTAAATTTATATCATATATAAAGAATCATTAACATGTTATATCTATTATTTACATCAATTATACATCATTATTATACCCATCCAAATAATAATGTATTGAATAACAACTACACCACGACGTGGAGATGGAAAGCCGTACGTACGCACGTATGGTGACATATTGTTCATAGGATAGATAACATAATGAATATTGTTTAAATTGTTTTATAATAACAACACATTATATAGAAGATACTAGAGTTTTTATTTTATAATGGAAACAACAAAGAAAGAGGAAGTGGAAGAAGAAAATAACTTGAAATAGGTGGTGGGATATTTACTTCTTCTTCGAGTTCTTCCTTTTGATTTGATCAAAAGGGATCCTTAGGTTAACTTTATAATCAAACTAAGGCCATTATGATGAAGGTATGATAGTTTGGATGATATTTGGGCATGTTTTGTCCAAGAAAAATGGTTTGAAGGTGTGAATTTGATAGAAGGGGAAGTGTCCTTTTATAAGATGGGTGAGGGGGACCTTAGGAAAAGATTAAACTATTAGTTTATAATAAAATAATTTTGGTTTATAATGGCTCAAAAATGAATTATTTAAAGGATACGGTGGGGATGGGTCTAAAAACACTCAACAAATAGGTTTTAGACAGGTTTTGGGTAATATATTAACCTTATCTTTTAGATTTAACTCTTAGTTAAATAGTTTGACATTTATAATGTCTCTTTGTATTTGTATATTATATGGTTAATAAACATAGTATAAAATTCCAAAGGAACCCAAAGTGGTTCATTAATGATACAACTATCATTATATAAGTCTTTTGGTGGAACCTTATATTTTTAGGATTATTATATCAACCAATAATATTGTATTTTTTTTAAAAACTCATTTATGTCAATTTTGACATTATTTGATAATTAATGTTTGTTAATGTCCTAACAACAATATTACATCTAAATAAATACATTTAATCAGCCTTAACATGTCATATTAACATATAAATGTGTTTAAATTCATAAAAAGTCTCATGTTACATTTAATTGGGTATTTCTAATATCAATTATTTCAATATTTCATTAATAAGGTAATTACTGCATCATCATTATGTCTTAAATAAATTAAATTATTTAATGTCTAAAAATTATAAACAAAATACCATTATGTAGGAAATCTATTTATATTTCTAATTAATATTTATATTCTAATTTATCTTATATATGACCCTATATTAAAAATGTTTTATTTATTAAACTTTGATTTTAACACTTTCAACTCTTCATTGAAATAAATAATAATAAATTTCCTAATCTAATTCATGTGGAACAAAAGGATAATATTTTATTACTAAGTTTGGTTTTGGTCAAATAAAACATATCCAATAGAATTAATACATGTGTTAGGGTAATTATAAAATTATTTTTACCCTTAATTAACCTATTTACTTTTAACTGTGGTTAATAAAAGTCAAAAGATACTATTCACCAAAAATTATTTGCATCTTATTGAACAACATTTTACTTACTTATGTTAACCATGTCTTACAGATTTTTGAAATTCAACGCACATAAGCGGTAAAATTAAGTTTTATGCTAATTTGCAAATGCTCCTAGGAGGTGGGTCAAATAGGTTAAAAGTTCAATAAAATTTTATACATATAATTTTATTATAAAATAACTCCAATGAATTAAATTGAACATATATATGTATTATATATCAATTTTGACTTAAAATAAATTAAAATAAAATAGATAATTATTTAAATAAAAAGTCGGTTTTAAATAATAACGCAGTGTTTTTCACTATTCTTTAAAAATTGAATGTTTTTAGAAAAGTACCAAAATTTTATCGAAACTAACTTTTTATGTCTAAATTATAAATAATAATTTAATTTAGTTAACATTAATATATAAAAGTGTCAAATATTGGTTCTAAAAATGGTTCACCATTATAAGGTGGTAAAATATCATTTTTTGAAAAATACTTCTTTTATCTAAAAAAATTGAATTTATTCTTATATTATGTCTATTGAACACATAATTTGGATGTTAAAATTTTATAGAGTATATAAGCTTCAAAATGTAGTTAATAATGTTCATAACAGCTTTTTTAATGGCTAGTTTGGTAAGTTGTGGTGCGCTCAAACTTGGTATTGTTTGTAGCGCAAGCTGTTTAATTACTTTAATGAGATAACATAATATGAAAACATGGGGGTTACATAGGTCATGGCCATTCAAATTTAACCTCTGATTGTTAGGGATAATCCAAAAGAATGAGATTGACAATTTTTCTAAACCATGTAACTAACTATAGGGTTGTCTAGTTTCAAGCATTAGATATTTAATAATTTCAAACCACCCATACTATTGAACCTTAAACCTAGTAGGATTGGATGCACAATGTTGTGATGATCAAAAGTAAGGAAATATTATTCATGATCTACATAATCACAAAACAATTTCAAAAGATACAATACAATTTTAAAACAATAATGAATCCACGTTAAACAATTGAAGGAGATTAAAATCTAATAAAAAACTGACATCATACATTGAAATTGTGAAGAACAAGAATTCCAGAATCAAACCAAATATGAATCAATCAATACCTCACTGAAAAAAAGATAAAATGTTGGATAGATATTATAGATTCAGTGAAGAGTTAAGAGAGGCTATTATATAGATTTTGAGAACTGGATGACGATTAAAATGGATGAAGAATGTGTTTTGAATGATTATCAACTCAAAAGGATTCAGTAAAATAATGCAAGGTATGAATGAAATAATGTTTATAATGACATAAAGTGAAAGTAGTAAAAGAAAAAAAGAAAGGGAAATTATGGTACGCTATTGTGCATTAAGGAGCACTAAGAATATTAATATAATCAAGAAGTACATGGCGTGCAAGTCATGCACATCATTTATTGGATTAAGTGTCTTTGATCATGAAATATTACCATCATGTAAGGTGTTTTCATGCATTGTATTTGATATCCACATTTCTCACCAAAAAATAATTTGATATCTTTGATCGAGTGATCCATTGAAACTTGCACATCATTCAATTGTTTCACGTAGTTTATTAACAGTAATTTTATCAAAAACATGAACTTCTAATGTTTCACATCATGTAATAGATTTTAATTTTGTGTATTGAATTCATGTCATGCTAGGGATTCATGGGTTGATCTATCTCTATGAAATTATGATTCAACTGAGGTCTTAATGTTGTGTATGATCTACATAGAATGTAAAGCCAATTTTTTGAAATTTTTCATCATTTCATCATTTATGTCCAGAACTCCAAATACCTATGAAAAAAACCAAAACCAAGGGAAATATAAAATAGATAAAAAATAATTCTTAATTATATGCATCTTATATATATATATATCTCTTATGAAATTATCTCACACTTGAATAATTTTTTACCTCAAGAAAAATGAATCCCAACAAGGATTCCCAATGATAAAATTTTTAAATAGGAAACATTCATTTGAAATAGGTATGTAAAACTATTAGTATAAAAAAATCCATTCCTCCTAAATATATCAGGCATAGAAAATCATTCATGCCTCATATTTTAAATTTTTTTCTGGATTCTTTATTCTTTTAATTTCGATTTATAACTGTTTCATAGATTCCATTCCAATTTTTCAATTTATCTCAATAAGATTATTTTTCTATCACTGAAGATAAAATGATACTATAGTTTTAATCATAACCTAAATACATATTTATAACCATAGGCTTTTATTGGACTTATCATATCTACTTCGTTAAAGTAAAATACAAAATAAATCAGGGGACATTAACAAAAAGTGTTAAAACAGCTTTGAGGATTTGGGCATGTGGGTTGTGAGTGAGAATAAAGATTAAAAGGAGGGTAACCTAGAAAATATTTTGCATGATAAATGAAAATAGTTCAATGAAGTTACTCCTCCATGATCAACAATTTTCCATGATCCAAACATCTCAAAGTGGATCAATGACGATAACAAGTAGGTACCAAAAATATTCTGAGTTTTTTTCTTATTTATATATTTTTTTCTTTATATTATTTTCTGAAAATTATATTTTATCTGGACATTTAAACCATCCCCAAATCTCATATGATCCATGAGAGGATTTATTAATTTGTAAATGGTGATTTTTAACCTTCCTAACAAACAACTCAATATATTTTTTTCACTTTTTCTTCCTATATTTGTTTAAATGTATAGGGTGGGAGAAAAATTCCAAAAGTAACCAAGGACCGTATAATGTCAGTTAAGTGAAAATAAAATAGTATATATCCTAAAAAATCATATTGTGTCTATCATATAACTGTATAAATTATTACATTTGGATCTGGTGTTAAAAAATATAAGCGTTACATTCATCACATTAATACAGATAAATGTGAAACAATTTTTTCAAACAATTAATACAAAGTCCAATGAAAATATTTGTTCACTTATATAGAAAAGTATGTTTTAGGGTTAGTGATTTAGATAATTAGTACATAATCTCAAAAACATGGGTTCATAAACAACTATCTCATAAAGATCAACATTATATACCATTGTATACACCTTTCACAATAGGACATCAACGTCATCGGAGTGAAATCCTTCTATATATATTTCACTAAAAATAACTCCTCACCACTAGAGGGAAAGAAAAAATATGAACGAAGACCAAAAATGAATGATAAGGGTAATCATAAGAGAAATAAATATATTATAATATTAAATTCTGAGAAGAGAATAAAGGAATGTTATTATGAACATAACAATTGAAGTTTGTACCATATATATCAAATGCCAAAATATTGATTTATGAAATAAAATATGGACATTCTGAAGAGATGGGTTTTAAAATAATCAAAGAACATGAGTCATGAGGGAACAACATAAATCATGGAATATAGGAAATAATGTAGAACATGAAATAAAAATGAGTTGTGGATAACATTGAACAATATATCATATGGTGGAAAATGTCCCATAATGAAATCTGGTTTACTCCATATCCCAACATGAAATCTCATGAGACTAACCCATTAACCAATGAATTAGAGTGATATATAAGAACATCAATTACAAAATTCCCATGAACATGTGTTCCATATAATGAATATAACCTAAGGAATAATTATAAGGGCCACTAATGGGATGAAATTGATGTTGTAATATTATTATGAAGCCAAAAAAAGGAAATATAGAGAACGATATCAAAATATTACATCCTCCAGAAAACCGATCATTGAACTTATAAAAAAATATGTATTATGGTATCATAAGTTATCAACCTTAATTAATCATAAGCTTCTAAAAAAAATGTTTACAAATATGAGAATACTTTAAATGAGATTATTGAATAATTATTTTAGAAAATAGAATGTTCAATTTGAATCATATATAGGAATAAAATGAAACAAATTTATAGAGGAAAAAAATATCATTGAAGATAAAACTATAAAATTTTAAATTAATCTTCAAAACATTAGGAATTAATGATAGAGGATAAATCCTGTCGTGCCATATAAGTTAAAAAAATATTTCTTTATTTTTTTGAAAAATTCTCAAAGAACCTTATTCAGAAAACAATGAAATATACTTTTCAAAAATGAAAATGAAAATTAATTTTTAAAAAAAATTATTTAAAAAATAATGGGAGCATAGTAAAAATAGATTTAGAATCAGTTTTAGTGAAAATGGACATGGAAAAAAAGAGATTCTTAAGGGAAGCATTAAGAATATATTTTTTTAAATGAATGTCCCTTATAAATAAGAGTTAGCATTAATATAATGATTCAAATAAGTGTATCCCCTATAAATACCCATAAAAAGAGTGGAAATATGACATAAGATATTAAAATTTCATTTACCAAATAATATTTTTATTACATAATCAATGGATTAGAAGTTTAACCCACAGATTGATAATTTTGTTATGAATTCCCTTACCATTTTGTAATCAGCTATATTGTATGCCCTAAAAATGTAATAATTACCAAATGAAACATTTAATAAAATTAATATTATAATATTCATGGACACATATATCAAAGTTAAGTATATATACACTAAAAAACATTGTGATGGATAATACATATTTTCCACAGACTTAAGAACTAATATGAGTAACCCATACCTCACGCTTCCATTTACTTCTAAATACATAAACCTCATTAATAGTGTTGTGAATAATATTTAAATTAATTTTAGAATATAATTAGGGTTAAAAATTCCTTTTATGATCTCTTAGTAACATATTACCTTGCATTCATAAATAAAATTTTATTATATTTATTGTTATTGGTGTGTTCATTTCATAATTTTCATGATCTCTTCATTTCTGTATAATTTTGGATTTTCTATTAAAATGGAAATAGAACATCTGAAGTGAAATTAGATGGTATTAATGAAATTATAAAATTTTAATGTTATAATGTTTTTTATAAATGAGGTTGATTCAATTGATAAAATTTCAATGATAAATGTTTTGTTAATTTGTTGGTTTTTTCCAAACACCATGAACTTGTTTTTTGTTAACTATTATGAGTATATATTAGTTACAGAACAAGAAATAAGATACAATATAAATATTTAAAAAATAATTTATAATTATTAATATTCTTATAAATAACCATTAAGGTAGTAATTGAAAATGAACAAAATCATTATTCACGTATATGATTAACTGACATTATTTGGACAATAGTAACATTTCATTGAATGAAAGGTGGTAATAAATCTACTGAATATATGATACATGTACACTCCCATGTGTTTTCATGGTGATATTATAAAAATCTCTAAAAATTGATTCACTTATCAATTAATTACGAAAATATCCACTATAAAAATTAAATACACCACTAACTACTTGTAGATAGTAATTAAACTCATAATAAGCAGTGAAAAATATACCATAACTAGAATGTTTATTTGTACAAAGTAAAACAGTATAGTGAAACAAAATTTAAAAAATAACTAATAATGAAACTATCTTAAGAAAAAAGATGAACATAAAAACAATAGTGGTTTTTTAAGAATTTTATAGGATGCACCAGAATATGGATGATGGAACCAAATTTTTTTTTATAAAATGTCAAATCCCAAAAAGTGATGTTGGATTACAATGAAGATAGTAAGGTAATAAGTTTTCTTCAATATGAGACCGTGAAAGGATCCATTAGTGCACAGGGACTTCCCCACCAGCATATGTTTTTCTATATTTATCTATTCTTTTTGATGTAACGATGCAACAAGATTATGTTATAGTATGGAAGTATAATAGACTTTTCTTTCAAAAGAATAGTTCATGATGCAATAGGATACAGGTGTGGGATGACATTTCTAGACATCCATTCCAACATGACAAATCAAAATGCAATGTAAACACCCAATTACTTAGTATACACCCAATAATTCAGCACAATCAAATAATACTAAAAAATTAAAACTACCCTTTAATGAATTAAATAACCCAATCAAATAATATTGAAAAAAATAGTTATAATTATGTAGAAGAAGAGTTTTTGGATTAATGGTGAATTTATTAAATTTGTAATGAATTAAATTATGGATTTTATATACATTTAAAAATAGTGGAAACATTTTTGAACATATTGTATGAGATTAAAATACATGAGAAAAAACTACAAAAATCATCAAAAACTGTACAAATAAAATAAACCTATAGTACAACAAAATTATTCTTCCTCCTAATTTACTATTATGAAATCATACTCAATATAATATGAAAAATTACAATCAAATGGCATAACTTATGGACATATCATTAAATGGAGGGTGAATTGTTAATATTTCCCTCCTATCCCACATAGATGTTTTGTACAATATACCACTTTTTAATAAACCATATTGAATCATCAGCCCCAATCGTGTGAATCTGAGTCCAAATCAGGATTCATTTTCCTCAGCTACCAAGCATCCCTCGTATAGTGGCTATAAGACACTTCTCTATGCATCCCTTATGAAATCGAACCTACCTATTAAAATACTTTTCGACATGGTGTGATTTACCCCTATAAATGCGGTTGAGCTGGCCCATTGGGTTTCATGTTGTTGGACACAATTTTTATCAATGTCCAATAATCATAGATAAAATCTACATGTATTTCAATTCCTCATCAAGAAATATTATTCATTGTTGGACCAAGAAATATGATTTCCCAAGCCTAATCAAAAAATGTTTCTAATTCACTGAAAACAATCGGAAATATCAAATCCAGTGCACACAATAACCAAATCATATAAATAAGAAAATAAATATGAAATACACATAAAATTTAGAGAAATACTTATAATAAGATTTACCCACTGTTTGAATATTGGCCCAGAGCCTTTCCTTGACCCCAAACAGCAATCTAACAACAATTAAGGAAAATTTGTAATGTTGTTTTCTAACAAGAGTGGTTAATAATTTTTACAACACTCCATCAATTTTTGGATTAAATTTAATTTTCCCACAAATATATTTAATTAATTATATGATAGAAAATAATGTAACTATTAAACTAAAAACCTAATGATAAATTCAATATATTCAACCAATTTTTACTCATTTCTTTAATTCTTTTGCAAAAATTTGTTATTATACAACATAATTTTAAGGTAGAGAGGGGTATATGCAATACCTTCACTACTGTAATAGATTCTACAACTCTTGTATCTCCAAGAAGGTGGATAGTCATGAACCTTGTAGAATTTACTTTTACCTACAAATAACAAACATGCCATAGAAAAAATACATTAAAGAAAAAAAGGTCAAAAGTGGTTCAAAGTCCACTAAATTATGTGGCATACACAGTGATTTGATAATGTTAGAACTATCATGTTACCCTAGGATTCTATATGAAGCATTAAATTAGAGCTTCATACTCTATAAGGTCACCCACATGTGTCGATGTAGCATGCACATTTACATAATTAACATCTCCTCTGGTAGCCCCAGACCGGGCTATGGATTTCTCAATGCAATTAATGATGGTATACCCTTAAAGAAGAACAAAAATATTAAGAGAAAACTACTTGAAAACTATTACCCTTGATTCAAATATTTAGAAGTGTTTTGTTATAAATCTGCTGGTTATGATGAATTAACTTCATAGAGTGAAATGAGTTTTCTAAAAAGAGAAAAATAAATTAGCATCAAGATACCATGATATAACATGTTTTAGATCATTTTGATCTTACTTGCATGGTTAGAACAGCGCTTAAGGAAATGTTTTATTACTAAAGAAAAATTGGAAAGAATCATACTGAAAATCAAATAACCAATGAAATTATTTGAGGATGATGTTTAAGATTAAACTTGAGGCAGTGTTTAACTCCATAGTAAATAATTTTCACTATGCAATCTAGGATGGACTAATGTACACTTAAAAGAAAAAGGATACAAAAATGGACATCAAAGGGTAGAAAATAAATCACATATAAATACATTTTCTTGATCCAAACCATGTTATGATATAACATATCAAGTATGTCACCTCTGTGCATGAATTTCCACCACAAAGCTTCCAAGAGACTCAATTTCTACACTAAATATTAACTAGAGTATAGGACCTGATATAGGGTTTCAATGCGACAATGATTGTAGATCACATATCCAATTGGGAACCTCAATTACCACTTCATATTCTTTGAGATCTTCCAAAAACATGAAATTATTGTCTGATATCACTCAATGAGAAACCAAATTGTATGAGAGATTCCTATCAAATGTTGCGAGATAATGAAGTTGGGATATCATTCTGCCCAAAATATATAACAGGCGATGAAAACATGGCATGTGGAATAGAATCCATATTGATGACCAAAATCAAAGGATCCATTCGAAGAACATATATCAAAATAGCTAGTGGGGAGTGGAGGACTTGTACTTGGAAGAGATGAACGTCTATTACCGGTTGCAGAGGAGTTGAAGGTGGAGAACGCATAACTTCTTGTTGAATGAAACCCTTCTAAATCATTCCTTACATACACCACATTTGTGATGCATTCATGAGAAATAATAGTAGAAGAAAAAACATTCCAATAATAATATAATGGATTCATTATTTACAAATTTTTAATTGAATGAAAAAAAGACAGTGAAATGATATTGGCACTCTACATGGAAGGTGAGAATCATGCACTTTTCCTTCATAAAAATATCAACATAATAGAAAATACTCAATAACTAACTGTCAAGAACCTCATTCCATTTTCTTTTATAACATTTTTTAAATCACTCAATAGAACTTTTCTCATACATTATATGTCGTATTGAATTTCATTTATCATCTAAATATTGGAAACATATTATTTCCTACTCATATTTTTCATGCCACACTATTGGACTAGTTATTTTTTCTATAGAAAAACATCATTCAAAATAATCAAAAGTTTCAAAAACTTCGAAAAAATGACAGTAGTCATTATTTTTATTATGATAATAATATTTACAAATCTGAAGAGTTTCACATGAGAAATCATAATGCAGAAGAAATGTACTGATATTGTTGGATTCACAGAAAATGTAGTAAACTAAGAGGGACATCAAATAAGACTCTGCATAAAAAATCAAGATCCACAAAAAATCATTTATCATAATAACATTGTTTAAAAAACATAAGTGAAAAAAATTTATGTAATTAGTTGTAATAAGTTATTACAAACTATAAGGAAACACAAGCTTTAAGTAAATTACCAAACCATGGGATGTGCAACATTGATTTGGTTGCTTGGAGTACAAATAAAACCAATTTAAGGAATTTAATATATTTAAGAAAAAGTATTAATCACTAGAAATACATAAATCAAGAGTATCATCCAAACTCACATATGATAATGCATGATAACACATGCATGCAGAAGGAAATTGTATTCTGAATAAGGAAACAACATACATGAAAATATAATATACAATGGAAATGCAATATCAATACATGATAATGACAAATATAAACATCAATATAAAATATAATATCAAGTTATATTAAAATAGCTTTAAAAATAGGAATGTAAACTACAATTTTAGTATAACATGAACTAATATAAAGTAAAATCTAATGTGTAATATAAAATGAAATATAAATGGAAGTATAATGAAATATAAAATGCAGTTCTAGTTCAAGGTAGAATCAGTCAAAAACTATGAATGTCTGGGTATTATAAAACAACTATGTTCTTTCATACCATAGGTATTTCCATGTGCCATAATTTCTCCAGAAATTATTTGAGATAATAATTAATGAATTCTGAATAAAATGTCTTTGAAAAGGTGAATAACATAACCTATTAATTTAATTGATATTTATACACTTTCAGATTTCCTAGATTTCTAGTACTAATTCCATAGTCAAGGGTATAAGAGAACAAGATTGCAATAAAACATGTTGAAGAGAAAGGGAGAAAAATCACCTTTTTTCTGTCTTGTCCATGCCTTTCATGGCTTGATCAATTTGGTACTGAAAAGATGGATCTAGACCAGTGAGTGCTTCAGATACTTTCTCATTGATTTTCTTCACAGAATGACCCATTACTACTCAAATATATCTATATTTATAGACCTGATACATATATGTTACAAAATAAAATATGCAAACCTGCATATCTACAAACATTTACGTTTTATTAAATTTCAGTTAAGAAAATAACAAATATTATTATAAAATATGAATTGATATTTTTTTGTACAACATTAAATAATATAAAGTGAAATATAAAGTGAAATATAAAATGCAATTACAATGTCTGTATAATGTAATATAAAATGTAGTTACAGTTCAAGTTAGAATCACTCAAAAACTATAAAAGTCATGGTATTTAGGAACAACTATGATCTTGCGTACCATAGGTATTGCAATCTTCTATAATTTGTCCAAAAAGGATTTGAGATAATCATGCTTGAATTCTAACCAGAATGGATTGAAAAAGGTGAATAACATAACCTATGAATTTCCTTGAGATTTTTACACTATCAGATTGCCTTGATAGCAAGTAGTAATACCATAATCAAGCATATATGAGTAGAATATTGCAACAAAAAATGTTGAAGAAAAAGGGAGAACGATCATATTTTTTTCTATCTTGTCCATTTATTTCAGGGCCTGATCAATTTGATAATAAAATGTTAGATCCATACCAATAAGTGATTCAGATATTTTCTCATTGACTTTCCAGACAACACAACTCGTTGATACTCCAATAGATCTGTATCTATAGACCTAAAACATATAAGTTAAAAAAATTAATGCAATCTTGCATATTTACAAACAAATGAATTATAATAAATTACAGTTAAAAATGAACAAATATTGTTAAAAAATATTAATCGATATTTTTCAGTTCTTGGTATCAAAATATTTACAAACTTTTACATTAGAGGAAATTACTATTAAAAATTAATATAGATTGTTAACAAATATAAAATAATATATTCCAGTTTACAAGTTTTAATAGAGATTAATAGAGAAGTAGAATATTAATTTATATATTAAATAAATATTAAGAAATAGATCCCTAAAACAACATCAATAAAATTTCAAAATGATACAACATAAAACATTTCATTACTGTTCAAATTGGTCAACTAAACACTACTTAAATTTCATGAGGAGAACATACCATAATATGAATGACCACCATTTCAACATCTATTAATCAACAAATATATGGATAAATTGAAATTATTGATAAATAAAACACTGAGGGAATTATAATCTAAAAAACTATGAAATCCAAGAACATACCTCTATATAAACTAGTGAGACATCATCCACCAATTAACATTGTATTAATAACCATGAAGTTCAATACAGGTTAGTAAAATAACATTTTAGAACAAACTGAATAGTTATCGATAATTTCTTATAAACCGTAATTATTTTGTGGATATATGGAAAACATGAGTGATTATTTGTAAAAAAAGATACTATGTGTGTGGATGAATCGAGGACACATCCTCTTCAATCGAAAGCTAGCAAAAGGGAAGGAGATGAATGGACAATGAATCAATAATTTTTTAAGAGTTAAGAACATTTGGGTAAATGTAGATTTACCTACAATTTAAGCAACAAAATTCCCCAGCCGAAGCTGTATAGAAGGAATCAATTGATATCGTATGTAAATGGCAGATGCTGAAGGGAGTCATTTGGAGTCGACAATGCGAGGTTAGAGTCATCCTTTAAATATGATAACCTCATAATGATATTACTCTAATAGAGACGTTTTCCTGTTGAACGTGAGGACTGAAATAGAGCGGAAAATCTGAAGGTGGCTTGTGGTAGGAGCAGTAGTTTTCAGGAACTCTATGGGAGGTAAATCACCTCGTAGTTTTAGGAGAAGGATAAGTTAGAGTAGATAGAGAACACCCCGAAGAAGAGCAATTGGAAGAGGCCATGAGCATATGAGGATGAATAGTAGGAGGTAGAGAAGAAATGGGATAAACCCTAATCGTAGTGGAGTGAAATCCCGAGTGAGGAACCACGAGGAAACTAGAAACGTGGATGACGATGCACGATATTTGGGGGAGATACTTTAGTATTTTTGGTGATGTGGAGGCATACTATGGTGACCCAAATGCTTGAGGAATCCATGTTTAGTATATATAATAGATGTAATGTAGAATAAAAGTACTAATCGGGAATAATATTTCATTTTGTAGAATATGCAACAAATAATCAATTAGTGAATAAATACAAGCTAATAAAATGAAATATAATCCCAAGATTGTAAGGGTTTCACCATATCCATTTAAAACAATTAAAATTACTCAAAAAGATTTCTCAAATTCTCTATTCCATGATGTTGTATTTATCCAGAATGATGTTATAGTAAACCCTACCATATTTTATAGAGGAGCATAAACCTAGATTAAAACTGAATATATTTAATATATTGAATTCTTAAAATAGTGGTAGACAATATATAATTAAAATTGTAATACAAATATAAAAATAGTTAAAAATATAGAAAGAATATAGGATAATGTTATTGTACCTTTGTACTAAATCTTCAACCTCAATATCATCCAACATAGTCAAGAATTATTGTAGTTGATAATTCAAAAAATTGGACCGCTAATTTTAAAAATTAGGGTAAATACTTATGAAATAAGAAAATAACATTTTATGTAGGACATGTTATATTTATTTCTAAAAATAATACATGAATGTAATCATTATGAAAATGATACACAACTTGGGGGAAATGAATATGTAATTGTCACATGATCCATGGAAAGCGACCTACCTTCCACATGCAATATAAGTTTTCTAATATGACTAATGTTGGGCCTAGATATACCTGACATCACATCCAACTCTCCCATAAGATCATACTCTAATATTTAATAGAATATAAAGGATAATCCCTTCTTATATAAAACATATGAGATAAAAAAATGTCAATCCATATTGAAGATGACATAGAGGCTCCTTATTTCAAGAATATTGAAATCCAATAAATTCCCATAGCCTGCAACCACTATGGTTTCTTATGCAAACCTATGAACAAAATCTAACCATTTAAAATGATATGTATTAGGAAGAATCACCCCTCTAAAAAAACAATGTTCAACCCCTTCCCATATATAAATAGAGAAGAAATAAAATAATATGATTGTGTTATATCATTAAATGAATTAAAAAGACTCAATGAAATAAATACCTTACATATGATGGTCAAAGTAAATTTTGTTATATCTATTGGAATCTGATCAAAATTTAATGGAACATATGTGTTCAGATGTGAACAGAACATGTGTGAATATCTCCAGAAAATATCTCATACGAACATACGTGAATAGTTGTGATGAAAATGCTTTCAATCAAAAATTAAGCAACTATAAACATCCACTGATATTGTAATAATTCACATCCAAATATAAATTTAAAATAGAGGTTGATTTGAGAAACAATGAGAATAACAATTGATATGAACATATCATATATGATAGAAATCAAATGTTCAGTTTATGAATCCCAACAGAAGAAAGAGTACAAGAAGAATGAAATATGAGGTAGAAGTACGATATCGAGAAAGCCCTGGGGTATATTGTCTTGATGTGGAGAAAAGGCATGAAGAGGTTGTTAGTCCTGGAGGAGAAGGAGGTGGAGGAGATGTGGAGGGAGGAGCTGGTGGTGGAGGAGCTATGGTGGGAGGAGCCAGAGGCGGAGCAACTATAGGCATTACTGCTGTAGGAAAAACACTCAGAGGAAATAGCATGGTGTGTGGCATAAAGCATCCATACAAAGAGGAACCATAGGTATAACATATAAATGTGGAGGTACAAGATATAGAGGAGCCATTGGCAGGGGATCCAGAGGGGGTATAGTTAGTGTCATAGTAGCCAGATACAGATCCAGATACGAATGTGAAGGCAATACTGGAGAGGGGTTTCAACGATAGAGCTGAGGATATAGTCGAGGAACCCTAATCGTAGTGGAGTTGAAACCCGAGCGGGGTAGGGGTATGGATGTAGGGAACCCTTAAATGGATGGGAGGAGGGTAATTTTATAGGTGACGTGGCCTTCTAATTAGGTGACACATAATATTAGAGAAGCCAAGTTTAGTATATATAATATAAGATATTCCATTATAATCCACATGCATTATAATTACACCAATATGACTAATGTTGTGTCCGGATCTACCTGCCATCACATTATACTCTCCCATAAGATCATAATCCAATCCTTAATGAAATATAAATAAATTTCACCAGTTCTAGAATACATTTGGGATGAAAATCATATATGTCAATCTATATTAAAGATGACATAGAGGCTCGTTATATCAATAATATCGAAGTCCAAAAAATTCTCATAGCTTGCACACAGTATGGCTTCATATGGAATCCTATGAACAAAATACAACCATTTAAAATGATATTTATCATGAAAAATCACCCCTTGGAAAAACTCCACTTTCAACCCCTACCCATATATAAATTGAGATGAAATAAAATAACATGTCTATGTTATATCATTAAATTAATTAGAAAGACTCAAATAAATCAACACTTTTAATATGATGGTCAAAGTGAATTGTGTTCTATCTATTGGAATCTGATCCAAATTAAACATAAAATATGTGTTTAGATGTGAACAGAACATATGTGAACATGTCTAGAAAACATCTCGTACAAAACTTACCTGAATAGATGTGATGCATATGCTTTCAATAAAAAATAATGCAGCTATTAACATCCATGAATATTGAAATAAGTCATACCCAAAGATAAATTGAAAACAAAGGATGATTTGAGAAACAATCAGAATAGGAGTTGATACAAACAAATCATATACGATGGAAATCAACAGTTCAGTTTAGGAATCCTAAAAGAAGAAAGCATACAAGAAGAATGAAATATGAGGTAGAAGTATGATATTTCCAAAACCTTGGGGTATATTTCCAAGATGTGGAGAAGAGGCATGAGGAGGTTATCGGGCATGGGGGAGTAGGAGGTGGAGGAGATGTGGAGGGAGGAGCTGGAGGCAGAGGAGCTATGGTGGGAGGAGCCAGAGGCGGAGCAACCATAGGCATAGTTGCCAGAGGAAAATCACCTAGAGGAAATATCGGGGTGTTCGGCATGGAGTAACCATATGAGGAGGAACCAGAGGTGTAGCATATGGAGGTGGCATAATAGAATATAGATGATTTTTTGGCAGGGGAGCCAGATGTGGCAGAGTCAGAGTCATATTAGATGGATAAAGAGCTAGATACGATGGAAGAGGAAATACTGGAGAGGGGTTACAGCGATGGGGATGAGGAAGTAATCAAGGAACCATAATCGCAGCTGATCTAAAACTTGACCGGGGTGGGGGTATAGATGTAGGGACCGTAAAATGGATGGGAGTAATGTATTTTTTTGGTGGCATTACCTTCCAATTAGGTGAAACATAAGCATGAATAATCCAAGTATAGTATATATAATAGATTCCATTAGAATCATAAAACTACATTATGCACATGATTCTATAATTTTTATCCTTTTATGGGTGAAATATATTTGGATAAATTATATAATGAAAATAAAATAAGAGATGCATTTTTAGAGAATCGCTTATTGAATATCACATATTTTAATGACACATTGAGGACTTTGGATTTGGAATTTTAGTGATAACCACATCACATGGATGTTGGTATAGTGTATATGAGAGGTTTGTTCAGATATTATAGGAGATTAATGTTTTTGGATTGAAAATGGGGTGGTGAGGGGGGATATTTATAATCGAGGAGATGTGGGTTTATATGACTAAAATAATGATTATTTTATATTTTCTTCCAACCACATTGTGGTGGAATTAAATTCCAAAACATTTGAGGAAAATTAATATTTTATAGGATGTTTAGGTTATATAAATACATCAACCAAACAATAAATTTTGTCTTTTTAGGTATTTTATAAAATTATATTTTTATCTTTTCCTTGTTTCATTTTTTTACCACTAATGCGGTAAATATGGTTTTTACCATGGAAACATTTTTATGCCTAAAAAATAAAATTTCACATATAACCTAATTTTTTTCCTTCAAATTTAGAATATAAAATCAATTTTAAAAAATTCAATTCTATTAATTAGCTTCATTATATTCCATATTATTCCTCCAATTATAACAAAAAACGTGTCTTTAATGTGAAAAAGTTTAAAAGTTTAAAATAATTTTATAACCAATTACAATGTTAAATTTATTCCAATTACCTATATTTCATTTATTGATATGTAATTGTTCTAATTATACATCAAAACAAATTTAAAATATAATTAAAAAATTTTATGTATTAAATTGAAAATTCTATTTTCAACTAAAATGTAGTATTTTCACTATTAATCGACAAATAAAACTCAGAAAAATACAAAACATTCACCCTATGATAAGTTGGATATACTAATTTAAAATATGAATTTTTTTTAAATCAAATCTATAAAGGTGTCAAAATTTATTGTTAAAATATGTTCTCCATAAAAAGGCAGGAAAACTACATTTAGAAAAAATATAGATTTTTATGCTTAAAATTTGATTTATTCTTATTCTAGGCCTATCAAAAATATTGGATGAACATAAAAAATGTGATTGAATATTTAAAAATAAAATTTAATTATTTTATTTTACTAATATTTAATAATTTAATTTATTTATTTTAAATTACTTTATCATCATAAAAATATGGTTTTTGTAAAAACACTTCATTTATGTTCAATTGGTTTGTATTTTCATTTATAATTAACTAGTAACCAAGGAATTATTTTTATAAACATTTTAAAACTATATTTTTATAATTTAGTTAATCTCATTCAATACCAACATTCATACATCTTGATGTAATGGTTTTGTAAAAATAAAACTATTTTCATGTTCATTTATGTTCAGTGTTCTATGGAATGTAATCTATCGATCAAATTCAATTTATTTTTTAAAAAATACATACCATAAATTCTTGTGGAGTGACATTATACCCCATAAAATTAATTTCAACCTCAAAATTCATTACATATATGTATAAATATTAGGATACCTATACCACATCACATCCTTACGTTCCCACATAGCCCCTTCAAATTAGTTGTTTTTTCTATAAGACTTTAACTAGTTGAGTGATCTTGTTTCATATAACTTTATATCTATAATCTATAATATAAATCGATTTTTCCTTATAAAAAATATGTTTTTTCAATGGTATGAACTCTCAGTTTAGTACATGTGAAGGATCATGTATGTACTTCCTTAGTATGGAAATATGCAACACATCATGAACATGAGGGAGATTTGGTGGAAGATATTGTTAACAAGAAACCATCCTCATAAGATCAATAATTTCAATATATAATGTTTCCTAAAAAATTTGAAATTTCACTTACAAATAAAAGGTGTATATTTTAAAATTACATGGTCGGAAACCCACGTCATATAAAGGGTCAGTAAAACTTCCTCTTAAAAAGTGGAGATGTAAAAGTTGAAGATCACAACAAAATAAGGATTATGATTAAAAGAAGTTAAAATATAGAAATATATGATAATTAAAACAATGAATTTTTGATGGGGAATGATAGAGTGTAGGGAAATCATATATCTAACCATCACAAAACAATAAATATTTCATTCCATAAAATAACATTAATTTCCCAATAAGAAAAGTAAAGATATAATGATTTTATTTTAGTATCCTTTTCATAGATTTGAGGAATTACATTACTTACCTATCTAAGAACACGAGTAAATATACATACATTAAATTTAGAGTTTTATCCTTTAATAATTTTCCACTACAAAATCATATTTTTCTCCAAATTATGATTATTGATTTTTTATTCTTGGACAACTGATATCAATTTCTACTAATCAATAAATCTAAAAAAGCTAGAAATATATTCCTCCTATCTTGAGATGATTGAAAAAAAACAGAAATTGTTATTAAAAGATATAATATTCAATAAAGAATAAACCATTATATGATTAAAAACTACTCTAATCTCTAAAATTAAGCAGTAATACCCAAAGTTAAACATTGATCATTAGATAAATAACTATCTTTAAAATTCCTCAAAACTATTATAAATTATGATTGAAAATCAAAATTGAGGATAATTTTATCACATAGTCTTCCAAGAAATATATATATATATATATATATATAAATAAATGATATCAATCACTATTAATGTATTATAACAAAAAAAAACCCTAAACCACATAATCTGCATGTTATTCTAACCATTTCCCTAAATAATCAGACTCACCACAAGGATATAATAAATGATATATTCTTTTAAAATGTAAATAAACATTTATTACTCAAAACAAATCCAATAATATTTTATTTAATATAATTATATAGGGTTCTAAAAATTATAAAAATCTTCTAAAATAACATTAATTACTTAATCACTAAGCCATTTCCAATGTCCTGGTTATCTATAAAACATATTTTCCCAAAATATACTTAAACATTTTACCATAGGAAATTTTAATTAAAAGACAATTATTTTATACTAACAAGGACAACTAGTAGGCTAGTGATAAGTGATGGACCCATGTCTCCATTCGGTTGTGGGTTCAATACCCATGACCTTGATGGATGTGATGGGTTGTCACACATCCTACAGGTTATTCTTTTCTTAAAACTATATTATTATAAACATTGTAAAATTACATAACTGTGAGAAGCATCCTAAAAAGTTAAATTAATATGATTTAACCTCAATAGTTATCACATATCTTTCATTTTTAAACCCTAAATTTAATAACCCATAACTTCATCATAAATTAATATCTCTAAAAATACATTTCACTCCCATAAAATTCCATAAATTCAATCTAGATAAAGGGTTTCTAAGACACTGAACTTATTATCAACATGAATATTACTAAACCACAATGATATAAACCACTGATATGAATTACTGAAACAAAAACATCCTAATATATAGTGTTTCTTAAATCCTTCTGTGAAACCAACTGTAATATCCCAGAATCCACACTTCTAGATCTCATGGTCAAAAAATTAACTTTACATTACATACATTTATACTGATAAATTTTATGATTTTTTTTAAAAAAACATCGAATTTCAAAAGGAAATATTTGATCACTTGCACACCCAATGTCCATTTTGGTTTAGAGTTGTAGATAATTAGGAAAACCTCTTAAAATATGGGTTAAAAAATGATTGGCTTGTAAAGGTTAAAATTATCTCCCATAATACCCAAATTTCACAGTTGGTCATCAATATCATCCATGTTTAATCCTTTAGACATAGTTCATTGGACATCATTCCTCATAGGTGGGGGAAAACTATGCCTATGAATGGTTATCTAAGATAATCAGTAAGGGTAACAATTTGAGTAATAAAACCATGGAAATATGAAATTATAAGATGAGAATAAGGATTTTTGATCCTGAAATAAAATTTGAAAATTAGACCATGTATATCAAAGGTAATAATCTTGAGTCTTGAAATAAAAGATGCATTTTCAGAAGACACGAGTTATAAAATAAAAAAATAACATGATCCTTGAGAGAATAATATAAAAAATTGAATTTTTATGATAAAATATTACTTGATAGAATCATGAGTTTTGGATAACTTCCAAGACTATATCACATGGTGTCCCCTAAATGAATTAGGTTTAATCTATATCTGAAAATTACATATCATGTGACTAAAACATTACCAAATTCATTGCAGTTATATTGAAGAACACCCACTAATTTTTTTTTCATAAATCCATGTTCAATATAACAAATTAAACATAAGGAATAATCATAAGGGTTACTCATGGAATGAAATGTGTATTTTAATATTAACATGAATGATAACCAATGGAAATATAAACAATGGTATCAAAATAGTGTCTACCTAGTGGATTTTATCCTAAATCATATAATAAAATATATATTATGGTAATATAAGAGATAATATATAATGAATTATAAGATTTAATAGATGATGTTGACATGTGTATAAATACTTTATATGAGATTATTGAAAAATTATTAAAGAAAATACCCTTCTTTACATTGAATATTATATAGGTTTAAAGCACCACACAATTATAAAAGAATACATTTTCTTTGAATATGAAATATTAAACAAGTTAAATAATATTTAATACCTAAAGGAATAATGATTGAGGAAAAATATTCTCATGATGTACAAGTTAAAAAACATTCCTTTCATATTTGATTTTGGAAACTCTTCAAAAACCCTTTTTTAAAATACCATGAAATATAATTATTAAAACATTTTATAAAATTTTATAAATGATTAAAAATTTATGTAAAAAATAGTGGGAGAATATTAAAATTGGGTTTTAATTTTTTTTCTTCATAAAACACAGATGTTTAATAAGGAAATAGTTTTAATGGAAACTTAAATATAATTTTTTTTGAAGAATGTCGCTTATAAATTGGAGTGGACATTAATAAAATGAATCAAGTTGGTTTATCATTTATAAATATGCATATATTATGTGGAAATATTTAATAATATATTCAAAATTAATTTCAAAAATATTCTTGGAATGATATAATAAACTAAGTTGATTTTTAACCAGAGGAATGGAAATTGGGTTAGGAATTCTCTTACAGTTTCTTAATAAATTGAATAGTATGCCCCCAAAAAAGTAATAATTATAATATTTAACAATTAATAAAATGAATATACTTATATTTTTGGTAATATATATCAATTTTAGGTATATATAATCCACACAAAATAAATATTGGTGAATTAAAGGTAAATCTCATAGAATTAAAATATGAGATGAGAAACCCTTACCTCCAACTAACCTTTAGTTTTTCATACTTAAAAATCATGTATAATGTTCTACCAAATGTTAGTAATTAATTAAATAATAATATTAATGATTATAACAACTTAAATTATATTTTTATTACATATTACAACCCATTAATTGACAATATTTCATGATATTTACTATTTTGTGTGTTTTAGTTTCACAATGTTCATGTTTAGTTCATTTTTACATAATTAAGAATATTCAGGTTGTTTGAAAATAAAACTAAATAAGTGGAATAAAATTATATCAATTTAATTATATACTTTTAAATGGTACAATATATCATTTTCATTTTATATAATTGTATTAATTATTTAATAAAATGTATTATATAGATGTTTGGTTTATTTTGGTGGGTTTCTCAAAACATCATGAACTAGTTTCTTCTTATTTACTATTATCAGTATATATTAGATACATAAAATTAAATATGATAAAATATTAATATTTAAATATTATTTAACTACAATAATATTTTTTTGAACTAAGAGGAAGGCAATAATTGAAATTGAACACAATCATTATTAGTAGAGATGATTAACATGCATAATTTGAACAAGAGTTTTGTTTCTTTGAATAAGAGGATATAATAAAGAGGATAAGTAAAAGAAATTAAATTATAATAATATAATTGATTTAATTATATGGTTATGTAATTATTATTAATTTATGGATGAAATATATGAGGATAAATTAGCATAAGAAAAGAAAATAGTTGAGGTGTTTTAAAAAAATAACCTCTTGAACATCACCTCCTTAAATGAACCTTGAGGGCCTTATATATGGCATTTTGGTAAGAAAAGAGACACTTAGATGTAGATAGATTGGATATGATAGGTTTAGGTAGATATTTTAGGTTCTTAATGTCTTCTGAGTAGATATTTGGTGGTGAGGGGTGATATTTATACTTGAGGAGAGGTGGGTTTACCAGATTAAAATAATGATTATATTATAATTAAATACAACCACATTTATGGGAGATTAATATCCATGTGTTTTATGGAAATATAAAATTTTATATGGTCATTGTTTTAGATAAATTAAAAAAACATTAATGTTTTTAGTTTTTAGTTATTTAAATACTTTACCTTTTTATGTTTACCCTGTTTCCTTTTTACCTATACCTTATCAAACACTTTTCTTACGATGGTAACATTTTTCGGAAGAAAAGATGAAATAGTCCTTAAAATCTAATGTGAAACTTCTTATTTCAACAAATTTTACTATTTAACCAAATTAAATTCAAATTATTAGAAAAATTATAGTCAAAATTAATCATTAAGACACAATGAAAAACAATATTTGAAAAGTGAAAATGTTCAATAATTTTGTGTGGTTTGATATCCAATTATAATGTGAAATTTATTCAAATGAACTCAATTGTATTCATAGATGTATAAATATATAATTATAAATTAAAACAACTTAATTTATAATTAATAATTATAAATTATTTAAATGGAATGTCAGTTTTAAATTAAAATGCAGTATTTTTCACTATTTATGAAAAAACGAAACTTATTAGAAAAATACCAGAAATTCACACTATGATATTTTTTATATCTTAATTCTAGGATTTATATTTATTTTCTCAAATAAAATATAAAATTTTTTCAAAATGTTTATTAAAACATTCTCTTCATCAAAAGGTAGAAATATTGCATTTAGAAAAATATAACTTTTTAAGCATAAAACCAGATTTATTATTATCTTAATCCTATCAAAAACATATTGGATGAATTTAAAAAAAATTATTGAATATATAACATATAAATTTTATTAATATATTTCAATAATATTATTAATTTAATTTTTTAGGATATAATCCCATTTGTAGCATGAAAATAGTTTTTAGGAAAACATCTTTTATATTCAATTGGTTTTTATTTTAATTTATAATTAATTGGTAATAGATGAATTAATTTGATAAACATGTGTAAACTATATATTTAAATTGCAGTAAATCTCATTAATTTGCACTACTACAATTTTTATGTGATAATCGTTGTGTTAATATACTAATATTTTTGAGTTTGTTTAACCTCGGCATTTTGTGAAAAGTAATCTATCAAAGGGAATTAATTTATTTTTAAAAAAAATACATACCATAAAATATTAGGGTGTTACATATAAGATTCAAATTACTACACATTGTTTCAATGGTTAATCATTCATAATACTAAGATAAGGGTATCATGGGAAAATTATCCTTGAATGGATCCATCCAAACAAGGTTTTTCCTGGAAACAATAGGCTAATGAATGAAAAATAATAGTTGGGTTTGGGGAATAATTGGATCAAAAAAGACTGATATAATCTTATTAAATTTGTATTTTTTCATTCATAGAATCAATAGGATATCAATTCACATTCTGATGGGTTTTCATTCCCTAGGTATCTGTTAACAAATATGCTCAGAAAAGAATACAAAATTGTGGGTCTATAATCATCTTGGGAATAGGAGTATAAACAATTAACTGGCAATAAATCAGGTTGGGATGTCATGAAATAAGACAAAAAAAATATATTTCTAAAACATTGAATTTGAATTAAATTTCTAAACTCTATAATCTTGTGAAAAATATAAATAGGAGTAAAAAAAAGATTTACACAATTTCTAACCAAAATATGTGTTTTATTAAATTTGATGCAATGAGTGTTTGGGATTAAAATATGATTTTTCTGAAAAATGCCTCATATATAGGATAATTAAATAAATAATCAATGTGTATTGAAAATAATGATCTAGAAATACTTCCATATATGTAAATTCAAATAGTTTTCCCACTATCCATGAAAGTGCCATAGGAGGGATATCAATAAAATCATATAAAAAATGTAAGGGAAATTTGAAATTTAATTTTGGAAATGTAGAGATCCATTTTATGAGTGTCATGAAATGGGGATAATTGATGGATCTTGATTTCAAATTAGGATACCTATATAATTTTTCAGAAATAAAAAACCTAGAAATGATGAAACATTAAGACGTAGGGTTTTAACAAGATGGAATATGTGAAATGGAAATGTTCACAAAGTGAATATAGAAAAGACATATAAATTAATATATGTGATTAAAATGAAGTTCATGAATGAACTATGATAAAAAAAATGATAAAAAAGAAACCAAATATCCAAAGCATAAGACATAAAATAATGAAAATAATTATTGGCTGCCACCCATAAATGCATAAAAACAATGTTGTCAGCTAAACATATGGACACAAGTATCAATGAGTGTCATACATCTTCCTGGATTTCTACATCCTTTTACAAGACTGAGTCACTATGTCATCGATCTCCTGGGTATGCCTGGTGGGATTTACCACCTCTAGAGCATATTGAGAATGAATTTTATGTAGTAAGAACTGCCTTCATGCTCATCGTGGTGATGGTTTATGTTGTACATGGACCTCCAGTGAGATCTCCCCAAGATAGAACTCAACATCATAATGTTCATAAGTCATACAAAGAAGGAGGGAAAATGTTGGTGGTATAGTAATTTCAATGACCATAGATTAGGCATTAGAGAAAGACATGGCTAATATAATAATATAATGAAATTAAAATAAATCTACCAATATTGAAAAAATAATATGTATCCCATGTATATATAAAGAAATGACAGCTATTGGTGTAATGGAATACAAGAAGTACAAGAAGTGATAAACCAAATAGAGTACAAAAATATGGTATAGGTACAAGAGAAACTAAGACACAATGGAACTCAAACAATCTACAACACCTAAAGCTCCCTCTCGGACAGTCGGTCTCTTGTTTATTCCTGCTATATTAATGTCCTCTATGTATATGGAAAATGAATAAACAATGACTATCAAAGGTGTTGTGGTAATGGATGATATCTTGGTGGAAGGTGGATGTGAGGTACCAATCCTGATGGTGGATTTGTGTCTAGCAACAGGGTCAATGGATGACATCTTAGTAGATAGTGGATGAGATGTGATATTTCCTCATTGTGACTTCTCAGCTAAATAAACCATTTGGGACATAGAGTACGGTAGATAAGATGGTAGAGTATTTGGGGAGGTAACTATTTTGAGTAGGAAGGTGGATGAAGGTTCGATAGTGGTTAGTGTGTTGGTTGATGTATTGGATAATGGTATATTTGGGATAATTAAATAAGATGGTTCACTAAAGGGGATAACTAGATGGAGTAAAATATACCACTAATTCTCCAAAAGAAACAAGATAGAAATCCATAGGTTGGATGGAGTGGTGGTGAGGATTATGTGGAAGGTTTAGTGCTAGTGGTGGTAAAATCAAGGGTAGGAGCAATGGTGGCTAGTGGGATAGTAAATGCCGAAGGTGATGAAGATGTGTTGGATGTGGTGGTAGTTGTGAATGTAGGTGCAAGAGAATGGGTGGTTGTTGTGGCTATGACAATTATATACTATGAAGGGGCATAATTGGCATCGTCCAAATATAGTGTCACCCATCAATTAAAAATACTAGGATTCACGACCAACCCCATTTTATAGATCAATATCTAGATGATTCCCTCCATTGGGAGAAAGGATTTGTGGGGTTTAGTGACCTCAAATTCATAGAGATTCCATGCCAGGTGGTTGATGAAAGTGTATCCTATAAATGTACTATGATTCCTTTTAGATAGGGTTTGGTGGGAATCACTAAACTTCGTAGCCATGTTAACTCCTAGTTCACCCATGGATGAAGAGTGAATAATGACCACAATTGAGATGAAAGCAAGAAGAACATCACCACTGGTTATCCAAGAGAGAGCTATGGTCTTCTGTAGGTTCCAAATAGAAGATCCTCAGAGCATGGTGATCTTTGTGGTGCAATGATCATATATTCTTTCCTATTATATGGTTATATAGACCTAATGTTAATCAAACTTTGCATACTTAGGCTCGAGATGTAATATTAAAAAAATAGGGGAGGCACTGATGTAAGTGGAATATATATTATGGTCGATTCCAAAATCTCCAAGGGTGAGCTTCCATGGTCATCCTTTGAGTCTTAAGTCCTTATAATCAATGTCTTACACAAAGGAGGCTAGGAACCCAATGAAAAAAATCCTAGAATGAATCCTTATGCACCAGGTTCATCAAATACACAAGAGAAAGAGAATGAGATCAAGGACCCACTGAATGATGTGGATCCACTCTAGTATTTTGAAATTCAACATCTTCTTCATATTCATTGGATCATCCTAGAGATTTTATAAAAGAATATAGCATGTAGGGTTGGATGGGTGGATGAATGGATGAAGGTGAGGAGGGGAAGGATCATTTGATCCACCTGAGGATGACTATGAGTCCTAGTAAGTGAAATAATACATCGAGGAACAAGTAAATGAGGAGGTGGAGGGATCAGGGTGTGTTGTAGCTGGACCAGACCTCCCCCATTTGGGTGGCATTGGTTTTTCATCATTCTTAGGTGAAAGATCAGTTTTAGGGGTACAAACTGTCTTGGTTCTGGAAATTTCAGATTTATGGGAAAGTGTAGAGTGTGTGAAGAATATCTAGGGAAAGGGACTGGAGGAGGAGACGAGATCCATCAGCATAGTGCAAAGGGTGTATGGGGAGGGGTTATGGCTTCAGGGCAGGTAGATAAGGGTCGAGGTGCATCATTCGGAAGAGGGATCAATGAGGGGGGGGGGGGGGGTTGACATGAAAATGAAGTTAATGGTATTTAAAAAGTTTCCCAAACATTTACAATCCATGTATTTCATACACGTCATGGAAATTACTTATTTTTCAAGAAAATTAGTTGATCGATTTTACAGGCTCTGTATTAGATATACTATTTGAATTTTTGTATTTCTTTCCCCAATTGGGAAAATTCATCCATGAATGCTCTCAACACACTCTAAAACATCCAAAACAAAAAACTACCCTATTATTGCTTATTGAACCTACCCTAGGTTTCTTTTCAGTCAACGGTTTATTTATTGTCCTGATAATGATATATTTTGAAACATAATAATTATATATTGATTTTATACTCATTATAGAATGAAATTTTGAAGATAATGGTTGTGAAATTTTGTATGTCCTCCCTATCTAGAGGAGTGGTGAATTTTTCATTCTTAGGAGCACTATAACCCTTATACATAAGAGGTGTTTTTTTCAATTTTGAGTTGATATTATTTTTTATATTAATGAGAGATAATTTTTCTAATTTTCAATAAGTTTTTTTATTATATGCCTTATCCACATTGAATAAAAACATATCTTCACAAACTCTAAAAATAAATATACCTAGGTTAACATCAATAATCCCCGTTCCTGTGGTGAGAAATGGTCTTCCAATAATGAGTTTATTATCACCTTCCTCATACATATTTATTATAACAAAATCTAAAGGTAAAATATATTTTTCAAATTTTTAGAAGAAATCATTAAGAAGGTCTTGGGGATGATTGAATAAATAATCAATGAGTTTGAGATCCACCCTTTTTAGTGATAGATAATAGATCCCCAACTTATTGTAAACACTCATTCACATTAGATTGATACTTCCTCATAGATCCTGTTAGGATATTACTAATATTCATTACCATATAGATAATGTAATCTAATTTCTAATAGGTTATATCATTTTTTGGGGAAGCTTATTCTAAACAACAATATATAAGCACTAGTTTAATGAAATTCCACTTAATTATTCTTTATTTTTTTAGAAATACATTATATAATGAATTTTTTATAATCTATTTATTGAGTAATCGTCGTTCTAAATTATAAATTGTTGTGTATTTGTTTGAACATTTACTAATTTTTATTATTGATGGTCATTTTTTCTTTTTTTAAACCATTTAGGAAAAGGTAGAGGTTGATTTTATATTGGTGATTCCATGTAGTCATATCCCATTTCAAGATGTTCCTCAATTGGATAATTTCTTGTATTGATCTACCCTTTTATTTCCCTACTGAATATAATCATCTGAATCTATTAACAATGTTTATAAAACTCCCCATTGTTTCATAAATACCATCACATTTTCACATTTAACAATTATATATTTATCCACATCCCTTATAAAATATTTGGTATTTTTAGGAAAATTACAGGGTAGATTATCCTATAATGTATTAGAGGTTTTTTACCATTTGATGCTCCATGTTACATAGTGAATCCTTGTGGTTTTGAATCTTCATCTCCCAAGATTTCATTCAATGGTTTACCTTATGTATGAATAAATTAATCATGTTTTCATGATTGGCATGGAGGGGTTTCGGTTTGTGTTGTGTTCATTGAGGAGTTTTTTAATTGATTCTACTATACGGGTTGAAACTAATGAGATCTAGGAAATGGTTTTTGGAAATGTTAATAAGGTTAATGTGTTGGTCCTTTTGGGGGGTACCAAAGTTTTACCTGATTCCTTTGGGGTACCTGACCACTCCTCTACTGAAAAGAACCTTTGTTTTTATGTGTCTACTAATATTCCAATTTCTATTGTTTTTTTTCTATAGTTTATATTTTTTGGATTCTAGTACTAATATACTTGATTATTTTAATTCACTTATTTAAAATAATAATCTCTAGGTTCTTACATCCCATCCCTATAGTCTTTCTATGAGTGCGGTACTCTTTATATCTCACATGATGGAATTTTAATCACTGTAGTAGGATTGGTGTTGGCGTAGAATGAAATAGAAAAGATGACAAATTATTTTTAAAAGCCTCTACATGAACTGAATGGTGGGTGATTTCTTCCATGAATTGGAGAATTTTACACAAAGGTCTTCTATCACTTTTTGATAGACTAGAATTGTGGGATACCTCATCTAAAATTTCTTGGAGTACATCAGGTCTCTTGGGAATGATTATTCCATCCACAACAATTTCTACAATAGTAGTTGAATGTGTTTGAATTCCTTTTCGATGTTTTTAATTATATCCTCACATATAAGCCTTGATGTGGGAATTTCAGGGTTAACCACTTTAATTTAACCCATTATTCACATGATGATTCTATATATTCCTTGTAAAAGTTTTTAATATTGTTATGGATATTCTCAGTTTGGATTAGTGGAATTTATTTTTCAAGGAAATTATTTCCTAATTCATCTCAAGTCATGTTTGACTGAGGAGCACAAATCTTCTGCCAATCCTTGTCTCTGTCACACATGGAGAATTTGAAATATCATAACAAAATTTTATATAATGATAAAAATTTATTTTTAAAGGTATATCTAACCTCAAAATGGTTAAAATGTGATCGTGGTGGTCTTCACGTTGAGTCCCATTAAACATACCCATGTTCTTGATCATATTGATGAGTCTGGGTTTGACATTTGAAGCGTGCCCCTGGATAGCTGGGCACACAAATCCACCTTAAACACCCCTAATATAAGGATATCCATAATATGTTATAGGGTGTTCCTATAGTAATTTTTTCCCACCTTGATCTTTAGGTTTTTCATATTGCTTGTTTTGGGGTGTGGCGGCCCACGATCGTTACACATAGCCTTTGAAAAGTGTGTGCATCCTGATTTTTTTATTTCAATATTGGTATCGATGAGATGTTTTTTTTGTTAATACAATATAGTTGAATGAGTAAAGGATCCTTAGAATGTTCACTATATAATAATAATAGAAATAAATAAAAAGAGAAACTTTGTGTTCCCTATGGAGAGAAATTTTAAAATGGAAACGGGAAATGAAAATGAAATGGGAAGGGATGAGTTAATCTAGGGTTTGATCCAAAAGTCAATGTGACTGATTAAAAATAATCCCCTAAAATGACATAAAATTTTGATTCACCATTATACATTGTTGAATTTCCATGAGTGGTAAACAAAATAAAAATTTATAATCCCAATCTACACTTATTACATCATTATAGTAAAGTGGAAGTATGGGTTCAGATACAGGAGGAATACTTGATGGTCATTATCCAATTGAAAAAACCATTAAGAATGATTCCACAATTTAAATATTTAGGTTGGTATAAAACTAAATATTAGTGGTTTGGGTTTATTTCAGATAAAAATGTATGCAATTAGGGTTCATTTTAGGTTAACGACATAGAGTTAATCCAAACTGTCACGTGGGATAGACCTATTGATTAGGATATGAAGCATTGAAAAAAACATCAACTGACCATGGTCTAGCTAATTGGACTAACCTAAGTTGGTAAGGAATCCTCATAACAATGTAATTAACATCCTAAGTGCAGGAATATTAGCTTTGAGGAAGAATGTATTGCATGATATTAGTCATACACTAATCTTCTCCAACTATGTCACTATTTTTCAAATTTCACCTATGATGGTCGGTGATAATGACAAAAAATTATATTGAAAATAGTTCTGAACTTGGTTAATTGACATATGGTTACCCTTTTCGATTTTAAGATATTGTTTTTGTGAAAACCACCTCTAATATTGACCCCTAAATCTACGTGGAAAATTCATGTATGGATGGTAAAAATAAAAGAAAATGAAATTTTAATCATGCTATGAGTAATCATACAATAGTTGGGAAAGAAGAAATCCAAGACTAAAAACATATATAATAAATGTTAAAAAATTGAAATCAATATATATATCATCAAAAGATTATTTAACATGATGAAATAATTAATAACAAGACATAAAAAAACAATCAAGAACTCCCTATGAATTAATAAATGTTTAATAATGATGAAATCGTTGATGAAGAATAATGAGAGGTAATGAAACAATCATTGTGAATGGAAATAAGATTTCGATGGATGAATAAGGAGAATGAAATGATTAACTACTCAAAAGGATTCAATAAAAAATAAAGGAATGAATGAAATCTTGTTTAGAATGAAAACAAATTAAAATCTCATATATAAGATGTGAGAAAAGAAAATTTCGAAAAGATGTTGTGGGTGGAGGATCACTTAAAATCATAATTGGCCGAAGAAGTACTTGACATGAAATTAATATACATTTTGTACTAGATTAAGTAACATTAGTCCCAAAATATGCATGTTATGTAATGTGGTTTACTTCCATATATTTGTGATCCACGTTTCCCACTGAATAATCAGCTCATATATTTTATTTAGAAATCCTTAAAAACATGAAAATCGTGTAATATCTACACATCATGTATGTATTTAACATCTGTAAGAATTCATATCTTTGAAATATGCATGTCTTGTAATGGGTTCATCCATTTTTTATACTTTACACATCATGTGAGGGATTGATGATCTAGTTTGTGGCCTTCCAGACATTCCATGAATGAGGTATACACATCACTTATGATGTACTTGTCATGTAAGTCCTATTTTTGGAATTTTTTTATCAATTTTTCCATTAAGACCAGTATTCCGAAATCCAACAAGAAAAAGATGAACCCAGTAAAACATCAAATTAATTAAGAATAATACTTAAATAAATGTTTCCAATATGAATATATAAATTAATCTTATCACCCACCAACTACACTGTAAATCCATTGTTGTATTGTAATTGGGAACTATAAGTTCATTGATCTATAGTGATCAATCGGTATATCCAATCACATGATGACAGCAGACTATATATAACTGGTGGAGTTTCCATACAATATGTATTCTGGACTACTACCAGTCAGACAAACATTATACAATGGGTTGGGCTACACCATTCAAATGATGTTTCCATTCAAAATGATAAGGATGTGATTCATAGTTATTAAGAAAGCCCATTATGTTTCCTTATGGTTCACTATGGTACACTGTAATGACCCAAACTGTAATAAATAAAATCACCATTTTTAATTAATTAAATGTACAATAATGTAATATGGTTATAGAAAATACATTCACTTATTTGTTTTTATTTTATTCTATCATAATTAAATTACCATTATTCATTATTACTATTGATAATATAGTTGTTGATGAATGATTTCAGGATTAATATAAATATAGGGTTTTAACTAATCTAATTGACATAGACAAAAGATTGATGACCTCAAGAAGTTGGATTATACCTTTTGAAGCCTAATTATCACAATTTATGAGGAAGATATCGTCACTTCTCTTTTACCTTAACCAAGAACAAGAAGATATCCAAAAACATATATGTGGGGGAATATGTATATGGGAGAAGTTTCAGATCATCAAGATCACAACCAAACCATGTCTCTTGAACCACCCTATGAAAGTATCATTGTCTTAGACCTTACCCTTATAACATTTGATGGCATATTAAATGGATATGTAACAATACACCAGAAATATGATTACGTAACTTTTGTTTATAGAATAATGAATATATTTTCATCCTATTATTGTTACATTATAAGTGATTTTTATTTTGACACAATAAAAGACACAAATAATTTTTCAGATTGAAATTTATTTTTATGAATTAATAGATTATAGAAATAATTAATATTTACATTTAAAATTATTAATAAATAATTTTTATTAAATATAAATAATCATATAATTTTTATGAATTCAAAAATAAGTTTTATAAGGGTTTGAAAATTGTTATTGTCAAATAACCCAACATTTCTAAATAAATGTTAGTTCTCAATTAAAAAGTGAAAATTCACATATTTATAAAATTATATTGAAAAAATGAATATTATTTTTGGAATCAGAATTTCCAAATTTACCATCGGTGAGTTTTTCAAAATTTTCAGAGGTATTCAAATTTATAGGTAAAAATTTAGTACTGTATAAATACATTGTATCTATTTTAACATGAAAATTACACAAAGTGTTGTAACAACTACTATAATATTTATCCATTAATAAATAATTGTTTCTTTTAAAATAATTTTATTTATGTATACTTTATTATTTTTATAAATCCTTTGGGGATCCATGAAATCCATTAATATATTTTATGTCATTAAAATCATTTCTTTATGTGTATCACTCACTTCCACAAAAGAAAGGGTGTTATTTTAAGAATTTGGCACATGAAATTCTAAAATAATCAAAATAACTCCCTTTTGGAAGAATAAATGGGAATATAACATGGGTAGGATGTTGGTTTTGTTTATTTTTATCATATAGAGTATGAAACCAATGTTGGAGAAATAACTACGAATTCCCCAATTTTTTTCTATATAAATTCATCCAAGCTCCCATTTATCTTCACTTAATATCCTTGGTGCACATCCTTAATCTATCCTCCCCACTCTAGATGTCTCACAAGGTTCCCCCAAGATATCATGATTATCCTCGTAGTCATTTGGAGTAACATGCTCATTTAAGGGATCCTCTCTTTATCCTCTTTATTAAAGAAACATCATTATTTTATGACCTTTGATTTTAAATTCCTAATGTTGGAGTGTTCTTTAACACATTCCACACACATACCCTGTGATATCTAAATAATGATAGATCCATTTTGATCTCAATAATCCCTTCCATGAATATTTATGTTCCCCGTTATGTGGTCAAAATTTCACCGCGGGATTCCAGGAAAAAAATTCCTAGTGAATACCAATACCCAATTACTATTAAGGGTGTTCACCTTTATCAACTTATACATATTTTATTAAGGACATAAAATTATTTATTCTAAAATACCTAATTATTTAATAATAATTAATGAAAAAATTATTCCACGTTCAATGACTTATATGACACACTTAGGCATGAGAATGAAATGAAAGTAACATGTGAAATTGAAATTATATATTATTCCAATTCATTGTATAATGTTTAGTCTCATGAGTTGTAATGTTGGGATAGAGAGTAAACCTTATTCCTTTAATGGAATTTTCTCCATCATGATTTCTTTCAATGTAGCATTAACATATATTTATGATGTAGTGCTTTAATTTGTTTCCCAATTTCACATGTTTCCTTTATGTAATCATGATATATCATATCTTATTGTTTAATTTTTTGATTCTCACAAATTTTATGCCACATTAATTAGCCAATTGTATAATATTTATAAATTTCATTTTGTTATTTTCTGATTATTCCCTTATAGGGATTTATAGATCACTGTTTTCTTATGTTTGTCTCCAGGTTATCCCATGCTATATTATGTACGAGCATTATAAGAATGTTTTTAATAAAGATAATTTATTTCATGTTTTATTTTGTTATTTGTTATACATAATTCAAAAATAATCTAGGCTTGTTGATATCTTGAGTAGTTTTATGTATACTTTTATGTAATAAATCATTAATTAATTGGTAATAATAAGAAAGGTTGTTATTGTTGGCCTCAAAGAAAATGTTTTTTTATTTTTGGGTTTATGATTGGAAAACTCAATCGAAAGCCTTAGGGATAAAACTATGTACAAGAAAATATTCCTATTTTTTATTTATATAATAATTTTTCATTAAGAAAATAAATAATTGTTTGGATACTAAATGTGGATGTGGTTATGGGACTGATGTCCATAGGTGTAAAACATGAAAACACTACATTGAGATAGACTCGACCAGGATATGGTGCACGAAAATGGTCCATGCTTCCCACCTAGTTTTAAACTCCCTAGGTATATTATTTTCAAAATTATCAATCTCATTATGAACCATTATTAAGGGAACAAAAAATTCCAATAATATTATATGTTAGTAAATAGATCAAGGAAAACATATATTGAAGCCTATAAATTCACAAGTTAAGAAATAAATGTAATTTATAAGATATCCATTTAATTCCCTGGGATTCACTATTTAATTTTTTAATTGAATAAAATAATAATGTACAATTTTCCTCTTATTATATCCAATGGAAGAAAATTGGTGGAATCAGGTAAACAACCAATGTGAAGGGAAATGTGATGACTTCCCCCAATTAGATAACAACCAGATGGGAACTGGAATAGAAAACATTATAATAATACACTCTTAGAGGACATAAGCTCTATATAGAAAAACATATTATGATGATCATCCAAATCTAATAGGGAGAGAACAACCAATAATTGAGGCCTTTATTATACAAAGTCCTCTCACCTTCAATGGATCATATAATCCCTTAATTATGGAATAATAGATCAACTCTATTGAAGACTTATTCTCAATCCATTAATGTCTGTAAAAAGTTTTGGTTCTATTAGATTTTTATCTTATGGAGGGAGAAGATAGTCTTTAGTGAACATTGATAATGAATTGAAAGCCTAAGGATGAGATCTAAGATAAGGGGTGGAAGTATTTCTAATATAGTTTTTCAATAAATATTTTTCACACACTATACGACATAAAATAGAAAAGGTTTTTCTTTCCCCTATGAAAAATTATAATGAATCTATCTAAGCATACAAGGAAAACATCACAATACATGCATGATATGCCTAAATATTGGTCATTACCACCTAATTAAATGTTTACTTATTATTTGGTGAGATAAAACCTAGTATATAAAAATCCCTAGGGATCTGAGACATGATAGATATTCGGAAATTGTATGATGTTCCCTAAAAGTTGAAATGGATATTGTAGAATATCAAGGATATCCCCAGGATAAGAAGTGGAATGTTGAGTTTAATTATGGAATTTCAATTGATAAATCTAATGGTTCCATAAAATTTCAAATCCCACTTGTCAAAGGTGTTGAAATAAGAAAATCAGAAATTTTGTAAGAGGGACAACGAAATGGTTCAGGCATGGAAAGTATGGAAACCTAGATACAGATTTCTGACAGGTGAAACCCAAAAATACATTAGAGGATAAGAATGTTGTGTTAATCCATAAGTTAATTTTTCATTTTTTCAACTACAATGAACCAGGGGACTCTACAAACTATGGCACTAAGCAACTAGTTTTCAGAGACAACTAAAAATATCTAAGGCATGAAGGGTGGGATTTTTCTTTCACAATCATAGAGGTGGATCCTGAAAAAAAAAGTGGTAATAGGTAAGTTGGTTATTCATTAATGAATATAAAACCTAATTTTTTATTATTCTTTTATGCTTTCATTTATATCACTAATGTTTAGTAAAATCATTCAAACCCGACCACAAAGAATTGATGTTTAACTTTCGGTGAAAATAGAAATTGAAGAAAATATTGCATCTATAGTATATAAATACTATACTATCAATATTTAAAAGATGAAATTGTTAGTGAACCTTTTCATACTCCCTTTGGTGTCATTTTATTTAATTCTTGGTATGGATTAACTTTACCTATATATAGTGAACAAAAAATTTCCTGTGAAGGAAGTCCATCTCTATATCATGGATTGACCCTAAATTCCATACATGTGAAATGAGGAGGATGAATCTTCTTTAGAACCACCATATAATTAATGTATGATATTTACTGATGATAAAGTTTATACATCTCAAATTAATTAGTCTATTTAATTAATCATTCATCAATACTTTCACTTTGTGAGATAATATACTGATGTGTCTCTTGTGGAATTTACTAGTCTTCAACCTACATGACACATTGAATTTTTAATACAACTTATACCAGGAGAACTACCATTATCCAATATTCCATATAAAATTGTTTTTGTTGAACTCAGGGATTTGGAGAATCAAATTTAGGAGGATCTAGACAAAGGGTTCATATTTCAATGTTCATTTCCATTTGGTGAACCTGTTCTCTCTGTCATGAATAAGGCTGGGTGAATGAACATTTGCATTGATTATCATGATATGACCAAGATAAAAATAAATAATAAGTATCCTCTTCCATTGATTTATGACTTGTTCAAATTTGAAACAAAGATCACAGTACTTATCTATGGTGGATTTATATTCTGGTTATTATCATGTTTTTGTGAAGGAGGATATCAAGAAGACTTTTTTTCTTAGATGGTACAAGAACTATGAGTTCTTTTTAATTCCATTAAGACTCACTATAACACCCCAGGTAAATAAAGAATATGAAATTTTAATATTTATCCATATTTGTGAATAAAATATTAATATTACTTTAAAGGGAACTCTATGCTCGATGGCGTACCCAATACGCAACAACGAGTTTCTCTGAAATCTTACGTTGCACTCTAATAATAAAATAATATTATTTTAAATGGTAGTTAATTCCTAGCCATTGTAATGGCGGGAATGAACGGAACTAACTACAAAATTATTATATATCTTTGTCAAATATTTTTACTTTTATCCAATAAATGTTAGAGGCTAAAAATGCAAATGAATCCAATTTTAAGCATAAATCTTCTAATATTCTTTAAAAGGTCGATTAACCACCTTTTGATGGAGAACCCTTTTTAAATATACTTTTGACAATGTTATATGTTGTATTTGACAAAATAAAATCCTTCTTTAGAATCTGTACATCAAAATTTACTTTGTGTAAATTTTTGTTATTTTTCCGATAAAGATCATTTTTAGTGAAAATGTTGCATTTTAATTCAAAACCTCATTTTAATCTGATTTATTTATATGAATATATTGTCTTTTTAATTGAGGTTAAAGTTTATTTAGAATATATTTTTACAATTTAATCCAATGGTGGCCATTGGAATTAATTTCACTTTGAAATTGGACTTAAACTAGTGTCAATCTTTTAATAGATATTGTTTCTTAAAAACACGCTATGTGTTTTGACAACGGGAATGAATTATTAAATTAATTAATGCAACTTATATATTTTGAATTTTGTAAAATAGACATAATTTTTGAATTCGTAATATCAAATATAGATTAGGGTGAATTTTTTTTATTTTTCTAAAAAACTTCAATTTTTGATGAATAGTGAAACCACTGAGTGGTAGTTAAAGAAACTGATTTTTCGTTAAAATGAAACTTTACCACTTCTGTGATTTGATTTTCAAAAATCTGACATACATGGTTGTCATTAGAAAGTAAAATGTGGTTTAATGAGATTAAAATAATTTTTTTTTGTGAATAGTAACTTTTAAGTTTTATTAATCGTGATTAAAGGTAATTAGTGTAATTTAAGGTAAAGATAATGTTATAATAATATGAAATGACCTTGAAACATGTCCTACCCTTATTGGATGAGTCATGGCCGACCAATACAATCCATGGGTCAACTTGGGGACCCCATGGAGCCACTTGGGTTGGAAAATGACATTAATAACTTTTTATTTAAAGTTAAAATTAAAATGTCACAAACATGTATAGTTTTACTAAAACAATTTTTACATGGGGTTATACAAGTCATGTTTTTGACTATAAATATTCATTAGAAATATAAAACGATTTCCTACATCATGACAGTTTTTTTTATAATTTTTATACATTAAATAAAGTATTTTATTTATGACACCGTGATGATGTCGCGATTACCTCATAAATGAACGATTAAAATAAAATGAGATGATATGGTGAAATATAAGTCTTACACTTGTCACAAACCTATTGGATGGGTGGATTTCGAAACCTTATCACCTTATCCTCGAAATATATTCTTTTGGGACCTTTAAAATCCGAAAATCATTTTATAATAAAGTAATAGTTTATAACTTCCCAAGAGTGCCCCTCCTCTTATCTTATAAAAGGCCAACACCTATATCACCTTAACCACACCTCTCAAGCCTTTGGCTCGCCAAACCCTATCTATTTCATCTCTAAACATCCCTATATTCATCATTGAATCCTCACCTTTGGCAGAATTCTCTTCAAGAAACCCTTTTGATTCAAACCAATAGGAGTTACCCGATTTAAAGGTAATGTCTTCACTAGTGTTATTTTGTTTTATTTTGCTTCTCCAAACCCATAAACTCTTTTTATTCCTTTATTTGGTAACAACCCCCATATATTCAATATACTATGATGTTTTTATGTTAAGTATTCTAGCTACACTTACACAATCCTCCGTCTAAAGGTTAAAGAACATATTGTTTCTGTGGATGGTGAATTACAGCCTCACGAAATGATGATTGTTCGATCTTCGCTTAACACCTTTCATGGTGGACATTATGATGTCACTATATTTTATATCTGATATATATGGTATTTATGTTTCCCATATACTTCTGTATTTTATATTTAAAACATACCTTTATGCTTTTCATGTTGTGCAATTGCGATAATTTCGTACGAGGAAGTGTGGACTACCGCCCCCTCAAGTGATCTGACTCGTTCAGGCAATACATGGAATGTATAAAGAATGAAATTAATTATCTTATGTGACCTATACAACATATATATATTAGTGGAATTATAATATATATATCTCTCGATTATTTTTAATTCCATTAATATGACAAAGAAATGAAAGTAGCGTTCATGCGTACGTACGGCCTACCGTCTCCATGAACGGTGCACTTCATTTCTTTTTATCTCAAAATGTTATGGAATAGTATAAAATGAATATGTACTGGATATATGTGATATTTAAATCATTAATACTATTCTGGAGATGATTTACTTATAACTACATGGACAATCATTTTCAAACAAGTTCATTTTTGACTCATGTACCAAACATCGACAAAAACGTCTGATATAAACTCACATGATTAAACAATTATTATAACATTATAATATGTGATATGAACTGAATAATAATATTTAAAGGAGTACCATAATAAATTATAAATTGACCAAAGTTTATTACTCATGAATATAAAGAAATGAAAAAAGACAAGTCGGACTTGAGGTAAGGGATCCTACCTCTCTCTTTCTTTTTAAGTACTATCCTTTATGTCATTTCTTTTGAGCTCATATTTATTATGTTTGGAGATGTTATTTTATATTCATAATTTTTCAATTTTTATGTTAATATTATGGGAGACCCTATTGGATCTCATAAATCCATTTTTGGAAGATTTCAGTGGCGTTGTTAGGCTTGCGAGTTTTCGTAAGGGATTTTTCATCTCACTTTAATTCCCGTTAGATTTATGCTACATTTTCCAACATTTCCTATGAGTGGTGTATTTACTAAAAATTAGTCTACTCTTTTTGTAATATACTTTCATTTATGAGTATTTACATCAATGTTGTATAGTCCTTCTTTTATGGGGTGTACGTTTCAAAAGTTACCCAAGTCAGTAAGGGAACCTTTCACCCTCCTCTTTTTAGAAAGACTTCTTCTGTTCTGTCTTTTAAATTACATCTTTTTATGTTGGGATATGTTCTTATATATCCTTGTTGCTTTAAAATTTATTTCCAAGTGTTGATATATCCTTTTTGTCTCATCTAATCATTTTCTTAATTTTAAAGTAACACCGTTAGGCTGTCGAAAGTTTACAAGGAACTTCTTAACCCAATTTCGATTACTTTTGGTTCAACTTGTAGTTATAGAATATTTCATCCTATGAATATGTGTGAATGACCTATGGTTGTTTTACACTTAATATCCACTTATATTGGGTGTATTTATTTTTTTCACACATAATTATGAGATTGATTTGTCCTTAATTTAAGGATACCTTCTTTATAAGGGATTTCATCTCATTTTTCATTTCTATTGAGACTTCATTGTTGTTATTCACCAATTCACTCTTATATGGTGTATATACTATCCTTTGGAATATTATATCATGAATCCCTTTATTCTCATGATATTATAAAGTTCTGATTAAATGTTATTCCTCAATTATTGTATTCAAGGGTCTCTCATTTTGTTAAAAACCTTTTAACTAAAATATCGTTTTAAATGTTTTAATGATTTATTCTTAAAAATATTTCTCATTAATATCCATGTTTTCAAAATGGTTTTAATGATTTATTTATATGGATATTAATGGTTTAAAATGATAAAATATACAGAGTGTTGTGGGACACTTTGATTCAAAAATATCTTTATTAAATGTTTTAAATGGTTTTGAAAATGGTTTTTAGAATGGATTCATTATTTCAATATCTTAAAATGTTATATTGTTATTGCAATATGGTAATGTTATCTTTCCTTTATTCTTAAGTTATGTTCTATGATTATGTTATGGTTCTTGGGCATTGTTTATGAAGACAGGTGGTTCCGTGATAAACTAAGGGCAGGTGAGCCCGATATAGCTCTCCAATGCATTGGTTAACACGAAGGGGTTAAATGATAAGGTTTCTCAGAAGAGATTTAGGTAATATACTGTGATGGGTATTCCAAGCGTAACCATGAGGGTTACTCCCTATGTAAGAATATTATGAATTCCTCAAGTTACCTTTATGTATTATGATTTCTATGAGTTATTCATAAATCTTATGATTTCATGAGGTATGTTAAATTTCTTATGTTTTATGAGTAAAGTATGATTTCATTGATTCTTATGTATACATGGACTATTGTTTTCTTTCCATATTGTTATAACCCTTACTAAGCTTTTTATGCTCATCCCAAGTTTTTTTGAAATATTTTTAACAGGACATAAAGATGAATAGGGTCAAGGATGGGATCAAGGAAATTTCAGGCTATCTAAAACAAGGAACTATACATGACTATTGTGTTCAAGAGTTTTTATTTTGTGAAAAAAATGGAAGCTGCGTAGATGTGTCTACTTTGTAATCTTTGAGATGTAATAGTAATGTCCTAATTCTCTAAAACTCTAAACCTAAAAAGATCCTCATTGTGAATTATTCATTTAATTCAATAATAAGTAATGTTTAAGGCTGGGTCCTTGTAGTTGGTATCATAGGTCGGTTTAGATAACTTTAGAGGTTAGGGTATTCTTTAAGCATAAGTGACATTACCATAATGGATAGGATTTCAGAAAGAGTCATAGTTTTTATATAAAGTGAATGAGTAAGTATATTTTAGTGTTTATCTTCCTCATTAGTACATAATGATTTTGTTGATATACTCACACTGACATTTTTTGGTTTTAATAAATGGATGGATCTAGTAGGCACCAAAGTTACAATGGGGTTGAAGGAAACTGTGGTGGTTCTCTGATTATGAGACTGGATGAAATGAGGGATTCAATGATAAATCTCGTGGTTATTCTAAACCAACTATCAGGAGTCATGATCAACCACTTGAACCTTGGTGAGTTCTCTAATTCATCATGTATGAGAGAACCAACTCGACGTGGATGTTCAGGTAATAATTATAAAGGTAACCATTAGGTTTTATATGATCCTTACTTTTGAGGTAATTATGGGTTACTATATGTTATGATGGAATATGAACGACATGAGATAAACTTGAGGTTAAATTATGTTATTGTTATTTTTGAAGATTTTATCTCTTTTTGGGAAATTTTATAAGAATTATGTAGTTTTGGAAAAAAGACGACATGTAGACCGTGTGACAACCTGTCGCGTCTGAAGAAGCTACAGGAATCGAACCCACAACCAAAGTGCGACTGGTTTTTATCGCCTACCACTTGACTACATGAAGTCCCTGGATAGTTTGACTAATTCTTTTTAGTTAGATGATCTTATGAATCTAGAATAAGTTGATTTTGGGTTATCTATGGAAATTATTAACCTATTATAGAAGATATGTGATTAGGTTAATTACTTTTCAGTATGAGACTTTAAGAGTAACTGATGTTATTTGAAGATAAATGTTATGTTTTATCTTGGAAGACTATGTGATTAAATCCTTCAGATATTTGGGTTTCAGTGTTAGTTTTGATTACTTTGAAGAATTTTATGGATATATGTTTATTTAATGGTCTTTTTTGAACTTTGGGTATTGTTTGAAAAATTTTGGAGATTAAGAATAGATTTTTTTATAAAGGATTATCCTTTTTGGGTATTATCTGATCTCATACTAACATTTTTGGTTTTAGTTTTGGTTAAGGTCTAAAGACATGGGAAGTATATAGTTCTGTTTTGTGGATTAGGTGATTCTATAGAAGTTGATTATAGCTCTCTTAATGTGAACAAGTCATCCTAAATACTCGTATTTTGGAGAAAATATGAGTTTTTTTAAGAAATCTAGTAAAAGTTGAAAGTCAACATGACAAGTAACTATGTTTCCTTATGTTTTATTTAAGCTCATAAAAAAATTCCTCGATGAAAAGTAACATAAAACAAAAATGTAGTCTGTTAATTTTTCCTACTGGGGAATCAAATACCGTTTAACCCATCACAAGTTTGTGATTTTCTTGTGGTTAACTTTCTATTAAACATGTTTTCTATCACTCTCCATCAGAACATGACCCTTTTTTTCTCCATCATGTCCATGTTTTCCAACATGGAATCCTAGTATGGGTTAACACGGGTGACCTTTGTACTTCTCTTTCTTTATTTTAAAGTGATAGTTTTACTTACTCTTGTTCCGATGTAGGATTTTCAATGAAGTTTCCAAGCCCAATTTTAAAATTTCGAGGACGCAATTCCCAAAGGGGGGAATGATGTAACACCCCAGGTAAATAAAGAATATGACATTTTCATATTTATCCATATTTGTGAATAAAATATTAATATTACTTTAAAGGGAACACTATGCTTGATGGCGTACCCAATACGCAACAACGAGTTTCTTTGAAATCTTACGTTGCACTCTAATAATAAAATAATATTATTTTAAATGGTAGTTAACGCCTAGCCGTAGTAATGGAGCGAATGAACGTAACTAACTACAAAATGATTATATATGTTTGTAAAATATTTTTACTTTTATCCAATAAATGTTAGAGGCTTAAAATGAAAATGAATCTAACTTTAAGCATAAATCTTCTAATATTATTTAAAAGGTTGATTAAAATCCTTTTGATGGAGAACCATTTTTAAATACACTTTTGAAAATTTTATATTTTGTATTTGACAAAATAAAATCCTTCTTTAGAATCTAGACATCAAAATTTACTTTGTGTAAATTTTTGTTATTTTTCCGATAAAGATCATTTCTAGTGAAAATGTTGCATTTTAATTTAAACCTCCTTTTAATCTGATTTATTTATATGGATAGATTATATTTTTAATTGAGGTTAATGTTTATTTAGAATATATTTTTACCATTTAATCCAATGGTGGCCATTTGAATTAATTTCACTTTGAAATTGGACTTAAACTAGTGTCAATCATTTAATAGATATTATTTCTTAAAAACATGCTATTTGTTTTGACATCGGGAATGACTTATTAAATTAATTAATGCCACTTATATATTTTTAATTTTTTAAAATAGACATAATTTTTGAATTCTGAATATCAAATATATCTTAGGGTGAATTTTTGGTATTTTTCTGAAAAACTTTGATTTTTGATGAATAGTGAAACCACTAAGTGGTAGTTAAAGAAACTGATTTTTTGTTTAAATGAAGCTTTACCACTTCTGTGATTTTATTTTCAAAAATCCTACATACATGGTTGTCATTATAAAGTAAAATGTGCTTCAATGAGATTAAAGAATTTTTTTTTGAATAGTAACTTTTAAGTTTTATTAATCATGATTAAAGGTAATTAGTGTAATTTAAGGTAAAGATAATGTTATAATAATATGAAATGACCTTGAAACATGTACTACCCTTATTTAATAAGTCATGGCCGACCAAGAAAATCCATGGGTCAACTTGGGGACCCCATGGAGCCACTTTGGTTGGAAAATGACATTAATAACTTTTTATTTAAAGTTAAAATTAAAATATCACAAACATGTATAGTTTTACTAAAACAATTTTTACATGGGGTTATACAAGTCATATTTTTTACTATAAATATTAATTAGAAAGATAAAACGATTTCCTACATCATGATAGTTTTTTTATAATTTTTAGACATTAAATAAATTAATTTATTTATGACACTGTGATGATGTAGTGATTACCTCATAAATGAACGATTTAAATAAAATGAGAAGATAAGATGAAATCTAAGTCTTAAACTTTTCACAAACCTATTTTATGGGTTTATTTCGAAATATTATCACCTTAGACTTGAAATATATCCTTTTGGGAACTTTAAAATCCGAAAAGCATTTTATAATAAAGTAATAGTTTATAACTTTCCAAGAGTCCCCGTCCTCTTCTCTTATAAAAGGCTCCCACCTCTACCACCTTAACCACACCTATCAAGCCTTTGGATCGGAAAAACCCTGTCCATTTCATCTCTCCACATATCTATCTTAATTATTGAATCCTTACCTTTGGCATTATTCTCTTCAAGAAACCCTTTTGGTTCAAACCAAGAGGAGTTACCCGATTTAAAGGTAATGTCTTCACTTGTGTTCTTTGGTTTTATTTTGCTTCTCCAAACCCCTAAACTCTTTTTATTCCTTTCTTTTGTGACAAAAACAGTATATTAAATATACTAGGATGTTTTTATGTGAATTATTCGAGCTAAAATTACAGACACCTTTGTCTAATGGTTAGAGAACATACTGTTTCTGTGGATGGAGAATCACTGCCTCACGAAACGATGATTGTTCAATCTTCTCTTAACACTTTTCATGGTGGCCATTATTATGTCTCTGTATTTTATATATGATATTTATGGTATTTATGTTTCCAATATTCTTCTGTATTTTATATTTAAAACATACCTTTATGCTTTGCATGTTGTTCAATTGCGATAATTTCATACGAGGAAGTTTAGACTACCGCCCCCTAAAGTGATTTGACTCGTTCATGCAATACATGGAATGTATAAAGAATGAAATTAATGAACTTATGTGACCTATAAAACATATATATTATACTGGAATTATAATATATATATATCTCTCAATTATTTTTAATTCCATTAATATGACAATGAAATGAAAGTAGCGTTCATGCGTATGTACGGCCTACCGTCTCCATGAACGGTGAATTTCATTTCATTTTATCTCAAAATGTTATGGAATAGTATAAAATGAATATGTAATAGATATATATGATATTTAAATCATTAATACTATTCTGGATATGATTTCCTTATAACTACATGGACAATCATTTTCAAACAAGTTCATTTTTGACTCATGTACCAAACATCGACAAAAACGTCTGATATGAACTCACATTATTAACCAATTATTATAACATTATAATATGTGATATGAACTGAATAATAATACTTAAAGTAGGACCTTAATAAATTATAAATTTACCAAATTTTATTACTCAGGAATTTAAAGAAATGAACAAGACAAGTCGGACTTGAGGTAAGGGATTCAACCTCTCTCTATCTTTTTAAGTACTCTCCTTTATGTCATTTCTTTTAAGATCATATTTCTTATGTTTGAGGAAGTTATTTTATATTCCTAATTATTTACTTTTTATTTTCATATTATTAGAGACCCTATTTGATCTCATAAATCTATTTTTTGAAGTTTTAGGTGGCGTCGTTAGGCTGTCGGGTTTTCGTTAGGGATTTTTCATCTCACTTTTATTCCCGTGAGATTTATGCTACATTTGCCACAATTTCCTATGAGTGGTGTACGTACTGCCCATTATTCTACTCTTTTTGTAATATACTTTCGTTTATGAGTATTTACATCAATGTTGTATAGTCCTTCTTTCATGGGGTGTACATTTCGAAAGTTACCCATGTCGGTGAGGGAACCTTTCTCTCTCCTCTTTTTAAAAAGTCTTCTTTTGTTATGTCTTTTAAATTACATATTATTATGTTGGGATATGTTATTATATATCCTTGTTTCTATAAAATTTATTTCCAAGTTATTAGATATCCTTTTTTTATCATCAACACATTTTCTGAATTTTAAAGTGATGTCGTTAGGCTATCGAAAGTTTACAAGGGATCTTCTTAACCCAATTTCGATTTCTTTGGGTTCAACTTGTAATTATAGAATATTTCATCCTATGAATATGTGTGAATGATCTTGGGTTGTTTTACACTTAATATCCACTTATATTTGGTGTATTTATTTTTGTCACACATAATTATGAGATTGATTTGTCCTTAATTTAATGATACCTTCTTTATAAGGGATTTCATCTCATTTTTCATTTCTATTGAGACTTCATTTTTTATATGCACCAATTCACTCTTATATGGTGTATATACTATCCTTTTGAATATTATATCATGTATACCTTTATTCTCATGATATTATAAAGTTACAATTAAATGTTATTCCTCAATTATTGTATTCAAGTTTCTCTCATTTTGTTAAAAACCCTTTAACTAAAATATCATCTTAAATGTTTTAATGATTTATTCTTAAAAATATTTCTCACCAATATCCATGTTTTCAAAATGGTTTTAATGATTTATTTATATGGATATTAATGGTTTAAAATGTTAAAATCTAAAAAGTGGATTGGGATACTTTGATTCAAAAATCTCTTTATTAAATGTTTTAAATGGTTTTGAAAATGGTTTTTAGAATGGATTCATTATTTCAATATCTTAAAATGTTATATGGTTATTGAAATGTGGGAATGTTATCTTTCCTTTATTCTTATGTTATGTTCTATGATAATTTTATGGTTCTTGGGAATTTTTTATGAAGACAGGTGGTTCCATGATAAACTAAGGGTGGGTGAGCCCGATATAGCTCTCCAATGCATTGGGTAACGCGAAGCGGTTAAATGCTAAGGTTTCACAGAAGAGATATAGGGAATATACTGTGATGGGTATTCCAAACTTAACCATGAGGGTTACTCCCTACATAATAATGTTATGAATTCGTCAAGTTACATTTATGTCTTTTGATTTCTATGAGTTATTCGTAAATCGTATGATTTCATGAGGTATGTTAAATTTATTATGTTTTATGAGTGAAGTATGATTTCATTGATTCTTATATATACATCGACTACTGTTTTCTTTCTGTATTGATATAACCCTTACTAAGATTTTTATGCTCATCCCATGTTTTTTTGAAATTTTTTTCACAGGACATAAAGATGAATAGGGTCAAGGATGGGATCAAGGAAAAGTCAAACTGTCTAAAATAAGGAACTACTCATGACTCTTGTGTTCAAGAGTTTTTATTTTGTGAAAAAAATGGAATCTGGGTAGATGTGTCTACTTTGTAATCTTTGAGATGTAATTTTTATGTCCTAATTCTCTAAAACTCTAAACCTAAAAAGACCCACAATGTGAATTATTCATTTAATTCAATAATAAGTAATGTTTAAGTTCGGGTCCTTATACTCACTAATGCTCCCTAAATAATTACATAAATGTTGAATAATGTCTTTATATATTACCTAATAAAATTCTTGGTTATATTTATTTATTATATTCTAATATTCTCTAAAACCAAGGAGACACATGAATAACATTTGATCATTATTTTGAAGGCCTTGCGAAAGGATAATATTTATACAATGTGTAGAAAATGTGAGTTATGGTTGAAATAATTATCATTATTGTTACATATATTCATAATAAATGAGAGTTATGTGGATCATGGAATGAAAAATGTAATTAATGGATGTATGAGACCAAAATCTTTGGCAAATATGAATTGTTTCCTTGAATATTTCTAGGTAATATTTTTGATTTTTGAGAAATTTATAATGATTTCCAAACACTCAAACCAAGATATATCTAAAGGGGGTGATGTTTTATTGGATGATGAGTGTGAATAGAGCTTCTAGGATTTAAAAATAAAGCTTATCACTAAAAATGTCCTCAGAATACCCCTTTGTTGAGAAATTCATATGGTATTCAGTGATTCTTCAAAGGAGTTGGGTTGTTTGTTAATTTTGAATCAATAATACATAGAACGTTTTTCAAGTTAGTTCAATGTTCCTGAATAGAGCTACCCAAATAATGATATGTAGTGGGTCATGTGATATTATATTTGAAAATATGATTACTTTATCTCTTTGGTAGATGTGTAAAATATATTAATATAACAAAATCCTCATGTATAGATTAAAATAGAAATAGAAAAATATTAACCAAAGAAGATGGTTAGGGATGATCAAGGACTATGATTATCCAATTAAATACCATTTAGGGAAATTAAACAATTTAGTATATGCACTCAGTTGAAAGGATCCATCAATTTATCATTGATGAGAATAGATAAGGATCTCATCATTTTAGATTTCAAAATGATGGACATGAAAATCATAAATAAAATAATATGATAAATCTTGTTACAAATTATTTCTCATTCATCCCTTATAAGAAAGATGAATTATTATAAATGAGATGATACATGAATTTCGAAGAACGTGGAAGCTATAATAAAAGGTAATTCATCAGAGTTGAATTCTAATGAATAAGGAGTTCAATGATTTTGTTCCAGACTATATGTACCATCACAACCTATGTTAAAGAATGAGCTATTGGATGTTGCAAAAATATCAAACTTCTTGTTTCTACCATGAAGAAAAAAAATTATCGAGATCTCGAAGATCTATATTTTTTGTACAATATGAAGAAGTGTATCATGGAATAAACTTTATGATGTCATAAATGTCAGTATGTTAAGGCGAAAAGGAAAAAATATAATGGGATGATGCAACCATCACCTATACCTACATGAGAATGGGAATACATCAAGAGAAAGTAATGATATATATGTTGTGGTGGATCTTCTTACAAATAATGCAAACTTCATTTCAATTATATATGATTTATCAATTAATCAACTTGCAAGAATATAAATTAGAAATGTGGAGAGACTCTATGGAACACCATTATCAATTGTATCTGATCAAGAGCTTTTATTTACCTCCATGTTTTGAAGAGTCTAAAACACACTCAAAATACTTAATTAAACTTCATCATACCTTATCACCCTCAATATAATGGGAAATCTAAAAAACCTTTCTAGAAAATTGATGGCATTTTGATATCACGGTCAATTGACATCAACGGAGGATGAGATCAACATCTTCCATTGGTGGAGTTCTCATACAATAATAGTTGCCACTCATGCATTGAAATGGCTCCTTAAGAAGAATATTATGAGAATAGCTGAAAGACAACTACAAGATGGGATGATGTTAGGGAATTAAATAGGGTTGGTTTGATATTGGTTAAAAAATAGTGTAAAATGTATAAACCATTTAGAAACAAATCTTAGTTAATCATAGTCAGCAAAAGATATATTATGACAATTATCGATGAGGCCTAGAATATAGTGTTAGAGACATGGTACTCCAAAACATATCAACATGGAATAAAATTATGAGATTTAAAAATAAGGGAATGATTTTTTCATCATACATCATCCCCATTGACAAGCTTAATATGCATTAGAGAAGTTTCATTTCAACTAGAAATTCCACCTAAAAATTATCATGTACATGATGTATTCCATGTATTAATATTGAGGAAGTACATACCAGAAGCCTCAAATTTAATCTACCTATTAGTGGTAGTATTAGAGAAATCACATTCTAGTGAAGTGTAGCTATTAAAAATATAATATTAAATAGGAAAAGTTCAACGAAATAAGAGAATTCACCTTGTCAAAGTGATGTGTAGAAACCACATGTTTGAAGAAGTAACATGGGATTGAGATGAGGTGATAAAACATAGTTACCATTATCTATTTTGTTATGGGAAATCAAACATTAGGGGGGAAAATATATGAAGGGGGAAGATTTCAACGACCAGAACATTTATAAAATAAATTACCTTTTTGATTTAATTAAATGTTTTATTATGTAATACATTTATATAAAACATATGAACATATTTGGTTTAATTATATCCTATCCGATGTAAATGACAATAATTAATTACTACCATTGATAATATTGTAATTGGAAAATGATCAAAGAATTAGTATAAATATAGGGTTTTACCAAATACAATTGAAAAAGACAAACGAAGTGATGGCCTCAAAAAGTATGATCATTCCATATGATGACCATTTATCGAATATTGTGAGGGAGATTGTATCACTGGGATTACACTTGACTAAAATAAATTTGAGATCCAAAAAACATAATCATGAGAGAAACCATTTACGGGAGATGTTTGAGATCATCAAGATCATGACCCAACTCATGTACACTGAACCAGCCCATGAAAGTCTCATTTTTGAGCACCAAACACATTGGGAATTATCTGTAGTAATAAAATGATATGTAACAATACACTAGAAATATAATTATCTAAATTGTTTAATATAATAGTGAAAATATTTTAATCCTATGGTTATTACTTTATAAATGATTTTATTTTGATAAAATAAAACACAAATAGTTTTTTTTGTTTACATAAAATAAATTTAAGGAAAATATTTTGATTAATTATTGGATTTTTGAATTAAATTTTTTAATAAAATATTATATTAAATAATTTTAGTTAAATATAAATGATCATTTATTTTTACGATATCCAATGTAATTTTTAAAAGGGATCAAAAACTATTATTGTCAAAAAATCCCAACATTTCTCAATAATTGGTGGTTTTTACTTTACAAGTGAAAATAAAGATATTTATGGAATTATATTTATAAAATGAATATTATTTTTGGAATCATAATGTCAAAATTATCTAATAGTGAATTTTTCATAATTTTCTAAGATAGTTAATTTTTTTGTTAAAAATTAAATATCATACAATTATATTATGTGTATTATGTCTTTATAATGACCCAAAAGGTATGTAATAAAAAATATAAAGGATATACATGACCAAATATATGTTTTACCATTAAAATAATTTTTTTATTTGATTACATGATTGTGTTTTCAATTCATTTTTGAGTCTTCCAAAAACATTAATATATTTGAATGTTTTGAAATCATTTCTTTAAGAGTATGAATAACTTCAACACAAGAATGTATATTATTTTAATATGTTCAGCCCATTACATTATAAAATAATGACAATTTCCCCCATGTGGTAAAATACATGGGAAAACCCATGGGGATATTTTTGGTTTTGATATTTTATTATATAGAGTCCAAAATCACATCTGAGAAATGATAAATAATTCCTATCTCTATTCCTATATAAACCCACCAAATATCCTATTTACCTTCAAAAAAATTCATGGTGCATATTATTTTACTTTTATCCCCACTTTAGACTCCTCTAATACTTCCCCATGCTCTGAAGAATCTCCTACCATGTATTTAGATTCACATTCAAATGTAAAGGATCTTCTTCTTCTCCCATTTATTCAATAATCTTATTACTTCCATTTTAGTTTCTATTCTTAATATTGGAGTGTGTTTTTCTACATTCAAAAAACATCCCTTATGATGATATACATATATAAATCTAATTAATCCCTCCCATGAAATGTTTTCTTCGCCCGTTATGATGCTATAATTTCACCATGAGATTCCATGACCCAAAATGTGTAGTGAATACCCATATTGAATTCCTATTTATGGTGTTTACCTTTATTCACATATACTAATTTTGTTAGGGACTGGATTTTATACATTCTAAACTCCTTAATCATGGAATATAATGTGATGAAAAATTACTTCATGTTGTATGATTTATGTGGGAAACAAAATCCTAAGAATTAAATGATACCGACAGGTGCACCCAAAATTATATAGTGCTCTAATGCATTGGGTAAGGTTTAGTCACATGTGACTTAATGTAGGGACGTAGATTACACCTGATTCATTTAGGGTAAATATAAATCAAATATATTTTGGAATTTACCCATGTAATATGTTAATGAATTATTTTTTGATGTTTCCACATTTCCCATGGAACATTTATGTTATTGTGATATATAATGTCTTCTTGTTGTTGTTTATGATTCTCACCCCTTTTATGCCTTATTGATATTATTAATGTGTAAATTTTTTTAAAATATTCATGTAATTACTTGGTTATTACCTTATAAGTATTTAAAACTCACCCCTTTCTTATGTATGTCCCCTGGATATCCCATACAGTTTTATGTATGTGCATGTTGAGATATTCAATAAAGATGATGTGTTTCATGTTTTATGTTGTTATGTAATATACCTAATTCACAAAGAGAGAATACCTACCAATAGTATCGGTTTTATTATGTGTAGGTTTATGGAATAAATAAATAATTCATTTTAAATAAATTGTATTGTTATTATATACAATATTATATATATTTTATCTACCCTTTGTCATTATTAAACCATTTCCACCAGTACTACATTAAGAAATACTCTCATTGAAAAACTAATCATATGAAAAAAACTCATTTCTTCCACAAACTCATTGTCTATATATCCACAAAGTGAATATCATTATATACAACTAATTAGTTTCATAAATACAACATTATTCATGTATTAATTGTGTGACTTACTATAGGCCATTCTATTCACATGGCCACCCATGTGGTTTGTGGGGTCACTAATGAAATTATTATAGTGTCCTCATGTTTATTTTCCAAGAATATGTTTTTTTTACACCTATAAAATAATTATGATTATATACATTATTTTTGGTTTCTATAAAAAATAGTTTCAGTCTATTTTTTTATTCATTTTTATAAATATGGTTAAAAGAAGTGTGATTATTATAAAAAATGTTGAGGATGACCCATACTGCTATATTATTTGCAGAATTAATCCCAAATGAGATTTATCACCCAATAATATTGAGGTTAACCATTATATTATAGATTTCCTATATAATTTTGTCTATCAATGATAATATTTTGGTTCATATACCTTTTCATAGAAAACAATCATCATGTTTTCTGTCCCCATGGGATATATTTGGGTAAAAACCTACTGAGGGTCAACTCATCCCAATATCTCAAGAAGGGAGTGAATATATACATTATAGTTCTATAATTACTCAATATTATAATGATCATTGTCATAATCCCATTTCTGATAATTATACATATACTTTAACATTTTCACTAGACAACCTCAACATAGGGTGGAGTCTTAAGGAGGATTTACACCCTATTTTTAGATTTTATTATGAATGGGACTTAGATCTTACCATTTATAAAATTTTCATAGAGTCCAATAAACATGTATTATATATTTATATTATGAATTATTATATATCGCTTAGCTCATATGGATCATAACAAACACATTTTCCTTAAAAATATTCTGTCATAGTTGTTTGGGACCTAAATTTTATTATATATTTCATGTTAGCAAATGAATCAATTTATAGGATATCTGTTAGTTGGGAGGACTCTAAATAATTTGAGTTATGATTGTTGAATTATTTATGTACTGAAAATCTATGAGCATATAGGAAAAAACTTCATAATAGATAGATTTTATGGATGAAGTATATATGATATTGGGAAGAAGTCTCTATGTTTACTCCATTCTCCAATTTGGGGAATGGATGGATTCCTTACATAAACCTAGAAGATAAAGGAGAAGTATTATACCCTCATTGAGTTTCCATAAACAACATACTAGGAATTAAAATGGTTCATAATAATTAATATATTATATGGTACAATACACTTTATGTGAGTACACAATTCCATCAAATGCTCACCAGCACTTGAAATAGTATGATTCATAACCATATTTTTAGTAGTCAAATCTTCTTTATTGTGGATTCCTGTTAAGTTCTCAAACATTACAACCATGTGATGATGGAATTATTTAGACAATTTAAACCCATTAATCTAATAGTATTACTTATAACTCATATCTACTATATTGTAGGTAACATAAAATAAGGGAGAACTCCATATATTATTACTGATCTATTCCAAATATTATATACTATTATGTTAGTGAAATTTCTGGGATATAAATAATAATATAAAGAAACACATACTCATTCTAAATTATATACAATTATTCATAATATTATTTAAATATGTTTAAATAGTTTCAATGTCAATCATGTCCATGGTATTCTATGTAATAACATTCATTTCACAGAAGTTTTTTATGTACACAGAAATTCAAGAATGGTTTGTTGATAATAGTATTGGTCTATAGGACCACCATCTAATCATAATTTTATTTAGGGATGGGGAAATTGTGGAATGATTAAAAGAAATGGAAATATTTGAGACTTATAAACTATTTTGAAATTCTTGCTAGTTTGGGTGATTAAATAGTTTTTCTATCATCCTTTTTCTAGGTGTAAAAGTGAATGAAATCCTACATCCACTAGATTTGGGTATTGATAACATGGTATGATATTATTATAAAGGTTTAATTCACACTTATGTAAATTAATTTCAATGTATAAATGGATTATTTTTAGCAATGAGAAGATTACTACCCAGATGGGGTACTTTTATGGTTTGTATGAGAGGCGACTAATCCATTAACATTTCATAACTCACTACTCGAAGATTTCATTGAATGATTCTTAAAACTATAAATTAAAATAACCATAAATACTAAGAACTAATAGAGTTCCAATAATTCTACTAAATTTAAATATATGTATGGGTAGGCTTAATTATTGAGATGGTTGCTATGAGTCATATATAATGCATTAGTTCTACTATTTCTACAGTCAGTGATCCATCGTTGGGGACATTAACTATTGGCTCAATTCATGAATCTATCCATAGAGAGATATTTTAAGATTCACTTTACCCATATTATTTACTAGATATGTCTCCTCCATTGTCTATTTTACTCTTAATTATATATCTTACCATATTGGTGAACATAGTATAGAACATGAATTTAGATCTGAAGATCGAGCAATAAAAAATTTCATTATAGAAAAATCAATACTATTTTCACATTAAATTGGTTGGAGGATATTAGTGATGAGGTTGATATATTTTTTAAATTCATCAATGGATGGTTTAAATTGATAGTATATTACTCTTAAATGTGTTTTCCCACTCAACATATTCAAAATTCTCAAGAGAAACTAGATACCCAAGAAAGTAATATCCATTTATTTAATATTTTCAACCATATAGTGGAAGTAATTGAGGGATATATGAAAGGGAAGAATAGTTTTTATAATGAATAATAAAGGATTCATATTCTCATGGACACATAGAGTATGGGGATTTAGGAACATGATTATAATTTAGTCAATGAGGGAGCTTAATTTTCCTAAACTACTATGAAGATTGTGGAATTTGAATAAAAAAACAGAACTGACTACTCACATTGAATAAATAGAATTCTGTTTTCAAAGGCTGAATATAAAAAATGCGTAAAGCCCTGACCCCAGTTACCAAGATTTGGTGCATTATTACATAACATTGGCATGATCACAAAAGATCATATCAAGAAAGATCGATTAGTTTAGTAGCCTTGGAAACACTAGATATATTCATAAGTCGTACATTACATCATAAAGTGAAAAAAACTATACCAACATCTTGTCTTCATGTCCCCTCATACTATCCCATTAGGTCATTCATAAAATACTTCTTCACATCCTGGGAAAAATAAAACATTTAAAGGGTTGAGCTCAAATACTCATTAAGGATAACAATATAGCGGAAACTTTCATTAATAAACATAAACATTTAAGGCAATGTATAATTAAAAAAAAGCCTTTTTAAACTTAAAATTGAGCATAATATGGAAAAGATAAAATGAAATAATTCCATTTACATATTCATATGGATATTCTACTAGTCTAATAATCACATGCAATATCAATAACCACTTTCATAATAATGGAATGCATAATTCCAGACTATCATAACCACATAGTCAAGGCCCTATGCCAAGACTACAAATAAGTTTTTGTCAAGGCCTTCTGCCAAGACACTAGTTTGTCTCATGAGACATACCGATGCATCGAGGAGATATGGTGGGCTCCACCCATCACTTACTAAGTCAAATTCATTCCTCATATGAAAAGGTTTAAACATAACATAAACATTCGCATTGAAACTAGCATACGAAATGTCAACAATTTAACCATAAACCATGAATGGTATAAAAAGAACAAATCCCAAGTAAAACATATCGCAAAACCTTCAATAAAATATAGATGTTTTGTATCATAATAAACCAACTTCAAATAAACTTTAAATCCATCAAAGGATGTTGATATAGATGAAATCAAAACTATTCTAGAGAAATATCTCTTTTTTTAAATCATTTAAAAGTCACATAATTATAAAAGAAAACATTTACTTTGAAAAAATTCTTATAATCTTGTAAGGGATGCTACGATAATTTTATAATGAGGGAAAATAGCCGCACCCTCCTTATAAGTTAAAAAAGACATTCTTAACTTAATTCTGTCGAAATGGTTAAAATAGACCTTGATTGGAAAACAACAGAAATATTACTTTATAAACATATTAGAAAAAGTAAAATAAGGTTATAAATGACATTAAACCATATTCTATAAAATATTAAGAATGTTTTGAAATACATTTTTATGAAACATGGATGTGGATGATAAAGAGGTCTCAGTAGATACTTACGTAAAAACAACCTCAGATAATAAAGAGATTGTAAAATTAACCCTTACCTTGTAGTTTTCCATGGTCGAGGGATGGTTAAACTCTCGTATAATGGTGAAATAATTGTTATTAAATTATAAAAGAATCATATAGATTAATATTATGTCATATATGATCTTTTAACATTGCTTTGTTAATAATATCTTAGTATTATCGTTGTTTCGGTTGTTAACTAATTCGTTTTACTTTATATGATTTGTTATGTAAGCCTTGTTTTTTATGGATAGGTTGTATCTTATTCATATCCAGAATGATATCAAGTCCTAAAGAATTACTTTTAATCATCAAATGATAATTAGTCTTGAATTGATACGATAGGGAATGAAACTCATCACGTTCGTGGAGACGGTAGTCCATACGTACGCACGGGCGACAATATCATTATTTTGATATTAAAATCTTATATAATTGGGTGGTATATAATATATAAAGAAACATTGTAATGTTATATTTATTATTTAATTCAATTACACATCATTATCATACCCATCAAAATAATAATGTTTTGAATAACAATTACACCACGACGTGGAGACGGTAAGCCATACGTACGCACATATGGTGACTTGTCATTCAAAGGATGGATATAATACTGAATATGTTTGTACCATATTTATAATAAAATAATATTATATAGAAGATACAAGAGTTATTATTTTATAATGTAAATAACAAAGAAATAATAAGTGGAAGAAGAAAGGAACTTGAAAGAGGGTGGTGAAAACATTGCCTCTTCTTCGGGTTATTCCATTTGATTTGATCAAAAGGGATCATTAGGATGTATTTCTGATCATAATAATGCCTCTAGGTTGAATTTAGGGATGTTGAAAAATTATTGGGGCAGATTTTGACCGAACCAAAAGGTTTTTAAGGAATAAATTTGAGAGAAGGGGGAGTGCCCTTTTTTAAGAAGGGTGAGGGGTAGCTTAGGAAAAGCTAGAAATACTATTTTATAATAAATTCATATTCAGTTTCTAATGGCTCTAAAGTGACTTATTTCAAGGCTAAGGAGGGATGGGTCGAAAACCACCCAACCAATAGATTTTAGATAGGTTTGGGTCACTATATTAACCTTATCTTTTAGTTTTAAATATTAGTTAATTAGTTTCGCATTTACCATGTCTCTTTGTATTTTTATATTATATGGTTAATAAACTTACTATAAACTTCCAAGAGATCCCCAAGTGGTTCATTAATGATACACCTATAATTATATAAGTATGTTGGCAGAACTTTAGATTTTTAGAAATATAATATCAATTAATAATATAATATTTGTTTTAAAAACTCTTTTATATCAATTTTGACACTATTTGGTATTTTGTTTCTACTAAATTCAGAACTGCATTATTACTTCGACCCTAATTCATTTAATCAACCCAAAAATTTCATATGAACCAATAAAATTCTTATAATTAATTAAAAGTCTCAAATTATATTTATTTGTGTATTTATAATATCAATTATTTTAATATTTTACTAATAAGGTAATTTTGGCATCATCATTGTGTCATAAATAAATTAAATTATTTAATGTCAAAAAATTATAAATAAAATACCATTATGTTGGAAATATTTTTATCATTAAAAATAATATTTATAATCGAATTTATCTTATGTATAACCCTATATTAAATTTTTTATTTATTACACTTTTATTTTAACTCTTAACTCGTCTTGGAATTAAATAATAATAAATGTCCTAATCTAATCCAAGTGGGAAAAAGAGGTTCATATTTTATTCCTAAGGCTGTTTTTGGTCGAATTATATATATCCAATAGAATTAGGACATGTGTTAGGGTAATAATAATATCATTTTTACCCTTAATTACCCTATTTACATTTAACCGTGGTAAATTAATGTAAAAGTTACTATTCACCAAAAATTATTTTTATCTAATTGAACCACATTTTACTCCTGGATATTAACCGTGTCTCTAGGATTTTTGAAATTTCACTCACAGAAGTGGTAAAATTATGTTTTATGTGAATTTGCAAATTCTCCTAGGAGATGAGAAAAAGACGATGAAAAGTTCAATAAAATTATTATATATCTAAAATTATTATAAACTAACTTCAATAAAATAAATTGAACTTATATGGGTATTATGTATCTATTTTTACCTAAAATAAATTTAAATAAAATAAATAATTATTTAAATAATAATTCGGTTTTAAACTTTAAGTCATTGTTTTTCACTATTCATAAAAAATTGAAAGTTTTCAGAAAAATACCAAAACTTCACCCTAAGATAATTTTGATATTATAAATCCAAAAATTAAGTTCATTTTGAAAGATAAAATTTATAAAATTTCAAAAAGTTGTTATTACTATTCATAATGTTTAGTTTGATTGGTTGTGGTGTGTGTTAGAACTCGAAGTTGCGTATAACACACACTACTGTATTATTCAAAGAGAAGTGTACCATGGAAGCTTGGGGTGTTACATTCTCCCCTCCTTCAAATAATTTCATTCTCTAAATTTCTAGAATATTACTTCATAAAAAGACTCAGGTGGTTCTTCATCATAAGTTCCTCGGGTTCCCACGTTGCCTCTTCCATCTTATGGTTTATCCATAAAACATTTACCAGACGATTCGTCCAGTTTCTTAGCACTTGTTATCTGGTATAAAGAAAATTGATGAGCTCTTCATAATAAGACAGATCAGGATCCAGTTCTACTTCTTCATAAGTGAGTACATGCATTGGGTCAGACATTATTTTCTCAACAGTGATACGTGGTACACATCGTGAACTTTGGAGAGACTTGGCATCATTGCCAAACAGTAAGCTAAAACCCCAATTAGTTCTAGAATTTCAAAAGGTCTGATGTACCGAGGATTCAATTTACCTTTCTTACCGAAATGTATAACACCCTTCCATAGAGATACCTCCAAGAAAACATAATCTCCTACCTGAAATTCCAAATCCTTCCTTCTATTATCAGCATAGATCTTCTGCCTACTTTAAGCTGCTTTGATATGGTTTTGGATTACCTTCACATTTTCCATTGTTTCCTCCACCAGTTCTGGGCCTACGAGTTTTCTTTCACCAACATCATCCCAACATGTTGGTGTGAGACATCTCTTTCCATAAAATGCTTCATATGGTGCTATCTGAATACTTGAATGGAAGCTATTATTATAGGAAAATTCCACCAGAGTTAAATATTGATCCCACATACCCTGAAAGTCAATGGATCAAGGTCTCAACATTTATTCTAAGGTTTGAATTGTCCGTTATGACTGTCCCTCAGTTTGGGGGTGGTAAGCAGTGCTCAAACGAAGCTCAGTATCCAAGGCCTTTTAAACACTCTTCCAGAATCTTGATGTAAAATGTGGATTACGATCAGAAACAATTGATAGGGGTACTTCATGAAGTCTCACAACTTCATTAATATATAGCCTTGCTAGACATTCAAGTGGTAGATCTTCTCTTATAAAAAGAAAATGTGATGACTTGGTAAGATGATCAACAATGACCCATATTGCATCGTTCTTTCTAGGACTCTTTGACAGTCCCATGACAAAGTCCATCATTATATTATCCCATTTCCACTCTGGTATGGGAATATGATGCATGAATCCTCCGGGCTGTTGCCTTCCCGGTTTCACTTGTTGAAAAATCAAACATCTTGACACAAAATCAATAATCTCCCTCTTAATGTTGTCCCACCAAATATGTTTCTTCAAATATCTATACATTTTGGTGCTCCCAGGGTGTATAGAAAAATTGGAACTATGAGCATCATCCAACAATTCCCTTTTTAGATCAGGTATATTAGAAACACAAAGTCTCTTCCCAAATTTCAAAATTCCTTCTTCATACCCAAATCCACTAAATCACCCATCATTCACAGCTTTAATCTTCTTTTGAAATTCTTTATCATCAGTCTGAGAACTCTTAATCAATTCTAGTAAAGATGGTTTGGCAACCATTTGAAAAAGTATTGATGTTTTACCTTCCATAGTGATTCCCATATCTGTCTTTAATAGATCCATGAAAATAGGATCCCTCTCAACTCTCATCTTTTTTCATAACTCCATGATCTTTTCTGCTCAAAGAATCTTCCACCTTATTTGCCTTCCCCAGGTGGTAGTGTATCGTGCAATCATAATCCTTGAGTAGTTTAAGCCATCTCTTTTGCCTCATGTTGAGTTATTTCTATGAGAAAATATACTTCAAACTCTTGTGATCAGTATAAATCTCACATTTCTCACCATAGAGATAGTGTCTAAAAATATTCAAATAAAATATTACAGCTGCTAACTCAAGATCATGAGTAGGATGGTTTTTCTCATGAATTTTCTGGTGTCGTGATTCATAGGCAATAACCCTATCATTCTGCATAAAAACACAACCAAGTCCTTTCTTCTATGCATCGTTATAAATAAAAAACCCATTATTCCTCGATGGTAGAGTCAATATTGGAGAATTGACTAATATTTTCTTTAGTTATTCGAATCATTATTCACACTCTTTTGTCCAAAAAAATTTAACCCCTTTACATGTGAGCTTTGTTAATGGGTTAGTCAACCTGGAAATATTATGGATGAAACGTCGATAATAACCTGCTAAACCAATAAAACTGCTTACCTCAGTTATACTCATTGGTGCTGGACATTCTGGGATTGCTCTTGACCTAGAAGGATCAACGGATATTCCATCCTTAGAGACAATATGGCCAAGAAAAGAAAACTCATGAAGCCAGAATTCTAATTTACTAAACTTCCCATATAATTCATGTCTTCTCAGAGTCTTCAATATAATGCACAATTGATTATCATGATCTTCATAGCTTTTTGAGTATACCAAGATATCATCAATAAATACCACTGTAAAGTCATCAAGATATTCCTTGAAAACTCTGTTCATTAGATCCATAAAAACAGAGGGTGCATTAGTCATCCCAAAAGGCATTGCTGTAAAATCGTAATTCCCATACCTGGATTGAAATGCTGTCTTCAGAATGTCTTCCTTCGTCACACAGAACTGATGATATCCAGATCGAAGGTCAATCCTTGAAAAGTATTGAGCTCCATGCAGTTGGTAAAATAAATCATTAATGTGAGGTAAGGGATACTTGTTCTTCATTGTTATAGCATTGATCTCCCTGTAGTAGATACATAACCTCATAGATCCATCTTTCTTCTTAACAAAAAGGACCGGGGATCCCCATGGATAAAAAATATGGTGAATAAATCCCTTATTACTAAATTCCTCTAGTTGATTCCTTAATTCCACTAATTTCACAATGGCCATTCTATAAGGTGTCTTCGATATGGGCCTTGATCTAGGAATTAAATCAATAGAAAACTCAATTTCTCGTTCTGGAGGATGTCCAGGTAAATCATCTGGAAACACATCAACATATTCTCTCATAATAGGAACATCCTTTATTTGAACATTCCTTTCCTCACCCACAATCATTTCATTCTCTTCCTCCCCAATAATTGAATTTAGTTGAGCTACTAGGGGTAGATCAAGATAAGAATTAGGTGGTGACAATTCTACTCTGAAGATAAGGTGTTCCTTACCATCATCATCAACAATCGTAACCTCATTCTTCTTACAATAAATATTCGCATCATGGTCTGAAATCCAATCCATACTGAGTATTATATCAACCTCAATCATAGGTATGACGATGAGATCAGTAGATAAAGAACACGTATACGCTCTAATGGGAACAAATTCACAAAACTTTATTGCAATGATACATCCATTAGGAGTTTTAACCAACAAATCCCTTGTTAAATAAAATTGAAAATATCTAATTATTATAGAAAACTGGGAAGATATGAAACAATGCGATGATCCAAAATCAAATAATGCAATTTCAAAACTTGAGGAAACCATTAAATTACCTGCCACCACGTCTTTCGGAGCTTCTACCTCAGTAGTAGTGATATTATAAGCTTGGACTTGATCCCTTGAACTTTTTTGAGGTAAGTTCCCTTGTTTCTTAGGAAATTCATTTGCATAATTTCCCATCTCCCTGCAATTGTAGCATTGAACATTGGTAGCTTCTTTCATCCCCTTAAAATCACGATCTTGGTGGAATTTTTCACCACACATGTAACAGAATACCATTCCCTTTAAGCAAGTACCAGGGTGTTTCTTCCGTCATTTAATATTTGTTGGATATTCAACTTTTCCCTTATTTCCCTTATTTCCATTCCCATAGTGATCAGCAGATCTCTTCTTCTCTTGCTTTGCTTTAAAGTCATAGGACTTAGAGAATTCCTTTTCTGTCTTGATAGCACATGAGACAATATCTTCGTACGATGAGAAGGACTGTTAGACTAATTCTTGATAGAGGAATGGTTTAAACCCATCATATAAACGAGCAATATTACTCCTTGGGTTACGTATATAATCTACATCATGCCTCGCTAACCATGTAATGTTAGACTCATACTTTGCAACATTCTGGTCCTCCTTTTGCCTGGGACTCAGAAATTGTCTTTCCATATCCACTCGATGGTCATGAGGAAAGTATTTTTCTAAGAAAATATCTATAAACTCCATCCATTCCATATTTGATAATTCATAATCTTCCTTCTTGTTTTGAATCAATGGCCACCACTGATCAGCATCCCCAGTGAGGCGGTAAACTGCCATGACAAATTTTTCCCTTTCGTTACTCCCTAAGTCATGGAATATTTTATCTAAGGAATCTATCCATTGCTCAGATACTAGTGTATTTGTACCCCCATTGAATGTTGGTGGTTGTTTCTTCATGAAGCGATCTAACATTGATCCTCTATGATGCAGATCAGGGTGCTCCATATGGGTAAGGTTATTATTCATAATCTGAGTGAGTTTTCCCAGTATGGTGATTAGCTGATCAGAACCAGTTGCATCACCAGCTCCACTATAATTATCTTGACCAGGAGGGAAATCCCTACATGGAGTCTGTGCATTGATACAGTTTCCATTTCTCTCACTAGGCACTATTTCTAAACATTGGCATACACTGGATTAGTTTATGAATCGTAGTACATAAATCCAAATATGTAAAACACTTAACATAAATTGAACAGTTTATGGATATAATCCATAATCATAAAAAAAATGTTTTCTTTGAGGAATTATATACTTATAAACCCTTCATAATGGTTTGTAATGAAAATGAGAATTATCCTAAGCATAGCCCCTCAGAGTGTCATATCCAAGAGTGCAATATGGCCCGTTGTCGTGCACCAGTTCCCATTCGAGTCTATCTCAAAGTGGTATTTTTGGGTTTTACCCCTAGGTACATCTATGTCAGAGCTACCTATACCTGCTCATATCCAGACAGGGAAGTATTTCTCGGAAAACTCACAAAATCTCTACAATACCAACATTCTAGGATGTTCTTCTATACTAATCCTCAAAGTCTATCTTAGGTCTATGTGATGTAATCAGAATTTATATAAATCTATCTTCCAAGATTTATACTGAACTTCCTCTGATACCTACTGTAACGCCCCAACCCCAGTTTCCCAGAGTCGGTGCATTATTACATAACAATGGCCTAATAAAAAAATATCATATAGAGAATGTTAGATTAGTTTAGTAGCCTTGGAAACACTAGATATATTCATAAGTCTTACATTACATCATAAAGTGAAAAAAGCTACAACAAAATATTGTATTCATATACCCTAATACTATCCCTGCAGGTCATTCATAAAATACTTCTTCACATCTTGGAAAAAATAAAACATTTAAAGGGGTGAGTTTAGATGCTCAGTAAGGATAACAATATAGCGGAAACATTCATAAATAAACATAAACATATAAGGCAATGTATAACTAAAACAAAAGCCTATCTAAACTTGAAATTAATCATAATATGGAAAAGATAAAATGAAATAATGTCAATTTCCTATTCACATGGATATTCTAACAGTCGAATAATCACAAGGAATATCAATAACCACTTTCATAATAATGTAATGCATAATGTCAGACTATCATAACCACATAGTCAAGGCCTTGTACCAAGACTAAAAATATGTTTTTTTCAAGGCTTTGTGCCAAGACACTAGTTTGTCTCATGATACCTACCGATGCATCAAGGAGCTATAGTGGGCTCCACCCGTCACTTACTAAGTCCAATGGATTCCTCATATGAAAAGGTTTAAACATAACATAAACATTCGTACTGAAACTATCATACTAAATGTCAACAATTTATCCATAAATTGTGAATGGTATAAAAATAACACATCTAGAGTGAAACATATCAGAAAACCTTCAATACAATATGGAAGTTTTGTATCATAATAAATCAACTTCAAATAAACTTAAAATCCATCAAAGGATGTTAACATAGATGAAATCAAAACTATTTGAGAGAAATATCTCTTTTTTTAAGCATTTAAAAGTCACATAATTATAAAATAAAACATTTACTTTTATAAAATTAATATAAGCTTGTAAGGTATGCTTCGACGATTTTATAATCACGGAAAATAGCCGTATCCACCGTATAAGTTAAAAAAGGCATTCCTACCTTAATTCTGTCGAAAAGGTTAAAAAGGACCTTGTTAGGAAAACGACGGAATGATTCATTTATAAATATCTTATAAAAAGTCAAACAAAGGTATAAATGACCTTAAACCATAGTCTATAAAATAGTATGAATGTTTTGAAATACATTTTTTTGAAACATGGATGTGGATGATAAAGTGGTCCCAGTAGATACTTACATAAAAACAACCTCCGATAATAAAGAGATTGTGAAATTAACCCTTACCTTGCACTTTCCTTGGTGGAGGGTTGGTTAAACTCCTGTATAATGGTGAAATAATAGTTATTAAATTATACAAGAATCTTACACATTAATATGATATCATATATGATCTTTTAACATTGCTTTGTTAATAATATCTTAGTATTATCGTTGTTTCGGGTGTTAACTAATTTGTTTTCCTTTATATCCTTTGTTATGTAAGTCGTGTTTGTTATGGATAGATTGTATCTTATTCATATCCCGAATGATATCAGGTCCTTAAACATTAATTTTAATCATAAAATGAGAATTAGTCTTGAATGGATACGATGAGGAATGAATCTCATCGCGTTTGTGGAGACGGTAGTCCGTAGGTACGCACGGGCGACAATATCATTCTTTTGATATTAAAATCATATATAATTGGTTGTTATATCATATATAGAGAATAATTATAATTTTATATTTATTATTTACTTCAATTACACATCATTATCATACCCATCCAAATAATAATGTTTTGAATAACAATTACACCACGACGTGGAGATGGTAAGCCGTACGTACGCACGTATGGTGACATGTCATTCAAAGGATGGATAGAATACTGAATATAGTTGTACCATATTTATAATAACATCACAGTATATAGAAGATACTGGTGTTATTATTTTAGAAGGGAAATAACAAAGAAAGAAGAAGTGGAAGAAGAAAGGAACTTGAAAGAGGGTGGTGAAAACATTACCTCTTCTTCGGGTTCTTCCTTTTGATTTGTTCAAAAGGGATCCATAGGATGGCTTTCTGATCAAACTAATGCCTCTAGGTTGAATCGAGGGATGTTGAGAGAATATTTGGTCAGGATTTGCCAAACCAAAAGGATTTTATGGTATGAATTTGAGAGAAGGGGGAGTGCCCTTTTATAAGAGGGGTGAGGGGCACCTTAGGAAAAGCTAGAAATATTATTTTATAATAAATCCATATCCAGTTTCTAATTGCTAAAAAGTTACTTCTTTCTAGGATAAGTTTGGTTTGAGTCAAAACCACCCAACCAATAGGTTTTAGACAGGTTTGGGTCACTATATTATCCTTATCTTTTAGTTTTAACTCTTAGTAAATTAGTTTCACATTTACCATGTCTCTTTGTATTTTTATATTATATGGTTAATAAACATACAATAAACTTCCAAGATAACCCCAAGTGTTTAATTAATGATACAACAATCATTATATAATTCTATTGGATGAACCTTATATTTTTAGGAATTGAATATCAATTAATAATATAATATTTGTTTTATAAAGTCATTAATGTCAATTTTGACACTATTTGGTATTTTGTTTTTTCTAAATTCATAAAAGCATTGTTACTTCAAAAATAATTCATTTAATCAACCCTAAAATGTCATATTAAACTATCAAATTCTTTTAATTCATTAAAAGTCTCAAATTTTATTTATTTGGGTATTTATAATATCAATTATGTTAAGTTTTCACTAATAAGGTAATTATTACATCATCATTGTGTCATAAATATATTAAATTATTTAATTTCTAAAAATTATAACCAAAAAACCATTATGTATGAAATCCTTTTAGCTTTATAATGAATATTTATAATCGAATTTATTATATGTATTACCCTATATTAAAAATGTTTGAGTTATTAAACTTTGATTTTAACTCTTTTAACTCTTCTTTGAATTAAATAATAATAAATGTCCTAATCTAATCCATGTGGACCAAATAGGTTCATATTTTATTCCTAAGGTTTTTTTGGTCGAATTATTCTTATCCAATAGAATTAGTACATGTTTTAGGGTAATAATAATATCATTTTTACCCTTAATTACCCTATTTACATTTAACCGTGATAAATAAAAGAAAGAAGTTAATATTCACCAAAAATTATTTTTATCTTATTGAACCACATTTTACTCTTTGATATTAACCCTATCTCTTGGATTTTAGAAATTACAGTCATAGAAGCGGTAAAATTAAGTTTTAGGTGAATTTTCAAATTCTCCTAGGAGATGGGTAAAAGACGGTGAAAAGTTCAATAAAATTTTTATATATCTAGAATTATTATAAACACACTCCAATGAATTAAATTGAACTTATATAGGTATTATGTATCTATTTTGACCAAAAATAACTTTAAATAAAATAAATAATTATTTAAATAAAAATTCGGTTTTAAACTACAATTCAGTGTTTTTCACTATTCATCAAAAATTGAAAGCTTTCATAAAAATACTAAAAATTCACCCTAAGCTAATTTCTATATTTTGAATCCTAAAATTAAGTCCATTTTGAAAGATAAAACATATAAAATTTCAAAAAGTGGTTATTACTATTCATAACGGCTAGTTTGATTGGTTGTGGTGTGTGTTAGAACTCGAAGTTGCGTACAACACACGCTACTGTATTATTCAAAGAGAAGCGTACCATGGAAGCTTGGGGTGTTAAAAAATGAGTTCACCTCTAGTAATCTAATGAAACTATTGAAAATATTTTAGATAACATATTGATCTTCATCAATTAAATTTGAGATGAATTCATTCCTTTCAACTTTTTTACATGTACATGTAGTTATAGATTTCAATCCGTGAATGTTATTTTCCTTTTTTCCTTAATAAATTAAAAATTATTATATTTTTAATTATTTTGAGGGTTATATTAAATCATTATTTTACTTAAACCATTATTTCATAGTGTCATGTGAATAATTTAATGGAAAATATCATTATCACATGAATTTATCTTAACATTGATCTAGATTAGACAAATTCAATTATTTTCTCAAAACACATAAGTTAGAATTATATCCTCAATGATGTGTCTCACATAATGGTTTGTCAAAAATGTAATGATCTTTCAATAGATTTAGACTATTTGGAAAAAATTTATTTCCTCTTGGGTGTGGATCATGAACTGGTATTTGTATATATTTTTTCAACATACACTAGAGATCGTCATTTTGGATATGGATTATATCCTACTGGATGTGGCTAATGGATGAGTATGTGAAGAGGTATTATTACTGTACTCTATTGTTATTTTATTTGGATATGGAGGATTTGACTCAATATTATGAGAAATTGAAAAAAAAAATTATAATGAGGATTACAAGGTCTAACAGAAGGAATAAAGACTTGAGTGTATAAATCGGAGAATTTCATAAGGTTATAAATGAAAAATGATCTTGGATTGTAAGAATTATCAAAATTATTCTAAGGTGGGTGGTCCTAAAATGTATATCATGTCTTTTATTGGGTTTATATGGTGGTCACCATAAATTTATATCATTAATTTTATTATCTCAATGTCTTTTTCTAAAAATCATATAGGGGAATACTATAATGAAAAAACCTCACCTCTTCCAATGCATCCCTTTGAGGGTATTTGACCAAAAATGTTTTATGATTTATTCATTTAATGTAAATGAATTCCCAATCATGAAATGTGTACGCCTAGAGAGTAGACTAACTGAAAATTACTTTTTTATTATTAAAAAACTTTTAAGGAAAAACGAGAAACCACGGGATCAAACACCAACCACAAAGAAACCAAAACAAAAAAGAACAAATGCAGAACTGGCTCCTCCCCAGTAGTTTCACCAAATCACAGTCTTCATCAGAGGATAACCCTTCGACGAGCAGTCCTGTGAGAATGCACAAGCATGGAACTGATGGGGAAGCCATACCCTCTCAATGACCAAATTCTAAATGCAAGCTCCGGTGAAGACTCCGTGCTCTAATCCCCATCTGGAGAAAATTCACGTTAAGTGATTATTTCAAGAAAAATATTTTCATCATAACAAACTAAATAATTGAACCTAACTCAAGTATAGTATGCACAAAAATCCACCAAACCATCCAAACTCAGCAAGAAAACCTATACAGAATCATAAAAGAGTAACTTAAGATCACCAGAGCCTGCTTCCCTGAACAATTTCCATGATAAAGATGAGACCTGAGTGTCTGGTACCTTAATCATTAGATTTTCGACCTCAGAGGCTAGCTGATCCCAAGACTAGATATACTCATCCATACTGATCATACCTTTAATGAAGCCCCTTACCAATATGAGATATTTTTTTCAATCCAATAGTATTTCTTCTCATTAAGAGACACTTTTATGGACCTCCCCATCATCTTTACTGCCTCCTCAGCATTTTCATTCCGAACCAATACCTATTCGAGTGCTTCCTCGTTGGAACTTAAAATCAAGTCCAAATACTAATCATCTTGGTTCCCTATTCTTTGAGAACGTTAGTTCTCACTGGAAAATTTAATTCCATTTAACTTTTTTGCCAATCGAGTATTCGAAGGAGGAGGGAGTGAGGAGTAATCCTTCCTCCCCTTCCTTCTCCTAACACTCCCTCTACTATTTCTACTCCTCAATATTAAAGCTTCATCTTCCGAGAGTTCGTGTTCAACCCTAATGATTTCCTTCCCACAACAATTGCTCTCTTCTCAAGGATATCGAAATCAGATCAAACTTCTGCATCTGGGAGGCCATCGAACCTGTTTCTCAAGTGGACTGGAGTCCGTTTCAGAAAACCCGAACCTCCATCATATTCTCCTCTGTTATAAATAGTCGTGCCCGTATCTAGTATATGATTCCCCTTACTCACAGCCCACTGCTCACCCCTAACTTCTATGCACACAAAGTAGTCAAAACCACCTGTACACTGTCCTTCGTCTGTTCCAGGGCCACATCCCCCTCATTATTCTAAATTTCCACTCATACATCTTCATACCGAGACCCTCCCTCGTCTCTCCAGACACTATGGTTGGAAGGACCCTCGATATAATCCCTAAGCCTGATAAAAACCTTAGATACCTGTGGGTTCATCTGATTTTCCATAGACTTCTTCCCCACCTCGGAACACAAAGCAACCTCAACACTTGCATCCCGGTTGGCTAAGGCATTGCCGCGTTGTTATTTCTCCATAATCTGTAACAACTGGGGTTCCTCTTCACTATTATCTCTTCCTGATTACAATTTTTCCTCGCTACCCACCATCATGGTCTCCATCTGGACACCCCAGTGACCAAAACCCCTGACCACCGGCTTTGAAGACCCCATCGACATAAATAGGAGAGATGTCCTAGCCGCTTACAAGCCGAGAAATAATCGGGCCAACTCTCATAAACGACACGTTTTTTACACCTATACTCTTCACCGATTGTTATCCATACATAATCAATGTGGATTTTAGAAATATCCATCTCAACACACACCCGCGAATTCACCGGGCGACAAAAAACTTCTGTGCGACTGTCCGAGCAAAGATATCAACCTATAAGGCTTGCGAACATTTTTAACACAGACGAATTTTGGAATGGGAGCATAAGGATGGGGAAGCTGACCTAAATCACAGAAGAAGGTGGGCCACGCTTCATATGAAATTGAAACAACCATCAAAATAAAATGAACCTGAAGCCATTACAGCACCAAGGATCCCTCGACCATGTGCTAATGAGGTCCTCTTCTAATGAAAAATGGATCATGATGTGATGATTGTCGAGCAATCCTACTGTCACCCTTTCGCGAAGGTCCTAGGAGTCGAAGACGAATCTGTCAAAGGAATACACTTAAATGCCTTCGATGCTTGAACTGTGCTACCAAGGTGTGCTTCAAGAGCGCAGAGATCTCTATGAACTCTGAAGTTGAAATCTAAAGATTCAGAAAACAATCATTGAGCTCTGGGACTTGAGGCCTCATTGTATCTTTCCGAAATGGAGGAAGGAAGGCGGGATTATAAAAGGGTAGGAATGGGGATACTTCTATCTTGATCGCCAACGAAGACGCCTCCCCCGCCGATGGGGGAGGGACTGGCACGGGAGCCACCATCATCGTCGAAAGAGGAATACCCTCAGCCTAGGGTTCCTGAGATCCCCCAAGCCTCAATATCACCTATCCCTAGGGATTAGAGACCTGACTTTTTTTAATGCCTCTCTTAGTATGTTCCCATCATGGTGAGTCACATTTCTCTTTCCTAATTCACTTCGAGACAAGTAATGTTAGAAATATATAAATTATGATTATGGTTTTATATATTTGATCAACGTATGTAGTTTATGGTTATAACTATTAGACTAAGAGATTATGATGATCATGGTAAGATATTTTTGACCAAAAGGTTTTAAATTTAAGGTCATACAACTTTGAAACAAAAGGTGTTAGTGAAAATTTTCTCAAAACAAGAAGGGAGTACCTGATGTGAATGATGGTATAGTTTTATCATGAGAATAGTTATGGGAAATTTGATTAAGGTCTTATTACTTGGACATGAATATGTTTAAGGGTGAGGTTTCACATCATTCCATTGAAGATGCACATTATGCATGAATGTTTAGACATTAGTATATTTAATCCACTTGTATAATTTGATCATGTGTTGTATAATTCACTACTATAGAACTTTGAATCATGGAAGATGATATAGGACACAAAAAATATATTTGTTATTCATATTTCAATGGAAGGTTCCATTTTATAGTGTAATGTAATACAAAGATTATAGAAAATTCTCCTGAATATAGTGATTCCTATAATTTCATGTTCATATTAGTGGGAATATGTGGATATATAATTGGGGAATATTTGAATAACCTAACAAATGTATCACATAGATTCAGATAAACTCATTACCATTATCCATAGAAGACTACCAAGGATTAACACACTAGTTAATTGATGTTGGTATTTGGAGAGTGGATATTTAAGAAGGGTTAAATCACCCTAAATGATAGATCTATATGTATTGAACATTATATCAGCTCAGAATATTACAATGTCAGTTCCCTCAATTTTTTTATATTGGTTTCTTTAATGTGGATAACTCACATTTTCCTAGGGATATATAGTGAGTAGTATACTTTTTTTTACCCTTTCCATTTGTTAACTTATATATTTACTTAGTAAATGGAATTATGATGTTTTGAGAGTGGAGACATTACTTTTTCTTAGGATAAACTCTATGGGTTTTTAGTGTGATATGTTTTTTGGGACTGTTAATAGTAATTTAATGTATTTTAATTTAAACCATTGTTGAATAAATATTTAGCACAAATAACATTGACCAAAACATACAATGACTGAGATTATAAATATTGGACCAAATCATCTTGAGTTTGACACCATAAATCTTTAACAAACATATAAAATAGTCTATATAGTAAGAGATAATAAAGAATAAACTTGAATGGTTCAATATTATACTATATACTTTCTCAACAAAGGTTGAAAATAATTTATGGCATTGGTTTTTAGACCATCGTGTGATGTGGTGGGATGCAATAAAAATTTGAATGGGGAACAATGATTGAGAGTGATATAACACCATTTCTAATAGGATTTTTGATGTTATAAATAATTACATTTGGTTTCTAGATCAATAGTAATGGTATGAGTCAAGTATGTATTGGATAATCATTTAAAATATTTGAATGAAGTTATTTATTATGATGTTTTAGTCCATACAAATATTAATGGTCATTCTCCTTAAGAAAAAACATAAATACACATAACAAGACAAATTGGGGGAATTTATGAAATGTTTTATCAGGAATATTTATGAATAACAATTCATTGATGTCCCTTATAGTTGATTACACTTATTCTTGATATCTATAATGTCTTATGGCATTTAGAGAAACCTATGAAGTGAAATGCAGTTTTTGTAGATAGTGTATTTTGAAGACATTATTTCTGAATTCTAGAATAAGATATACCATGTCTATATTAATATTATATTCGGGTTAATGAGTGAAGGTTTATGGATGGTTCTATAATACATTATCTATATGATATTAAATAAATAGAAAAAAACATAGATCAAGGTACAAAATGTTCTCTTGATTTCATAATGGATGTTTCACATGGGAAATATATAATGTGAATAGAAAGTACTACAATACTTATATTTCATAGGGTTATAATATAAACGATAATGAAGTCTCTTAAATATATGTAGATCATTCATAGGCTGGGAATTTTAATTTCATCACGATACTATTGATTGGGTTCCATTTTCTAATAAAGTTATTACACATATCTAATTGATTTGTATGTATATAAATTCATATATGTTTGGTTTCTAAAGTCGGTTTAGAGTCTTTATATATGGACCATATTACATGTAGATTAATATCATACGATAAGGAATAAGGTGCTTTATAATATATGTTCATTGGAAAAGTACTCGTATATTTATCTTTGTTCATAGATTGTGAAGGGAAAACCAATATGATTGAAAATTTCTCCATGTAGTTCGATAATGTGAGGAGTTTTATAAGGATTCATGGCTTGGACTATGTTAGAGGTTATAATCATCTCTACATACTCTGAACTAAGGACTAATTTCACATATTGTTCCCATAGTTAAAATTTCAACCCTATGATTATTCAAATATATTAATACCTAATAGGAATGAAGAATCAAAATGTTGGGATAATGAATTAAATGAATGTTATGAATTACAGTTGGGTATAAAATAAACAAAAAAATGTATCTATGTTCCACAAAAGAAAAGGAAAAATCCATATTTAGTTCTTGAGTGTGAGTCTATAATGAAAAATTTTATACATAAGATAGGGGAATTCAGGTTCATAGAATTTATGTTTGGAAAAAAGGTAGAGGATACATGCAGTAATACATATATTAAATTAGTTTGAGTCAAGCCACACAAAGTTTTTATATGGGGGAATTTTATATGAATATAGATGAAAACACTATGAACATCTTACATAGGTCTAGATCCCATATAAGGGACAGGGTTTCAATATCAAGGAAAATAAGTAGGTATAAGGCGTCATGAATAACATACCTTATGTTTTGTATTTTTATTATATGTGACTATAACCGTGTTTACTAATTTTTAACAAGATGGATATTAGTCATGATAACATGAGACACTCACCAGGGTCACTAACCCCACATGAGTCATTCTTTTTGTGAGAAATAATATATGTATGGGAGATCTCCCGAATTTTGAAAGATTGTATGATTGGGTAAAAATAGAAAATATAAGGTCATTTACATTTTGTTGGAATAAATTTCTATACAAATTAGGATCTTATACAGAGATAATTTTTTTCATTTAATGGGAACTCATGGAATGGCTCATGTTTTATAATTTAGTTATCTATTCAATTATAGAGATCACATGGATTAATTAAAACCTAGTTTATTTTCATCTTCATGTAGGTTGATGGAGAATGGAATCCATACATTATAAATTCTTAAATATATATCCATATATTATTAGGGAGGGAAGACAAAAAGGTAGAAAATATAATTTGATTTAGGTTTCGTAATGAAAACCATATGCCTTTTGTTCATTGTATTATGTTGATGGCATACAGTTAAAAAATTAACATTGTGTTCTTGGGATATTGTCGTTCCTTTTTAAATCATGTGACCAAAACATTTCTACTTTATATTATAAGGACTTATATTAATGAAACACACCATATAGTTTAATTTATTATATTTGTTATGTGTGATAAATAGTTTAAAATCATTTATCATATATAATTTGAATTTAATTGAAATTATATAAAATATTTATTAAGTAAACCTAGATAACTAGAACATGTTTTATGCCCTCAATCTATATTGTTAACGGAGTAAGCTCCATTGGAATGACCCTTGTGTATTCCATAACGTTCCATTCATATTGATTTAAGTATTATAAGCTTCTTATCAGGGATCCTGGGTGTTCTGGGAGCTACAACCAACTCTCCTTAATAAATTATCATAGAACTCTTTTATTAAATCATTATGATACTCAATACTGATAGACCTGTAGTTGTGCAATTTTTTAGACCATTTATCATGGATTTTATCGAAACACATTTATTAATTTTTTAGATAATTACTCTTTAGATTGTCGATTTCAAATAGTAGCATGATGTGAATGAAATTGAACATTAATGGGTTAGACTACCTCTAATTACTACAAAATCTAATATCTGGTCCCTTGGGTAATAGTATAAATAATTGGGATATAGGAAAATAAATTATACAGAAGATTATTTTTTCTAGGTCTTAATATTCTTTTTTACCATGAACTAAATTATATTTGATTACGACTATTTTAAATCATCTATCTACACATTTTATACAACATAATACCATGATTGTTGACCATACTGGATATGTTTTCGGTGATAAAAAAAATTCCAGAGTCTTCAAAGATAAAATTTTTCATCTTCCAATAAATATTGAGTGAGGGATAACAAATCAATTGATAATACTTGGATTCATAAATTTTAAAACTTTTTTTATCAAGATATCCTTGAGGGGTACACCAAAAACCAGAGAGAGAATTAGTAAGCAGAAGTAATTATGTACTTGAATAAGAATATTGTAGTAGTGGGATATGGCCCCACATGATCAATTCCCTATTTGATCAATGGACAATAGTATCTAGAAATTTTCAATAAATCTAGGACTTTATGAGTGAAACGAGTATGTAAATGGTAGATAGAATTATTTATAATGGTATCCTTATTATTTTTCAACATATATTTTAAATAATTCCCAATCCTCTTGAATTAGTTGAAAAAAATAATTCTGAACTGAAGTGCACTAAAATCATCTATATGTTCTTCTTACCTAACAATAAGAATTTATCCCCCTTTAGTTAATCTGAGGTGAAAATCTTTGATGAATGATTTACAAAGGAAATTATTTAAATTCATGACATCATAATGATTTAAATTCTCCTCCAATATCTGGTTTTACTCTATATTATCACAATCCCGTGGAAGATTTCCATTCTAGTGATAATCAATGAAGATATACATCCATCATATTTTAAATTTTATTAGAGAGAAAATTGAAGTACCTTTGTGATAAACTATTTTAAAAAGTTTTTTGAATTTATTGAAAACTAACATTTTTGTTGAAGTATGTTTTTGTTGTCCACAAATAATGATGTTTCTGAGTTAATAAAGAATGATGATTGTTGTGATTGAAGTTTCCACTTAAAGAAGTCATATTGTTGTTAAATTGGTATGTTAATGAGGATTGAGAAGTAGGGGGTTAAAAAGGTTCCATAATTTCTATAAAAATTAGAAGATTGTTCCCTATTCAAAAAGTTCCCACAAATCATGAAAACATTCATGATTTAATCTTTTCATGAAATATTGGATAGGATAGAAGAAGTTTGAATCGTGAAAATATTCAAAAAAGAAAATCCATCATTATTGTTCTAAAAATTGGATCCATCGTCTTTATAAAATTGGATCCAACATCTTAAAAAAATTAGATCCAACAATATTTGAAAATCATATCCAACATATTCAAAAAAATATGATCAAACATCTTCAAAAAATGGGATCCAACATCTTAAGAAAATCATATCAAACATCTTCAGAAAATCAGATCCAACATCTTTAGAAAATTATATCCAACATATCTAAAAATAAGATCTAACATCTTCTGAAAATAGAATGCAACATCATTAAAAAATTGAATCCAACGTCTTTCGGAAATTAGATCCGACATATTTAGAAAATCGGATCCAACAAATTTAGAAAATTTGACCCAACATCTTTATAAAATCATATCCAACATCTTCAGAAAATCAGATCCAAAATATTTTGAAAATCATATCCAACATTTTAATAATGCATATCCAACATATTTCAAAAATTAGGTCCAGAATATTCCAAAAATCAAAACCAACATATACATAAATTAGATTCACTCAATAGGAAAAGTCATTAATTTATGGAGGTAAAACTCAGAATTAAATTTTGCATAATCTTGGAGATATCTAAGGAGGTTTGATGAAGTTAATGTTTATGATTTAAGTGTGATAGATTTTATAAGTTGTGAGATTTAAGGAAGAAATATAGATTTTAAGTTTCCATCCTTTGGTTTTCAAGTTGACTATAAATACATTCCTAGAACATTTGTTCATTTCCAACTATCAACATATGTGAAAAATATGGATCACTCGACAAACAAAAGTGAAAGATCCCATATGTTTGAAGAAGAATAGTATTGATAATTATTTCAGTGTTCGATTTTTTTATATTGTTGTGACAAAAATGGATCCAACATATTCTGAAAATCAGATTTAGCATTGTCTTCAGAAAATCAGATTCATCATTTTGAGAATATCAGAACCATTATTCTGATCAAATTAGAACTAGTTTTCTGAGAAAATCAGAACCAGTATTAATAGAAAATTAGATCTTGTATTATGATAAAATAAGAGCCATTATTCTAAGATAATTGGATCTATTACTCTGAGAAATTTAGATCTAGTATTCTGAGAAAATTAGAACCAGCAATCTTAGAATATCAAATCCATTATTCTGAGCAAATAAAAACTAGTGTTATGGGAAAATCAGAACCGGTATTATGAGAAAATCAGAACCAGTATTCTAAGAAAATCTAAAGTAGTATTCTAAGAGAATAAAAAACCAAATTCTATAAAAATATGACACAACATTCTAAGAAAATTGTATTTAGCATTCTACAAAAATTATATCTAGAATTTTTTAAAAATCAAATCCAGTATTATAAAAAAATAAAATCAGATCTGGCCAAATAGGATTAAGGATTTGGACTGAGAGAATGTGGATAAGATTAAAGAACGTATTTATTATTTTGTTTGGATCAATTTTTTATAATAAAACTATGTAAACTAATTGGAATTAGTGAAATATTTTTTATTAGGAGGTATATGGTTTCTAAAGGAAGCTAGAATAAGTTGTATTCACTTCTTTATAATAGTTTATTCCAATAGACCCATGGGAATGGCTATTAAAAGGATGTAAGTTCTCAAACTGAGACATGATGTTGTAAATATTGTGTAATTTTATTTATTTCCTACCTTTACATGCATGTGTATTAATTAAAGGGTGATAAGGATATAATATTAGTAGGTTGCAATGTTTAAGTTTCTAAAAATTTTGTAACTTATAAAAAGTAAACACCTGATTCAACCTCCCCCTTCTCAATTGTTATTCGATCCTTGGTAATTCAATTGGTATCAGAGGGTCATGTTCCCTTGTTGAATCCATATAATGGATATTATGAATTCTATAAACAATAGGAGAATTCAAAATTTTTATGGAAAAAAATATTATGGATGGAATAATTGGATGATTCCATATATCCTATCTATTTGCTTGGAATTTGTTGATGCTGATACTATTGGTTTTCTACATATTGAAAAAGATGATACCATGAAATTTTCTGATTAAAGGAACATAGAAGTTAATGGAAATGATAGAAATGAAATCCTCATGTCCTTATCATATAATGTTTATTATATGGTTATGGGTCTCAAATCTTAAAATAGTATGGGGTAAAATATAAAAAGTATCTTCAAAAGCAACACTAATGTCAAGGAAGAAAAGATACATATTTGGCATAGTATGTATGAAGACATCAGAATGAGTTATGAAGAAACAATTGATGAATACTTAACTAGCATAAATGAAATTGTTTTCAACATTAGAGGATTTGGAGATGTCCTAGATGATTCTACAATTGTGAAGAAACTTATGAGAATCACAACAGATAGATTTTATTCTAAAATTATTTCTTTCGAAGATAATTATTATTTTTATCTAGATGAATCACATATCTTTCTTGTGGAATATGATATGACGAAATTCCCAATGTTTAAAAAGAATATGAAATATGGGATGGCTTTTGAAGCTATGAGAAATATGAAAATCCAAGATGTTGAAGAAGCAGATCATTCTGAGTCCGAAGATAATGAGGATTATGAGATGAATTAAAAAATCAAGTCTCTTATATCCAAGAACTATTGAAGAGTAAAACAAATTTTTAGGTAAACTTCCTCTCAAATAATTTGAGTGTGGTGGAATCAAACACATTGCTATGAATTTCCCCAAGAGGAAAGTTAGAGAATATCCAGATGGTTTTGATGATAACCCATTATGGAATAATTGGATCCAAAATGATTATGATAAAAGTCTTCCAATAGATACAATAAGAAGTTTATTGTAAAAAAATAAGTGTGTTGAGTAAGAAGGTTTAATCAAACTCAACCGACAACAATTCATCTGAAGTTTAATGTTCAGAAATTTTTTAAACCTTCATTACAAATGTTTAGAAAACAAAATATTCCTCAGCAAGTGAATAAGGTGGTGAAGAATATTATAGACTGTTTTTTATCTGAATTAGACTTATTTAATGTCTTGAGAAAAACAAAATTCTCAAGAAAGAAATTATAGTAAAGAAGAAAGATCATGAAGAAGTCTATAATGGAAGAAAAGATATCATCAATCTAGAGGATAAATACATTCATAAGATTTTATGTTATAATCTATGAATTCCTGAACATGGAAGGATTATTGATGATCATAGCAAGAATCTAGAAGCTGAGGAAAAAAGGATAAAAAATTGTAATCAAAACTTCTTGAGTTTTACGTACCTTGAGGAAGATGAATGAAAAATTCAATAAAGTATCATGAGTAAATATTTAGACTTTTAATGTTGATGAGAAGGATCAATATGAGAATCAGGTGAAATATTCTCATATAGAAAATTATGTTTCATCAGATTCTTTTTACATTTCAGGATCCAAAAAAAGTATTGGGAAAGCTTGGCTGGAGAAAGTAACTGATAATCCTATCAATTATACAAAATTAGAAAACTAACACAAAATAAAATATAGTCGACATCATGATCATGTTAGAGCTGAAATAAGTTAACAACCTCTACAAGGATTCTATAGAGAAAGATCATTCAGGAATAGAAATTCTATATTTGGGGGAATTACCTATTATTGTGGAATCTATGGACATAGAGCTTATAATTTTTGGGAATACTTATCATTACCCGAAATAAGGTTTGGGAATAGTGGAAGAAATAGTGAAAGAATAATGAGTAACTTTCCTAACTCATAGGATATTGAATAGGTGAATTCTCAATATGTTAGAAACATTCCTACCAAAAATAAATTTGAATGTTTAGAAGAAGTATGTGGATGATGTGATCAGGCTAGTGATAATTCCTAAAGAAGTATGAAAATCCTTCCAAAAAAATATTATTATGATAGAAAGGAAATGGAAAATGAGAAGAATAAGGTTGGTTAAAGTGCTTTTTATATTGTTACTTTATTGAAAGCATGTAAGAGGAAAAGATCATGGATACTTTATAGTGGTTTCCCTTCACATTTGACGGCTGGTATAAAAATATTGAAACATGTTGAAAGTCATTATGCATGAGTATTTACTTTTGTAAATATAAATTCCATAAAATCAAGAAGAATCAAAACAGTTGAGATTGAATTAGAGAAATTAAAATCTAAGGACGTTATATTTTTTGATGGGATAAAACATAACATAATTATTTAAAGTAAACTTTTTGATGATGGAAAATAAGAAATATTTAGTATGGATTCTTTTAACCTTAATATTATGAATGATGGAAAAAATCATTACAAAAGGAGAAATAAAAAGTGTAAATATAATTCAAATATTCTTTCCCAATAACTAATGTTACTTGAGTGGTGAATATGAAAACACTTTGTGGTGATGAAGAATTTTCCACCGTGGTAAGAAAAAACATAAATAAACATTCTAATGTTGATGATGTTTGTAATTTTATAGAATTGAAAAGAAGAGATGAATATATTTATTTTACATTGTGGAAATGAAAGATGAATAAGAAATATAATAAGATAATTTAAATTCAATCTACAAAACCACTTGATCTTATTCATTCTGATCTATGTGGGATGATGAGACATCAATAAAAAAGGTGATTTATAATTTATCAATTTTTTTGAAGATTTTACTCTGATAGAAAACATCATATTCATGAATCACATGTTTGAGGACATTTAAATGTTCAAATTCCATAAAAAAGATGTTGAGAAAGAGTTGGATGTTTCCATAAAGAAGTTGGTAATAGATAATGGTATGAAATTAAAAAAAAATATTGAAGATTATCTAAGAAAAAATTGTACAATGCATCAGTATAGCTCTCTCTATAATCAACAACACAATTTAGTAGTAGAATGAATGAATTGAATCTTAGTGGAAATGAGAAGTTGTATGTTAGGAGAATAAAAACTTCCCAAATTATTTTAGAGAGAAGATGTTAGTACTATTGTACAAGTTCAAAATGGATGCCTGTTGAGATCAGAAACCAACATGAATCCTTCTAAAATTTGGTATAACAAAAAACATTTTTTGATGTACTTCATGGTTTTGGGAATTCCATGTTTTCTCAAATAAAAAATACGTATTAGGGATAGATTTATGAGAAAGGAAAATAATGAAATTTCACGGGTTCTTCACCAAATGGTAGTATTTAGAAATGTTGGAATTTTTTTCACAAAATTTGTTTTACTAATATAATGTGAAGGTAATTTGAAATAAATATTCCTTAACAATGGTTTTTGAAAATTACGAGGTGGATAAATTGAATACTTCCAATAATATTGAAAATAATTCAAAACATTCTTATCATGATTCTGAAGAATCTTGTAATGAGTAAATTCCTGCTTGGGGAGAAACATTGAGATTTCCTACCTTAAACATTGTTGATTTTGAAAACATTATTTGGAATCTGAAGAATCTCGTTCAGGATAGAAGGATGTTCAGATTAGAAAATCAATCTCTAGTTGTCACAAAAGTTGAACCAGATTCAGTTTCAGATGCTATTCAATACAAATAATGGGTGGATGAAATAAATAAAGAGTTGGATCATATTGAGTAGAAAAATACATGGGAATGATTGGAGATTGTTATAATATTTATTTCAGTAGATGCACATTATAATTACAATGTTTATCAGATAGAGGTAAATTCATTCTTCAAAAATGGTGATATTGAGGAATACATTTATATTGATAAACCTTGTGGATTTCTATTTGATAAGGATGAAAAAAGGGTTTGAATTGAATAAATCTTGTTATGGGTTGAAACATGAACCAAGTTTTTGGTATTCGAATCATGACAATTGTTTGAGAATGATTAACTTTTATAAAATAAAAGTTGATAGCAACATGTCTATAAAATATGTTAACTCTAAAACAATAATTGTAATTGTTTATGTGGATGATATAATTATTTTGGGGATGAAGAAAAGTATTGTGAATTATTTTAGGAAGAAATGAAGAATAATTTTGAAATGTCAATGCTGGTAGAATTAAATTTCCTCTATGGATTACACGGTCAACAAAACAAAAAATACATTTTTGTATCTCAAGAAAAGTGTGCCAGGTAATTATTGAATATGTTCATAATGCTGAATTGAAATAAGTTTCAACTCTTATTTAAGTGAGCTAAAAGATGAGCAAAGATGAATCATAAATAAATGTGAATCAGAAATACTTTCAGATTATGATAGGAAGTATTCCATACCTTATAGATTCAAGGACTGATATTGTTTATGTTGTTACTTTATGTGACAAGTATCAATGTAATCTGAATGAATTACATATGTTGGTTGAAACCATGATTATGAGATATCTCAAAGGTAAAACTTCACATGGGTTTTAATAAATAATAAATAATGGGATGATGTTTCTTGGTTATACTGATCCCAAATGCGATAGTGATTGTATTTATATAAATCCAACCTCAGGAGGACAATTTTTTGTGGGATAATTTTGTGTGAGTTGGCATAGTAATAAAAAAAGTTCATTATATTTGACCATAGAAGAATCCAAATAGTTTGTAGCTACATAGGTATGTACTCAAATGCTGTGGATAAAAGTTCATATAGATGATTTTAATGTAGTAGTTTATAAACCATTGAATATAGTTTGTGATAATTAAAGTGCAATTAATATTTTTATTAATAATTTCTATCATTCATGATCAAAACACATTGATATAATTTTTCACTTAATAAAATATAAAGTTACTTTTGGTTTTTTTTGGAATACATTTCAATAATGTATCATTTTACTGATATATTTAGAAAATAAATTCCAGAAGAATGGTTTTTTAAATTGAGGCTACAGATTCTTGTTTAGCCTCCTCCAGTGAATTCCTAAAACTCTCAAGGAAACACCCCCACTATGCTTTCAATTATGTTTACAAAGGCAGAGTGTAAGTAATAATTTTTTAGTTTTTTAGAAGTTTTTACTTTTTTTATGAATCTGAAGTTGTTGTTATCATATAATGGTGGAGACAAAAAGAAAAATGATAGAGGAAAAGAAATATGAGAGAGAAAATGATAAAATTAATGGGGAGATTATATTTAAATGGATGCAAGATTTTCTTTCCACTAAGGCATGAAATTACATAAAAATAATAGTTTATACACAAGTGTAGTGTCAAGAAACATTCTTTTGAGAAAGGATATGCTTTGATAAAAGTCATAAACATGAGGTGTCTACAAAAGACGAGTTGTGAAAAGTTCTAAGAGTTGGAAAAGTTGTTAACGTGGGTTTTCAACAAATACAATTTGGGAGATTGAATTTCCTTTAAAATAAATTTTTTTAACAATGTTTTTGTATTTGCTGACAACATAATTTTGTGTTATTTTTTATTTTTGTTATCTAGTAAGAATGAAGTAGTTTTGTAAGGATGAAGGAAGATTTTTTTGATAGATGTTTCTGGTTGAAGAAGTTTTATTATTGTTGAAGAATTATGTTGATGAAGACTGAGATGTCAAGAGTATGAATGTTTCTATAATATCGAAACATAATAATAAAATTATTTTCTGATCATGAATATATCACAAATCATGAAAAATATCATGATAAAAGATTTTCAGGAAATGCTGGAGAGGTTAAAAGAAATAAAAATCTCTAAAATCGTCAAATAATTGGATCCATTAAATTTTTTCATAAAACCAAAGCCATAATTTTCTGAAAATATGATCCAACATCTTAAGAAAGACGAACCAAGCATCTTCCGAAAATCTGAGCAAACATCTTCTGGAAATCAGATCAAACCTCCCCTGAAAATAAGATCTGACATCTTAATAAAATATGATCCAACATATTTAGAAAATGTGATTCATCGTCTAAAGAAAATCAGATCTATCATCTTTAGCAAATCATATCCAAAAACTTCTAATAATTTGATCCAACATCTTCAAAAAATGGGATCAAACTTCATCAGAAAATCAGATCCAACATCTTTAGAAAATAAGACCAAACATCTTCAGAAAATTGGAACCAACATCTTTAAAACATGGATCTAGAATATTTATACAATCAAGTCCTGAAAATTCTTAACTTCATATCCATCATATACAAAAATTGGATTAACTCAAAAAGAAAATTCTAGAATTTGAGGAGTTCAAACATGGAATTCAATTTTTCCTAAATCTAGATGAAATCTAAGGAGGTCTGATGAAATTAATTACAATGTTGTAAATGTGAGATTTTTGAGGATTTTTCATATTAAAGGAAGTGTGAATGATTTCATGTTTCCCAATATTGTTTTTGGATTATCTAATAAATATTTTCCTAGATAATTCATTCATTTGAATCTTACATCATATGCACGAAAGGCATTTCACTTGGGATATCAAAGTGAGCATTCCCATATAATTGAAGAAGAATAGTATTTAACATTATATCTATGTTTGAGTTTTTCATATATTTATATTAAAAAAATATCAAACATATTATGAAAATTGGATCCATTATTGTCTTCATAAAATCATATCCCATATTCTGAGAAAATAAGAACCAGTATTCTGTGAAAATCAGAACTAGTATTCTGAGCTAATTAGAACCGGTATTCTGAGAAAATCTACACCAATATTCTGAGAAAATCATAACCAATATTCTATGAATATTAGATCTAGTATTTTGAGAAAATAAGATCTAGTATTCTAAGAAAATCAGTACCAGTATTCAATGAAAATCAGATCCAGTATTCTAAGAATATTAGAACCAGTAATCTGAGAAAATCAGAACCATTATATTGAGAAAATCATAATCATTATTTTGAAAAATATAAACCAGTATTTTGAGAAAATCAGAGTGAAAATTGTAAAAAATAAGATCTATCATTCTTAGAACATCAGATCTTGCATTCTTCAAAAATCAGATCCATTATTCTACAAAAATCGAATCCATCTTTCTGAGAAAATAAAATCAGATCCAACCAAATAAAATTAAGGATTGATACTGAGAAATTATGGAGTAGATTCAGAAAAATATTTATTCTCTTGTTTGGCTCAATTTTTTTACAAAAAACATTGTAAGTAGATGGGATTCAGTATATTCTTTCACACTGAGAGACAGAAGGTGTCTAACAGGATTTGGCATAAGTTGTATTAACTTATTCATAATAGTGAATTTCTATAGACCCACGGGAGTTGGTATGGAAAAGATGTAGGTTCTCAAACTAGCGTCAATCCTTGTAAATATTGCATGATTTTTTTATCTCCTACCTTTTCATGCATGGGTATTTACTAAATGATATTAAGGATATATATATTAACATGTCACATGGGATAATTTTCTAAAAGTTTTGATACATATAAAAATTGAACAACTGATTAAACCCCTTATCAATTGTTATTAAATCCTTGGAACTTCAAATATGATATTTCCTTATTTGAAGGAAACACAAAATTTTTTAATCTCACTGATATAAAAGAGATAAACTCTAGGTATCACCCTATGATTCACAATTACAAAGATTGTATGATCCTGGTTTGTATCTTCTAGATATTTGGATTCATTTACCAATATATCAGTGTTTCTTCTAAAATAAAATTTCTAACACCCATCATTTATTTTTTATATGAACAAGATGTTGAACAACAAAAAAATGACCAATCATCATTATAGATTCTCTATTAACACTATATGACTGTTATTATACCTGAGTGGGTTTATATAGGATATCATATGGACTTTGTGATGTTGGAGAAAAGACCTCATCTTATGTACTATAAATTACAATGCATAGACATTATTTTCAACAATAGATCATTGAGTTTCAATATACAACATGGATTATGTGATATGAGAGACACCATTTTCTTTACTGATGTCATTTTAATGTTTAAGGGGATCTCTATGTGATCCCACCTTGGTTACCACATATATAATGAGTCTATTTCCTTTAACTTGAGGCATCAAATCATTTGAGTGTCAAAGAAACCCCATAATTTCATTGAAATATTTCTAATAATTATGACGTGGGAGATATTTCCTCATCTTATGTATTATAAATAATAATGCAAGGCCATTGTTTTAAACATTAGATCATTAATTTAACATATAAAATAAGGTTTATCTTAGATAATAGAAAAAAGTTTCTTTGAATATGTAATTTTTATGTTCTAGGGGATCTCCAAGTGATCCCACCATTTTTAACAGATATATAATGAGTGTATTTATTTTAACATGAGGAATGAAATCACGGGGGCATCAGAGAAACCCGATCATTTCATTCAAATTTTTCTAATAATTATGATAGTGCTGATATGATATCAATTTCATAATTTATTTTATGAAGGGTAAACATTATTTTGAATGGTCAATAATAAATAATTATATATATGTGATACATCCATAAATCTATATTATCTCATTAAGGATTAAAGGAGGATACATTTTAAGGAGTATGTTGGTCATTTCTATGACGAATTTGATACCCTAATGGCATGCTATGAAGAAATGTAATTTCTTTGATTTCACCTTGAAATAGAATATCTGGGGGTTCATACTAAAGATATTTCACCAGGTTTGTTTAATAAAATCTATTTATTGGTATGGTGACAACATCTTTGATGTGAATTTCTCATTAGATCATCTAAATAAAATTTAATGAACTTCCAAGAAGTGGTTTGAAAATAAGGGTCATATTTCATTAATATGGGGTGCCAACATTTTTTTAATAGATTTTCATGACATGATAAAAAAATACAACATTGATTTTTCTAAAAATAGTGGATTATTGTTTACTTGGGGACCATATCTATCGGGTTAAACCACTACTATCCATACATTAAAGAGAGGGCATGGAATTCTATGGTTACATTGATTTTTTGTTTATTAATTGGAACTAGAAAATAATTCATTGGGAAATCATGATTAAGATCATTTATATCAATTAAATTTTTGATGTTATCATTCTTTTCCATGATGATGATGATATTGGGATGCCACTTTGAGTAATAGACTTATAATAGTATTTCAAATTTAATGATATTTTTTACATTATCATCCACCACAGTATAAAGTGAAAAAATAATTCTTCATGCCTCATGTTTATAACCATGGTGACCATTAGGAAGTCCCAAGTGGGGGGGGGGGGTTCTACCGTATTTTCTTGTTTTTGAATTTATATATCATTACATGAAAACTAATTTTTATTTCTTTGTAGAGAATAAATATATTATTTATATTCTCTAGATATTCTAAATTTGAAAATCAATGCCATTTGGTGTTATTTTATATACCAAGTGGCAGACCATATTGCTTCAATGACAATGTTTGATCGAGGTAGTTGGGTCATATGTTTCTTAAACACTCATCAAATTAATCCAGAGGGGGTTAATCTAATTAGTGGGATAAACATAGTCTCTATTACTTTAGTGCTTCCTAGATAAGTATAATCTGGCCATTTCTATGACTATTCTCTTATTATGGGGTTTCTCTATTAATAAAAATGAAAAATTGATTATGAGGAACTTTTCACATTCATGTGGAGAATTTCAATGGTATTCTCCTATCTTTATTCCTACTCCTCTCCCCCTCTTTGTATATATTTAGGAGAAGAAGATAGAGTAGGGTAATAATGATTAAAAATATAATCATTGATTGGAATAGAGAAATGTAATGGTGTCTAAATGTATAGAGAGGCATTTGAATAGTGGAATTTTAATCAGAATTACATGATTTATAAACCATTGGAGATTAAAAATTAGATGTTGGGGTATGAAAATTGTGATAATAATCATTAAACAATATGAAATTCTATTTAGAACTTGGATACCTCACACGAGTTATAGAGTAATTATTTGCAGGAGATCCACCTTCCAGAGTATAAAAATATTTTAGCCTATAATATCCATATAATAATATAGTTATATTTCTATTATTCATGTTATCAGGACACTAATATCTGCATTCCACGTTATCAAGAAATATTCTTACTATGTTAGAATATAAAATTGATATTATGGTTATGGGTGTAAATTCATCCAAGTCTTTCTATCCTTACACATCATATGGTTTCTAAGATCAATATTTATCGTGTTGATTTGTGTACTAGGGGTATCAAATTCACATTGAGTTAACTTGGTGGATTAGTGGGTGAATCTTCCAAACTAGTCGAGGATATGATTGAAGAAATATACTCTATCACCTGTCATCTTATATTTATTTCATAGAAGGATGGATCCATATAAATTGATTCCCATGAATTTTTTGAATTTTTATCATCATGTAATACCACAACATTCACATATATAGCATATTTGAGATACTGATGATAGAATGGTAGTAAAAATATATTCATGTGAAGCAAGGTATTACCTTTAAAAATTATTCAATGATGTATCCTCTAAAACCAAAATAAATTCAAATTCGGAATATGAAAATACAATTGGTATTTCAATTTGGTCCAAAAAATTTTACTTTTCTCACATTTATCATATCCCAAGATCATCAAGTTAGTTGTAGGGGGATCTTCCTCAATATATCCTAATCACCAAAGAGTTTGGACTTGAGTACGGTTTACCACATAGAAATTTTCAGTTAAATTTTAATGATACTCAAAATTTAGCAGCATTTTGGAGTTATATGGGGGTCTAATTAGTTTTTTTATTGTAACCTATTGGATTAATTCAGTGAATGGGGTGAACATATGGTATTCTTCAGGGTTGGTTTCTAGATAGTAAATTTTAGTTTTGGTAAACTGACCCTAAAAATATTGATTAATTGATAGGTATTCAATGTTTCCCTTCTAATTTCAATTGAGTGTTAAAGAACCTAAAAAACTAGTAGTTTTTATCGTAATATCTAATTTCTAAATAATGTTGACTTCATTACCAAGGACTTACACATATTGACATGGGGTTATTCATTGGCTTAATGTATTGGTGGAAAAGTATTCTATTTATCCACACACTATGATGGATTATCTATAAAAGACAACAAGTTAGGATAAATGTATATAAAAAACCTAAAATCATTCCTAATGATAACCAAAAGCATTCCAAATTTTGCTTCCACATTAACATGAGATCATATATATCAAATTATTTATATATAGTGTCAATTGATTTTAAGGCCTTCCCACAACTCCATTGAGATGCAATGTCAATTAAGAAAATTAACTAACATCTAACTCAAATAGTGACATCCCTATAATTCTATGATTCACACACTATATAGATGGATTCACATGAAGGTCAACATAGTCCGGTATAATAGTAGAGGAATCCATATCCTGAATGAGTTGATTCAAATCATTCTCCATCCAACATTTTGAATTCAACCATCATTAAATTAGGAGTGGAAGATCTAGAGGTTTTTCCTAGCCATATTTCATAGAAATATGGCCCAATATTAGCTTCTACGTGATAATAAGAGTCTACCAATATCAGATGATTTTTTAAGTCCATGTAAGTTATAATAATTTCTTTGTACACTTATGTTTTAGTTGAATATATTGAAATATAGGAAAACCCATTTCAGAAATAAATTTTCAAATTTATATGTACACTGTGGAAAAAAATAGACCAGGAAAGTCTAAAAGAAAAATAGAAAATAATTATTTATTATTGGGTGTCATTACAAGATGAATGTTCTATAAATATTAATGAAAAATGAAATATCCAATTTAATTAGTATTTAAGGTTAATATTCAAAACCTATAAGATGAGTGTTCAATGACACTTATCCTATTGAATTATCCTAGTGGATTATGAGAGTTTACAACTAAAATATAATGTTAGGGGCTACCATGAAATGATTAAAGGAATGATCTCATCAAGAACCACCATAAAAAATGAAGAACATAAGGAAATAAGGAGAAAACACTATCAACATCAATATCAAATGTTTTTGGTTATATACCCTTTAAATTTTTATGAAAAATATTTATTACATCTAATATGATGACTTTCCATGGTATAATATCTTCTCCATAGAGAAAAACAATTTCACATTTCCAAAAATGAAGAATCCAGATGAAGCATGGTAAGATTATCACTCGAATTATTTCCATTACCATCATATAATCGGTTAAAAAATAGAGGAATTATTCATCATCAATGATCTACTACCAAATATTGTTGATGATTCTCATGTGACATTAGACAATACCAATGTGCATGTTTCTTTCATCTTATATATTCACAAATATAAAGCTTAAGAGTAGTTAAACTCCTCTTATGGTTTAAATTAGTATTTATTTTGAATGGTTTGTATAAATGTTAGTGGATAATTCTCATTCCATAATCTTTGAAAAATGTATCCATTCAATAATGACCAAAATTTCACTTTCTTACCTTATGTTAACATATTCTACTTCTCAATCTCTAAGTATCCAACATTGTTGGAATAGGTGGGAAAAAATAATAAGGGGTCCCTAGAAAACCTAACATATGCACACACTCATAAATACTATATTCCTCTATCATTGAGTATTGTACATCCAAATAGTTTAATAGGAATCATCCCCCCCTCAAATAGTATATTGGGAATTATCCAACTAAATTTTGTATTACGAACATAACCAATGACCGAGATACTCTATTTACGAGTAACACTAGTTCAACAATCATTATATAAACATGGTTTTATATGGTTACAAAGGATCTTCTCATTAATCTACCAATGCCCTTCATTATAGAGATAAATTTGATCCGATAAAATCTATTGAGGCACAACTGGTTATCACATTATCTACTCCTTACTTTAATAAATTGGAGATTGGTGATACCCTAACTAATTTCAATGAAGGTGTCTTTAGCACTATGGATTCCTTATAAATCGTATCATCATCCTCTAATATATACCAAGATATTGAATATGGTGTTGAAAATTCTTCTTTACATGTAGAAGAGTAGATCTTATAGTTGTAGTGAGAAAATATATGGATTTCTAAAATGGTAATGGATTTGGTTCAAGGATATTTTCCCCATAGTGAAATTCCAGTATTCTAGAGTAGGGGACCTCTTTGAAGTAAAATTCATTATCCCATAGGGATATGTGAATTTTTATGTTTTCATATAGTACATACAACAATGATAGAATTATTTTCATATTTTCTTCCCCTTTTATGGGAGAATTATTTATATCCTTTAACCATGGTGATCACCTCACTGCCCCCAATAATGTCAAATAATTAAAGTCTTAGGAATGTGTATTCCATTTCTTAGAGTGTAGTAGATTCCACATATTTATCCCATCTAATCCTGATTGAGGAAAGCCTTAAATATCCAAACATAATTCATGTGTGCATGATAGTTATGGGATCTATGGAATACATGGAAAGACGTATTTTCATCCATCCCATCAAGATTGATGAGGACATATATATTCATTCCAAGTAGTGTTTGATTTTACATATTTATATTTTTCCTTAGAGAAATAATTGATTAGGAACACAATTTACTAGATATCAAAAGAGGAATATTTGTGAAACCATTCCAAATACTACCACTATGATCTAGTGTTGGAATATATAATTGATAGGTGATTAATCATAAAATATTTTTATTAGAAGAAGACAAATTAAGGTAAATAGGAGTCGCATTTAAACAAACCATATCTTCATCAAGATGAATACCCTAAACATAAACCCAAATTTATTCTAAATAATTATAGTCAACCATATATTATTAGTAGATAGAACAAGGCGTATTCTATTAGTATAAATCTTATCGATTTATTCATCAAATGTTCATGGGATCCCAACATCGTTATTCTCTTGGATATCATGAGTGATAATAAGGTATTGATCAAAGACCATCCTTGATATTATCCTATATATTGAATTTTAGGGAATATTGTTGAAGGATTATTCAACTTAAAAGATTTTATTCATAATAATATAGATTAAGGACTGATAGATTTAGTGGATTTATGGACACATGAAACATGTATTCGAGTCATTCTCATTCACATACAGAAACATAATCCATAATGAATCACGTTTAGATCATATCCCCAATACCTAACATTAAATTATAAATACATGTCCTTATAGTTGGAAATTATATTATATAATGTAAGTCATAGTTTCAAGACTCTAAAATTCAATTTATACCATTTTATAATCAAGGAATTGAACTATATGAAATATAGACTACCCTGAAAGACCATTAACAATATATAGTATTATATCCTTTATAGATTAAATTCCATGTCAAATATGATCCATTACATGGATTCTTCAACATGATTCAGGACTTGAAAAAATTCACATTCCTACAAATGATAAATATTTATATAGGAGTCTCCAAAGTATATTATTATAAGAACCTACACCTAAAAAATACCCCATCAAGCTATTTTAGTTCTATACATTCAGATCATTCCCATTTTCCTCCTTTATTTGCACCTTTAGATAAATATATATAGATTTATTATAATATAAGAGTATATATAGTGACCCCAAAACTTACAAGTTGTGATATCGATAAACACTTTTGATTTTATTCCTAGTATACATTCCCATAATTAATTTTTATAGGGTTCATAAATGTACCTTTCGCATGACTTCAAAATTCCTAAAACACTTCCTTGTTTAAGATGTTAAAATAATTATTAATCATCTTCAATTTATAACCCAAAACTATAAAACATGTCTCCATAAGAAATATAATGCACAATTTCACATTAGTCAACAATTTCCTTGTCACATGATGTAATGTTGTATGATATTTTAGTCTTATATTTACATCTCTAAACAACTTAATATATGTTTCAAGCATCATGGAATTTAACCTCATGCATAAGTCTATTATAAAATGAATTTAATTTACTTGTTTTTAATTCCTTGGTGTTTGATGTGAAACTACACAATAGGTGGGAATTTTGTGGGATCTACCTTTCTATTTTAACTATGAATTTTTGTAATGTGGAAGGCTTTCACTAGATGGGATTTCCATCTAATGCTGACATTTTTATAATCATTGTACGCTATGTTAAATATATCCCACCATATCCTATAATAAGGACCTCATAAAAAATAGAATTATTTCCATATCATGCCTGTAAATATATACATTTTATTGGATAACCACTTTACATGTTCAATATCATTATATAAAATAAAATGAACAACAGATGTTTTAGAACCATTGGTGGGTTGATTTCTATTATCATAGGATTCCTAGTGACTTATGATGTACTTATTATAGAAGTAACCACATACTATAGTTTCACTATAATCATTTTTTAAAATATGAAACCATTTTTCATATTTTTATTTTTATAATCTATATATATTAGAAAATTGTCTCTCACTGTATATGAGATAGATCAATGAATATAAATTTTTATCAGAACATATGTTACATGATTCCAATATATATAGGATATTTAATTATTCCAATAATTATTATGTTGGGTACTATAGAAAAAATTGAAAATCCCCTAACCTTATCTTTGTGAAAGAAACATCACTCATTCACATTAGTTATTTTTTTAATCATCACCAAGACAAACTTATAACATTTTTCATGAGTATAAGATCTATTCAAAACCAATCACATGCCCTAACAATATGTCTCTAAACGATGATACAATTTATCCTAACCATATGAATCTAAACTATGTGGTTAATTTCAATCTCTGTTATGGTCTATCATGTGATATTAGTGGTATTCCAATTCCTCATTATTTCCCACACTAAATATAACTCATAAGAGCTTAGTAGTTTTGGATGATCAATTGTATTTTCATGACCGAGAGATTACATACCCAACAATTGGGAGACAATTGTCATTTTTTGATCACTATAAACTAGACAACACCAATTTCCTTATCAGTTAAGGATAAATTATATATCATGAAGCCCAATTTCTTTAACACTGAAATGAATGGAACAAGGTGGATACCAAAAGAGTATAAATTATAAGGTTCATGGTATATTTTGAATGACAATATATTAGTAGTTTCAATCAGGGATAATCTCAATCATCTACAAGTATCATCAATATATCCTTATTCCTCACCCATTTCATTATATGATTTAACTATCATCCTCTAAATTTAGGATTAATTTATAATACCAAAATAGTATGTATAACACTCTATGTTGTAGAATTATAGTATTCTAAAAACTTTTGGATGCTTATCTCATACACCAAACAATATTAAATATTCAGATATATGAGTTATTGTCAACACATAACCTTCAGTTGAGATACTACCCTATAATTCCTCACACAATGAAATATTTGAAATAGTATATTGATTAATCTTAATTTTACTCACTATTAATTGATATAGAATATTATAGTTACCATTTTTCTTATTGTGAAATACCTTGATGATGTTTAGGACCTAGAAGATGAATCTCCATTAAGCATGTGTCTATTTCTCATATCTATGTGTCACTGATTTACTTTGTTTTAAATTGAAAACCTACTCACTCCAAATCTTATGGTATGACACTGTTTTCCTCAATTACTAATAACTAACATAATCTATGGAGTCATCATTATTACATATTATTTATAAATTTACGTTCATGACTTACCTCATACTTCTTTCCGAATATAAAATATATTTGGAATATCTCTTTGTTTTTAACCAACATGAACTATATAAACTGATGACCATGATCCATTTCTCATGAGAATAAACTATGTGACCCTTTGCTTAAATATTTTCCAACATCGATAGTAATTGTATATGGCCATAGTCATATCACCTTAATCCACATGATATGATGTCATTGCCTCATGATATTGAACTGTACGATATACAATCAATATTATGTGACCATAAAACTATGAATGTTTCCTCCCCTCTATAACCAATTTCCAATATATGATCCACCACTATTTATGGGATCCAAACATATGGTCCGTATTTGATTTATTATAAGGATTAATTACCCCATTTTTAAAGTAAACTGTACCTTTTTTCCATAGTAAAATCTATGGGAAATGTACTAGTTATATTTCCATATAATGATAAAATATAAAACACACCCCATTATTGAATATGATTATGATATAAATGGGAAGACTATCTGTATTAACAATGCGTTTCTTAATCCCCTTTATCTCAATACATGTAGTGACATTAGGATCTTATATCCAAGGATATCTAAAAACTTGTACCAATTATCATGAAATTAAAATTTAGTGTAGATCTATGTGGTTCAGTGTATATTAAAAATGATCCTCCATTCATATAAGGTTTATATTTACTTTTCTGGATGAATTATATCTTCCCTTTTTCAATGTTCCATGAACTTAAACTATATCCATCATTAGCATAAATTCAATGTCTTCAAATTGAAAATAAAAAAAATAAAGACAAAAAGGTTTTCATGTTGAAAACCCTTAAATGGATGTCTGAGAAAAAATCAAGTTTATATTTCCTAGAACAATTACATTCATTGATTAGGATTAATATAGAAAAAATTAATGAATTCACAATTATCACTGGTCCTTCAAAATACTAATATAAAAACTTATAAAATTCCCACTGTACCAAATATTCTTATAAAACATTATATTATATCATTATTTCCCACAGTAATGTGGGTTTAAGTTCTTCCATGGGTTCATTATCACTTGAGGAAATACCATATTTCCACACATAGTATATAACCTATTTAAGTGACTATATTCTAAATAATTTCATGTTACAATTCTTTTCTTTATTAATTTGTTCAGTTCAGGGTGGTGTAACATTTTGGTTTCTTGGAGCCTTCTTTAATATATATTTATCCATGAAACTATATCATATAATTGATGTTTGTATAACCAACCCAATTCATTGTGTTAAGAATTTCCTCTTGGAATCACATTCCAAGAGTAAATTAATTCTCTTGTTCCGTCCTTTTGTAGAAAACATTTGTAACATCAATTGATTCTTCTAAATGGAATCCTATGGATTTTCATGTAAATAATATAAGTTCATCTCAACCACTATGCGATCACGGTCCACACCATGGTCTATTTAGTATACCATTTGTAGATTCAAGGAGTTGATGAACAGTCACATAGATATTTCTCACACAAGACATGAAGGTGATGTTGTTGGTGACTTCTTGTCTTCACATGCAACCCAAGTTATGCTGATATTATGTTTCTCAATTATTGGGTGCCTTACCCTAGAGATAGTGAACCTAGTGCATAATGATGCACTTACCATTTACTACTTTAAACCCACATGACTCCTGAACATTCTCTCTCTTCTTCCCTTTCCATGTTCTCTTATTTTCCTATTCTTTTATACTTTAAATAAATAAGATAAAATAGTTTGTTTTGATCTAAACATAAATAGTTTTAGAAATTAAATGATCATCCAAAAATAAGAAAAGATAAGTTTTTTGAGGATAAATAGTAAAAAAGGGTAGCATAAAGAAAATTTGAGTTCCTCCACACTAATCCACACAAAAAATGGCATTGGTAAATGTTTGGGAAAAAATTAAAACGTTGAGAATATCATATAGACGACCTTTTAGACCTAGAATAAATCAATCCATGCCCTCTAGGCCAATCAAACCAGGGATAATATTAAAGAACTATTATTACCAAGGACAATAGTCCAATTATTATAACTTAAAACATCATGTTATAAGTTCCATCATTAATTAACATCATATTACTGAATGTGAATTGTATTTCAAAACCTAATTTTCATACACAATATCCATATCAATTCTAATTATTTACATTTCTTCTATATATTTGACCCCATGATGGTGTGATAATTCCCCAATTATTTTCTCATATATATGATTCATTTCCATGATATATTTTCTCAACTGGTCCATCACCAATATGAAATTATATCATCTATAATATAGAAGATCTCAATCAGTTATAAGTGATTTTTGGGAACTATGTGTGGGATGATTCATAATCATGTATTATAAGTTCAAACATCCAAATTTAAAATTTTAGATCCATCTGCAAATCCAATTACAGACCATACATTATGTCATCATTGAATTTGGACCATTACTAACAAAGGATATCCATTACTTGATTCAATATTTATACTTTAGGAAACCTTAATTCCATATTTATATTATTTATCTTGGCATCCCAACAACATAGTGTAAATATTCTTCTCTCACTGGCAACAAAAAATCCTCGAGTCAAGACACTCCTCTAAGAACCCTCCCCAGTTGTGATACTATTTCAGAATCCCATAGTATATATGTCGGTATAAATAATAATTCGACATTTTAAACTTTGAATTAGATTTATTTTTTCCAAAATAATCAAATTCTATGTGGAGCCATTTTTTTCATCAAAACAATTCCTTCCACACAATTTACTACAAAAATAATGAAGTAATCCGGACATATAAAGTAGAATTCATGTTTTAGAATAAAAAAATCCTATATATATATGGTTAATAAAAGGATATTCATGTGTGGAAAGAATGGTAACACACAAATGGATGGAAATTCCTAAAAAATTCTAATTTGGTGATATAGTGGTTCAAATCCCCTTATGTGAGAAATTATCATGTTTCATCAACTGATGAAAAAGGAACTGAAATAAAAACAATATCATTAAGATTTTTTAGGTCTCTATTTTAAAATATAAATTATCTTTCCAGTATTTATAACCTCTCTCCCTGGGTGTTGTTTATTTCATAAACATTAATTTGATTTTATATTGATCAAAAATCAATTTATGAAACAAAATTCATAACTATTTAAATTCATGATTCAATCTACCATAAAAATAATTTTTGAAATGGAAGATCTCATTGTAATTTATACTAGGAAGATGTAATTTTCATAAAAAACATATAATTTTTAGACAAACTAATATTATTCATTTCTTTTTTAGAACAAATTTGGACTAATCATGAGACTATGAGAAACCCTTTACATTCCATGATTTAAGGTAAACATCTCACATGACAACAATATACCGTCACCATATGCAGATGTCTCATACATCCACAAGATACACTCATATTATTCTAATTAATGTGGAACTCACATGATACCTCAAAATACCATCATCATTTTCTTATTATATGCATTAATTTCATGCGGCCACATTATAAAACTATATAATATGGTCCATCGATGTACATCTCACCTAGAAACCTCCTTTAGAAATGTGGGAACACACCGATTCCAATAAATAACCCAAATCTACCTAATATTATGGGGGATATAAGAAGACTTAATTCTTCTCTTTATGGAATCCTTAGGTAATTATAAACAACCAATATAAATCATCCCATAAAATCAGTGAACAAATTACTTTAATGATTATTTTTTTTTCTAAATACCATCCTGATGTTTGGTTTAAAAAATAACATCACAAGATCTTATTAATTATGACTCATCATACAGATTCCCACTGAATAATTCTATCACATGTTGGACATCAGGTAGAGTCATCATGCAATGTCTATCTTATAGATCCATAACTGAGAAACCATAACCAAAATCCTTCATGTATACCCATCACAAGGAGGCCATTATCTGTATGCCAACACATAGAACCATGTCACAAACCACCTTCATCAAGATGAGGGATGTGTTGGAAATGTTCCAATACCTTCCTTCCTCAAGATGATGGAAAGATAATGAACCTTGATTCCCACCGCCAATAGGGCCCAGGGTGGTGGCTAGAATCAAGGGTAGGTAATGATTCACACAAGATGGTAGGAGTAATCTGTTTAAATGAAAACATGATTAGGAAATAAGATGTATCAACCTCTAAATAACTCCATTAACTATATATAAAAGAAGAAAAAATATTCCCCACATGCATGTTTATAGTAAAACTGGTAGATATACAATGAAAATATCCAATGTAGATACTAAAAGAACAAATCCATGTAGCGACGCATCATCTATCCCGATTCCTGAGCTAGTAAGGTCCAGCATGGTCTAAATAATCTCACTGGAAACCTAAAAATAGATTTATATATCTAGGGTGAGCATACAAGTATACTCAGTAGAGAAAAACCAAATCCTTTTGTGCTCAAGTGGGATTAGCATACTAATTCCCCTGTGAGAAAACAAAAAACACTAGTATAGCCTATTAGGGATTACTAACCACTTAGCCTCCCCAAGGCACACTCACCACACAACACAAATCAATTAATGTAATATAATTAGAAAATCGATATTTAGGTACCCCAAACCACTTCCCATTAGTTAACTACTCATTCCTAATGGTGAACATCCTGACACTACCATGATCTTCAATAATCCCCACTATCATAACCTGACCACACACACTAGGGCCACAAACTACACCACATTCCTACCCACAAACACCTAGTCCTCAAATCACACCACATTCCTCCTCATAGACACCTAGGCCTCAAAACACACCACATTCCTTCCCACAGACTCCTTGTCCTCATCCCAAAAACCCCTAAAAACATTCCAAATATCAAAAAACCATTATGAAACATAGGGTAATAATCCTCAATCTATTACATCCTACCTAAAGAGCTTCGGGTGATAAATTCCTAGAAGTGGGAGTAGTGAAGATCCAATAACCTGCAATCCGTTCTTTTATCATGATGCTGGGAAAGGATACCCCCCATAACAATGGGGGTGTTCGAAACATAGTGCTCAACATGGGTGGGGTGCATATATAAAACATAAGTAACTACATTTTTATACATATAGGTAACAAACACTCATCCCATCCAATGATTTTCCAAATAAACCACCAACCCACACAAAATCACCTCTATTGCTACCCCTATAATCATGAATTACACACGAAAAAACCACTTTAAAAGTTGATAAATGAAGTACAGTTCACAAAGTTCCATTAATTAATACTCATTGAATTCAACGTTATTGAACATTAACTTTGGTTGTTCCATCCCTACCCAAAAAGCACACAATGAGTAACATCATAACCAACACACACTGCACAAATTATTTTGGAATTATGGGAGAAAGGCCATGAAAGGTAAGAATATTCATCTTCAAAATTAATCCTCCCAAACCATCCTCAGTAGCCCTTCTCCCCCAAAAACACCACATACATAAAAAAAACAAATATCAACTAGCATGCAGTCCCACTGCACACTCTCCTTTCTTGAACACCCCACCACCAATTTTCAAATTCATGTCTCCATGTCCTTATTCTCCATAGGTAAAACCCCATCACAACTCATAACAACCATACTTTGAAGCCCTTCTATATAAAAACACAACACATAACACACGTAGCAATATAATCATAACACAATCTGAACCGACAATCCTTCTTCCCAACCACTTCCCAAATGTAGTCCTGCTACATAAAAAGTTTATTCATTCTATAGTCAATCAATCTCTCAGCATGAGATACCATCACACCACCCGTACCACACCATAGACATAGCCACACCTCCAACAAAAAACACCACATGATCAACAAAAGACACAAGGACTAATAGAACCACATAGAACACATAGACACACCAAACACTCAAAGTGTATTCAGATTTAACTGCACTACTTCTTTAACTTCACTCTCATTTTTCAAGAGTGATCATAGAATAAGTTTAGACATGGGGAATTCATGTGTTTAAAAAAATATACAAGATAAATTAGATTCTAATTTTTATAACACTGATTGAAGAATCATATAGGTTCAAAAACAGAGACAAAAAACGACCTTGATTTTCAGAATAATACATCCCATACAATTCATAACATGGACCAAGTATTACATATAAAATAAATTCATCATCATCATTATCTTCCTAGCCCATGATTTATTAATTCATATTATCTTTGTTAAATTTGTTTCCAACAATATTCACAAGGACACATGAGTACACCCACCCCGTATGATAAACAAATAAAAGGGAGGTGAAGGGAACCCTAACTGTAACAATGGACAATAAATAATTCTTCATTGCACCAAAAATAGAGGATTTTTGGAGCAGTATGAAAGATTCCAATGGAATTCTCTACTAACATACATAGTTCTAACCCCTCAGGGATGTTTGGTTTTTGACGCACTAAGAGAAAAGGGTAGTGTTCTAAGGAGGAGAGGATATTGGTAATAGATAATTCTAATCCTATATCAAGGGAAGAAAGATTTAAAAAGAAATTAAATGAGGATCATGGTAAAAACAATAAAATTTTAATATTTTTAATCCTCAGGGGTAGGATACTAGATATATAATTAACATCCCTTGAAATTCCTTAATAAATGCAAAAATAAGATTTTAAACATGATTTATGTAAAATGAAACATAAGAGGGGTGAAACTAGAAAAACTAGAAAAGGTTGGAAATGACTCACTGATGGGTGATTCACCAACACAAGTCACTGATATCGACTCACTGATGCCAGACTCACTGAGTCAAGTCACCAATGTGACCCACCATTACCACCCACCAAGGCCCAGACCTACCAATTCCCTGAGTCACTGATGCCTAGAGTCACTGACGCCCAACCTACAGACGCCCTGAATAACTAAAGCCCAACCTACTGACGCCCAGAGTCACTGAAACCCAAACTAACGACACCATGATTGATAGAACATGAGATACCAATACTGAGCTACTAATGTTGAGATATATACACTATACTACCGTTGAAAAAACTAGAAAATTTCACAAACTCTTGAAACGAGATACCATTTCCTACCAGAACACCTCAAACACTGGATTTTCACAAAGGAATGGACCGGGGTGATCTGGGCCATTACATCAGATACCTATCAAACTATACTTTACCATTAAAATTCAAAACCAAACCTAGTAGATATATGTGTCCAAACAACCACCCCGTAAGATAACTCTTAATGATAAACTGCCATGTGTTTTTTCGAAAGCTGTAGGGAAGTCTCAAAATCCATGAACACCTCCTCCTACATCTACTAACACAAGAATCCATAGGATACCAAACGCAGGTACAAACTATCTGGGTATATGAATTATGCAATCCTTTCTTCCATGTCAAGATAAAATCCATTCTGTGCGACACATACATGCCCGTATGAGTTTAATTGCATCTCAATTAATTAGTCTTGATTTGGAATCTGGTACCCCCTTTTCACATGTTAGGAATTGATCACACATTATGGAACAAGGAAACGACCCATTACCTAGAAAACATAGTTCAAATGCTACATCACAAAGAAAAACTCGTATGAATAAAAAAAAATAACTCCATGTACTTGGATCACATATACATTTGTCTTTCCCAAGTACTCTCCTCCAAGACACCATGGCTCCACAACACACTATACAAAGGAATGGCCTATCCACACAACACTTTCTCTTCATGATAATTGATCTCTATAGCCCACTCAATTTATTCCGTGTCTTATTAGATATCCAAATCTTCCCATTTGAGGACATGAGAGTCATCGTGAAGATACCTGTAAATCTTGGAGACATGACATATTTTGGGGATCCTCCTCAACTGTAGTGACAATGCCCACTGGTATTCCACCTCACCAACTCTCCCCAAAAAATTGAAAGATCTAATGAACATAGGATATAAGTTAATCCCCATTCTGAACCTATACATCCCACATCTACGGTAATCCTTCAAGAACACGTGGTTTCCAACATCAAACTCTAAGGCCTCCTCTTGCGATTGGCATACGACCTTTTCCAGTCCCATGCTGCCTTCATCCTTTCATAGACAAGATGTACCTTCTCTTTTGTTCTATGCACTACGTTAGAGCCAAGAAAATATGTCTCCCCAACCTCCATCTAGCACAAAGATGAATGACACGTTCTTCAAAATAAGACTTCAAATGGATCCACGCCAATGGTTGAGTGATTGATATTGTTGTAAGAAAACAATACCAAGGGAAAAATTCATACTCAAGACCCACCAATGTCCAAGATGCTTGATCATAACAAGTCCTATAATTTATGGATGGTCTTATCTATATTCCCATCCGTTTGAGGGATAAAAGAAATAATGAGGCACAACTGAGTGCCAAAAGAATGATACAATCCCCTCCATACTCACAATGTAAAACATGTATCCCAATATGAGATTATAGATCTTGAAACTCCATATAGACTCACCACGTCATCCACATAACTCTGCACTAAGTCATCCATTGCACTCGATTCCATGGTCACAAAGAAGTGGGCGAGTTTGGTAAGCCGATTCACTACCACCTAGATTGCATCACATCCTCTCTAATCCCTAGGTAATCATATGATGAAATCCATGGAGATTTTATCCAACTTCCATTTGGGAACATCTAAGGGATAGAAAAACCACAAGTAACACGGTGCTCAGCTTTCACCTTATGGAACACAAAGCACTTTTCTACAAACATCACCACTGCTCACTTCATCCCAGGCAACCAAAAATGTTCCCTCAAGCCATGGTGCATATTAGAAACTCTAGGGTGTACTGCTGGGTGGAGTTGGGAATCTCACGTTGAAATATCTCATGCATTTCCACTTTGATAGGTAACTTTCCATGGAACATCAACTGATTCTAAGCTTCCTCTGACCCTATCTCCAGAGCATCACACTGGTCAATGCGATCATGCATCACCTCTATCATGAATTATTCCCAGTGAGACTCCTCCACTTGTTGCCTCATAGATAGATGTTCTATCATCTGAAATAGTAAGCCTCTACCATCATCCATTCTCACATCTAAGGGAAAAGTTTCCAACTCCTCCCTTTCCTTCCAAGAATCTAAAGATTACTGAACCATCTCATTCATCAACTTCCTACTCAAAGCATCATCCACAAAATTCCCCTTTTGTAAGGTGTAGGAGAACTCAAAATCATGTCCTAAAAAAACTCCATGAACCTCTAGAGTTGAATGTGTAGATCTCACTAGGAAAAGATATAACCCAAGATCTTTTGATCCATGAAGACAAAAAGTGACTCCCAATGATGTAATTCCACCATAAATTTAGCCCATACATGACCGCTGCTAGCCCCATATCATGGGTTATGTAATTACATTCATTTGGACGTAACTGCCAAGACCCATAAGAGATCACATGCCATTACTTAATCATCACACATCCCAAGCCCATCTGGCAAGCATCAAAAAATACATCAAACATCAATAACTCTTGTAGAACTGTAGCACAGGAGCACTCATCAGCTTCCCCTTCAGATAGCCGAACACTGCTTGGCACTGCTCTCTCCAAACAAAATTTTGGCCCTTTCAGGTTAGAGTTGTAAATGGAGATACTACTTGAGAGAAATCTTGTATGAATATCAAATAATAGATTTCCAAGCCAAAAAAATTATGAACCTCTACCACATTCATGGGTGCTTCACAAGAAACAACTACCTCAACCTTTGAAGAATCCACTAATACACCTTGAGGAGCCACCATTTGTCCAAGTACGTGGACCTCCCTTGTCCAAAACATGCAGTTCGACAACCTTCTGTAGAGTTTGTAGTGTTGAAGGACCTTTAGGAAAGTCTTGAGATGCTCTGTATGATCCTCCTGTGACATCAAGTAGATTAGGATGTCATCAATGAATATGTTGACAAAACAGTCTAGGAACCCATGAAAGATGGATTTCAGAAACCCCATGAACACGACATCAGCATTTATAACATCAAACATCATAACCACAAACTAGAAGTGCCCAAACCTATTCTTGAATACAATATTTAGGATGTCATCCACATTTACCATCTACTGGTGATTCCCATACCATAGATCGGTCTAAAAAATGAACTTTCTCCCCTCATCTGGTCAAAAATAGTGGCTATCCATAGGACAGGGTAATGGTTCATAAATAATATATGATTCCACCGTCACTAGTATATACATAGCATCATACCACAATATTCCATTAAAGAAAAAGTAAGGAGCACCCCATAATTACATACTAGGCCAGATAAAGACCTTATTCATTAAATCATCAATCTAAATCAGCAACTCCCTCATCTCATAAGGTGACATATGATAAAGAGCCATCAAAATTATAGAATCTCCAAACTATATGTTTATCTTTAACTCAATCCCACGTCAAGGGGGTAGGGTCACAAACTCCTTGGGGAAAAAACCAATAACTCCCAAACACTCTGAGAACTCCCACCATCCCAGCAACCGTCGATTAAAATAAAATCTCAACCAACATGAAAAAATACCTTCCACAAGATGACTACCCATTCAAAAACACTACTCACCAATGAAATCCAAACGTTGTCCATTATTGTCTGGGAACAAGACTCTTCTCTGGAAGAAGTCGATAACGACATGCACGAAGTACAATCGGTTGATTCCAAGGATAACACCATATGGAATCTTTTTTAGCAGAAGGAGACCTCCACTGAATTTATGTGGCCACAACATCAGTTTACATCCCAAAAAACATCAAACAAGCTACTTTGACCTCTGACTGGTGTACTCAACACTAGGGCCAAGAAATCTATATCTATAACTAGTCCTAGATCTTGGGCTAGAGTGGGTGCAAAAAAGGAGTGTGAAGATCCGAACTCAAAAAAAGAACATGAAAGAGTACTGAACCAGTTGATTTTACCTCAAATAATCTACGAACCTAATGCATATGTGGCATGAAACAAACCACATACATCTCCTTTACCCCTCTGTTGTTTACCTCCTCCTCAACCGCATCCTAGTCTAGGTCCCTAAGGAACACCATGTGGTCAACCTTCAATAAATTTACCTATCCTCAATGGACTAGAAGCCTATTTTCCATGCTGCTGAAATGGCCATGCCATCAACTCTTACTGAGGTGGGAACTAAACATGCCCACCTCCACCATACTAGGATCGAATTGTTCATTGACTCTAAACGTTACCACAACCTCCACAAGATAAACACCTCAGTCCCAATACCATGGGAACATTATGAGGACCATGTGGTCGAAACTCAAATTTCTAAGGTAGACTCCTTGATGGTCGAAACCTGTATGGACCTGAAGTCGGAGACCTGCTATTAACAGCTGTCCCCTTTGAAGATCACAGTTGTATCCCCTCTCGCAGTAAACATCATCGATAGTGTCTCCTTTCTTATAGCTCAACCTTCTTCTGAACCATTATGTTTGTAGGGAATGTACATGGAGATACTATATACATAAGGGAAAGATGGAGTTCCTCCTCAAAGCGTCTCACATGAGACGTCACATCCAAAAAGAGATCCCGAGAAAAGTGACGGAGATCCTTGAACACGATCCCCAACTCCCATATCGACATACGCCATATAGGACGGAGAGTAGCTCCTATCACTTCTCTACCTTTTTGGTCGAGGAAAGGAATCCTGCCTAGATTTCCTTTTCAAAACGAGTCCACAAAACATCAACCTCCTTCCTCTCACCTAGGTACAACATCCACCACTGAAACTCTACTCTCATCATCTGACTAACTGAAAAAAGATCCTAGTACTCCATCAGATCCCAGATCAAGATGAAACTGATCCCCAACTCCTCAAGCTAACTCTCAATCTTTGTATATAAAACACTACCTTCATACTTTCCGACACTTTTATGGTGGAATATGATGTGGAACTATATTTTCATAGTTTTTTCACATCTTTTTACCTAATTTTTAATGATGTAATTAATTATTTAATCACTATTTACTAAATAATTGTACTTTTCTATTTTTGTTGTTAAATTTTTCAATTAATTAATTTTTATAATTAATTATTTATTTTTAGCCCTTGAATTAATAATTTTAATCTAAATTTCTTTATCCAAATTTATTATTTGTTTATTAGTTGTGTTAATACCAATCTACTCAGTATTTAATAATTTGACTTCAATAATAAATAATCTTTTAATATCCTTAATTGCGTTTTAGTCATTTTAGACTTTTTTAAATATTTTATTATTTAATATGGATTCATTAAGATATTTTAACTTTAATTATTAACTTGTCTAATCATCCTGCTAAATAATTAAGTAAATAATTTTAGTTTTAATTAAATTTAGGTTTAATTAAATAATGTAGTTCGCTTTTAATTTTATGTATTCAAATAGTTGTTTAATTAATTAATTATAAATTTTAAAAATATAAATTATATAATTTTATATATGCAGTTTGATTATTTATTTATTTTCTTTTGGTTTTATTCTACCAGTGAGGTAGACCATAACTATCGGAAACCAAATGGGTCACTATTTCTATTCTTTTCAATTGATGTTGCCCCGAAATAAAATTTTATAGTGTTTTTAATTTATGTCTTTTATAATCTAAGTTTATTAATTATCCAGGTTCTTAATTTAAGTGTTATCTAATTAATAATCTTAGTTGTGGTTTAAATATTCTAAAGTTTCATACAAATATTGTTTTTAATTAATGGTGTTTAGAATTATTTTAATTTATTATTTCCAATCTTTTTATTTTATGATCAATTATAGCGTTTAAAAATTTCAAAAGGTCACCATAAGTTATATAAATTTTTTCCCTAGTTCTAACGATGACCCCATTTTATTTTAATTTTATTATGTAACGGTGACCTTATGCAGCTTGTTGGTAGCACTCATTTAAGTATAACATTAAGCATTATATTTTTCTACCGGAAACCTTTTTCTAACAGTGACCTTCTTCACCTCACTATTAGACTACTCTCCCCGCACCTCACTATTGGTACTATATACCGGTGACCCGCTGCTGCCCCTTACACCCGTGACTCGTTTTTTTATTTTATTATATCAATGAACCTTTTTTTTCTAACATTGAATTTGTCCTTATTTTATTTATCTGTTAACATTTACCTCCCCACTAATAGTCTCTTCAATAGGTGCCTCTCTTGCAAAACCCCACACCGCCACACCCCTTATCACCACTGAGATCTGAAATCCAATCTAAGGACCGCCGGTTCGCTGAAGTTGTGGCTGTGAGACATTACAAGTATAGGAGAAGTCGATCTGGAGGAACCTGCACCAGCCGCCACACTGGGTTGAAGTTGCCGGGAGGAAGAGCTTTGCCGCGCTGTTTCGAGGAGTAGAGTGAAGCCACGCCGCCGCCAAGTCTGAGCCGATGAGTTTCTCACCTGTAGCAGCCGTAGAAGTATAGGAGGCCGCAGAGTCGCGTTGGGGCCTAGGGAAGCCGGGCCGCACCTGCTGGAGGCTTCTCGAGGAACCTTCACCCATTTTCCTGTTGCGCCGATTTGGGGGGGGGGAGAAATAATAAAAAAAAAATTTAAAAAAAACTAAAACTAATGAATTTAAATTTTGTTATAATAAAAACATAAACTATAAAATAATAAACATTAATAATTTTAAATAAATAATTTATATAAGATATTTTATTGAACATAATTTTTAATCATAAATAAATATTTTATTTAATTAATTGATAGTTATTTCTAAAATCAAATTAGAATAGATCATTAAAAATTTTGTTAATTATAATTTAATATTATGTATTAATAATTATCTAATAATACATTTTATTTATAAAATAAAATACTAATAATAAGTAATAAATTATATTATAGTCAAACTAAACTACTTAACTTAAAATGTTAATAATGTATACTATCAAAAAAATAATAAACTTATTTTTTATAACATGATTTAGTGATGTTAATTAATTTAAAAATAATAAAAATAATAACCTATAAACAGTTTAGCATCAAAATAAATAATTAATAAAACTTTTTATTTTTAATAATAATAGAAACTATTTTATTAACAAATTCATTCAACTTACAATACATAAATTATCACAATTTACCTTTTATAATTAAATAATAAATATTTAATAACAAGTTTCATTTCATTATATGTAATTAATATTTAATTTGTAGTACTAATAAAATAATTTATTTAACAGCATTACTTAAAAGTTTATTAGTTGTTTTAAAAATACTTTTAAATAAACTAATTTCTTAAAATAAAATTCTTCATTTCCTTAGAATTTTAATTAATTTGTTTGTTTTTATTACACAGGTTCATTCAAGAGTCAGAAAAATGTTCATGTGCTTCCAAATTACTTGCCCAGAGTTTATAATGTGAGGAAAACTAGCGCGACGTGTCAGTCGTGAAAAAACACATGTTGTGCGGTGCACATGTGAAGGGTTTTCAAAGTCGGTGGAAGATGTTAGGTGACAAGCAACTTTTGACAGTAGAGACTTAAGACAGAGCATGCAGAAGATTAAAATGGAATGGAGGGAGATTATTCGGGAGAGACACTCATTCACAAGCAACACACACCATTTTTTTAGAGCGATGACTTCTGGGAGATAGCAGAGCAGCATTAGAGACGAGCTGGAGGCCATGGAGCCTGAATACAGAGTGGTATTAGAGGCGTTCTTCTTCTTTCATGTTGGAATTCAAGTACTCTGTTCTATTATGTCTTCATTTCCTATATTGATATTGAAAAAATTAATTTGACAAATCTTCAAGCTTGGGGAATTACTACTTCTAATTGTTGTTTTTCTTCCTTTTTACTTTAATACATTAATGTGTTCAGTATCAATCGGTGAGATTGATACCAAGTTCATTCAATTTCTTTTCACCACAAGAACTTAATTTTCAAAACTCCGTAATCAAATGGATGAGAATGATCGTGGAAAAATCTTTAAAAAAATAATAAATTTACATTTACATCGGGACATATGGAGAGTTCATCCTCTTGTCATTATCTTTTCAAACTTTTCATAGTTTATTTGTTTTGTACTGGAGAACTCAGAAATCAATCAGCCTATGTTAATTAACTCTTGGCGAGGGATAAAACTCAATCACTTTTTGGTGGTGAGATGTAGCAACTTTTCAGTTAATAGGAATACTTTTAAAACTAGTAGAATAGAGATTTTTTTCCTCAAGAATTTTACTTGATTGTTCACTTATTTACATTTTATATCTCTATATCTTACTATTTTTATCCTATTCCTAGTGTAGAGACCCGTAGCTTGACCTACATGAAAATTACATTACTTTTGTGGAATACTTAATACATAACAAAAACAGACACACAAGGACCGTAATAGTTTAGTGTCTTTGGAAACTTGGAATATAAACTTCTAATCATGTTGAAAGATTTTCAACAACTCCCATAACAATCTTCCCCTTTTTTTTCTTAACTAAAACCTTTCTTTATATCCTCGGGAAAAGAAAACATAGAAAGGGTGATCTCAAATGCTCAGTAAGGGTAATCATGGATAAAATAAAAAAAATCATATACATTTTAACTTAAAAACATGAACATAATGTTTAAACATCAAAATCTTGACCAATGACATAAAACATGACAGTACGTAAGACATACATCATAATGGATCATAAATCATGATAAAATAGCATGGGAATAAAGCATGTAATTGTGGCATCCATTAAGCACATGTAATGATTCCCATAGTAGCCAAGACATTGCTGCCAAGACCATCTTAGTGGACAAAGTCCCTTTCTGAATTGAGTTCACTCCTCGTTCCAGTCCTGTATTACTGAACTAGTTTAACTTGTCGTTCCATCCATGTCTATCTCATGAGATATAAATCTTTACCCAATGCATTGGAGGGAGATATAGGTCTCACCCATCTCATAATGAAATCATTCTTACTTGTGCCACAAAATAATCTTAAAACATTCATCATAACCCAAAGAATAAAATGGGTTTCATAAACATCATCCAATCATCACATAATCCATATAAATGAAATGGATATCATTTCATAATAAGAAAAGTGAAACCATGTAAATCATAGAGACATTATACTTGAAACATAGACATATGAAATAATGTCATGTTAGATGGAAAAATGGTTTTGATAAAATACTTGAAATGAATTCTTGAGGAAAATATCCTTTCATCTTCAAAATCAATTTCTTTTCACAAAACGTCATGCAATTTTAAAAGAAAGAGATTTTGTTGAAAATAGTCATGAAATCTTTTGGAGGATGATTCATGAAAATAAGGCATTATAAAACCGTAAAAATCCGTTCGTGTCGTATAAGTTAAAAAAAACATTCTTCTCGTACTTTTGCCGGAAAATTCAAAAAGTACCTCGTAAAAGAAAGATTTCATACGTACCATGTAGTAAAAGTAAAAAATGGGTAAAAAGTACATTAAACATATATGAATCCATTTTTATGAAACATGGACATGGATGAGAACAATAAACCGAGTAAATACTTACGTATAAGCAATCTCGGATAAAAATGAGATTTCCAAAATTATCCCTTACCTTATGTCTGATATGATTCGTATGTATCTGAACCTCCTGTATAATGATTTAAATAATGTCGTTGACTTATTAAGGAATCATATTCATTTTTATGATATCATATATGGTTCACTTTGTTGTAACCAGGGTCTTCACAGCATGATTTGGCGTATGGTTTGTGTTTGTTGTCAATCCTCAGTGGAAGTTCAGAATGTGTACTAGCAAAGAGATCATACCGTTTAAGCAGACAATAGTAGTGAAGATGGTGCCGTTTCCCAGTGTTTGCCAAATTTTTGGGCCTGAAAAATTGACAAATGAAGAAAAATGTATTTTGCAAAGAGACTTGTGTTCCGTGTACTTGAAGGAGAGGAAACTTGTGCACCATATGTTTTTCATGATCAGAACATGTGAAAATGGCAAAGGGATAAGGGTCGCGCAAGTTTTGGGCTGGTCGCGCAAGTGACCTGCGCACCATGAAGATACTTACGCGCCGATGCCTAGGAGGATTGGGAACTTGCACGTCTTTTGTTTTTCAAGTTTATAACTTGAAAATATGGCAAAGGAAAGAGGTTCGAGCAAGTTTGGAAGTTGGTCGCGCAAGTGACTAGAAGGGGAAGAGAGCTGCACGCCGAGACTTGCGCGCCGATGGTTGACTTGCGCGCCATCGTGCAGGGGGTCTAGTCTTCCTATAAATACTGGACCACCCCTCCTCATTTCCAACAGAGTTCAAGAATTAGTTATTTTTTGATCTCTCGTCGCGCAGGTGGTTGAGACGTGCAAGTGGTGGTTGGGTCGCGCAAGCAGATCTTGCACGCCGGTTGTTGGCTGCGCGCCCAAGGCAGTTTGGGAGATAAAGGAAGTGGACCGCGCAAGTTTGTAGTTGGGGAAGGAAGCGTCGCGCATGTGCTTTTGTTACACTTGCGCGCCAGTTTGGACTTGCACGCCCTCTTGGGACTTGCGCGCCTGGCTTGGTGAAGCACGCCATGTATTGCTGAAGCCCGCTGGTCTGTTTGGAGCTGCTCGAAAGCCGGGAGATTACCCGATACATTCGGGGCAAATTGATATTCATCTTCTGAGGAGAATTGGACTTCAATATAGCATCTACATACAAAAGAGGATGCATTCTTATGCAATGATGAAGAGACCTTCACGTCTATAAACTGAGTGTGACTTCACCAACGGCAGTGAGCCAGGGGGAGTCAATGGGAGTGACCCGAGGGAAGCAGTGAGCCATCCCTGAACCTTTGTAAATGCAGTGATCCTGGGACAGAGTGTCTGTGCCCAAACCTTTGTAATCCACAGCTAGTGAAGATTAGTGGAATTGGGTACGACCGATAACTTGTCGGCGTATGCTCCTTGGACGTAGCCCTTAGTGGTGAACCAAGTAAAAAGTGTCGTGTCTTCTCTGTGCATGTGAATGTTTGGTTTCTAATCATAATCATCATACAGGTTCAAAAAGTTACTACCAATGTGGGAACAAGATCCATCACATTAAAAGTAAAAGTTGTCACCCTGATTCACCCCTCCCCTCTCAGGGTGTCCCGGGGTCCTTCAAGTTGTAACAGAGCCAGGTTGATGGTGTTGAATCTGACCTTTTTTCGTCATGGAAAACGCGGTCAATGTCAGGGGAGTCCCTCACTTCGGTGGAAGCAATTTCCAGATCTGGAAGAACAGAATGAGATCTCATCTAAGATCTCTTGGAATGGAAGTTCTCTTTTCTACTATACAAGGAATACAAGTCACTGAACCAACATGCCTAGTTATGACTGAAACAGACAGGAAACTTCTTGATGCAGATGCTAAAGCACAGAATGCACTCACTGCAGCCCTTTCTGATCAGATGTACCATAAGTTGATGAATTTCACCTCAGAAAAATCCATGTGGGATAAACTTGATAATATTTATGAAGGAGATAGCAAAGTGAAGGAGGCGAAACTACAAGTGCTGCACAATCGGTTTGATGATCTGAAGATGCATCCAGACGAGAATGCAGACTCTTTCTTCAATCGAATTACTGAAGTGGTTGGAGCAATTTGGGGTCTAGGTGAAGAAATCAAAGACATTGATATTGTAAAGAAAATATTAAGAAGACTTCCACCTCTGTATATTGTGAAGGTGTCAGCCCTTGAGGAAATAGATCTTTCCAAACTTTCTCTAGATGATCTACTGAGCAGCTTGGTAGCATATGAAATGAGAGTCAAACCAGAAGATGCTACGACTCGGGTGAGCAAGGAAATGGCATTCAAGGCCATGGATAAACTGAAAATCTCAAAGGATAGTAGCGGTGAATATGACGAAGAAAAAGAAATTCTTTCTCTCATTGCAAAGAAGTTCCAGAAGGGGAAAGGGAAATTAAATGGGAAGTTAGCTCTCGCGTGTTTCCGTTGTGGAAAAGTTGGGCACATTGCCTCTCAGTGCTTAAGAAAGATCAATGATGAAGATAGTGAAGATGAAAACTTCGATAAGCCTCAGAGAAGGTTCTTCAAAAAGGGAGACATCAAATCTGGTAAGAAAATGCAAAGGAAGAGTTTTGTCTGTGAAGAGGAAGAAGATGATAATGAATTATGTGATGAAGAAGAACCAGAATTCAAAACTGGGAACCATGCTTCTATGATGGCCACTGTTGAAAAGTCAGAAGATACTGATGGATAAAAACAACTGAGAACTTGTGTAGATCCTGAGATGCAACTTAAGTATGCAGTTAGTAAGTTTAAGATTAAATGTAAGAGTTGTAATAAGTGGAAATAAATTGTAGAAGAATCAACTGAATACGTTGATCAACTTGAAGCTGAAATTGAACGACTGGAAGAATTTGTGAAGGTATAGTCTAAAATAATTGAAAGCAATGATGATGTAGTAGATCTGAAGCTGAGAATTGAAGAGAAAGCAAAGGTCATCAATGACCTTACCTCCAGACTGGATGAAAAATCCAATACTGCTGAGGGTCTTGAGGAGGAAGTTGTTACTCTAAGGAGTAAACTGGAGACTGAATCAGTTCCAAAAGAATGGAGGAAGAAAATACAGTTTGGAAGATTCTCAGATGCAGAATTACTAGAAAGAGCCAAGTGTGGTTCAGATGGGGTTGGAAAAATCTTGAGTGATCAAAGACCCACTTGCATGGGAAAGAGTGGAATTTGCTGTGAGGCTGAGACATCAACGGCTGGAAGTGAAAAGATCCAAAAGAAAGATAAGATGAAAGTTGAACATGTTGAAACGGTACCTAGAGTGCCAAAAAAGTAACCCTCAATCCAAACTAAAACGAGACCTGAAAATTATCCTCAAACATTTAGAAATGACAGATAGTCTTACTATTCACCCAAGGAAGAAGGTATGAGGAGAAATTCAAGTGAGGAGACATTTCCTCTCATGAAGTGTCAGTTCTGTGGCTATCTGGGCCATAACATGTCTTATTGTGAAGAGGCAAGAAGCTATCTGAATGGAGAAGATATAGAAGCTCAACAAAGGAGAACAATTTCATATCCTAATTCTTATAGAAGAAATAATTTCTATGGATATTGTTATCATTGTTCTAACTTTGGTCATAAGGCCGCTAATTGCAGGCAGAGAAGGGACATGGACACCTCATACCGAAGTTCAAGACAAGTCAAGTCTCGTCAGCAAGACAGTGTTGCTCTTTCAAACAGGTTTTCACCTCTCAAGGAAGACTTTGACTATGAAGAACCTGGGTATGTGGAAGAGATAATTGAAAGTCCATCCATTCTATATACTCAATCTAATGTCTCATGGAAGGAAAGGAAGAAGATTGAGAAATCCAACCTTGCAGAGGTGGCCCTCAAAGCTACAAAGAACAACAGTACCTGGATTCTGGATAGTGTTTGTTCATCTCATATGATAGGTAATGCCGACCTACTAACGAATATCATAAGGAAGGTTGATGGTACAATAAGATTTGGTAATGATGGGGCTCTGAAAATCAAAGGGAGTGGAAGTACCGAACTAGCTAATGGACAACTAAAGAAGACTGACATCCTTTACGTAGATGGCCTACGTCATAATCTCCTCAGCGTGAGTCAACTCTGTGACTCTGGACTTATAGTTACATTTAATCAGAAAGGTTGCACTATCAAGGGAAAGACTGGAAATTCACTTATGAAGGGATGCAGAACTGAAGGCAACTTGTATCAGGTTGATAGTGAAGAAAATGTATGTTACATGACTGTTGAAGAAGAAAAAAATTTGTGGCATCGGAGGCTGGGACACATCAATCAACACGACATGGAGAAAATATCAAAATTGATAATTGTCATGGACATTCCCAACCTGAAGCGTGAGCGTGAAAAAACTTGTGATGCTTGTATTCGTGGGAAGCTGGTCTGCAGTTCATATCGACCAAAGAAGAAAAGGGCCTCTCACCTTCTTGATCTGATTCATACAGATGTTTGTGGGCCAATAAATGTTGCCGAAACTCATGGAGAAAGGTACTTTGTCCTTTTTATAGATGATTACAGTAGAATGGAATGTGTGATGGTCATTCACAGGAAACGACAAGTCCTTGACTGCATGAAAACATATCGGCGAATCGCCGAGAATGATACTGGACGAACAATCATAGTCTTGCGATCTGACAATAGAGGGAATACACCTCCATTGAATTTGAAAATTATCTGGAGAATCATGGGATACAGCATGAGGTAGATGCTGTGAGAACTCCACAACAAAATGGAGTTGTTGAACGTAGGAATCGACAGGTGAACAACATGACATGAACTATGCTGATTGAGAGTCATATTCCACGACATTACTGGAAAGAGGTTGTTCAAGCTGCAGTGTACATTCAAAATCGAACAGGACTTTATATGGGTGAGACGAAGACACCATATGAATTGTGGCATGGATGGAAGCCTTCTCTAAAATACTTTCGTGTCATTGGAAGTAAATTATTCATCAGGAACAAAGAAAGAAATCAAGGGAAATATGGCGACAATGCAGATGAAGGAATTTTCCTTGGTTAATCAATGAACAGCAAAGCCTACAAATGTTTCAACAAGTGTTTGGGAAGGATTTTGGAAAGCAGTGATGTTAAGATAATTGAAGAGAACACCAAAAATGCTTCAAGGACGCCATATGCTGATGTGATAGAAAGTCAGGAAGAATGTGAACGTGAAGAAAATAAAAATGCAGAAATAGAGGAAGATGTTCAAAACACTCAACAGTCACATCATGATGTTGAATCAAAAGAAGAATCTGAAGAAGAAATAATGGCTGAAGAGAATTCTACTGAACCTCACAGGAGAAATTGAAGAGCTGAGATTGATCCATCCAACATAATTGGAGACAGGAGTGCACCCACTCAAACAAGGAGGATGAGGAATAACACGCACTCTGCATTTCTATCAGTTGTAGAGCCATCCTCATTCAAAGAAGCTGCAAAAGATGAATCTTGGGTGAAATCCATGAATGATGAATTAGATCAGATTGACAAGAATCAGACATGGGATCTTGTCCAGAGACCCGAAGGTCACAATGTGATTGGTACCAAATGGATCTTCAAAAATAAGTTTTATGAGCATGGAAGTGTCATCAGAAACAAGGCACGACTGGTATGTAAAGGATACTCCAAAATTGAAGGCATTGATGTTGAAAAAACCTTTTCTCCAGTGGCTATACTGGAGTCAATTAGGCTTTTCCTTTCCATGGGACTCCAAGGAGGATATAAAGTATATCAAATGGATTTCAAGACAACATTCTTGAATGGTGTACTCGAAGAAGAAGTCTACATTGAACAACCAGTGGGCTTTGTTTTGGGTACTAATGAAACAAAGGTTTGAAAACTGAAGAAATCTCTATATGGTTTGAAGCAGGAACCACGGGCGTGGTACTCAAGACTGGATTCATATCTCAAGAAGATGGAATTCAAAAGAGGAGGAGTTGATCACAATCTCTATGTGAATAATTCTCCAAAAGATCAATTCATGGTTCTAGTCTACGTTGATGATATCATATTTGGTGGCAGTAGGCAGAAATCAGTGGATGAATTTTCCAACCACATGAAATCAGAATTTGAAATGTCTATGATTGGGGATCTCACATATTTCTTGGGGCTGTAAGTGATTCAAAAGAAGGAATACACTTTCATTTCTCAGAGAAAATATGCAAGAGAGCTGCTGAAGAAGTTTAATATGCAAGACACCAAACCTATGTCAACTCCAATTACAGTTGGAACTAAACTTGGAAAGCATGAGGATGGGAACTCTGTTGATCCCACCATGTATAGGAGGATCATTGGAAGCCTACTATACCTGACAGCAACAAGGCCAGATATTGTCTTTGCAACATGCCTTGCGGCCCGCTTTCAGAGTAATCCCAAGGAGGAACATATGGAAATAGTAAAAAGAATCATGAGGTAAATTCAAGGTACACATAACTTCGGGTTATTTTTTTATGCAGGCAGGGACAGTGAATTATCAGCGTTTTCTGATGCTGACTGGGCTGGTGATGTTGTAGACAGAAAGTCCACTAGTGGTGGAGCTTTCTATATTGGGCAGAAATGTGTTGGTTGGTTGAGCAAGAAACAAGAAAGTACTTCTCTTAGTACTGCTGAAGCTGAGTATATCTCTGCCACAAAGGCATGCACTCAACTGCTTTGGATGAAGCAGCAACTAACAAATATTGGTGATAAGGTGCAACAACCAATAGTGATTTACTGTGATAACAAAAGCGCAATTGATTTTACGAAGAATCCGGTTCAGCATTCTCGTACAAAACATATTGAAATACGGTATCATTTTATCAAAGAAAAGGTTGAACAAGGTGTGATTAGAATGGACCATGTTGGAACTGATGAGCAAGTGGCTGATATCCTGACCAAGCCACTGTCTGTGGCTGTTTTTGAGAAGCATCGGTTGAACCTCGGTGTTCAATCACCTCCTACTGCATAAGGAGGCTCCAGAAAACCCCTCTCCCCGTTTGTTTTAACTATTTTTATCTGTTTATGGTTGTGATGCAGGTTTATGGGGGAGATACTATCCAGGGGTAGTATGGTTTGAACTGAACGTTGAACAACTTATCGGTCTTTGGATATATTGTCAATGGGGGATAAAGGAATAAATTCAAGGCAAGTAATGCTTCTGTGATGAGAAGTATGCGAAGGAAAACATCGGGCGTCATGGAAAATTCCAAAACACTGGAACCCAATTCAAGCTTCCTCTCTTGTTTTCTACACCGAGCATTGCTCACGTAGACTTAGAGTGTTGGCTGAGTTGATTCTTGCATTTTTGGTTTGCACATGGATGGAGATCTATTGAAATTATTTTTTGATTGCCAACAAACCCAAAGGGGGAGATTGTTGGAACCAGGGTCTTCACAGCATGATTTGGCGTATGGTTTGTGTTTGTTTTCAATCCTAAGTGGATGTTCAGAATGTGTACCAGCAAAGAGATCATACCGTTCAAGCAGACAACAGTAGTGAAGATGGCGTCGTTTCCCAGTGTTTGCCAAATTTTTGGGCCTGAAAAATCGACAAATGAAGAAAAGTGTTTTTGGCAAAGAGACTTGCGCACCATGTACATGATGGAGAGGAAACTTGTGCACCATATGTTTGTCATGATCAGAACATGTGAAAATGGAAAAGGGATAAGAGTCACACAAGTTTTGGGCTGGTCGCGCAAGTGACCTGCGCGCCGTGAAGATACTTGCGCGCCGATGCCTAGGAGGATTGGGAACTTGTGCGTCTTTTGTTTCTCAAGTTTATAACTTCAAAATATGTCAAAGGAAAGGGGTTCGTGCAAGTTTGGATGTTGGTCGCGCAAGTGACAAGAAGGGGAAGGGAGCTGCGCGCCGAGACTTGCGCGCCGATGGTTGACTTGCACGCCATCGCGCAGGGGGTCCAGTTTGCCTATAAATACTGGACCACCCCTCCTCATTTCCAACGGAGTTCAAGAATTAGTGATTGTTTGAGTTCTCGTCGCACGGGTGGTTGAGACACGCAAGTGGTGGTTGGGTCGCGCAAGGAGAGCTTGCGCGCCGGTTGTTGGTTGTGCGCCCAAGGCGGTTTGGGAGAGAAAGGAAGTGGATCGCACAAGTTTGTAGTTGGGGAAGGAAGCATCGCGCATGTGATTTTTTTACACATGCACGCTAGTTTGGACTTGCGCAACCTCTTGGGACTTGCGCGCCTGGCTTGGTGAAGCATGCCATGTATTGCTGAAGCCCGCCGGTCTTTTTGGAGCTGCTCGAAAGCCGAGAGATTACCCGATACATTCGGGGCAAATTGATATTCATCTTCCGAGGAGAATTGGACTTCAATAGAGCATCTACATACAATAGAGGATGCATTCTTATGAAATGATGAAGAGACATTCACGTTTATAAACTGAGTGTGACTTCACCAACGGCAGTGAGCCAGGGGGAGTCAACGGGAGTGACCCGAGGGAAGCAGTGAGCCATCCCTGAATTTTTGTAAAGGCAGTGAGCTTGGAATAGAGTGTCTCTTCCCAAACCTTTGTAATCCACATCTAGTGAAGATTAGTGGAATTGGGTATGACCGACAACTTTTCAGCGTATGCTCCTTGGACGTATCCCTTAGTGGTGAACCAAGTAAAAAGTGTTGTGTCTTCTCTGTGCATGTGAATGTTTGTTTTCTAATCATAATCATCATACAGGTTCAACAAGTTCCTACCAATGTGGGAACAAGATCCATCACATTAAAAGAAAAAGTTGTCACCCTGATTCACCCCTCCCCTCTCAGGGTGTCCCGGGGTCCTTCACACTTATGACTTTATATTACCCATTCTTTTGTAAATTCCATATTAAAGACCATTTTGGGTAAAATTGTTTCATTTGTCGTCCATGTTTTGACTTGTAATTATTCATATGATTACTTAGATCATGATTACTTAATTCTTCAATATAAACATTATTTATATATAATATATATTCAGAATATACATATATATAATAGATCGATAAATGGAAAGAAACACACCGTTCATGGAGATGGTAGGTCGTACGTACGCATGAACGCTGTTTTCGTTTCCTTATTTAATTGAATGAAATTAATTATATGACATACATATATATATACTTAAAACCAGTAGCATTATTATGTCATATATTTCATGATTACTTATTATATATACTTTATAATCATTCTTTAATTGTTAACATGGAAAATGAATCTCATCACGTCGTGGAGATGGTAATCCGTACGTACGCACGAGCAATGATATCGTTCCCATATTTATTGAATCGAATTGGAGTGAATGATCTAATATCTTAGAATCATTATGATTTTATAATAATCACATTTATTTATTCTTCACTCCATTATACCCATCCAACTAAGGTGGTGGTGGAAAGACAGATTACACCACTGCGTGGAGACGGTATTCTGTACGTACGCACACGCAGTGATTTCGTTTTCCTTAGGATGTATAGAAGGTGAAATGAGGTTGTTTCATATTTATAATAACATATAAGTATATTAGGGATACTGATGTTATTACTTAATAATGAAACAACTAAAGAAGAGGGAGTAGAAGAAGAATGGAACTTGAAGAAAACGGTAGAAGGTATTACCTCTTTCTCGAAGTGCCTCCTTTAAACTTTCTCTTAGGGCACTAATGATGGTATTTTGAGAAGACCAGTACCTATAGTAGGTTTATAACGAAGTGAGTAAGTACAATGGGCAGGGGTTGGCCGAGCTTGAAGACTCAAATTGGTGTGAGGAGGAGAGGGAGGAGGTGCCCTTTTATAAGGGAGGAGAGGGGCACCTTTGGAATCCTCAAAAATATTAGTTTAATATAAATTCAAACCCCACATAAAAACCTCCAAAAATGACTCAATTCGAAGATTAGATGCGATATGGTTGTAATATCATCAACCAATCAAATTTAGACATGTTTTGATCTTATATTAAACCTTATAATTTTGATTTATCCTTATTTAATCTATTTATGTTTATTTGTGGTAATAAAATTCTAAATTTTAAATGGTTATAAATAATCACTTATGTGTTGTTAATTTTCCATAATTGGATACTTTATGAAATGTTGGACTATATAAATTTCAATTTATAATTTTTAAATATTTTTGTGATTTTTAAACAATTTAATAATATGTTATTTTTATAAAATAACAATAGTGTCAATTTTGACACTATTCATTTATTTGAATTTAAATAAAATATACACAAATGACATATTCGAACTAGAATATTTAATAGATTCCTAACATGTCAAATTTTTCTAGAAAATTCGTGGAGAACATTAAATAGTTCATATAATATTTATTTTAATATTTTTAAATCCATTTATTTGGTATATCTCTTAATAAAATAATTAGTACAACATTTTTATATAATTATTTAATATACTTATTTGTTGCATAAAAATTAAAAATAAAATCCTTTGATGAAGATAAATATCAAAGCTTTTATAATAACAATTTTACTCGAATTTATCATCTTAAAATAACAACATGTAAATTGTTATCTTTACTAAATTATGAAAGTGACAACTTTGAAATCATTTAAAATAAAATATTATAACTGTCATAATTGCCTTAATAAGGATCCAAATGGTAAAAAATTCGGCCAGTGGATGCTTAGGGTTTATATATACACTAATAAAAAGTTTTGTGCTGATTTTTGGGCCTTTTGATATGTATTACTATTTCAATAAAAACTATATTATTGATTTTTCACTAAATAAATAATTTCTGCATCATTAATGTATAAGATAATAAAGAAATTAAATAACTCTTAAAAATTACAAATAAATTACCATGATAAAGAAAAAAAATTATCTTTGAAATAAGTATTTATAACCGAATTTATATTCTGTATAAATTTATATTAAAAATACTTTAATTATTAAAGTTGAGTGAGACATATTTCACTTTCCTTTAAATAAAATAAACTAAAGGTCTTAATCACCTCCAAGTGGGTTCCAATGGATTCCATTTCTACCCAAATATGACTTAGGAAACAATATAAGCATACAATTATATTAAGACAAGTGTTAGGGTAATTTTATAATATTATATTTACCCTTAATTACCCGATTTACCTTTTACTATGATAAATAAAATTTACCGTAGTTACTATTCATAAATCCAAAAATAAAAAGTAGCTTATTAACATAATTTGGACCCACTGATTCAAATATGGAATCCATTTTTCTAAATTCAATACACAAAAGTTGCATAAATTAATTTAAAATTAATCATGTTGTTAAGAAAACTTGTTTTAAAAGTTATAACATTGCAAAAGATTGAAATGTTTTTACCTATGAATTCAATGTAAAATTAATGTTAATGACATACATTATATTAAATGGTAAAAATATATTATATTTATACTTTAAAACAATTCAATATTATAATTTAACCATATAAAATATTGCGATGAAAAAAGTTGTTTTTAATTAAAATATAGCGTGTTTTTACTATTCATTAAAATATGAAAGTTACTAGAATAATATGAAAAAATTACCCAAAGTAAATTTATATTTCTTGATTCCATATAAGAATTATATTTTGTCAAATTGAACTTATAAACATGTCAAAAATTAGATTTCAAGTAGGTGCTTCATCAAAAGGTGGCAAAACTGCATTTTTCTAAAAATACTTATTTTACCCGAAAAATTTATTTTGTTCTCATACCATGTTATAGAAAATGTGTAAGATGAATAATAATGTTATAAAATTAAAAACATAGTTAATACTATTCATAACGGCTAGTTCGTGATAATATTATAACCATATATCATTGTTTAGTGAAACCCGGTATTGCATACAACACACGCTGTCGAGGAAGGTCGTGATTGCGTGTAATGCAAGCCAAATCAAGGTTGCGTGTTGTGAAAAACTCATTTTTTGTTTCGTATAACAAAATACAACCATATTTCATTTATACATTGAATATGTATATGTATATATACATACACACTCAATTTTGCGTAAAATAACAACTATCAAACAAACATGAAATTGTGTGTAACACGATCCAAGAATAATGTTGTGTATACTAAAAGCTAATGCGGTGTTGTGTATAGTGAAAGATAATCTTGGTATATCGTACAACAAAATATATGAAAGAAATTAAAAAGAATATATCTTATAAAATCTCAGGTTATTACATTCTACCCCCCTTAAAATGAATTTCGCCCTCGGAATTCGTTGGGGTTATAAATGGTTTTCTACTTGAAAGTTTCATTAATTGAAACCCACATCGTAAAAAGGAAAACCAAAACTTATCTTTAAAAAATAAAGTTTGAAACGTAACGGTTACCCAAATAAACTAATCACTGGGTTTCCATATAGGAGAACATAGGTTAAAATATGGATATGGAAGAGAAATCTAACCATCATGTTCTGATAGAGAGTGGTAGAGAACATGGCTATGAAAAATCCAACAATCACAAAGCCATAGATTTGTGATGATCTAAGGTACCATCTGATTCATCGGATATAAGAGCACTAGGACACCATTTTTGGTTTTCAATATCATTTCCCTAAAGTGGAAAATTTTGAATTAGAAGAAATACTTGATTGATTTTGGTACAATATCACTGTTGTTCGTGCTTTGAACAATTTCCACTTCATATCTTAAATAAATGAAGTTGAATTTGTTATTCATGAAGCGTTAACAGATCATGTGATAGAATGATGAGTCATTCCATCTGTTTCAAACAAAAGGATAGCAAAAGTTATCAAATATACATAAGTCCATCTATGGTGAGGTTAATCATATACGATTCCAAAAATGAACTTATACTTCATATACCATACCGCTTAATAAAATAAAACTAGTTTCTACTAACCAGGGACTTCCTGTAGTCCAGTGGTAGGCGATAAAGGCCTGTCGCACATCTGGTGTGGGTTCAATTCCCACAGCCTTGTCCGACGCGATGGGCTGTCGCCTGTCCTGCAGGTGCTCCGTTTTCTAAAACTACATTACTATAACATCCCATCAATAATATCGAAAAAAGTTTTATCCTTAAACAATACTAACTTATGTCCAACATAATTCATTCCAATCTTTAGGCTTATCTAAAATACTTCGGTCTAAGATCATAGTATAAAGAAAATGATTACTTGAAATGTCACATAACAATCACGTGAATGCCATCATTTATCCCCCATATATCATAAGATATATCTTGTTGGTCAAATTACAAACATGTGAATACCTTAATCATGTATTCTCTTGAAGAATGAATACCCATTGAACCTTAGTGAAAACATGAATGTTGTTAAATTTTAACACTTTACACATACCAAAATCCCAAAATTCTATATACTAAAACCATAATATCACTTAGTCATTATATCAGTCATGAGCTCATGAATACTGTGAAAAATTTCATTTTCTCCTTATCCCTTCATTATGCGCATATCATCTGCTTTCCAAAATATTTGAATCACTTTTCATGGTTATCGGTACCATAAAATTATTGAAAACCACAATAGACTAATACAAAAATATTCCAATACACCATAAAAGTACCTCAACAACATTATTCTTGAATACAAATACATAAACACTTCAATCCATCCACTTAAATAATTTTCATGGAATAAGTCCTTCCTTGATTTATAAGTAACTTCTTAGGTTAGGGCATTTAGTTGGGTAATGCCCATATTCTCCACAAATAAGACATTGAACTCCATAATAGTCTGTCACTCTATGACCCTTTTCTCGACACAGATAACATCTTTCCCTCCATTTGAGGTATTCCTCAAGGTTCTTCTTCCCTTCTTTATAAATCTCAATCTTCCTTTCTTTATGATCCTCAACATGCGAACATGAATAAAAGTATAACTTCCTCTTATTTGATGAATTAGGAATACCACTAAATTTCACCTTGTTAATCATATATCGCGATGACTGATTCAACATAATCACAATATCATTCTCTCTAGGCATTACGCAATTTCGTTTCTCATAGTCACCAATTTGTCCACTGGATTCAATGTTAACTGAATTTCTTCTGGTTCCCTCCATTGACTAAAACACAAAAAGAATTCTATGAGAGGAAAAAATCATACAAGGAAAATAACATAATCAATGGAGAGTACCTTCGACATCTAACATCTTAGGTTTAATTCTATGATCTTTAGCGCAATTCTAGGACTATAACCTATACTTATACTTAACCTTAGGGAAATCCCTAGACATACCTTAGAAATATCTCTAGGGATCTCACTAAAGTTTTCGCATCCTAGTTTCCAAAGGTTAACTAAACCTTTCCTATGATACCAACTGTAGAGACTCGTAGCTTGACGTACATGGACATTACATTACTTTTTCGGAATACTTAATACATAACAAAAAACAGACACACAAGTACCGTAATAGTTTAGTGTCTTTGGAAACTTGGAATATAAACTTCTAATCATGTTGAAAGATCTTCAACAACTCCCATAACGATCTTCCCCTTTTGTTTTCTTACCGAAAACCATTCTTTATAACTTGGGGAAATGAAAACATATAAAGGGTGAGCTCAAATGCTCAGTAAGGGTAATCATGGATAAAATAAAACAAATCATATACATTTGAACTTAAAAACATGAACATAATGTTTAAACATCAAAATCATAAGCAATGACATAAAACATGGTAGTACGTAAGGCATACCTCATAATGGATCATCAATCATGATAAAATAGCATGGGAATAAAGCATCTAATTTTGGCATCCATTAAGCACATGTAATTATTTCCATAGTAGCCAAGGCATTGCTTCCTAGACCATCTTAGTGGACAAAGTTCCCTTCTGAATCGAGTTCACTCCTCGTTCCAGTCCTGTATTACTGAACCAGTTTAACTTGTCGTTCCAGCCATGTCTATCTCATGAGATATAAATCTGTACTCAATGCATTGGGGGCAGATATATTTCCCACCCATCTCATAATGAAATCATTCTTACTTGTGCCACAAAATAAACTGAAAACATTCATCATAACCCAAAGAATAAAATGGGTTTCATAAACATCATCCCATCATCACATAATCCATATAAAAGAAATGAATATAATTTCATAATAATAAAAGTGAAACCATGTAAATCATAGAAACATTATACTTGAAACATACACATTTGAAATAATGTCATCATAGATGGAAAAATGGTTTTGATAAAACACTTGAAATGAATTCTTGAGGAAAATATCCTTTCATCTTCAAAATCAATTTTTTTCACAAAACGTCATGAAATTTTAAAAGAAATAGATTTTGTTGAAAATAGTCATGAAATCTTTTGGAGGAAGCTTCATGAAAATAATTCTTTATAAAACCGTAAAAATCCGTTCGTGCCGTATAAGTTAAAAAACATTCTTCTCGTACTTTTGCCGAAAAAGTCATGAAGTACCTCGTAAAAGAAAGATTCCATACATACCATGTAGTAAAAGTAAAAAATTGGTAAAAAGGACATTAAACATATATGAAAACATTTTTAGGAAACATGGACATGGATGAGAAAAATAACCCCAGTAAATACTTACGTATAAGCAATCTCGGATAAAAATGAGATTTGAAAAATTATCTCTTACCTTATGTCTGATATGCTTCGTATGTATCCGAACCTTCTGTATAATGATTTAAATAATGTCATTGACTTATTACTGAATCATATACATTGTTATGATACCATATATGGTTCACTTATGACTTTATATTACCCGTTCTTTTGTAAATTCCATGTTAAAGAGCGTTTTGGGTAAAATCGTTTCATTTGTCGTCCGTGTTTTGACTTGTAATTATTCATATGATTACTTAGATCATGATTACTTAATTCCAGAATATAAAACATGATTTATATATAATATATATTCAGAATATATATATAATATATCGATAAATGGAATGAAATACACCGTTCATGGAGACGGTAGGCCGTATGTACGCATGAACGCTGTTTTCATTTCCTTATTGAATTGAATGGAATTAAGTATATGAAATAAATATATATATATATATATATACATAAATCCAGTAGCATTATTATGTCATATATTTCATTATTACTTATTATATATACTTTATAATCATTCTTGAATTGTTAACATGGAAAATGAATCTAATCACGTCGTGGAGACGGTAATCTGTACGTACGCACGAGCGATGATATCGTTCCCATATTTATTGAATAGAATTGGAGTGAATGATCTAATATCATAGAATCAGTATGATATTATAATAATCATATGTATTTATTCTTTACACCATTATACCCATCCAAGTAAGCTGGTGGTGGAAAGACAGATTACACCACGGTGTGGAGACGGTATTCCGTACGTACGCACCCGCGGTGATTTCGTTTTCCTTAGGATGGATAGAAAGTGAAATGGGGTTGTTTAATATTTATAATAATATATAATTATATGAGGGATACTGATGTTATTACTTCATAATTAAAAAACTAAAGAAAAGGGAGTAGAAGAAGAATGGAACTTGAAGAAAACGGTAGAAGGTATTACCTCTTTCTCGAAGTGCCTCCTTTAAACTTTCTCTCAGGGCACTAGAGTTGGTCTTTTGAGAAGACCAGTACCTCTAGTAGGTTTCTAACGAAGTGGGGAAGTTAAATGGTCAGGGGTTGGCCGATCTTGAAGGCTCAAATTGGTGTGAGGAGGAGAGGGAGGAGGTTCCCATTTATAAGGGAGGATAGGGGCACCTTTGGAATCCTCAAAAATATTAGTTTAATATAAATTCAAACCCCACATAAAAACCTCCAAAAATGACTCAATTCAAATATTAGATGCGATAAGGTTGTAATCGCATCAACCAATCAAATTTAGACATGTTTTGATCTTATTTTAAACATTATATTTTTGATTTATCCTTATTTAATCTATTTAAGTTTATTTGTGGTAATACAATTCTAAAGTTTAAATGGTTATAAATAATCACTTGTGTGTTGTTAATTTTCCATAATTGGATACTTTATGACATTTTAGACTATATAAATTTTAATTTATAATTTTTAAATATTTTTGTGATTTTTAAACAATTTAATAATATGTTATTTTTATAAAATTACAATAATGTCAATTTTGACACTATTCATTTATTTGAATTTAATAAAAATATACACAGAGGATATATTCGAACTAATATATTTAATAGATTCCTAACATGTCAAAATTGTCTATAAAATTCATGGAGCACATTAAATAGTTCATATAAAATTTATTTTAATATTTTTAAAGCCATTTATTTGGTATATCTCTTTATAAAATAATTAGTACAACATTTTTATATAATTATTTAATATACTTATTTGTTGCATAAATATTAAAAATAAAATCCTGTGATGAAGATAAATATCAAATATTTTATAATAATAATTTTACTCGAATTTATTATCTTCAAATAACAACATGTAAATTGTTATCTTTACTAAATTATGAAAGTGAAAACTTTGGAATCATTTAAAATAAAATATTATAGGTGTCATAATCGCCTCAATAAGGATCCAAATGGTCAACAATTCAGCCAGTGGATGATTAGGGTTTATATATACACTAATAATAAGTTTTTTTTCAGATTTTTGGGCCTTTTGATATATATTACTATTTCAATAAAAACTATATTATTGATTTTTCACTAAATAAATAATTTCTGCATCAATAATGTATTAGATAATAAAGTAATTAAATAACTCTTAAAAATTACAAATAAATTACCATGATAAAGAAAAACATTTTATCTTTAAAATTCGTATTTATAATGGAATTTATATTCTGTATAAATTTATATTAAAAATACTTTAATTATTAATGTCGAGTGAGACATATTTCACTTTCCTTTAAATAAAATAAACTAAAGGTCTTAATCACCTCCAAGTGGGTTTCAATAGATTCCATTTCGACCCAAATATTCCTTAGGACAAAATATAAGCATCAAATTATATTAAGACAACTGTTAGGGTAATGTTATAATATTATATTTACCCTTAATTACCCGATTTACCTTTTACTATGGTAAATAAAATTTACCGTAGTTACTATTCATAATCCCAAAAATAAAAAGTGGCTTATTAACATAATTTGGACCCACTGATTCCAAATATGGAATCCAGTTTTCTAAATTCAATACACAAAAGTTGCATAAATTAATTTAAAATTAATCTCGTTGTTAAGAAAACGTGTTTCAAAAGTTATAACATTGCAAAAGATTGAAATGTTTTTACCTATGAATTCAATGTAAAATTAATGTTAATGAAATAAATTATATTAAATGGTAAAAATATATTCTATTTATACATTAAAAACATTCAATATTATAATTTAACCATATAAATTATTGTGATGAAAAAAATTGTTTTTAATTAAAATATAGCGTGTTTTTACTATTCTTTAAAATATGAAAGTTATCAGAATAATATCAAAACTTTATCCAATGTAAATTTTTATTCATAACGGCTAGTTCATGATAATATTATAACCATATATTGTTGTTTAGTGAAACCCTGTATTGCGTACAACACACGCTATTGAGGAAGGTCGCGATTGTGTGTAATGCAAGCCAAATCAGGGTTGCGTGTAGTGCAAGACTCCTTTGTTGTTGCGTATAACAAAATAAAACCATATTTCATTTATACATTGAATATATATATATATACACACACACACTCAATGTTTCATAGAATAACAACTATCAAACAAACTTGAAATTGTGTGTAACACGATCCAAGAATAGTGTTGCGTATACTGCAAGCTAATACGGTGTTGCGTATAGCGCAAGATAATCTTGGTATATCGTAAAATAGAAGATATGAAAGAAATTAAAAAGAATATATCTTATAAAATCCCGGGTTATTACACCTAGTTTCATTATAGTTTAGAAAAAAAACTCAAAAAGGATATAGTGTTTCATTACTGTACAATATACAAAAAACAAATTAAAAAAAATAGAAAAACTATTCCACTGCTGACAATAGTGGGATCTTTTGTATGCTTTTAGATGAATAGTGGTCAAATTTTCCTTCTCTGTGGGTTCGACCCTGCTTGCGACATATACTGTAGTTAGTAGGATTATAAAGTTTAAACTTTTACTGGATTTAATGATGATTTAGGTCATGTTTTTGGCACCGTTTCTAGGGAAGGCACGAGCCATTATTTTTCTAAAAATTTAAAAAACATATTAAAATATCCAAAAAATTGGAAATTTTAAACTGTAACAAAATATGCTTCATTTACTACTAAATTGCTGTTTTTTCTTGTATTGCTGAACTTCTGTTAGTTCTACTGTTGTGCTATTTTGAACTGTTATTAGACTTTTCATGAGCACAAGATAATTCATTTTTACATTAAATCCTTAAATCTATGAACTAGACAAACATTTAACTTCTCCTTAAAAAACATTGAAATGGAGAATCAGGATAATAGAGTTGATCAGAACATGAATGTGCCAAAACCCACAGTTCCAGCCCTTCAGTTACTTAAATGTAGGGAGTTTTAAATTCCAACTGTATCAAGTAACCCATCATGTATTAGGTTGAATCCTAGGTCTACGAACAATGAAATTTTGCAGTCTCACCTTTCTTAACATCCTTCATTCAATGGTCTTCCAGGAGAGGATTCACTTGAGTTCATTAGAGTGTTCTATAGTTCTGTACAAAAATTACCTCTGAGAGAGATTTGTGAGGAGGAGTTGAGATTGAGGATGTTTCCTTTTTGTCTAAAGTGGAAGATTAGGACTTGGTTTCAAAACTTAGATGAAGAATATTTAGACACCTGGGAAGATGTGTTTACGGCCTTTATATCAAAATTCAATCCTAGGGACACCACCTATGAGATTAGGCACAAAATTAATAGGTTTCTTCAGGATGAGGGAGGGTTATTTCATGAGGCATGTGATAGGTTTAGAAGACTCCTTAGATAAAGTCCCATTCACCAGTTTTCTACCCATCTACTCATGGAGACCTTCTATAATTCTATCACCCCTTACAACGAATATTTAGTTGATCAATTATGTAGGGGTAACTTTTCTGATTCCACTATTGATGAGATAAAACTTGTGTATGAGAAGATTGCTCAAAAATCTAAACACATGTGCCCTAGGAAGAGGGTCGTCCATAGAGGTGAAGACAATCCTCAGTCTACTATTGTTAGTGATAGGGTCCTAATGGAGCAATGTAATCATTGTGGGATGTTCGGTCACACTCATACATGTTGTCCTAATTTTGATATCCCTATCCAGTTTGATGAGAGTGCCAAATTTGTGGATTTTAGAACTAGGAACCAAGGGATAAATGATCAATACTCTAATCAATACACTTCTAGTTATCAAAATCACCCAAACTTCTCCTGTAAATAACAAGTTGTCATAAAACAGACCACTGCCCCTAACTACCAATCACACCCTAAATTGTTTAACTCAAATCAATATGGGGGAGAAATTTTTAATTCTCAAGGGGAGTTAAAGGGGATATTACAACAAGTTTTGGGAGAAATCAGTTCGTTTAAGAAGGAAACAGATGGTAAGATTCACAATTTTGATCATCAAATAATTCAAATGGATATGAATCAAGGTGATAAAGAAAATGGAAAGTTGTCGAACACTTTAATTCTTAATCCAAGAGAGAATATCATGGTTGTAACCACTAGATATGTCCATAAAACCCAAGAATAAGTAAAGCTTCACTATGGGAAAACTAAAACTGATGAAAAAATAAAATCTAGAAAGAAAAATATGCTTAAAATAAAATATGTGAATCTGGACAGCTTTGTTCGACCTGAACAGAATGTTAAATTTATATCTGAAAAAGTTCAAGAACCGAGGAAAATGAAGTGTGAATTAATTAAAGAAGAAAAGAAAAACAATGGAATTGAGGAGAAGGGGAATAATCAACATGTTCTTAAAAATTATTCCCCTCCCATTCCATTCCCTAAAAGAGTGAAGAAGAATAATGAACCTGATTATTTGAGGTTCCTTATAATGATTCCAAACATTAGTGTCAACATGCCATTTATATAATCCTTAGATAAATCCCTTCTTATGTTTCTTCTACTAAAAGGTTTCTAAAAAACCAAAATGATTGGAAGAAGTTCGATAAAGATAATCTTAATTAGGAATGTAGTGCCATCTTGTTAAAGAAGTTGCCTCCAAAATTGAAGGATCTTGGTAGCTTTATTATTCAACGAAAAATTAGAGCAAGTGATAAAAATAATTTTATGTGTGACTTAGGGGAAAGACTCAATCTTATGCCTTAATCCCTATTTAAATGTTTGGGTATTAGGGACATACAACCATCTTCTGTTTTTCTTCAATTTGCTGACAGGTCACACACACACCCATTAGGGAGGGAGAATGATCTACTAGTGAGTTTAGGAAAATTGACACTATCCAAAAATTTCCTTATCTTAGATATGGATTGTGATGAAAAAGTCCCAATCATATTAGGGGGACCTTTCCTTGCTACAAATAGTGTTGTAATATATGTGTCCAAGGGGAAACTAACTCTCCAAGATATTGATGATGTGGAAGAGTTTTTAGTGTTTAAAAAGCCTCAACATGTGGTCGGTTGTGATTTGATAGATGTTGCTGAGAATCAATGTATTAAAATTGAGCTCTGAGCTGAGTATGGTTTTTTCCTCTAGATGTCACTAAGATCTTGATTCCCTGTCCTATTGAATCATTCCTTCAAGCATCTATTCATGTCCCACTCCTTCCTCTAGATGTATAGAACCCATTCTAGAGAGTGAGTCACATTCTTGTCTTGAACTTTCTCAACCTATTTTTGAATGTGTTCCTTATGAAGTTGAATGTCTAAGGTTTTCTGATGTTGGAGAATGTTTTGGTCTGAGTCCTGATGAAAAACTAAATTGTTCCCATTATGAGCAAGTGTATTTTATAGGAATTTTCATTCATGATTATTTTGATGTGGTTTTTGATGACTTCCATCCTGAACATGAAATATACACATTATATGAGTCGTGTGTGGACATTGGGTGCCACTTGTTGGAACCTGAGTATGATTCCTTTTTCCGAGAGTTTTCTGAGTTGTCTTTTGTGCAAGCTGTGCTAGGAATATTTGACGAAAAAACTGAAGAGTTAGTTGATTGTTTTTCTTCTGATTCATGTTTGGAGCTGACCTCTATGTGTGGGGGAAGCCATGTCAGCATTACTGGTCAAATTGGTGTTTTTCATAGGAAGTTGTTGAACATTTTTAGAGCTGGGGAAGTGGTCTTTAGGGCCCAAAATGGGTTGGACAATATATTAGCAACTATTTCATTGAAAGTACTTTAATGAATATTTTTCGGAGATGTAAATGTGAATGTATTGGTTGATCCTATTTTTGAATCATAAGATAATAGTGAAGTTCACATTATTAATAATTAATTTCCCTTAAATGATCATGGTTAGAAATATCTAGGGAAATTGAGTCCAGCTGGGGACTATAAATCTAGCGTTGCATGGGAGGAAACCTATGGTTTTTGTTGTGTTAATAAATAAAAATTGTATTTAAATAAAGTCAAACGGAATGCTTTAAATTTAGTGCTTCATGGGTGTCAAACCATGTTCTTTATTTATTTCATTTTGTACTGTTTAGTGTTGAAAAAAGTTCTATTTTGTTGTCTTATGTATGCTCTGTCTCTATTGGATACTTGTTCCAGGTTTACATGCTATGTGTTTCTAGGATGCTGCTACTATGTCATTTAATGAGTGGAATTTCGATGATGAGGACTAATGATAAATATATTCAGGGAAGTATTCTATTCATTAGAATCAATTTCATTTTTTGTACTCCTTACTACTTTAAAAAATATGCTTCTAGCCTTGCATGAAAAAATTCGTCTCTATAAGTTGTGTCTTTAAATTAAATTCTGCTTGCTTGAAATATCCTGTTGCATTTTTTTCGCCACTACAACAGTCTATTTTTATTAAAAAAATCTGCACGTGTCCTGTTGCCGTGAACAAAAATTCGTTGTTTAAAACTCATTCACTACATGACACTAAGTGTGTGTGTTTGTGGGGGGGGGGGGGGGGTACATGCTTGCGGGTAGTTTTGTTTTTTATTGGAACTGATTAGTCTATAGGGTGTTTAGCATGCATCAATATACTATATTGAACATCCATTGGAATCATACTTTAGTAAAATTCTTACACCCAATTAATTGGGCACCCACAAATTATATGATATTTCTTGAGATGAATTGAAAAAAATATTCACTAGACTTAAATGTTAATGTTTGTACTATTTAATGAACCTGCTGTTAAGTTATTTATTGTGGAAAACAATATCTTTGAACTTCACTGTGACCTTTATACATTTCATAAATTTGCTTAATTGAAAATATCTTTTGAAGCATAATTGTTTAAGTGTTCTTCTCCACTTTAGAAGTCAACTTTGGGGACAATGTTGTGTTTTAACTGTGGGTGAGGTGGTCATTTCTTGACTTTTCTAAATTGAAAGCCCATCTATTCTCACATCACTTGAAACATTTTATCAGAAAATGGGTGAATTTCTTCAAAATTATTGCACAATTTTAGGCTTTACACTGTACTCAATTGGGTTTTTCCTTATGAAAATGTCCCTGCTTGTAGTTAAGAACTGCTCTAAATCTGAAATTAATGATAATTGATGATTTCTGAGTGGTTTTACTTAGTGATTGAATGGATATCTAGATTTAGAGTCTACTTCTAAAAGTTATATGGGTATCCTTTTAATGGAATTATGATCTTATTCCTTGGAAATAGAAGTTTAATTCTAATTCTAGGGGCCCATTCATCTTTTAATTGTTAAAATTAATCATCTTAATGAGCAAATGGATATGATTTTTATATAAAACGTTTGGAACTGGAGTATTCTGGGCATCTGGGATTCCACGATGAGTCTCTGAGACCCTAGATGTTGGGTGCCTTTCTATTTACTCTAATCCCTCTGTTCACCTTGAATAAGTGCTTTGCACAGTGCATAGCACATGATACATACCTTGGAATAAATAAATAAAGTGTCTAGGGTCGAAAATGAGGTCATTAAGGTGAGGGGAATGATAAACGCCAGATGATTAGGGGGTCAATTGGTTTACATAGGAGTCATTTAAGTTGTATCATTGAGGTGATTCAAAAAAAATTAATTATTTTTTTGGAACCTAGGATTCGGTCAAAGTACAAAGGTCTTTGGTTAAGTTCTTAATTCCACATTAATTTTACCTTTTTTCACTCTCGGACTTTGGAATTCTGTCGGGATTGAAGTTAGTCACTAAGTTGTATCATGTATGAGACATGACATCTTCATTTATGAATTATTCATAGATTTCTTAATTACCATTGAGTATTTGTCATAGACATGATTCATATGAGTAATTCATTTTCTAAAAGTCTGATGTTATGTTTGGTCCTCTGTTTTTGAGTGCCCGACATGTTACAATGTGATCTTAATCATAATGGAAACTTCACTATTTTTCAAAGATAATAAACATGGGATTATTTGAGGACCCACGATGATTAAGTGTGGGGGAATTTGATGAGACCCTATTTCTGCATTGTTTTGCCACATCTTTTTACATAATTTTTAATGATTTAATTAATTATTTAATAAAGTTTTACTAAATAATTGTACATTTTGTATTTTTATAGTTAATTTTGTCAATTAATCAAATTTTATAATTAATTATGTATTTTTAGTCCTTAAATTAATAATTTTAATCTTACTTACTTTATCCAAATTTATAATTTGTTTATTAGTTGTGTTAAACCCAATATGATCACTATTTAACAATTTGACTTCAATAATAAATAATCTTTTAATATCCTTAATTGTGTTTTAGTCAATTTATAATTTTTCTAATATTTTATTCTTTAATATGGATTCATTAAGATATTTTAACTTTAATTATTAACTAGTCTAATCGTCCTGCTAATTAATTGTGTAATGAATTTTAGTTTTAATTAAATTTAGTTTTAATTAAATAAAGTAGTTCACTTTTAATTTTATGTATTCAAATAAATAATTAATTAATTAATTAAGAGTTTTAAAAATATAAATTATATAATTTTATGTATTCAGTTTGATTTTTTTTAGTCTACCTGTGAGGTAGACTATAATTATCAGTAACCTAATGGGTCACTGTTGTTGTTCTTTTCAATCGCTGCTACCCTGTAATTAAGTTTTTTAGTGTTTTTAATTTATGTATTTTATAAACTTAGTTTATTAATCATCCATTTCTTAATTTAAGTGTTGTCTAATTAATAATCTTAGTTGTTGTTTTAATATTATGAAGTTTATCAAAAATCATGTTTTTAATTAATGGTGTTTAGTATTTATTAATTTAATATTTTCAATCTTTTTATTTTAAGATCAATTGTGGCATTTAAAATTTTCAAAAGTTCACCATTAGTTATATAATTTCTTTTTCTTTGTTCTAACCGTGACCTCCTTTTATTTTAAATTTATTTTGTAACGGTGACCTTATGCAGCTTGCAAGTAGCTCTCATTTAAGTATAACAGTAACCTTTAATTTTTTCTACTTCTTTATTTTTATTCTAATAGTGACCTTCGGCTGTTAGACTACTCTTCCCGCACCTCACTGTTGCTACTGTATACTGGTGACCCGCTGCTGCCCTATCCACCTGTGACTCATTTTTTTTATTTTATTATATCAATGACCCTTTTGGTCCATTTCTCAACCCTACGAAGATCTTCAAACCGCCTGCTTCCAAAACCCCACGCCGCCGCACCCCGTGTCGCCACTGTGATCTGAAATCCAAGCTGAGGACTGCCTGTTCACTGAAGCTATGGCCGTGAGCCATTACAAGTAGAGGAGAAGTCGAGCTAGATGAACCCACACCAATAGCATCCATGGATGCATTGGAGGAGGCCACCGCGTCGCGCTGGAGACGAGGGAAGCCTGGCTACACATGTTGGAGGTTTCTCGAAGAACACTCCCCGCCCAGTTCCTGTTGCGCCGATTGGGGGGGGAGAAAAAAAAGTTAAAAAAAACATAAAAAATAATAATACTAATGAACTTAAATTAAGATATAAGAAAAACATAAACAGAAAAATAATAAACATTAATAATTATAAATAAATAATTTATTTAAGATATTTTATTAAACATAATTTTTTATCATAAATAAATATTTTATTTAATTAATTGATAGTTATTTCTAAAATCAAATTAGAATAGATTATTAAAAAGTTTATTAGTTATAAATTAATATTATGTATTAATAATTATTTAACAATACATTTTGTTTATAAAATAATATTACTAATAATAAGTTATAAATTATATTATAGTTAAACTGAATTTGTTAACATAAAATGTTAATAATGTAAACTACCAAAACAGTAATAAACTTAATGTTTATAACTTACTATAGTGATGCTAATAAATTTAAAAATAATAAAAATAATAATTTATAAAAAATTTAGCATCAAAATTAATAATTTGTAAAACGTATTATTTTTAATAACAATATTAACTATTTTATTAACAAATTCATTAAACTTATAATACGTAAATTATCATAATTTATCTTTTATAATTAAATAATAACTATTTAATAATAAAGTTTATTTCATTATAAGTAATTAAAATTTAATTTGTAGTACTAATAAAATAATTTATTTAACTACATTACTTAAAAGTTTATTAGTTATTTTAAAAATAATTTTAAATAAATTAATTTCTTAAACTAAAATTCTTTATTTCTTTCGCATTTTAATTGTTTTGATTTTTTATTCTTATAGAGGTTCATTTCAGAGTCAAAAACATGTCCATTTGCTTCCAACTAACTCGCCCGAAGTTAGTTATGTGAGTAAAACTTGCGCGACATGCTAGTCATGAAAAAACACATGTTATGCGGTGAACATGTGAATGGTTTTCAATGTCAGTGGAAGATATTCAGTGAAAAGCAGCATTTTATAGTGGAGACATAAGATAGACCAAGCAACAGATTAAAAAGAAATGGGGGGAGATTATTCGAGAGAGACACTCATTCACAAGCAACACACACCATTTTTGAGAGTGATGACTTCTGGGAGATAGCAGAGCAGCACTGGAGACGAGCCGGAGGCCTCGGATCCTGAGTGCATTGTATTATTAGAGGAGTTCTTCATCCTTCATGTTTGAATTCTTGTACTTTGTTCTAATACATCTTCATTTACTGTATTGATAATGAACACATTAATTGGCTAAATATTCGAGGTCGGGGAATTTCTACTTCTAATGGTTACTTTTCTTCCTTTTTACATTAATACATTAATTTGATCAGTTTCAATCGGTGAGATTGATGTTGAGTACATTCAATTGATTTTCACCAGTAGAAAATAATTTTAAAAAATCCACAATCAAATCTGCAAGATTGATCATGGACACATATTTAAAAAAATAACAAATTCACAATTACTTCGGGACTTACGGCGAGTTCGTCCTATTGTCATTATATTTTTGAACATTTCACAGTTGATTTATTCAGGAGTGGCGAAATCTGAAATCAATCAGCCTGTGTGACTTAACTCTTGGCAAGGGAGATAAGTCATTCTCTTTGTGGTGGTGCAATGCAGAAAATTTTATGTGAATTGGAAAACTTTTAAAACCAGTAGAATGTAGATTTTTTCCCTGGGAATTTTACTTGATTGTTCACTTATCAGCTTTTTATGTCTTTGCTTCTTACTTTTTTTAGCCTGTTCATTGTTTCATTATAGTTTAGAACAAAAGCTCAAAAATATTGTAGTGTTTCATTAGTTCACAATATAAAAACTTTTTTTAAAAAAAATAGAAAAACTATTCAACTACTGACAATAGTGGGATCTTTTGAAAGTTTTTAGAAGAATATTGGTCAAATTTTCCTTCTCTATGGGGTTGACCCTGCTTTCCACATATGCTGTAGTTACTAGGATTATAAATTTTAAACTTTGACCACCATTAATGATGGTTTAGGTCAGAATTCATGATTGGTCTTCATTCATTGATCATCCTCCCCAAATGGGTCAACCCTCCGTCAGTCGACTAGGTCAGCCCGATGAGCCTCCACTATTCATACAACACACAGGCAACCACTATGTTCCATAATTTAATAACATAAACATGTAACATCTAAGCTATATTAGTATGATATTTTCAACTAATTTTCATTTTAACTCATTATTTATTTTAATTTCCCAAAAAAAAACAAATAAGAACACAAGTAATCATGATGCATGTACCTTCCCTAGGGTCTCTACCGTACAACCCATGTATCCTCACAGAGTCGTTCAGTAGACTCAGAGTATACGCATCAGATCAAGAGGGCCCCTAAAATCCCATGTCCGAGCCGGTGTTATCTAGCATATTTCATGCACCAAGATCACCTAACATGGTTTCCCCAACTATCCCACGCAATCATCACTCTTCATAACTCCAAAACCTATCGTATCACTCAGAAATTACCTATGATACCTTTATTTAAGGAATTAATTCTTAATTGTGAGGGATGAGTTGGAAATTTTCCAAGATACTACATCCTCAAGATGAAGGAGAGATGATGACCCTTGATTTACACCTCGAATAGGCCTCAGGGTGGTGACTCGTAGCAAGGGTAGGTAAAGATTCACCCATGATGGGATGAATTTCACTTTTAAATGAAATCATGATCAAGAGATAAGATACATCAACCTCAAAACAACTCCAAAACACACACACACACAAACACACAATCACAGATATATATATATATATATATATATATATATATAAGAAGACCAAATCCGTCCCAAATTCATGTATATAGAAAAACCTCTAAAAATAAAATGAAATGATCAATGGTAAATACCAAAATCCCAAAGCTAAGCAGCAACACATCAATTATCTCAATTCCCATGCTAGTAAGGTCCAAAACGGTCCACATAACCTCCCTGGAAACCTAACAACAATTTTATATACATAGGGTGGGCATATAAGTATAACCATAGAGAAAAACCAATGTCACTCATACACAAGTCGCAGAAGAATACTATTTTCCCTGTGATAAAAAAAACCAAAAACACCTATCGAAGAATAATAACCCCGCATCCTCACTAAGGCACACTTAAAAAATAATGAAAATGATGTAATATAATATAATAAGAACATTAATATTTAGTGACCTCAAACCACTTCCCATTAGTCAACTGCTCATCCCTAATTTAGAACATCCATACTCTACCAAACTCTTCCACAAGCACCACTGTCAAAACCTTCCAACAAAAACATGAGGCACAAACCACACCACATTCCTCCCCGCGAACACTTGGGCCTCAAACCACACCACATTCCTTCCCGAAGACACCTAGACCTTAGAACACATCACAATCCTGCCCTCAGACTTCTGTGCCTCATCCTGAAGAGACATGGGAAAACATGCCACATCTAACCAAACTAGTACCATATATATGGTAATAATCCTCAATCCATTATATCCCGCCCGAAGAGCCTTGGGAGATCAATTCCTAGAAAATGGAGTAGATAAGAACCAATAACCAGCCACCCATCCTCCCACCAGGTTGTTGTGAAATAAATCCCTTCCTCGTAAAAATTGGCCATGTTCTACACATAGTGGTCAACAAGGGTGTGGTTTCTTTAGAAAACATAAGGATCTAATAGTTTATAAATATAAGTAACAAAAACTCATCCCATCCTATCGGTTTCCAAAAAAAACTAGCCCACATAGAACCAACTTTGATGCTACCCCTACATGCATGTAATCACACTGAAAATAGTCACTTCAGATGTCGATAAATTAAATCTCACTCACAATGTTCCCACACTCAACACCAATTCAATTTAATGTTACTAAGCATTATCTTTTTTTATTCCAACCCTACATGAGTAACATACCCTATGTAACATCATAACCCCCACATACACTTCATAAAAGTTTCATGAACTCTGGGTGAAAGGACACTACAAGGTAAAAAAATCCTTCTTCAAAATTATCCCTCCCATACCATCCTTTACAGCCCCTATTCACCCAAAATACCAAATACAGCAAAACAACAAAACTCAACAGGCTTACAGTCCCACTGTACACTCCCATTTGATGAAAACCCCCACCAAAATTCTTCAAGGTCATTTATCTCTATCCTTCTTGTCAATAGGTAAAACCATATCACACCTCATCACAACTATACTCAGCATCCCCATTGCATAAAAACTCTACACCGAGCACACCCAATAACATAATCACAACACACCCTGAACCTGCATCCCCACTAACCAACCACTATCAAGATGCAGTCCCACTACATAACAAGTTCATTAATTCCACAATCAATCAATCTATTAGCCTAGGATAACACCACAACACTCATACAACCCCTTACACATAGCCATGCCTCCAACCACAACACCAAACGATCCACACAAATCACAAGGCCAAACAGAACCACACACAACACAAAGCCACACCAAACACTCAAAGGGTATTAAAATATAAAAAAATGGTTCTTTAGATCCACTTTCATTAATCATGTGTGATCACAAAACAAGTTCAATACTTGGGAATCCATTTCGTTAACTGGATATACCTAATTAACAAGATTAAAATTCTTATAGTACTGATTACCAAATCATACATGTGCACAAATACCGACCACGAATGACTATGATTTTTTGAAGAATAAAACACATAAAATTAAAAACATGAATCAATGATAACATATTAAAAAAGTGGTCATCCTCATCAGCTTATGAGCCTCTCATTTATTACGTCTTATTATCTTTGTTAAATTCAGGACCAGCCATATTCACAAGGGGACATGATTACACCCACCCCAAATGATACACAAATAAAATATAGATGAAGGGATACACACCTAGAATGAAAAATGATAAAAAAATTCCTCCTATCAGAAAAACTGTAGATCACAGCAGTAGTAGAAAATACTCAAAGGGAAAAATTGTCAGACGTCCAGAGATGTGACTCCATGGGGAATAAAGGTTTTGGATAGACCGAGTGAGACCTAAAGGGTTCAAAAGAAGAGGGGATATCGATATTTTAAAATCTAGATCCTATATCAATTGAAGAATGACTTCATATGTCATTAAAATCAGGTCATGGTAAAGACCACATGATTTGATTATTTTAAATAACTGGGTTAAGATATTCATGATATTGTTAAAATCCTTTAATGTGCCTTTAGGAATGCTCAAACAATACTTTAAATTCAATTTATGTCAAATAAAATATAAGAGGAGGTAAAAGTAATTTTTTTTGGAAAAGTGAGAAATTTCTCCCCACTGGTTGAGTCACCAACATGAGTAACCACCATTGAGTCCCCAGTGCTTGACTCACTAACACGAGTCACTAACGTGACCCACTGACACCGTTCACTGAAACCCTGACCTACCAACCCCCTGACTCACCGATGCCCTGAGTCACCAACACCCAACCAATAGATGCCCGAGTCACCGACGCCCAACACAGCAATGCCATGAGTCATCGATTCCTGACCGACTGATGCCCAGAGACAATGATGTTGAGCTAGAAATGCTGAGCATCCGATGAAAAAACTGTAATTTTTGGAAGACTCTTGAAATGAGCTACCGTTTCCTCCCAGAACACCTCCAACATGGAATTTTCACAATGGAAAAGAATGGGGATATTCGGGCCATAATAATCTATCATGAAGACACATCACATGAAGTACATCATGTAGATTCCGTCATAAAAATTCCATCACGTAGAATATTTCGTCTAGAATCATACTATATAGATTCACATTATGAAGACACTTATTACACTGAGGCCACAAATCAACTGACCCCATGAAAAATTGAGTCATAATATTAACCATATAAGCTGGTTTTTGAAATTTTTTGGGTTTCTATACCATAAAACCCAACAATTACCCATTAATAATTTCATGATTTGAGACACTCCTTAGTACATACAAAAATATCCATTTAGGATTGTCGTCTTGGTTTCTTCATATATAATTTGAATTTAGATAACTCTCTCAGTTTAATCATCACCATGAATTGATATAATCCTCATAGTTATCAAATATGTTAATCATCTTTTGTGTTGGACCCTAAATTTTGATTCATTCACTATATTCAATGATAATGTAAGTCCCACATGGTTAGTATAAATATTTAATCCCAACACAATCCCTTATTGTGAACCCTATGAAACAATACTAAACCTTTATATCAGGTTTCTCACATTGAAAATGAATTATGTCTGATTAGATGTTTAGTTGATAATTTTTTAGAATAATTGAGGTGTATCAAAAGAAAAACGTCAAGTCATAGCTACATGACTCTAGTCTTCATAAAAAGCCACCTTGTTTTAAAAATGTTAAGTACACGGATAGGTCCCAAGATATGAAATTAAAATGTTTCATTAAAACTTTGTGGGTTTTTAATATTAATTACTCAGAAATAGAGGAATATTCATTGACGTTCAATCCCAATACTATCAAATATAACATTTATCTTATGGATGAGTAAACAGTAAACCATATTAAAAATTAGTTGTGATACTCGTCATAGTTATGTCATGTCCACATACAGTTGAGATTAAACCTTTTGGATTTCCTATTATACCTTGATTATCTAAAATCATATTAAAATCCTTATGTTTGGGAGACCTTATAGGTTTAATCCCCAAAATTATTTAGCTAACTCATATGTGATGAGAACAGGATGTCCTTATGCTAACAATTATGATAATAATCATCCTTCTTTATTGAATATCCATATATTACTATAATTTCAATCCAAATACGATTCATACTTATTTTACTTTAGTTACCAAATAACATGAACAATTATAATGGTTTTATCATATGTAAGTCCTAGATAAAAAATTTTAGGGATTTTTTTAAGAAGACACCAGAGTGGTCACTCCTCAATTAATGATGGATTAATCCTTTATTCAATGATGTAGTTCAGATATGGAATTACTCTTGGTGTAATTATTGAGTCCTTATTATAATACTTAATGCTCTTCCAACCTTTATAATATACATTATCCTAAAAAAACACAAGAATATAGGAGGATGAGAATCCACTTTAGGTATAATCACTATCCAAAATTAATTATCCACTCCCATTAAATGTAATTAATCTTCCATTATCTCATATTTTCCAAACTGATCTTGACCCATTGGTGCATAATGATCTTAGTTAAACATTACAATAGAATAATTAGAATACATTCTATATGGGACTCCTACTAGGTGTATTCCAAAATCCATTTGTCATTGGAAGCAATGTTAAAAAGTTATTTGTTGAATATTATATTATATAACCATTCAAAACATATATGTCACTAAATCATGACATTAAACTATGTGGACATAGTCCCTATAGTAGGATGTTAACATGTATGTCCAACAATAACATTTCATTATATGAAATTATAATGAATGGTCATGTCACACTAAATTAAACATAAACCTCATATTATTTTAGTTTTTGTACATATTTCACTTGTACAAATTGGATTCATACTTCAGGTTCAAACCCACTATTACAAATAATACTTTTTTATCCTCATGGAGACATATTCCAAGTGATTTAATTAATGACCTCCACTAAACTAGTTATATTCCCAAGATCCAGGATATCCCTTTTATTTTGGCCCATGTTCCAAAGATAATTCTTGCAAAGGGATATATTCCCAATAAAATCATTACCATACCTAAATGATAATTTTTTTTGGGTCTTGTCACATTACCCTTCATGTTTTATATTCCTTATGGGACCCATCTTCAAAAATCCAAACTTTTTATGAGGTAAAACCTATATCATTAGAATTCAATCCATTTTAGGATTACTAGAATAGGACACACATGAGTATGTCCAAAATTGAACATTTGAAGACATATTTTAGCTAATATTGATTAATATATTATGTAAAAAAATGGATTAGTCATATTATCATTACATCAAACATTACAACATGTCATGTTACGTGGACTCAATCTAAATGGATTCTAATTAATTTTACAATGATACATTATAACCCCTTATTATGGTCTCAATCCCAATGAAATTTTCTTGATCAGGTTTTTGTCATTTCAAAAAAACTATAGAAAATGGATAATTACCTATAGAGAGTTTTTTTATAAAATATTCTAACAGCAATATGTATTCTGAGATAATAAGAATTTAAATTTTGTTTATGAATAAAATTAACTAAATTATTAAAATATATGGTCTAAAAATGTATGTAAAATGAATTCATTGGTGACCATTTTCTTAAAAATTAAAATGAAGGAAATAATTTTCTGAAAAACTATTTTCACTAAAATATCATATTTCAGCTTAATAACATAAAAAACCACTTTCAGGGAATTATTTTCATTAAATTAATATATTATAAATTCAATAAACTGTTAAATTTTTTTTTTGTGATTTCTAGACAAGAGAAACTAGTAAATCCAATTTTATGCTTCAAATTTATAATTTTAGGAAAAGTAGTTTTGTCGCCTTTTGGTGAAAATATTATCAAAAAATGTTTGAAAATTTTATAATTTTTTTTGAAAAACAGATCATCATTTTTTAAATCATAATTTTAAAATGATTAGAGGGTGAATGTTTGAGACTTTTCTGAAAAGATTAAATTTTTTGAACAGTGAAAAAATAAAAAAAATAAAAAATGCCTTTTATTTCAATTACTTATAATGTAAGACCATATTTTAAATATTTTTTATGCTATAAGTATTTAAATTATAAATATTTTGAACCAATTTATGAAGTTTTAATCATTTTTATATTAAACTTTGATATTGAAATATTATCTACTTTTTATCATTTTTTCCTTCAAACCCACTTTCTTATCACTTATGAGGGATTAATTTAAAATTAAATTTTGGAACTTATATGAATTGAATATGAAAAAAATTGATTCCCTATTTTTAATTTGAATAATTTATATTTTCTAATATATTATCTAAATTTATGACTAAAATTAATATTGAAAATAGTAACAATTAATTACTATAGTTATGGTAAAAATGGATTAAAGGGGGTTAAACTAAAAATATAATTGTTTAAATGACCTAAAACATGTTTAGAATAGAATTAATTGACATATATGGACCCTATCATGTATAATTCTAGATACTACTTCATTTTAACACATTTGGAATGTGAGAATCATGGGTGAATCATTTTCTTTTTCAAAAAGTACAAGGGTATCACCCACTTCCCTTATAAAAGGACAACCATATCATCACTACTTAAGACCATAAATCTATTTTTATTTGGACAATATCAAGAAATATGACTTCAAAAAAATAGTAATATCATTCTATATCATTATGTTGTGAATAAATCCATCCTAGGATGTCTTTTGGTTTAAACATGAGGAGGATACTTGATGAAGATGTATCGTTCTTTAGTGTGTGTTTTTTAATTTCATCCTCCACTTATTTAAATTATTATTAAGTAATTATGATATAATAACATTAATATATAAAATATAGATATATTTTGTTATTTTAATTTCATGTACATCAAAAATATCCAATTCCCTCAAATGGATTAAGATATCATCATTTATGAGTATGGAAGACTACCATCTCAAAACAAATGTCATTAATTTTTTCATCACCACCTCTCATGGTTGGGTTTGATGATTTCACTAAAGAATAAATATTATGTTAGTAACATAATTATAACACTTGATTAATTTCATCCTTCATAAATTTTTTTACTGGACATTCTATATGTGATACAATAATGTCACTTATTTCTATAGAGGACTACAGGGTCGCAAAATGATGTGATTCAATTTCACTAACACATTACATGAAAAGTAATAAGTAAAGATTTACGGAATATATATGAAATAAATGAAATTATTATTTTATTATATAAGAATTCATCATTATTAATGTATAATATATCATTTTATTTCTTAACTTTTCACACGCAGAAAGATGATAACAACTTTCATGTACGTGTAGAATCCCATCTTCACGATGCGATATAATTCCCCTTTATCACCACACCACATAGATTACATGTATAAATATATATTATAACAATTATTTAATTTATTATATTATTATTTTAATTGAAATATAAAATATTAGTTACCTAATTTTCATAATGATCATTGAAAAATGGAAACATTACTCATGCACTCATACAATAAACCATCTTCTTGATGTAACAGTCATCATTTCTAAAATGTATCTTCCAAGACTAGTCTTAGTAGTATAATTGATGTATTAATATTATTAATATTGAATTATTATTATTTTGGATATGATTTTACTATGATAAAATTAAGTTGATAAATAATAAAAAATCAAAACAAACATGAAAAACAAAGTAGTTATTACCTGAAAAACAATTTTAACAAGGAATTATAAATAAACATGTAATAAAAGGAAATAGGTAAATAATAAATTGTATGATATATATATATATATATATATATCTAATATATTTATAATTACCTTAAATTTATTATACATGAGGTTCAAACATGTAGGAATGAAGTCGAATCATAAGGTGAGGGTTTTTGGTCTCACTTTTCAATTCTTTGAGACACATTCCATATTCACAACTTATCTATTTTATGTATTATATATAATACCCCTTATTGAAAATTTTTATGATTATATAAAAAATTATTGGGTTTTACATATCAATTTATGAATTTATCTTAAAATGGGTTTACGGTTCAGAAGATAAAAAATATGTATGTGGTTTCCTCTCTTTATATTTTCAAGATTCAGATAAGAATATTTTAATGAAAATAGGATTTTCATTAATAAACCATTTTAATTCATAATGTATGTTTTCTAAAAAAATAGTTTATTTTCTTAAAAATTTTCCAATGATTCATTAAACTCATTTTTACCCATGTTTGATTTTTTTCAAAATGTAATGAAAGGAATTTTCATGTTATTTTAAATAAAAATTCAGTTTTTGTTTTACAATTAATGTGAAATGAATATATTTTTTATAGTAATGGTATGAAAATTATTTCCTTCTATCATTATCAATTTCATGTTTACATTATACATTTTAAAAGGACCTATCCAAGAATTTTTTTTCATTAATATTTTAAAATTTTATAGATTTTAAATGAATGACTTCAATGTGAAAAGGATGTTTAAAATGGTTTTTGTTTTAAATTTCATTTTAGTGAAAAAAATATTTCCTTGATGAATTATTTTTAAATTATTTAAATAGCTTCCTTTATATGTTATCATGTTCATTTTCAAATAAAATAAATTGAAAAATATTTTATGTTTGAAAAAGTGACTTTATAAGGAAATTTATCTTCCCAAAATTAAAAAATAGCCTTTAAAAACACTATAATAGGCCATTATCAGTTCAAAAAAAGCACTAATAAGTTGTGTATGGTTAAAGACCCAAAAATTTTATCTATGATAAAAAATTGATAATAAAGGATATATAAATAATGGGGATATAATGTTTTTTCCACTCCCCCCCCCCACACCACTTCATCTACATTTCCCACAACCACCCCTTTATATGTGCTTCCCCCACCCCTTTATCAATGATTTTTCTAATCCCACCTTCCCGGGTGTGCCCCTTCCTCAAGCGAGTTTCGAACCCTAGACCTCATGCAAAAACATCAAAGCCCTTTTCACTCCCCTATATTTTTTTTGTTTCACATTTCATGATATATTTATATATTTATTTATATATTCGATTAAACTATTTTATCTACATATTTATATATATGTTTATATATATATTTATATATTAATAAATATATTTTATATGTAAGGATGTTTAATTATTTATTTATAAAATTAAATCTTTATGTGTTAATATATAAATCATATGTATATATTGTTATATATTTGATTATAAATAATATTACATTGTAAAAAATGATATAATTTAAAAAACACTATATCAATATGAATTTAAGACCAAGGAATAAATTTAGCCCCCACCCAAAAAGGGAAGTAAGACCCCAAAAAAAGGAATGAAAACCCATCAAATGGTAAAATATCATGGTATGATGACTAAAATCACTATTTTAGAGGACTTATAGTCCATTATTGGCCTAAAAAAACATGAAAAATGATTACATATGTCACTGAGGGTGTTCATCTCATTGCATTCTTCAATTTTATATGTGGTAGAGATGAAACATACCCCCATATCAAAAGTTATGGATGTTTTAATTTTGAGTTACATTTTCAACTTATTTTAGATCTTTTATTAATGTTTTGATTTTTTGGTTATTCAAATTGTTATTAAATGATTTTTACTTGATGATAATTAGACAATAAATAAAAATAGTAATTTTGTAATTATTTTACAAGATATTTCCACTAAATATCACATATATTTAACGTGTAAATGCCAATTTTAAATATCTAATGCATATTTTATGAAATATTATATATATATATATATATATATATATATCAATATATTAAAATATTAAAATATTATTTTTAATGATGTATAATTTTTATTCAAGTATACAATTATCAGAGCTTCTAAAAAGTGCTAATAAAGGCACCCCCCTTTAACAACTCTTTTGTAGCATTGGTAAAGGGGGTCTTTAACAACATTTTTATGTAGCACGTTTAAAGCCCTATTGCTAGATAAACCTAGTTTTGTATCAATATCCCCATGAAACATTGAGAGTAAAATTAAAAAATTATTATATTTCTAATATGACATACATTGATTTCACTTATACATTACTAGTTATATTATCCAAGGATATTGTTATTATTCAGTCTGTGAATGGTTTATGTTTATGATAATAAGATTTTATGAAACATATTTATCTTATATAGGTTATAGCATGATAAAATTATTTTGAAATCTGCTTCCTTTCACAATTTAGGATATTTTGAAATTATTAAATGATTTTGAAATCATTCTATTTTCTATAATTTATGATTTTATTGAATATTTATGAATCCCAATTAATGTATTGGGTTATGATATGTTGACTATTTATGATTTTTTTGAACACATTAATATGTTTTTCATTACAAGATGGGTGTGTCCTATATCACCATCCACTTCATAGGGTAAATACTTATATCTGATGAGATAGAAATGACTAGAAAGTAAAAGAAATCTAGCTCAGTAAGGGACTTTTTCCACTATGAAAATCTTCGGATTAGACATTGAATAATATGATGGTTTTGGGAGTAAACCAATTCCACTATGGTAGACCTTATAGTTATCCTTTGCTACTTTGGAAATAATTTTATATTATTATGTGTATCCCAAAATTATATGTCTTATTCCAATTTTGTTCTATAATTTATCTTGTTTTTTATTTCCTTATGATTAATATATCATAAAATCCTAACATGTATTACCTAAATTAAAATTATAATCTTTGATATTAATGTTATGGTTTTCAATTATTATTCTCATTTACACATAACCTTATGTTCATGTAATGATTGTGTATCTCCCTTGTCCACACTTATAAAGAAGTTGACCTCAATCCTTCCTATGATTCCATTAAAGATGATTTGAAAAATAGTTTCAATTAGGCTACTTATATAAAGAAAAATTAATGGGATGATCTTTTTGAAAGGCATTGAAGATCCTTAACTAAATTGGAATATTTATGGAACTTCTACAAAGACAATTAAATTTTATGGTCCTTAGGAATGTGTTTGAGTAATGTATTTAATATTCATCTAAAAATAGGTAATATCCATGTTTCATCAGATTATGTCACTATAGTTGGTATTAGAGGATATTTTTAGCAAACATTTGGAATCTAGGATGTGAAAACATTAGCAAAATGAATTTTTATATTTCTGACAATACATCTATGGATGTAACTAAATATAAGACTACGAATTAGTTACTGTATAGGAAAATCTACTCAGTTTTGGTAATTGCTAAAGAAATTTGTTTCTATGAAATTATAGTCTTCTTTATATACTTCATTTTGTTTTTTCTCTAGAATATAATAACAATGACAAAGGAATACTGAGTTGGACATGATTTCCACCAAGTGGATTACCACTGGTCATACTGTACAACTGGTTTGACACTCCAATTGGATATCATTTGGAAATCCACAAACTCTTTATAAACCATCATGATGGATTTAAAACGATGATGACTTTGAATTAAAAAGCATAAAGCTAAGGCTTCATGGAATGAAAAAACATATCAGGATAAATTCACCCTGTAATTGATTTTGTTTCATGATTATGGGTTTTTCCACTATGAATAGGTTTTCTTCAATAATGATTTTTGGTTTTAGTCAATTGAGTGAACAAGAATGAATTATGTTAAAATTTAATATGATATAAAACTATATTATGGAAATTCAAATGGGATAATAACTATATTGAAGGATATTATGATAATTAACAATTATTTATTATCAAACATGAATAGAAATGTGCCCCTTAATAAATCTCAGGCACACAAAAGAAGATAAGGGTAGAGTATTCAGAGAGTTTGAGTTGTGGAGATCTGAGATAAAAGATGATTTAGTTTCCTATATGGGAATAATGTGGGAAGAAGCAGTTAAGGTAATGTATCAATGGGATGAGAAGATGTTTTGGTATGTAAAACTAGAAAACAATGAACATAAATGCAATTGAAAAATGAAATGTTTTTTAAACACAATTGATGAAAATAATGGCCTCTAAATGGTATAATAAACTATATAATTTCTAAATTTATAAAGTATAGGAATATTCAATTAAATGTTATACAGGGAAAACATTTGAAGAGAATCAGTAAGGTTGTACGTGTAATCGGTTTGCAGTTAACAATTATGAGACTACTAATGGAAAATAATAGGAAATATTTATTAGGGAATATGTTGATGAATCCTAATTAATGATTAGATATGTTAGTGGGATTATGAATTTAACAACCCAATAATTCATTATTGGAAGTCTATCTTAAATTAATTAAATGCCTCTTTATGTAAAATGATTATATAAATGTCAACTTATTTGGTTTTATGTTAAGAATTTTTACCATTGCCAATATATTTTTTGAACAGTGATCACATGATCAGTATAAATATAGGGCTTTAAAAAATCCAATTTACTCAGACAAAGGAACCAATGGTCTCTTCCAGTAGACGTGCCCCATATGAAGCCCATTTGTCAGAGCTCGGAATGTAGGTGGCATCATTGGGCTTCACTCTTGACCAATCCCAAGCTGAGCTTGAATTTGTTAAGCTCGAGTGGGACCGCCAATGAGAGAAATAGAATTTGATAGAGATTACAACTCGAGCAATGTTATCCGAGCCACCCCAAGAGTTTGTCACCATCATACACCTCGCACTTCGGTCTTATGCGGGTGTTATAAGGGGTTATGTAACAAGACCTTATCACTGTAGTTATGTACATTATTTTTTGTATTTAATAATGAATATACTTTCAATTTATTATTGTTACCTTGTAAATAGTTTTTAAATCATAAATAGTGTTTTTAGTTAATATTCAACAAATAAATGTAATTTGATGAATTAATGGATTTTTTATTTAAATAATATTTTAATAAAATATTATTATTATTATTGAATTAAAATTTTTTAAAATATAAATGATGCTATAATATTTTGAATGAAACCGTAATTTTTATTAGGGTTTGAAAGCCATTTTTATTAAAACCCTTGAATTTTTAAAAAATGTGGGTTTTTATTTTTAATGTGAAAATTAACATATTTAGAAAATTATTTAAATAAAATAAATATTATTTCTAAATCAGCACGTCCGAATTATCCAACGGTTAATTTTTCATAATTTTCTGAGACAGTCAAAATTTTGGGTAAAAATTAAATACCATTTAAATATATAATATGTTTTATGACATCATAATGACCCAATAGTGATGTAATAAAATACTATAAGCTTTATGTTAGGCAAATATATGTTTTAAAATTAAAATAATGTGATTTTGGTGTGTTTGACTTATTTTAAAAAATCATTAACGGGCCCTTCAAGACTTATTAAACATCTTGTCTTTTTAAATTGTTTTCCTTAGGAGTGTGACTCACCTCCACATAAGCAACCCCATTATTTTAAAAAATTAGGACTTTGGCCTTATAAAATATATTTTTACATTTCCCTTTTAAAAAAACCATGGGAAAAAATAATGGGATGGTTTGTGGTTTGGATTAGATTAATGTGAGGGTCCCAAACCTAAACAACAAAGAATTACATCACCTTTCCTATATAAACCACCCAAGCTCCACCTTCCTCCACAATCAAACCATTTGGAGTTCGTCCAACCACTTCCCTCCTCTGTCTAAAATCCTCCCAAGGTGCCCTAATCTCCCAAGAAGCCTCTCTCAATCCTCTCTCAAGCCTATGGAAGCACACATCAAAGTATGGGATTTTTCTTCCTTTCTCATTTTTCTCTATATTCTTTAAATTGTTATGCCCTTGTAAATTCAATTACTAATGTTGGGGTATGGTTTCCAACCTCCCCTTTACTTATTTATTTTTTAATGATGGGATACCCCTTTCTCTCTCATTAAATTCCTTTCATGTACACCCGTTACTATGCCGAAATTCTTAAAGGAATTTCCCTCTCCCCTTTTACGTTCAAGAAATTATTTTGTATCATGACTCTAAATTCCATTAAAATTGTTTGGACATGTATCTATATGGACCCCTTACTGTCCATTTCATGTATGTATGACGAGACACCGCTTTATCTCCCATAAACCATTTTTATGAATTTGTACTTCACGCCGTTACAATGCTGAAATTGCACCGATTTTCCTAGTCAATGTCATTGTGTAGTGAATACCATGCCCATTTCTCTATAAAGGGTATTCAACTATATGCACATTTACTTATTGATTATAATGTATCATATATTAATTCTACATTCCTTTATCATGGAATAAATGATGATGTTTTATGAATCCATGTTATATGATCCATATGGCACACTTATGCATGAAATGAAGTGTTTAAGTAGGGTGTACCCTTATGGAGATCCAATGAATTGGGTAAAGTATAGTATCATGATATGTCCTGTGAAATGGGTGTTTACTCTTGCTAATTCAAGTGAAATGTGTTTTTACTCATTCTTCATGTGCAATGAGTATTTACTCATTCTCTATGTCCAATGAGAATTGGCTCATGCTAATTACATATTAAGTGTTGTTGCCACATTTCCATGTTATGATTATCATTATTTATCATGAATTTATGTTTATGATTTTCTTGTTCTCTATTGATATGCCTATTGTCTAACATATATTTTATTTCTCATGTTAGTCCATGAATATTCCCTTACTGGGCTTTATAGCTCACCCTTTTTCTTATGCATGTCCTCGGGTTATCCCATGCAATGCTAAGTAAGAGGGAATGTAGTGGTCATATAATGGAATTTTTCAATAAAGATATTTTATTTCATGTTTTAAGTAGTTATATAATGATCCTAAGCCCCAAATACACTATACCTCTTGATCTTCTATATTGTATCACATGAAGTTTATGTAATAAATTATGATTAATTGTGTATTAAATGATCATGGTTATCATAGTTGGTATCAGAGGATTGGTTTAGTTAAATTTGGGATTAGGATTAGAAAACCCTAGTAAAGCCTTAGAGACAAGATTAATTATAATAAAAACATCCCTAAATTTTGGTGAGTATTGAGTAAGTGGTTTATCAAGAAAATTAATCCCTGTCTGGATACAAGCACATAGAGGCGACTCTGGCCCAGATGCATCCTAGGAGAAAAACCCAAAAACACCGCATTGAGCTAGACTCAAACAACAACTAGTGCATGACAATGGACCTTTCTGCACTCTTGGTTACGACACTCCTATGGGATATGCTTTGGTAAATTCACAGGCTTAGTATGAAACATTATTATGGGACTAAAAAAATACCCTAAGAATATATGTTTGAAAGTGGGTCATGGATAACATAGAATGAATCCAATAGATTCATATGTTAAGGAAATGAAAGTTATTTATAGGTCATCAGTTTTGTCCTTGTATTACCATTTATGTGTTACCCCAAACTTTCTTTTTATTTCTGCCAATGGCCGGTAATATGAGAACTCAAGCTAATAACCAATGTGAAGATCAATGTGATGACTGTAATAATGAGATTCCCAATCCAATGGGAGAGGGAATCGAAAAATTTGTCATGCTTAGCCCTTAGCTTACTCAAGATTTGAATAGAAACATGGGTCAAGAGAAATGTTCAACCGCCCCCCAATGAAGAACAAGTCACCAACTCCGTTGAAAAGATCTTCTCCATCCTTCAATGCTATGAAAAGAGAAGGTTCTCCTGGCTTCTTATTCTTTAGAGGGTGAAGTTGATCAATGGTGGACGTTGATCAAAAATACTAAGCCGACGGAGGATATTGAGGCATTGGAATGGAAGGATTTCCGAAAGATGTTTTCTGATAAATACTTTCCGCGCACCCTTCAGCTTAAGATGTAAAGATACTTCCTTTCCCTTAAGAAAAAAGACGATGAATATGTTGGAGCGTACAAGGAAAACTTCATAATTCTTGAATGATACGCTTCCAACTTTGTCATTACCTCCAAATTCAAGGTTGAACTCTTCTTTGGTGGGCTGAAACATAGCCTACGGAAAGTGCAGGCGATCTGCGACTTTGATAGCTATGAAGAAATTATCTGATGTGCCCTCAAGGTCAAAATGGAGATCAGAGAATCTCAAGGGTATCATGGGGACAAGAAGCATAAGGTTGAATTCAATGTTGGTGGTCTGATGGATAAATCCAATGCTGCTAAGAAGATTCAACGCCCCACTTTCCAATGGGGCGGAAAGAAGCACCCTGGAAATTTCCTAAAGGGGATGAGGAAATGATTTAAGTGTGGAAGGGAAGGGAACCTAGCTATTAACTACAAACAATGAAAACCCATGGCTGCAATAGAGGATAGGAACACTCTGTTCTAAATTCAATGCGTTGTTCATTGCTACAACTGAAAAGAACCATGACATCTTTCAAATCAGTGCCCTAAGCCATGGGTTTTCGGAGGCAACCAACAACCTCTAAGGCAGTAAGGGAAAGCTTTTTTCCATCGCTACTTCCTAAGTGAACCCCGAAATCAAAGTAGTGATATGTACCCTAGTTATTCATTAAAGAATAGTAAACGTACTTTTTGATTCAGGTTCTATGCATTCTTTTATATCTCTAAATTTTAGTAGAACAATCCCAACACCACCACAAATCATGGAAGTGAAGATATTGATGAGTATGGAAAATGGGGAAATCTAGGAATCCCATGAATATAAATTCTCACCTATCATAATATGTCGATTAAACTTCCCGAAGAACCACTTCATACTCTCTCTAGTGGAATTTGATTGAATTCTTCTCATGAATTGTATTTCCTTATATAGATCCAACATAAATTTCCGCGAGAGGGAAACCACTCTCCATATGGAGAATCGACCCCTGATTCTTTATAATTGCAAGGAGGAAGATGAATCTTTTTTATCTCCATAATCTCATGAGTGGATATTACTGACCTATGAGCACACATATCTATCATAGATGATTGAGTCCAAGGAGGAAACAATTCTAGAAGACATGCCTATTTTGAGGGAATTCACTGAAGTGTTTCCTGAGGAATTGTATGGTCTTCCTCCTAGAAGAGATGTTTAATTCTCAATTGATCTTATACCTGGGGAATTTCCAATATCCAAGAGTCCATATAGAATGGATTTTTTAGAGCTTGAGGAGCTGAAGATACAATTATAGGAGAATTTGGATAAAGGGTTTATACGCCCAAGTGCTTCACCATGGGGTGCGCCAATCCTCTTCGTCAAGAAGAAGGATGGGTCAATGCACCTTTTCATCGATTATCATGAGCTCAAAAAAATAAAGATAAAGAACAAGTATCCTATCCCATGAATTGATGACTTGTTCGATCAGATTCATGGAGTACAATACTTTTCCAAGGTAGATTTGTAGTCAGGATATTATCATGTAAGGGTGAAGAAGGAAGATATCAGCAAGACTGCTTTTCATACAAGATACGGGAACTATGAATTCATAGTAATGTCTTTCAGACTAACCAATTCTCTAGAAATATTAATGGATTTGATGAATAGAGTCTTTAGAGATTACCTAGAAAAATATTTGGTAGTATTTATAGATGATATTATCATATCCTCCAAGACCAAGGAGAATCATGAGAAGCATTTAGGAACTGTACTAGAGACCTTGAGGAAGGACAATCTCTTTGTAAAGTACAACAAGTGTGTGTTCTAGTTGAAGGAGGCCTCATTCTTAAACCATATCATCACAATCAATGGGATATCTATGGATCCGTCCAAAACAGATGCAATTGAGGGATTTCTGAGGCAAACATCGGTAACAGATATCCATAGCTTCTTGGGGTTAGCTGGATATTATGGACAAATTGTGAGAAATTTCTCATGATTGTCCAACCCTCTTTCCGAGATAACTAGGAAGGGAGTATATGTTTCTTAGAGTGATGAATGTGAAGAATGATTTAAGGAGTTAAAAAGGAGTCTTATCACTGCAGTCGTGCTCACTTTACCCACATGTGGAGAACTTTTTGTGGTATTCAGTGATGCTTAGAAGAAGGTCCAGGATGTGTGTTGATGAAAAATGACAAAGTCATTGCCTATGATTCAAGGAAATTGAATTTTCATGAACAGAACTATTCAACACATTAGCTCGAGTTGGATGTAGTGATCTTCTCTATGTAAATATGGCGGCATTATCTCTTTGGGGAGAAGTGTGAAATATATACGGACTATAAAAGCCTCAAGTATATATTCACACAAAAAGATTTGAACATGCACCAATGAAAATGGTTAGAGATGATCAAAGACTATAAATTATTAATCCATTACCACCCTAGGAAAGTGAACATGGTGGCCGATTACCTATGTATAAAGGACCCCGCGATTCTATCAATGATGAGAATTGAATAGGATCCAATCTTTTGGGATTTGATGAAGATGGACATGGGAATCATAAATAAGATAACATCATCAATCCTTTCATAAATGATTTATCAACTGTATCTTTTGGAAATTTCATAGGATGCTCAAAAGGATTATGTGGGAATTGAGGAAAAAGCAAAAGCTATCAGAAAAGGAAAATCCTTGGAGTTTAATGTTAATGAAGAAGGAAATGTGAGATTTGGGATAAGAATGTGTGTTCCATCATGTCCAGAACTGAAGAAGGGACTTTTGGATGATTCACATATTTCAAATTTATCTATTCACCAAGGAAACACAAAGATGTATCAAGATCTCCAAGACCATTATTGGTTTGATAATATCAATAAGGAGATCGCTGAATATACATCAAAGTGCCTGGTGTGTCAGTAAGTAAAGGAAAAGAGGCAGAAGTCTAAGGAGATGATGCAACCATTGCCCATACAAGAATGGAAATAGGAGAACATCACAATTGACTTTGTCACCGGACTTATGAAGACATCCAAAGGCAATAATGCAATCCGAGTTGTTGTGGATCATCTTACAAAGTCTGCACACTTCATTGCTATTCAGGAGGATTTCTTATTGGATCAACTGGCACAGATATATATCTGGGAAGTGTTAAGGCTTCAAGTAGTACCACTATCTATTGAGTCTGATCGAGATCCAAGATTCACCTATATGTTTTGGAAGAGTCTTCAACATGCTCTAAATACTAAACTGAACTTCAGTATGACCTATCATCCTCAAACAGATGGCCAATCCGAGTGGAATATCCAAACACTTGAGGACATGTTGATATCTTGATCAATGGACTTTAAAGGATAATGGGATCAACATCATCTTCTAGTTGAGTTCTCTTATAATAAAAGTTTCCACTTGAGCATCCAAATGGCACCATATGAATCCCTTTTTTGGATATGGTTAAGAACACCGACATGTTGGGATGAGGTTAGTGAGCATATGCTTCTTGGACAAGAAATGGTCGAAGAAATGATGGAGAAGGTGAAAACCATTCACCAGCATATCAAGGCAGACAAGAGTCTACAGAAGAGTTATGTAGATAACCGTTGATGATAACATGAGTTTAAAGTTTGAGACATGGTGTTTCTACGCTTATCTTTGTGGAAGAAGGTCAGGAGGTTTGGAATGAAAGGGAAGTAATTTCCAAGGTACATCAGCCCCTTCGATATTCTTGATCATGTCGGGGTTGTGGCTATTAACGGGTACTTCCACCTACTATGGACAATGTACATGATGTCTTTCATGTATCCCTCTTAAGAAAGTACATACCATACCCTTCACATATAATCTCTTCAGAGGTGGTATGGTTAGAGGATGATATTTCTTATGAGGATCAACCAGTGAAGATCTTAGATCGTATAGAAAATGTTCTACTAAATAAGAAAATTCCCCTCGTCAAGTTTTGTGGCTATACCACATGTCTGAAGAAGTGATGTGGGAATCAGAGGAAATGATGAAACAGAGTTACCCGCATCTATTTTAGTGTGGGAAAATAAAATTTCAAGGGAGAAATTTTTTAAGGGGGGAAGATTATAACGACGCAAACATTCATTAATGGAAATCCATCTTAATCACAAATAAATGTCTCTTTATATAAAATGTTTATATAAAATGTCAAATTCTTTGGTTTTATGTTAAGAATTGTGACCATTTCCAATATAGCCATTGAGTAGTGATCACATGATTAGTATAAATACAGGGCTTTAACAAATCCAATTTACACAGACAATGGAAGCAATAGCCTCGTCCAGTAGACGTGCCCCATACGAAGCCCATTTTTCAGAGCTCAGAAAGAAGGTGGCATCATTGGGATTTGCTCTTGACCAATCCCATGCTGAGATTGAATATGTTAAGATCAAGTGGGATGGCCTACGAGAGAAATGGAAGTTGGTAGAGATTACCTACCGAACAATGTTATCTGAGCCACCACAAGAGTCTGTCACCATCACACACCTTACTCTTCAGTCATATGCAGGTGATATAAGGTTTTATGTAACAAGACCTTAGCACTATGGTTATATACACTATTTTTGTATATAATAATGAATATACTTTCATTTTTATATTGTAAATTTTAAATAAGTTTTAAAGAAAAAATAGTGTTTTAAGTTAATATTAAACTAAGAAATATATTTTGATGTATTAATGGATTGTTGAATTAAATAATATTTTAATAAAATAATATTATTATTATTAAATTAATTTTTTTCATATATAAATGATCGTATATTTTTATGAAGGCAATCATAATTTTTATTAATGTTTGAAATCCATTTTTGTCAAAACCCGTCAATTTTTTATAAGTGTTGGTTTTTATTTAAAAAGTAAAAAATAACATATTTAAAAAATTATTTAGATAAATAAATATTATTTCTGGAATTAGGACACTGAAATTATCCAACTATGAATTTTTCAATGTTTTCTAAGACAGTCAAATTTTTGGGTAAAAATTAAATATTGTTTAAATATATAATGTCTTTTGTGTCATCATAATGTCCGAATAGTGATGTAATAAAATACTTGAATCATTATATTCGTACAATATATTTTTTACCATTAATATAAGGTGAATTTGGGTTTGTTTAACTTATTTTACAAAGAATTAATGGACCCTTCAAGACTTATTAAATATCTTGTCTTTTTAAATTGTTTTCTTTGGGAGTGTGACTCACCACCACATAAGCAACCCAATTATTATAAGAATTTAAGACTTTTGTCTTATAAAATATATCATTACAATTCCCTTTGCGAAAAACCATGGTAAAAAACCATGGGATGGTTTGTGGTTTTGATTAGTTTAATGTGAGGGTCCCTGAAACGCACGGTCGATTGTCGCCTATCAACCGGTCAAAGTTCCGGTGCTCTGCTAATGTGTATAGCAGCAGTCGGGTCGAATCCTCGGTGATGACACTTTGAAATAGTCATTTGTTTTTAGTTGATTGTATTCTGATTGGGGGGGGGGTTATTGCAGAGCTTAATTGAAATGACTAATGGATGATGTTTAATTTAACAAGTTCATAAATATTGGGATGAGTTCATCATTAGGTTATTTAAGCTTGTGATATCCTTGAGCTTTGCTTTATATTGCATTTAAATTAACACCCATGTCACAAGTTGACATTGATTTGAATTCCCAAGTGTTAAGGCTTTAATCCAAGCCTTAACTTATCTTAATATTCTAATCTTCATCATATCTTGTTTATGTTAGTGTATTTATGGTTCCAATAATCCATGGAAACCACACGTTAAACAAAACAAGTCATTAATCCATGACATGCTAAGTCCAATATACACAATGTTAATTCAACGAATACTCATCGAGCAAAATTTCTCAATCACTTAACATACCTAAATTAAAACTCACCCCAATGAGAGATTTACTCAGACATTATGATGTTTATTAATCTGGTAATATATGTTTATGGTGATGAATTACAAAGAGAAGAAAAAGAAAGGGACAAGATAAGAGTAGTGTGCCAAACACACACACGAAATATTTTGAGAATCAAAAATGGAATTTCGATTGAATGAGGAAGAAAAATAAGGGATTATAATTTAAAATGATTCAAACTATTTTAAGACCATTAATATTATACTACAGAATGTGGAGAAGAATAAGAGGTATTGAAGAAGAAATAAGCACTAAAATTTGATTGAAATGAAAACAAAGTTAAACAATTACAATTGAATTAAAACATAAACAAACGTGAAAGAGAAGTGGAGGAGAGATCTCTCTTGTTGAAACAAGATCAAAGAATATCCTCCTAGAACCTTGTCAAGGCTCTAGTAATTACAAACCTCCTCCTTAAGTGCTGAAGTGCCAACCCTTTTGAAAGGAGAGGAGGGGATGTATTTATAGCCCAAGGTGGTGGACTGTTTACATTCCAAAAATACCCCTCCACTTGGCTCGCTGATTGAGAAATATCCTTCTTCAAAGTTGTAGATAAATAGGTCTTCTATCTACTGTGAAAATTTGGAAGCTATTGGACTTATTGATCCAACGTTATGGCGGTTTTAGTAAATAATTCTGATCTGTCCATTTCAATACATACTTTTTCGAAGTCCATAATGTGAATCAGTTGGTGAATAGGAAGATTCCCTCAAATAAAAATCATTTCATCAACAAACTTGGCCGGCCGAATCTCCCCTTTCTCACTGCAAATGTTCAGATCTAATGGATGTCTACATCAGGAGAAATTGCAATATTAGTGTGCTATTTTTAATTCCCAGCCAGAATGGTGGGCTGGACTTCAATGCATCAGTTGGGCCCCTTGCATTTGTGATTGGGTTCTGAAATTTTTATCATGGACTCCTTTAAATTTCCTATGAACTTGGGAGGCGAGTTACAATATTTGGACTTCTGGATTGAGCCCAGTAATTCGACCTTCATATATGGTCCAGTTTCATCACAGTTTCCTTGGGCCTTCTTGTGGGGTCCATATGACCCTCTAAATGGACGAATTTTCCAAATGTGACTTATAATGAAATGTTGGAAGTGTAATTGGGAACCCTAAAAAACAAGAATCATGGAATTTGTATAAGTAGGGTGATAGTTATTGTTAAAACATTAAACAGACTTGAATCTGGATAAATCCAAATAGTGCTCAAAAATTATATTTAATATTTAAACATTAATATTTCAAAAAAATTATGCACATTTCATATAAAATCAGTAAAGGGAGTATGTAAAAAGATATGAAAATATTAATAACATCAACTCCACACACTTAGTTTTGTGCATGTCCTCTTGTGTAACAAATATAAAAACATGACAAAATCATTTTCACTCACCAAGAAATATTAAAATTTTGTTTTCTCCAAATAGGGGAGGTTTAGACTATTTCACTCATCCATTTTGAAATCCACCACAAGTTGTTACAGAAACAGTGTTCCAAAACTAATTCATTTTTCCATGCTCAAATTTTGAAATGGAAAATGTGGACACTCAAAACTCACACCTCTCAAGATGATACAATTTATTTGTGGAGGTTCACTCTTTCACTAACCAAAAGTGAAAATCTTAGAGTTGGAAAAGAGCTCTCAGATTACAATCCCTATCCAAAGTGAACAAGAATAAAGAGGTCTTTTTAATGGGGTTTTTCTGTGGCTATGGGACAGTAGGAATATAATGTCCAAGACAGATAAGAAGAGGGTTAAAATACCAACATAGAAAAAGCAATGCACATTTTTTTGAAATGAAACATGAAAGGAAATGAAAACACATATTTACAAGGGAATGATTGTGTGAATAAAGACACAATAGAGGAAGAAAATATGAAGGTAATGAGAAGATGGAATATTTACAAAACAAAAAAACTTCTCTCAATAATAATATAATGCAAGTGTTATTTTTTTTTTCTTTTCCTTTTTTTTGTTTTTTTGAAAGTTGACCTTGAAACAGATCTCACACTCATATCCCAAACCATGTTTGATCTCCTCACGACACTAATTTTAATAGTTATAACAAGATCAAAGGTTGAAAAAGAGTTATTTTTTACCTACCCAAGACACAACCCATTTTTTTTTCATTTTTTTGTTTTTTTTGTTTTGATTTTTTTTGTTTTTTTTATTTTTTTTGAACACTTTTCAATATCATTTGTACAATACATTCCCAAATCCCACTGAATGAAAACCTTCCCCCCACACTAAAATTTATGCTTGCCCTCAAGCATATGATAACACACCGTAAAGTAAGGAAATGATACCCAAAAATGAAATCCATTCCCCCCACACTTAAATTTCAAAAACTTATGCAATGAAAATCCATGTTGATATTAGGTGGGATAAGGTATTGGGCTTGTAATGTGGCTATCAAAGAAAATGTTTTCCTAGGCTTGAAGGGGCTTTCAAAAGTAGTATTAATGTAAGGGTAATGAGAGGCTATTTGGCTATTGTGATTATCATGTGGTTTAGAAAATGCCTCTATCATATTAATGCACACTAAGGCAGGAAATTCAGCTCCAAGGTCCAAAAACTCAAGACTCAAAAATGGGGGTGAAAACACACATTTTGAAAAGATGGCCATAGGTGGCCTTGGAATGAAATCAAATGTTGTTCCTAACGGTTCGGGAAAATCATTTTCCAAATCAAAAATTGAGCATTCAAAATTTGTTAATTTTGACACAAAATTCTTTATCCGAAGTCATGATGAAAATAAAAAACTTTTGAGATGAAAAAATGTCTGTTAACTCCCCAAAATGGTTGGACAAAATTTCAAAACTAGATAGTGAGTAAGCATGACTCTTTTGTTTGTAATTTTTTAAGTGATTGTGTTTTTTTGGTTTTTTAGTTTTTAAGGTTTTTATAAAATAAACACCCACACAAGAAAGAGAAAAAGAAAGGGTTTGATGAATAAAGTGGTAAAAAAATGAAAGAGAGGAAGAAGAAGAAAGAGGTAGAGAGAGGAAGAGATAGAGAGAGAGTTAAAGGGAAAGAGGTGCCCCCTGGTTTAGATTTAGTGGGTCTCCTTCTCCATCGAGTGGTAGGTCGGCTAGAGAAGTTGGGGATCCAGTGGAAGTTGATGTTGTTCTAGGATTTCATGTCCTCTCATGGTGATGTTTCAACCAATGTCCATTTACTATAAATGTCCTTTTGGAGGAGGGGTCTTGGACTTACACTACACCAAATGGGTAAACATTAGTGATAATAAAAGGACCTTCCAAATGAGAATTAAGCTTACCTGAGTGAAGTAGGAATTGAGAATTGAAGAGCATTACCTTTTCACCTTCATGAAATAACTTTCTTAGAATGTGTCTATCATGTAGTACCTTAGCCTTCTCTTTGTACAGATTGGAATTCTCATAGGATTCAAGTCGAAGCTCCTCCAGTTCATCCAATTGCAACAATCTTTCTTCACCAGATTTTTCAAGATCAAAATTACATGTTTTCACTACCCAAAATGACTTATGTTTTATTTCAACTAGTAAGTGACATGCTTTACCAAAAACAAGCCGAAAAGGAGACATCCCAATGGGTGTTTTATAGGCAGTTCGATAAGCCCAAAGTGCTTCACCAAGTCTTTTAGGCCAGTATTTTCTGGTGGGTTTTACAATTCTCTCAAGCACTCTTTTCACTTATCTATTAGAAAGTTCAGCCATACCATTTGTTTGGGGGTGATATGACGTTGAAGTTTTATGAACAACCCCATTCTTTTTCAAAAGAGATTCCATGGTTTTATTACAAAAATGGGTTCCTAAGTCACTTATCAAGGCACGAGGTGTGCCAAATCTATGGAAGATGTGTGTCTTTAGGAACTCACTAGCAGTATGTGAATCATCCTTTCTAGTGGGGTTGGCCTCAACCCACCTTGAAACATAATCAACTTCCATAAGGATATATGAGAATCCATTGGAAGGAGTAAATGGTCCCATGAAATCAAAGCCCCAAACATTGAAGATTTCACAAAATATTAAGGGCTTTTGGGGCATTTCATTTCTTTTGGAGATTGTGCCTAACATTTGGCAAGTGGGACATGATTGAAAAAACTCATGTGATTCCTTGAAGAGTGAATGCCAGAAGAATCCAGAGTCTAGGACCTTTCGGGAGGTCCTTTGTGGTCCAAAGTTGCCACCTCCGAAAAGTGAGTGACATAATTCTAAGATGGAAGAATGCTTATTTTCTTCAACACATCTCCTAATTACCATGTCTGCCCCAGTTTTCCAATGTTTATTTTCTTCCCAAAAATAATATTTTGAATCAATTTTCAACTTCATTTTTTGTTATTTTGAAAACTTTTCAGGAAAAACACCAGAAACCAAATAATTTACAATTGGGGTATACCATGGTATTTTTGGAGTGAGAGATGAAAGGTGCTCAGTGGGGAATTCAGGATCGATGATTTCAGATTGAGAAGAACTAGAAATTCTACTCTAGTGATCAGCAACATGGTTTTCTTTTCCTGGTCTATCTTTAATTTCAAGGTCAAAATCTTGGAGCATTAGGATCAATCTTATTAGACTCGGTTTGGAATCACTTTTCTTGAGTTAGAACATAATACAAGAATGGTCTGTGAAGATGATGATTTTGGCACCTAAGAGATAGGAACAAAATTTATCTAAGGCAAAAACCACTTCTAGAAGTTCCTTTTCAGTCACAGTGTAGTGAGATTGAGTTTCATCCAATGTTTTTGAGGCATAATATATGACATGAGGGATTTTTTCTCTTCTTTGACCAAGAACATCCCCAACAGCTCTATCCGAATCATCACACATCAACTCAAAGGGTAATGACCAATCTAGGGGTTGGATTATCGGGGCAGATGTAAGAGCAGTTTTGAGTTCAATGAAGGCTCTCTTGTAAACCTCATAAAAATGTAAAGTGACATCATTTTGGAGCAAATGAGTGAGTGGGAGGGAAATTTTACTGATGTTATGGATGAATCTCCGATAGAAACCAGCATGACCGAGAAATGAACGGATGTCTCGAATAGAGTTGGGTTCAGAAAGTGATTGGATCACTTCAGTTTTGGCAGGATCGACTTCAATACCATCTTTTGAAACTATGTTCCCTAGAACAATCCCATTTGCAACCATGAAGTGACATTTTTCAAAATTTAACACAAGGTTACACTTGACACACTTTTGAAGGACTAGAGAGAGTGAATGAAAGCACGACTCAAATGACTCACCATAAATGGTGAAGTCATCCATGAAGAATTCCATGCAGTGTTCAATGAATTCTGAATTGATACTTATCATACACCTCTGGAATGTTGCAGGAGCATTGCAAAGTCCAAAAGGAATTCTTCTATATGCATATGTTCCAAAGGGGCATGTGAAAGTAGTCATTTCTTGGTCCTGAGGTGAGATTGGGATTTGAAAATAGCCAGTGTATCCATCAAGAAAGCAATAGTGTGACTTTATGGATAATCTTTCCAGCATTTGATCAAGGAATGGAAGAGGGTAGTGATATTTTCGTGTTTCATCATTCAATTTTCGATAATCGATGCATATAATCCATTTGTTCTTCACTCGAGTTGTGACTACCTCCCTATGTTCATTTGTGACAACAGTTATCTCACCCTTCTTTGGTACAACCTGAATTGGACTAACCCATTCACTATCATAAATTGGGTAGATAATACCAGCTTGAAGAAGCTTGGTGATCTCTTCCCTAACTACCTCAAGGATGAGTGGATTGAGTCTTCTTTGTGGTTGTCTAATTGGTTTGGATGATTCTTCAAGATGGATGTGATGCATGAAAAGGGCAGGGTTGATTCCTGGTATGTCATCTAGGGTCCAACCTAAGGCCATTTTTTTCCTCTAACACTTGAATAAATTTGGACTCCTCGGTTTCAGTATGTGTGGAAGAGATAATGACCAGATATGATTGATCATGGAAGAGGAATGCATATTTCAAGTGTTCAGGAAGAGGTTTTAGATCAGTATCATCTCTCATTTATGGTTTAGACATCTTAGAAATGGATGCAGGGACTTCAGTTGCTTCAGATTCATTTTCCTCAATACTATCCAAGGTGGAGCAGTAGAGATCAGAGTTGATGTGGGATTCAAGAGAGTTTTCAAGTTCCTCTAGATTGATGGAGTCTATGAATGAGAGGTCCACATCAACTTCACCATTTATGACTTTGTTAATCATAGTGAAGATTTCACAAGATCCTTTATCATTAGAACATGAAGAACATGGTGGATTGAGGTTCGATTGACTCTTAGAAGTGTCCTCAGAAGCATGGATTGAGAATGCAGAGTGATCCTCAGATGGGTATCGCATGGCTTGGAAAATGTTGAACTTGACCAGTTGGTCACCAAATTCCATGGATAAGATGCCTGAATGGACATCAATCTTGGTTCTCGCAGTCATGAGGAATGTTCTTCCAGGAATTAGGGGAGATCGAGAAGAGTTTGTCTCACTTTCCATGTCAAGGACATAGAAATCAGAAGGGAAGATAAGATCATTGACTCGGACAAGGACATCCTCAATTATTCCCTCAGGACTGGCTGTGCTTCGATTGGCTAACTGAATGACAACACCTATAGGATGTATGGGACCTAGACCAAGGTTGGAGAATATGGATTTGGTCATGACATTAATTCAGGCTCCTTGGTTTTTGAGTGCATCATCAAAGTTCGAACATCCGATTTGGCATGGAACCGTAAAGGTCCCTGGATCTTTGAACTTTATGGGAATAGACTGCTGGGTGGAAACATTTTTGAAGGTCCTAAGTTGCCTCTTGTGGGTAAAAAACTCCTTGAGAAACTTGGCATACTTAGGAATTTGTTTTATGGCATCTAATAAGGGAATGTTGACTTCAACACGTTTAAACATGTCGAGCATTTCAGGATCAGGTTCAAAGGACTTCCTTGGTTTAGAAACGGCTTGAGGAAAAGGAATTGGGTTCCTAAGTGGAATTGAAGTAGGTGAGGGAATGGTTTCAGGTTCCTTTTCAAGTTTCCTTTTCTTTTCATTTTCTAGTTCAACATTGAAAGGAGGGCTAGAGGACTTATCTTGAGGCATAGAAATGTGCTTTCCCGATCTAAGTGAAATTGCAATTACATTACCATTGGGGTTGGGTAATGGTTGAGCTGGGAGTTGGGAAGAATTTTATTGTTGTTGCTGGCTCAGGTGGGATGCAAGTTGACCTATTTGAGTTTCAATGTTTTTAAGGCTAGAATGGGTGAAGGAGGCAAGATCTTCCACTGCACTTTCCCATGGTTTCTTGGAAGAATAGGCTTGTCCCGAATTGGGATTGCCTTGATTTTGGTTCTTGGGAAATCGATTGTATTGGTTTTTGAATTGGGAAGGCTCACTAGGATAATGGAATCCAGGAGGAGGATTGTTCCTTTGAGGTTGAGGAACAAAATGATAAGGTTGATGGAAGTTACCACCACCTTGAACATATTGGAATTGGTTTGGGTTTTGAGGAGGGAATTTAGGGGGTGTGAGATATGGGATTACCATACCTAAGTCCTTGGTTATAGGAAGAAGAGAAGGGCTCAGAGTGAGGTTGGTTGAAGTTTCTAACAAGCTGACCTGATAGTTGAGGGTTGGTTTTCGGCTGGGCATATGCTGCATTGAGTTCCATTGGTCCAGATGAATCAGATTGATCCGCTTGAAGTTGTGGACATGTGTCAGTTGGATGATATGGAGAGTTGCAGATTCCACAGTTTTTGACAGGTTCAGGAAACATTGATTGTGGAGAAGACGAGGATGGGGATTTGGTAGCCACAGTTAGTTGTCACACAAGACCTGTAAGTTCACTCATCCACTCAGTGATTTTGTTCGGCTCAATTGATTGATTATCTTGGGGTTTCTCGACTTGAGCATGTGCTCGATTATGGAATTGTTGTGTGTTTACATCCATGTTACTTATGAGATCTCTTGCAGTTGCAAGAGTTTTATCAACAAGAGAACTGCCACTTGCGGCATCTAGGAGAGTTCTCTCCATAGCCAATAACCCCTCATAGAAGTATTGGATAAAGAGTTGGTTAGGGATTTGATGGTGTGGGCAGGTTGAAACACGCTTTTTGAACCTCTCCCAGTACTCATGGAGTGATTCACTTGGAAACTGACGGATACCACTTATTTCCTTTCGGATAGAAGCAGTACGAGAAGCAGTAAAGAATTTCTTTAAGAAGAGTCACTTAGTGTCATTCCATGTGGTTATGGAACCAGGAGGAAGGTAGTAGAGCCATGAATTAGCAGTGTCATCTATGGAGAAAGGGAATGCTCGAAGTTTGATTTGTTCTTCAGAAACCCCTTGAGGCTTCATGGTAGAGCACACCACTTGGATCTCTTTAAGGTGGAGATGTGGATCCTCACCGGCTAGCCCGTGAAAATGAGGGAGAAGATGAATCAAACCCGATTTGATTTCGAAGTCAGCTTCTATGTTTGGATATTGAATACCAAGAGGTTGGTAATTCATAGCAGGGGCAGTGAGTTCTTTAAGGGTTTGTTCCCTATGATTGGCCATTTCAAATTCAACCGGTTGGATGAGGACTGGTTCTTGAATGAGTTGATTATCTCTTATGTTCCTCCTAAGTTGGCGAAGTGTTCGCTCAATTTCAGGGTCAAACAAATCCGAGGGATTGTTTGGAAGGCTACAGGGCATTCAGAGTGATTTTGGAAGAAAGAGGAAGAATGGTTTTTCTTTGTATTGTTTTTTTAGTTTATGATTTTTAAGAGGAAGACGGGTTTTTCTTTGTGATTTTTTTTCAATTTTTTTTAAAATTTTGTTTTTTTGGTTTTTTTGACAATAACCAGAAACTAATGACAACTTAAAGCACCACCCCCGGCAACAGCGCCATTTGAAATGCACGACCTATTGGCGTCTATCGACTGGTAAAAGTTCCAGTGCTCTGCTAATGTGTATAGCAGCACTCGGGTCAAATCCTCGGTGATGATACTTTGAAATAGTCGTTTGTTTTTAGTAGATTGTATTCTGATTGGGGGGGTTTTGATTGCAGAGCTTAATTGAAATGACTAATGGATGATGTTTAATTTAACATGTTGGTAAATATTGGGGTGAGTTCATCATTAGGTTATTTAAGCTTGTGATATCCTTGAGCTTTGCTTTATATTGCATTTAAATTAACACCCATGTCACAAGTTGACGTTGATTTGAATTCCCAAGTGTTAAGGCTTTAATCCAAGCCTCAACTTAACTTAAGATTCTAATCTTGATCATATCATGTTTATTTTAGTGTATTTATGGTTCCAATAATCCATGGAAACCACACGTTAAGCAAAACAAGTCATTAATCCATGACATGCTAAGTCCAATATACAAAATGTTAATTCAACGAATACTCATCGAGCAAAAGCTCTCAATCACTTAACATACCTAAATTAAAAATCACCCCAATGAGATATTTACTCAGACATTATGATGTCTATTAATCTGGTAATATATGTTTATGGTGATGAATTACAAAGAGAAGAAAAATAAAGGGACAAGATAAGAGCAGTGTGCCGAACACACACACGAAATATTTTGAGAATCAAAAATGGAATTTCGATTGAATGAGGAAGCAAAATAAGGGACTGTAATTTAAAATGATTCAAACTATTTTAAGACCATGAATATTATACTACATAAGGTGGAGAAGAATAAGAGGTATTGAAGAAGAAACAAGCACTAAAATTTGATTTAAATGAAAACAAAGTTACACAATTTCAATTGAAAGAAAAAATAAACAAACGTGAAAGAGAAGTGGAGGAGAGGTCTCTCTTGTTGAAACAAGATCAAATCATATCCTCCCAGAACCTTGTCAAGGCTCTAGTAATTCCAAACCTCCTCCTTAAGTGCTGAAGTGCCAACCCTTTTGAATGGAGAGGAGGGGATGTATTTATAGCCTAAGGTGGTAGACTGTTTACATTCCAGAAATACCCCTCCACTTGGATCACCGATATGTACATCAAGAAAGACGAATCTTGAGAAATATCCTTCTTCAAAGATTTAGATAAAGAGGTCTTCTATCTACTGCGAAAACTTGGCGGTTAGTGGACTTATTGAGCCAACGTTATGTTGGTTTTAGTAAATAATTCTGATATGTCCATTTCAATACATACTTTTCAAAGTCTATAATATGAATCAGTTTTTGAATAGGAAGATGCCCTCAAATAAAAATAATTTCTTCAACAAAGTTGGCCGGCCGAATCTCCTCTTTCACACTACAAAAGTTCATCTCGAATGGATGTATACATCAGGAGAAATTGCAATATTAGTGTGCTATGTTTAATTTCCTGCCAGAATGGTGGGATGGACTTCAATGCATCGGTTGGGACCCTTGTATTTGTGATTGGGTTCTGAAATTTTTATCATGGACTCCTTTAAATGTCCTCCGAACTTGGGAGCCGAATTAAGGTATTTGGACTTCTGGATTGAGCCCAGTAATTCGACCTTCATATATGGTCCAATTTCTACACATTTGAAAAAATTTTCCATTTAGAGGGTCATATGGACCCCACAAGAAGGCCCAGGCCGATTGTCGGCTATCGACCGGTCAAAGTACTAGTGCTCTTCTAATGTGTATAGCAGCACTCGGGTCGAATCCTCGGCGATGATACTTTTAAATAGTCGTTTTTTTAGTTGATTGTATTCTGATTGGGGGGGGGGGTGATTACAGAGCTTAATTGAAATGACTAATGGATGATGTTTAATTTTACAAGTTGATAAATATTTGGGTGAGTTCATCATTAGGTTATTTAATCTTGTGATATCCTTGAGATTTGCTTTATATTGCATTTAAATTAACACTCATGTCACAAGTTGACGTTGATTTGAATTCCCAAGTGTTAAGGCTTTAATCCAAGCCTCAACTTAACTTAAGATTCTAATCTTGATCATATCTTGTTTATGGTAGTGTATTTATGGTTCCAATAATCCATGGAAACCACATGTTAAACAAAACAAGTCATTAATCCATGACATGCTAAGTCCAATATACACAATGTTAATTCAACGAATACTCATCGAGCAAAAGCTCTCAATCGCTTAACATACCTAAATTAAAACTCACCCCAATGAGAGATTTACTCAGACATTATGTTGTTTATTAATCTATTAATATAGGTTTATGGTGATGAATTACAAAGAGAAGAAAAATAAAGGGACAAGATAAGAGTAGTGTGCCGAACACACACATGAAATATTTTGAGAATCAAAAATGGAATTTCGATTGAATGAGGAAGCAAAATAAGGGACTTTAATTTAAAATGACTCAAAATATTTTAAGACCATGAATATTATACTACAGAAGTTGGAGAAGAATAAGAGGTATTGAATAAGAAACAAGCACTAAATTTGATTGAAATGAAAACAAAGTTACACAATTACAATTGAATGCAAACATAAACAAACGTGAAAGAGAAGTGGATAGGTCTCTCTTGTTGAAACAAGATCAAATCATATCCTCCCAGAACCTAGTCAAGGCTCTAGTAATGCCAAAACTCCTCCTTAAGTGCTGAAGTGCCAACCCTTTTGAAAGGAGAGGAGGGGATGTATTTATAGCCCAAGGTGGTGGACTGTTTACATTCCAGAAATAACCCTCTACTTGGCTCGCCTATATGTACATCCATACAGTCGAATATTGAGAAATATCCTTCTTCAAAGTTGTAGATAACGAGGTCTTCTGTATGCTGTGAACATTTGGCGGCTATTGGACTTATGAAGAAAAAGTTATGACGGTTTTAGTAAATAATTATGATCTGTCCATTTTAATACATACATTTTTGAAGTCCATAATGTGAATCGGTTTTTGAATAGGAATATACCCTCAAATAAAAATCACATCTTCAACAATGTTGGCTGTGAGAATCGCCTCTTTCACACTGAAAAATTTCAGCTCAAATGGATGTCTACATCAGGAGAAATTTCAATATTAGTGTGCTATTTGTAATTCTCAGACAGAATGGTGTGCTAGACTTCAATGCATCAGTTGGGACCCTTGTATTTGTGATTGGGTTCTGAAATTTTTATCATGGACTCCTTTAAATGTCCTTCGAACTTGGGAGAAGAATTAAGTGATTTGGACGTCTGTATTGAGCCCATTAATTCAACCTTCATATATGGTCCAGTTTCTTCACAGTTTCCTTGGGCCTTCTTGTGGGGTCCATATGACCCTCTAAATGGACGAATTTTCCAAATCCGACTTCTAATTAAATATTGGAATTGTAATTGGGAACCCTAAAAAACAAGAATAATGCAATTTGGATAAGTAGGGTGATAGTTATTGTTAAAACATTAAATAGACTTGAATCTGGATAAATCCAAATAGTGCTCAAAAATTATATTTAATATTTAAACATTAATATTTCACAAAAATTATGCAAATTTCATATAAAATCAGTAAAGGGAGTATGTAAAAAGATATGAAAATATTAATAACATCATTCCCAAACCTAAATAACAAATAATTCCCCCACCTTTCCTATATAAACCCACCCAGGACCCCACATCGTCCTCACTCAAAGCCTTTGGAGTTCGTCCAACTTCTGCCCTCCTCTCTGTAGAATCCTCCCATAGTGCCCCAAGCTCCCAAGAAGCCTCTCTCAAGACTCTCTCAAGCCTTTGGAAGCACATTTCCAAGTAAGGGTTTTTTCATCCTTTCTCATTTTTTCCTATTTTCATTAAATTGTTATGCCCTTGTAATTTCAATTATAAATGTTGGGGTATGGTTTCACACCTCCCCCACACTGCCCTCATTATTTTAGAATTATTTGAGACCCCTTTCTCTCTCATTAAATTCCTTTCATGTACAGCCGTTACAATGCTGAAATTCTAATAAGAATATCTCTCTCCTCTTTTACATTCAAGCAATTCTTTTGTATTATGACTCTAAATTCCCTTAAAATTATTGGGACATGATCTATATTAACCCCTTACTTTCCATTTCATGTAAGTATAATGAGACACACCTTTCTCTCCCATCAACCATTTTTATGAATTTTTACGTCATGCCATTAAGCTACTGAAATTGTACTAATTTTCCAAGCCAATGTCATTGTGTAGTGAATACCATGCCCATATCACTATCAAGTGTAATCACTTTTATGGACATTTAATAATTTATTATAAAATTTCATATATGAATTCAACATTCCATTATCGTGGAATAAATGATGATGTTTTATGAATCCATGTTATATGATCCATGTGGCACACTTATGCATGAAATGAAGTGTTTAAGAAGGGTGCACCCTTATGAAGATCCAATGAATTGGGAAAAGTATTTGTATCATGATAAATCATGTCCAATGGGTGTTTACTCATGATAATTCATGTGCAACATGTTTTTACTCGTGCTTCATGTGCAATGAGGATCTACTCATGCTCCATGTGCAATGGGATTTGGCTCATGTTAATTCCAGGTTAAGTGTTGTTGCCACATTTCCATGATATTATTATCATTATTTATCAAGCCTTTATGTTTAGGCTTCTCTTGTTCTCTATTGATATTCGTGTTGTCTATCATGAATTGTATTCCTCGTGTTATTCTATGATTATTCCCTTATTAGGCTTTATAGCTTACCCTTTTTCTTATGCATGTCCTCAGGTTATCTCAAGCAATGCTAAGTACGAGGGAACATAGTGGTCATGTAGATGAATTTTTCTATAAATATGTTTTATTTCATGGTTTAAGTTGTTATGTAATGATCTTAAACCCCAAATACGCTAGATTATCTATCTTCTATATTATATCAAGTGATGTTTATATAATAAATTATGTTTAATTGTGTAATAAAATATCAAGGTTGTCATAAAGAATGTATTAATATATTGGATATTGAGGGTTATGTTATATGAATCATGAAATATATAATAATTGTCAATATAAGTTTTTTGTTATGTATTTTCAATAATATATCAAATGGAACTGATGGACTAAAATAGTTATTTACTGCAAATGTGGTATTTTTATTATGTGATAATAATGATTAATGTGTTCTGGATGATGAGGTAATGATATTGGTATAAATAAATGTTTTACAATAATAAGGAAATTTGATAATATTGATTACCATGGAAATGATTAATCATTTTTTCACAATGTGGATTATGATATCATTGATGGATTTAACATAAATTTATTTCTTTAATTAATATATCTAATAATTAATATTTCATTTATGGAATGATAATCCTGGTATTTATTCAATACGGTCTTATTGTAATTCATGTCATGGCCATGATTTAAGAGATTACATGATGAAGGTATTGATATGTGTGGTTTTTGATGATCCAGATCTAATTTATAATACCTGGGTGATTAATGATACATTTTGTTTGAGGAATTTAGTTACTATATTTATATATTTGTTATTTTTATGTGATATTAATTAATAAATTTATGAAATTGTTTATATTGAACTTCAGATCAGGTTTTAGAGATTAAAATATCAATGCACTATATAAAAATATATTAATATTGGATAAACAATGTTAAAATTTATTTACTAGAGATTAAATGAATGACTTATCATTCTATTATGGATCTTATTTTTTTCTCCAAACATAAAAAATGCATTATAACATAGAGTTAGATATAGAGTTGAATTTTATAAAGTCACAACTAAATGATGAAATAGTGCCTATGAAATAAAAAGACAAAGTCTGTAGATTTTCATGTGTTCTCATTGTAGGTGGAAAAGGAATTACCCAAAATTATGAAAAGGATCTTGAAATAAAAATGTGATGTGTTATCATCATTTTTAATGATATTAATGACATTTATCATGCATCTGAGGTTTATGAATTTGTGGTCATTAACTATTTCTTACCCATGTTCTCTATCACAATCCATTAGTATTTTTTTGTTATTATTCTCTTTTATATCCCTATTTTCACTTTCCCCATATGTTTTTCTGTTTAGAAACATAGCATGCTTTATTCTTGATTACTTTAGCGTAGAACTTTCTCTTTTTTTCTAGAAGATTTTTTATTAACCATTTTTATGAAGTGGGTTTATATGATAAAATTTAGAAATTTTAGACAATTACTGACCGAGAATAATTTTGTGTCTAAAATTCATTTTAAAAGGGAAAAAATTAAAATAATGTAAATTCTTCTGTGGGAATTTAATTTAAATTGAAAGTTCAGGGAATATATTTATGAAAATAATCACATTTTACCTAAATTAATTATACAAAGAAATTTGATGAATTATTTTAATTAAATTTATATATTATATATTCAATAATATATTTAAAATTAATCTTATTTGTTTTCTAGATAGTAAATAAGAATACGTGAAATATTACACTTAAAAACTATATATTTCAAAAAAATGTTTTGTCCCCTTTCGAAAAATTATTTTGAAAAAAATTAATAGATGTTTTATAAAATTTATTTGAAATAGAAAATTTAATTTTTTCATTATAATATCAATACTATATTAGGGTTAATTTTTTATAATTTATTTAAAAGATTAATTTTTTACTGAATAGTTAAAAAAATTTATTTTGATTCAAAATTATCTTTTAATTTAAGATATTTATAAAGATAAATTATATTACTAATAATATTATAATTAACATTAGATAAATTATACATATATTAATCCTATTTATGTAAATATAATAGTTTTATTATTAAATTTTTAAATTCAAAACTTGTAAACATTTGAATAGTTTCACTTTGAAAACCATCATTTTCATCGCGCTATTAAAATTAATTTTAAATTAAAATAAATTTTATTTTAAAAAATTTATTAAATATCTGAAATAATTATATTATATATTTAATGAAAAGATAAAGTAAAATTTTTAAGAAAATTAATAGTGAAAAAATTAAAAATTATTTATGTCAGTTTAGGTAAAAATGGGTTTACCGAGGATTAAACTAAAAAGATAAGGTTTAATAGGACCAAAAAACTATTATAAAATATAATTTATAATCATATTTAGACTCTATCAAATATAAGGAACTATTATACTCTATTTCTACCCTTTTTAAATGAGAAAAACATGGTTGAACATTTCCATTTTCCAAACAATTATATATGTTCCACTCAACTCACTTATTACACGCCACCCCACAACTCCTTTTAACACCATAAAACCCATATAATTCGTTTAATAACATCAATAATCACTTCCCAATTCCCTCCCCTCCTCCAATAATCATTATTTTGAAGATATATCCCTCCTAGAAAATAATTTGGTTCAAACCTAAGGAGGACTCCTAAGGAAGAGGTAACGATCTTCAACGTGATTTGTTATTTTATTTCATCATACAATTAATTAAATTATTATTAATCCAAAATGATATGATAATGAAAATTTATACTGTATTACTATTTTTTATATAATTTTGATACCCTAAAAATATCTCCCATTTCATCAAAAGGGTTATGAAATCAGTATATGTGTGTATAGAGAACTACCACCTCACAAATCAATGTCATTTATTTTTCCATTACCACCTCTCACGGTTTGGTATGATGATAAAACTAAAGTATATATATGATATTTATAACATAAATATAAATATTTTGTAATAATATATAAAATAATTCTTTTACCTTCCATTCCTTAGGGGGTACGATAACATCAGTCATGTGAACGACAGACTACCGCCTCACGAAAAGATGTGATTCATGTTGATTAACTCTTTACATGGAAGGTATTAAGGACAATGTTAAATGATATATTATATAAATAAAATAATTTTGATATTAATGAAATATTTATATTTCTAAATATATAAGATTTCATTTTATTTATTACCATTTTACTCACTGAAAGATGATAACAACATTTGTTTATGTGTGAAATACCACCTTTGTGAAGCGATGAGACTCTATATCTTACTTACCAAACCACATGTATGATATGTATAGGTAAATTTAATGAAATAATATTTTATTGATGATATAATGATCATTACCTATTTATAAGATATTTCTTACCTTCATTCGTTAATTATCATTGAAAAATTGAAACACTACTCTTGCATACATATGACTTACCATCTTAATGATCCTAACACAATTAATATTGAAAACCCATATTTTAGGATTGGTATTAAGAGTATAATTGAATTATATATATATATATATTTCTTATTTTGGATATTATTGAACCATGACCAAATAAATGGGAATAAATTTTAAAAATTAAAACAGACATAAAAAACAAAAAAAATTACATGAAAAGAGATTTCAACGAGAAGTTTTTTTAAAAAAATATTAAAAAGGAAATAACTAAAAAAAATTATTGTATGATATATATATTTTTATATTTATTTAATATATGTATAATAAACTAATTTTTATTAAATAGTAGTTACATATTCAAATCGTGGGGAAAGGAAAAATAGTATTTTATATTACCAAAGTATAGTAAAGTACTAAACTCAATGGAGTCTCCTGAAGAGGAGTGCACACGAAACAATTTTGTAAAATATTAAATAGTTTTCTGAAAAAAATTGGTTTTAAATAATTTGGATTTTTTTGGGAGAAATTAGATGTTTTATTTTATTGGTTTTCAAAAAATGAGAAAAACGGTGTACAAAGTTGGTTTCCCTGAAACTATGGTTGTGTTATCATGGTTTCCATGTTTTTACCCTTTTACTCCACTGATTGGTTAGACATAGATTAGTCTATTGAGTACATTACATCCCTTCAAATGATTATTATGATTAGAATATACCTATTGGAAAACTCAGTTCAGTTTAACCTCCATCCCGTGTGTGTAGAATTATTATTGGTTTTCATGATTAATTAGGGAAATCCTTGAACAGAGATAGTTATTCCATAATAAACAAACAAAAAAATATGTAAAATTTAATAAAGACTTCCAGGAACTCACCAAACAACCTTAATCATTACAATTTTATATATAAATGAGTTGGTGGGGGGGATATAGATAATTGACCAAACCAATTAAAAATAACAAAATCTAAACCTAACTCAGCAACATTAAAAATTTGAAAATTAGATATGAATTAAAACAATATTTAAAAATAATAAGGGATCATATTAAATTTAATCACATAAACTCCAGAAAATAACATGGTTTTGGAATCCCCATTTTCTGATTAGTTAGTGAAACCACACCTCCATGGATGGGGAAGTCAAGATGATGTGGGAGAGGGGATACATTGGAGAGTAAAGAAAATAAATGAAGCATAAATAAGAGAAATAATTTTATAAAAGGTAATATTCCAATTATTCCCTTACTAGTATATATATCATTAATCCACCCCTATATTCTTATTTATAGCCATGGAAGAGGCTTTGGGGTGTCATAATAAACCATTTAAGTTGTTTTGGGTCATTATGGTTGTCAACAAAATAAATCTTGGTTCCAGAATTTTTGATTCATAAATTTGAATGTGGTTTAAAATTATTCTTCCCAATCGTGGAATGTTTTACTATATAATGATTTTATATAAAATATTTTCCATTATACCTCAAAATTTTATATTTTTAGCCAGATGTAGTAGAAGTTATAGGCTAATTACTCTAGGTTTTAATTCTGGAATAATGCATCCTGAATCATCCTTCAATGTTGAGCATACAAAAACCACCATAATGAGTGAATAAATCTGTAAAATTTAATGGTGGAACGATCATATGATTAGTAATTCGTATCCATTAGGTATAACCTCAGTTGGAGGTGTGTATCATTATTTATACCACATTTCCGGAGTTGTTTCCACTCTATCCACCTGATCAATTTCTCAACATGGTGGATAATTTAAGGCCTCTTGATGTTAAAATAATAAATTGGTCCAAAACAAAATTTCTAATCCCAAAAATTACTAAATCTTAAAACAATTATAGCATTAATTTTATCTAAATTTTATAATTTCATTATCAAAATTCTAATTATACTAAAATATGTTAAAATTTCAAAATTAGGAAATTTTAACTGTTACACATAAAAACATCATAAATAAAATATTTTTGAAAATAAGAAAAATTGATAAATTAAGATGGATTAAATAATTTAAATAAATACAAAAAAGGAGAAAAATATTACTTCTGACTCGGAGGATAAAATTTTAAAGAGGATGTCAAGACATAATTTAAGAACCCGGATCTTCGTTTTTCAGGTATGCTTTCCTTTTCTAGAGTTTTTGAGAAAAATGAAGTTTTTGGAAATTTTTTTGGAGTACACACCATGTACTTTTAAGTACACACCGTGTACTCTTTTCCTGCTCGAAGCCGTGTGCTGGCCGTGTCCAGGCCACACACACGGTGTGTAGGGGTGAGGTGGAGGTCGATTTAAGTGGGGTACGGAAAAACACCACTACATGCCATGTACTTTAAAAGTACACGTCGTGTACTTTCTTTTTTATTTCATTAATCGGACCGGGGTCATGCCCGATCGCCATAAACGTCTTCTTCTAGGCCTGGTTCGACCGAGAGACATCGTACGGCCACGAAACTTCCCCGTATTCCTGAGCCTCCATATTTTGTCTGATTCAACTGTAGTCTATTGCGTTGGAACCGCAACAGTGAGTTCTTCCTTCTTCTTGAGTTTTATTCCTTGATTCATCCTATTTCCCAAGTTATCATGGTTTGATCGTTTTGGACATTTTCTCAGATCTATGATGTTAAAGGGAGAATCGGTCATTGTGGATCAAGTATATTGATCTCCTAGGATCGAGGTAGGGGGTTTGCGCCTTACCGTTCAAATACTTTGAGTTCTATGTGAAAATTCCACCAATAACCTTGAACGGGGTATTGTGTGTCTACCTTATTTCCCTTGTTGTTTTACTGCCTTGATTGTATTCTTGTGTAGAGGTAAATTAATCATCTTAGATGATATTTTGTTATTCTTGGATGTTTTTACATGCATTATTCTGGTTACGACCTTCGGGTTTCGTTCGCCTTTGGCTGTTACACCTATTTCCATGCCTTGTGACCATAGGATGGATTGAGATCCATAACATGATTGTTGTCCTGTAGAATGTCAGCCAAGTAGCATTATAGGTGTACCTTGGTTATCCATGTAGCTCTATAGGTGTACTCTAGCCTTATAGCATTATCATGCACTGACTAGCATGGCCTGTGAGAACCTGGTGCTATAGACTATAAGGGATAGACCGAGTGATCTTCCCAGAGAGTCTTTTACATTATAGACTACAGGAGGGTAGACCGAGTGAGCTTCCTCAGTGAGTCTTAGAAATTATAGGCAATAAGGGATAGACCGACTGAGCTTCCCAGAGTGCCTTCGGATTTTATAGACTACAGGAGGGTAGACCGAGTTAGCTTCCTCAGAGAGTCTTACCTTGTTTGATTTCTCTTTAAGAACCTTCCCAGGCTAGAGGAGGAATTGACCGAGTGAGCTTCCTTAGAGAGTCTGGGGTATACCTGAGGCTATAGGAGAAATTTACCGATATAGCTTCCTCAGAGAGTCTCTAGACCATGGGGATAAGAGGGTTAGACCACATGATCTTCCTCAGAGAGTCCCTGACTACACTAGACTATAAGATGAATTTACCGAGTCAGGTTTCCCAGAGAGTCTAATAAATTCGTTTGACCAAGCCAGATGGGTTAGGATGAGTGCACTGCCAAGAGGGTTGTGGTAATTCTTGGTTAGGACCAGTTGTGTTAGCTGATTTGCTTCACTGCTGCTGTTTTTTGTGGTTGATTTCTGTTGTGTATCATCCTGTTTACTGCCTGTAGATTTTCTGTTGCTGCTTACTGATTTCTGTACTTTTACATACCATATAGTCACTGAATTTTAGGCACAAATCTTCGGGTGAATGCATACTGGTATTTTTTCTCACACCCTATTGGGTTATTCTTTTGGGCCCAAACAGACTATGTTGTTGCAGGTGTAGACAAGGGAAAGCACCCTTCGACTTTTGGTATTTGATTGCTTGGAGCAGGAGAGCAAGGGACCAAGCTTTGGCTTGTGATGCAGAGGAGCTGTTTTTTTATCTTTTGTAATTGTTTTGGCACTGTGGTGTTTTTCATCATTGTGACTTGTTTGGCTGTTTTCCTAGATATGTATCATGCATCATTTCATATATATACATATGTGCGTCCGTTGTTTGTTGATATAGTCTTCCACTGTTTATTATTATTTTTGGTTATTTACTGCTTCCGCTATTGCATGTTTATTTATTTCTGCTGTGTACTCTGCCAATGAGGGCATAATTTCCCCACTATCACACCCAAGGCCCTCCCTGCTAGTCGACAGCCTTTGGCATTTGGGGAAATGTGCTTGAGGCCATGTGACCAACCGGGTACGGGGTGACTCTAGGTGGATTCTAGAACTGGGACATTACAAAGTGGTGTCAGAGGAATTCTTTTCTCTTGATTTACTGTTTTGAGCCTTTAAATCGGGATAAGACAAATTTGGTACATGGTAATGAGATGTGCCCAGGAGTAGCTAACCCGTGTACAGGGAAAACCCATACTACCTCATTACTGCAGTTTTCTGGTTTTGAGATTTTATAGTTGATATGATTTCACCTAGAGTGATTCACATCACTTGTGTTGTTACTGTTTTTGCTATTCTGGTTCTATTTCTATCGCAACCCGATGGGATGAGGGTATTCCATCACATGCATCATATAAGAACTTGTAAGAAATCACATTCCATGCATTCTTGCCATACCATATAGGGTGCATTAGCGATTGCATGTTGTTGTTATTGATGTTGTGTAGATTATTCATGCTGTTGTGATAGATATTTGATTAAATATCTGCAGTTTGATAGAGAAACAGTTTGTTTTGTACACTTCTTAAAATGAATGCCAAATTTTGGTTCTTGAGGTGTTATGGGCCCTCATTAATCATAACCTGGTGGATCATCGACTTGTTTTTCCTTCTATATGACCGTAGGAGATTCCAAGCTTTGATTCATGGGGAGTATGGGCCCTTGCGGGTCATAATTTGGCACATCCTTGCTTTGTTTTCTGTTTTTTCTGGGCTTCTATGCAGTTTCTGAGCTACTGCCCGAAAAAACCCAGAATACACAACATGTACTTTCTGGATACACACTGTGTAGTTTCAGGTCGTGTCACTGACCATGTGAGCAGAAACACGATGTTGTGAAAATAACTTCAAGAACATGCCGTGTACGGTAGGTGCACGCTGTGTAGTTTAGAGCTATATACCTGGCCGTGTCACTAACAACACGGGCCGGGGAATCTCGAGTAGAACACGCCGTGTTAGTAAAGAACACGCTGTGTAGTTTAGAGCTGTGTACCCAGCCGTGTCACTAACAACATGGGCCAGGTAATCTCGAGTAAAAAACGCCGTGTTGGTAAAGAACACGCCGTGTAGTTTTGTCTCAGGTACCAGACCATGTCACGAACAACACGGGTCGGTGTTATCATCTCCTATACAAACTGTTTTTTGGAACATGTCGTGTAAGGGAAGCCGTGTAGACGGCCGTGTAACTAACAACACGGGCTGCCGAGACCTTGTCTAGTACACGCCGTGTCCCTAGGGAACATGTCGTGTAGTATGGGGTATGTTTGGACCGTGTGGGTTAGTTGTGTAAGGAGACTCAGGCAGGGGTTTAGAGTTCAAGTACATGCCGTGTATGATAACAACACGCTGTGTAGTTTGGGGTGTTACATGACCAGTAGTGGCAGGAGTACATGCCCATGTTAATTCCTTTAACGGACACACCGTGTAGTTTTAATACACGCCGTGTAGTCATGTTTTGTAAAACATGATGTTCTTCCCCTATTCCCATTTTCTACTCCTGTGTTTTCAGTCTTTGTTAATTTTGATCTACGGTGTGCTTTTGATCTTTTAGAGTTATGCCTCCGAGATGTCCTCCGGTCGTACATCAGTTGTCGGACGGTGACCAGACACTGGATATGGCCGATCAAGGACCTCCTGTTGATCATCCTGTTATGCCAGCCTAGGCACCAGTAGTTATACCCATCTTAGGAGCTAATGCACAGTTTAGGGAGGATTTCATGAGGATGATGCAGACTTTTAAAGGAGCACCGCCTCCTGCCCCATCGATGGATGAGTTAACACGGGTCTTTCAATAGCGTCATCCTCCTAATTTTTCAGGGGATGGAGGACCTGATGCTGCAGAGTCGTGGTTTGAGGCCACCCTAACTATCTTCGAGCATCTGGAGATAACTCCAGAGAAGAGGGTAAAGTTGGCCACCAATATGCTCCGAGACACCGCCAAGAGGTGGTGGGAGGTGATCTCACAGTCAGGACGCCAACAGGGTATGTCATGGGATGAGTTTTGATGCACCTTCTATGAATATTTCTATCCGGAGACCCTGAGGGCTGATCGAGCCTGGGAGTTTATGAGTCTGCAGTAGGGTACTCTTTCTGTCATGGAGTACTGGTCCCATTTTACTGAGCTGTAGCGTTTCACACCGATCCCAGCAGGTGATGAGTTTTTCTATGCTAGGAAGTTTGAGGATGTTCTCAGGCAGGAGATCCACTCCTAGGTGAATATCTTCTAGTTGACTTCTATATCCCCCATCGTCAACCATGCGATAATTACTGAGCGCAACTTGAGGGATTCTAGAGTAGTGGGCTAGAGCGGTTCGACATCCAGAGCTGGTGTTCCTCCTACGGACAGTAGGAAGCATCACAGAGAGTCTTCTCGAGGAGATCGGGGTTCGCGGGATGCATCTTCTGGAAGCCAGGTTTTATGATACCAGTGCGGTAGGATTGGACATACTAGGCCTCAGTGCCCGAGAGATCTGATGTAGTCCCGATATTGCAGCAAGATGGTCCATCTTCAGCATTTTTGTCAGATCATCTCACCTTCAGCTGGTGGTAGGGGTTCCTCTATGACCCCGCATTCTGGAAATGCTTCGCCAATTTCCAACCAGTCTGGGAACTGAAGTTCTTCCAGCCGTTCGGGCTAAGGTGGAGGTCGCAACCATGGTGGTCAGTCACTAGGTCATCAGTGACAGTAGAGTGGATCAGCTCAGAGCGGTCAGCCAGGGGCACAGGGCCACGGTGCAGGCCAGTCTTTCGCCGTGGAGCAGACCTATTATGAGTAGGATCCCGACCCTTCTACAGTTTGAGGTATGATCTTAGTAGCCTCAGTTTTATCTTTAGCTCTTTTAGATACTGGTGCTTCCCATAGATTTATCTCTGGTGCGGTCGTGGAGAGCCTTGGGATTTATATCTCTTCGTCTTCCGTTTTGTTGACTCTTGACACGCCGTTGGGAAGAAGGACATCTAACGTACGTTAGTGTAGAGAGTTCCCTCTAGAGGTTTCCGGGTGTCATTTATTATGGAATCTCTATGTCATAGAGATGACGGGCTATGACGTCATTCTCGGTATGGACTGGTTGGTTCCCTTCCAGGCAGTCGTCGATTGCTATCGCCATAGGGTGAGCTTCATATCACCAGAGGGTAGATCTTTCCTTCATAGAGGTGAGTGGGATGTCCAGGTGGGTAGAGCTAGACCAGAGCATCATGGGCTAGGGGAAGTTACAGCCCATATTGCCAATCTTTATCTGGATGACCAGTGGACTTCACAGTTAGACTTTCACCTAGTGGTGGATCGTTTCAGGGATGTCTTTCCAGAGGACTTTTCAGGTTTGCCTCCGGAGCGTGAGGTAAACTTCTCGATTGAGCTCATGCCAGAAACGACACCGGTGTCCATTCCTCCTTATAGGATGGCTACACCTGAGTTGCTGGAGCTCAAGAAGCAGCTAGAGGAGTTGCAGGTAAAGGGTTTCATCCGACCGAGTACTTCTCCATGGGGTTCGCATATCCTGTTTGCGAAGAAGGCAGATGATACCCTTCGGTTTTGTGTGGATTATCATAAGCTGAACCAGTTGTCGGTCAAGAACCGATATCCCTTACCAAGGATATATGATCACTTTGATCAGCTTCGAGGAGCTAGGGTGTTCTCAAAGATCTATTTTAGGTCCGGTTATCATCAGTTGGGCGTTAGACCATCATATATACCTATTACAGCCTTCAGGAGTAGGTATGGTCTATACGAGTATACAGTCATGCCATTCGGTCTCACGTACACGCCTGCAGTTTTCATGGCACTGATGAACCGAGTGTTCCATCCGTACTTGGACTCCTTCTTCATGGTCTTCATGGACGATATCTTGGTGTACTATCACACTCGACAATACCATGCCACACATATTGAGATCATTCTGAGTACACTGAGAGAGCACAGACTGTAAGCTAAACACTCTAAGTGCCACTTTTAGATGGATATAATTCACTTCATGGGTCACGTCATCTCAGAGGCTGGAGTATCTATGGACCCAGAGAAAGTGAGAGCTGTGGTTTCCTGGGAGCAGCCGAAAAACGTCTTTGAGGTATGAAGGTTCCTAGGGATGGTGGGATACTACAGACGCTTTATTCAGGACTTCTCGTGCCTAGAAGCACCGTTGACAGGTCTGACCAAGAATGGGGAAAAGTTTTTATAGTCAGATCCTTGTGAGTCATCCTTTCAGGAGCTGAAGGGGAGGTTGACATCAGTACCGATACTAGTCTTACCAGATCCGGGAAAGGGCTATAATGTTTACTGTGATGCTTCAGGTATCGGGATGGGAGCAATGCTTATGCAGGGGGATGGAGTCATTGCGTATGGGACTCGACAGTTGAGGCCACACGAGATGAATTACCCTACACACGATCTGGATTTAGCAGCTGTTGTTCATGCCTTACACTGTTGGAGACACTACCTTCTGGGAGAGCACTTTTTGGTTTTCACTGACCACAAGAGTCTGAAGTATATCTTCACTCAACGTGATCTGAATCTGAGACAGTGTAGGTGGGTTGTGTATCTTCAGTCCTTTGACATCGAGCTCTCCTATACACCAGGAAAGGGAAATGTAGTGGTAGATGCGTTGAGTAGAAGAACTCAGATTCAGGCAGTTCAGGAGGCCAGCAATGAGTGGAAGCTTATGGATCTATTATCTGAGAGGCATCTAGAGGTGCACGACAGGCATGGACATACTATCCTTTCTTCTATAGTGGTTACCTCTACACTTCTTGATCGGGTACGGATGAGGCAGCTATCAGATTATGATGCCTTTGCCCTGCGAGAGTGTGTGTTAGGTGGGGACCCTCTTCCTGGATGGACAGTGGGCAAGGATGAGATCATGTGTTTCCATGGATGTGTATGGGTGCCAGTAGACATAAGTGAAGAGATGATGCAGGATTTTCATTCCTCAATTTGGGCAGTTCATCCTGGCGTCACCAAGATGTATCGTGATCTACACCACCAGTACTGGTGGCCAAGTATGAAGAAAGATGTTGCTGGTTTTTTCATGAGATGTTCCACTTTTCAGCAGGTGAAAGCATAGAATCAGTGACTTCCAGGGATTTTACAGCAGTTACCCATTCCCAAGTGGAAGTGGAATGATGTTGTGATGGACTTCGTGACCGGGTTGACGAGGTGGCCTCGGGGAAACGATGTTGTTTGGGTTGTCGCTGATATGCTTACGAAGGATACTCACTTCTTGCCGATCAAGTATACCTTCAGTGTTGATGAACTGGGACAGTTGTACATTCGAGAGATTGTACGTTTACATGGAGTTCCACACTCCATTGTTTCAGACAGAGATGCGCACTTTACTTCTCGGTTCTAGAAGGGAATTCAAAAGGCATTGGGTACACGGGTACTTTTGACTACAACATACCATCACCAGAAAGATGGCCAGTCCGAGCGCACGATCCAGGTGCTTAAGGATATGCCCTGTGCTTGCATTATAGACTTCGGTGGTTCTTAGGAGAAGCATATTCCTCTTGTGGATTTCGCCTAAAACAACAGTTTTCAGGCGACCATTCAAATGGCACCTTACGAGGCATTGTACCGTAGGCCATACCGATCACCCTTATACTGGTTGGAGGTAGGAGAGGCAGCTCTGCTAGGACTTCGTCTTGTTCAGGATACCTCAGAGCAGATAGAGTTGATTCAGAAGAGGATGGCAACAACACAGTCTCAACAAAAGTCTTATGCTGATCAGCGGAGGTGACTTCTAGAGTTCTAGGTCGGAGATCGGGTTTTCCTGCATGTCGAACTGAGGTTAGGACACATGTGGATTCAGAGATAGGGTAAAATTTCACCACGGTACGTCGGGCCGTTTGAGGTTTTGGAAAGAGTTGGGACGGTTGCCTATCGGTTGCAGTTACCTCAGAGGTACCGAGCCATGCACGAAGTCTTCCATGTCTCTCAGCTCTAACATTTCTTTTCAGACCCGTCAAAAGACTTTTAGCCTGAGGAGGTTGAGCTCAAAGTGGATGCATCATTTGAAGAGCATCCCATCCGGAATGTCGATCGCAGTACGAATGTTCTCCGTGGGCGGTCTGTTCCTTTAGTATGGGTGCTTTGGCAGTATGGGCAAGTACAAGACAAGACCTGGAAGAGGGAGGCCGATGTATGATCATAGTGGCCGGAGTTGTTCGAGGTTTCTTCTTCTACACCTCGCTAGGGAAATTCGGGGATGGATTTCTTTAACGGGGGAAGTTTGTAAGAACCTGAATCATCATTTTTCAAGTATGCTTTCCTTTTCTGGAGTTTTTGAGAAAAATGAAGTTTCTGGAATTTTTTTTGAAGTACATGACATGTACTTTCTGAGTACAATCCTTGTAAATTTCGAGTACACGTTGTGTACTCTTTTCTTGCTTGAAGCCGTGTGCTGGCCATGTCCGAGGCACACACATGGTGTGCAGGGGTGAGGTGGAGGCTGATTTACGCGATGTACGGAAAAACCCCACTACACGCCGTGTACTCTAAAAGTACACACTGTGTACTATCTTTTTTTTCATTAAACGGAGCGGGGTCACGCCCGATCGCCAAAAATGTCTTCTTCTAGGCCTGGTTCGATCAAGAGATACCGTACGGCTGTGAAACATCCCCAATTTCCTGAGCCACCATCTGTTGGCCGATTCGACCGCCGTCAATTGCGTTGGAACTGCAGCGGTGAGTTCTTACTTATTCTTGAGTTTCATTCCTTGATTCTTCCTCTTTCCTAAGTTATTTTGGTTTGAGAATTTTGGACGTTTTCACAGATCTATGAAGTTCAAGGGAGAATCAGTCGTCGGAGTTCAAGTATATCGATCTTTTAGGATCGAGGTAGGTGGTTTGTGTCTTACCGTTCAAATTCTTTGAGTTCTATGTGAATATTCCACCAATACCTGTGAACGGGGTATTGTGTGTTTACCTTTTTTCCCTTGTTGGTTTCCTGACTTTCTTGTATTATTTTGTTAAGGTAAATTAATCATGTTAAAGGATATTTTGTTGTTCTTGGATGTTTTTCTGTGCTTGTTCTGGTTACGACCTTCGGGTTTCATTCGCCTTTGGCTGGTACACCTATTTCCATGCCTTGTGGCCATAGGATGGAGTGAGATCCATAACATGCTTGTTGTCCTATTGGATGTTATACATGTAGCTTTATAGGTGTACCTTTGTTATCCAAGTAGCTCTATAGGTGTACTTTGGCCTTATAGCATTATCATGCACTGACTAGCATGGGCTGTGAGAACCTGGTGCTATAGACTATAAGGGATAGACCGAGTGAGATTCCCAGAGAGTCTTTGGCATTATAGACTATAGGAGGGTAGATTGAGTAAGCTTCCTCAGTGAGTATTAAACATTATAGGCCATAGGGGACAGACTGAGCGATATTCCGAGAGTGCCTTCATATTTTATAGACTACAGGAGTGTAGACCGAGTGAGCTTCCTCAGAGTGTCTTACCTTGTTTGATTTCTATTTAAGAACCTTCCCATGCCAGAGGAGGAATTGACCAAGTGAGCTTCCTCAGAGAGTCTGTGGTATACCTGAGGCTATAGGAGGAATTGGCCAAGATAGCTTTCTCAGAGAGTCTCTAGACCTTGGGGCTAAGAGGGTTAGACCGCATGATCTTCCTCAGAGAGTCCCTGATTACCCTAGACTATAAGGGGAATTGACCGAGTGAGCTTCCCCAGAGAGTCTCATAAATTCATATGACCAAGCCAGAGGGGTTAGGCTGTGTGCACTGCCCAGAGGGTTGTGGTAATTCTTGGTTAGGACCAGAGGGGATGGTTTTGGGTAATTCCCAGAGGGTTTCCTCTTTGTGTTAGATGATTCTCTTCACGGATGCTGTTCTTTGTGGTTGATTACTGTTGTGTATCGTCCTTTTTACTACCTATTGCTTTGCTGTTGTTGTTTACTACTTACTATACTTTTACCTTCCATATACTCACTGACTATTAGGAACAGATCTTCGGGTGAATTCCTAATGAGAATTAGTCTCACACCCCGTTAGGTCATGATTTTGGGCCCAAACAGACTATGTTGTTTCAGGTGTAGACAAGGGTAAGCTCCGATCGACTTCTGGTATTTGATTTCTTGGAGCAGGAGAGAAAGGGACCAATCTTTGGCTTGTGATGCAGAGGAAGACTGAATCATAAAACAACTGAAGCACTTATGATTTTAAACGAAAATTTATCATCACTATAAAACATTCCATGAAATCATTAAAAATATTTCTCCATCTAATATGAAATCCATTGATATTACATAATATTTAATGGGGATTAGACCCATGGATACCATTATTATTATTTCTATGAATGGTTTATGTTTGTAATGAAAATAGTTTTCTGAGACCAACCTCTCTTCCTTGGGTTTTACAAAGATAATATTCTTATGTAACCTTTTTGTCATGGATTATGCTTTGATGAAACGATGAAATGATTATGAAACATAACTATTTTACAAAGGTTATGATATGATAAAATTTTTATAAATCCAAATTCATTAAATCTGATATGAAATGTTTATTGTTTATGATATTATCGAACACATAAACATGGTTTCAATTATAAGACTAGTAGAGACTATATCTCCCTCCAATACATTGGGTAATGATATATATCACATGAGATATATATGAATATAATTAACAATTATCCTAGTCAAGTAAGTGTATTTTTCATCTATGATTTTATTGGGAGTGAACCTTGTCTATAATGAAGCTTTGTGGAGTGAAATAATACTACTATGATAGCCTCATAAGTGTTCCTTTACTACTATTAGTATGATTTTCTATGCCAATGTGTATTACATAATTTTATATTTTATTCCAATGTTATACTCTCATGACTCAAGTTCATTTATTTCATTATGAATAATGTATTATTAATTCTATACATTTATGATAACATTATGATCTATGATATTCAATGTATATTTTATTATTATTATTATTATTATTATTATTATTATTATTAATATTATCAAATTCTCATATCCTTATGTTCATCTTATACTTATGTATCTCTGTTGTCTACCCTTACTAAGAATCTGAGCTCACACTTTCATGTGTATCCTATCCTCAGGTTATGAAGGATTGTTTTAAGTAGGTTATTTTTTAGAATAGGTCTTAATGGTAATATCTTTATGAGAGACATCAAATATATTTGACGAAATTAGATGATTGTGTGCCAAATCATCAATGAAAATAAATTTTTACGGTCCACAGACATGCGTTTTTATAACATATTGAATATTAATATAAAAATATGTAATATCTATTTAGTATCCTATGTTTCTGTGAACCTATTTATTGAAATAGGATGATACTGTAATCTCTATTAACCAAAATATCATTCTTGCAGTACCCATCTTTCTAGTAATGTTTTTTCATACCTAAGATATGTGTCCCATGACATCTACCATGTTTCACAGCCCCTTGTGTTATGTTATAAACAAAAAATAATTTCATTACTCAATTGTATTTTGTTACCTTGATGTTATGAACTTGTTAATTGAGATTATATTCCAAGGAGACAGTTTCAAAATACTCCAATGAATCTTTGAAATAGATCTCATCAAGTGAACATTAATTGTAGGACATGATTGTTTTATCTTCATGATATTAAATTAAAATACCATATTCCTAAGGTTTTCCATATTTGTAGAACTATAATTGTTAAACTAAATTCAGGACTATCTCATATAGGAAACTATATGGCCCACATCACATTAATACCATAATAGTTATTTGACTATTAAAATAATAATGCTTTGGACAATGATATTTGACCATAAAAATCAGAAAACACTACCCAAACATATACAACCTTAAGCATCAGCCATATTGGTGTGACTTTAAACACCTAAAACATCTCTAGGAAAGTGATACATTACTCATGAATACAGAAGACACATAAGGATATTAGAGAAGAAGCCAAGTCTCTTCCAATAGGATAAACACTTCAAATAATCTATGAAACATTGATGATTTAAAATATAAAATGGAACAAAAAAATATAAATTGAAATCCTCTATGGTGAAATCCAATAAAAAGTTGATTCTTTTCCCACTAAGATTCCTAGTATAATTCATAGGAAATAGTTATGGTAAGAAAATAGAATACATAATGCGTGTTTGATACACAATATAACACCAAAAAATTAAAACTATGGTGTCTAAGAAAAAAACATTTATGAAAAATTTAATTCAACCATATTTTCCCAAAACAATTGGATATTAATCCTATGGATCCATAGAAAATGAAAAAGGACATAACTTCCTTGTATTCAATCCATTTTGAACATTAGAGTCCTCTAAATATCACCTCTATTATATTCATCACATTGATTCAAAAAAATCATCTAAATGGATCTAATCCAATTTTATAGTAATGATATCTATACTTATACCCCCATATGATCTATGTATAAGAGGAAATAATTCATCAAAAGGGACCTACACTGGTGTTAAAATGATGGTATCTATGATAATACACATCCATGGTCCTTACATAATAGTAATTCATTCATCTAATTGGACAAAAATTATGGTTATATAGATAGTAGTAATGCATATACTCATTAGTGAGCCATGCCTTGAAGAAAGAAATTCTAAAAAATTTTCTTGGGAACAAAATTATACATTTTATTACCTCAAATTAAATTATCAAATAGTTTCACATTATCTTGAATGATATCATTTCTTGTCCAAAATATTATTATGAATATATATATAGAGTGAGGAAATTGATAGATAATTAAAAATTAAATTATTTTTTAATTAAATGAATAAAAAAATGTGATTAATATCTACAATATGGTATCTCTACCTTATAGATAAAGGTGTTATCTATGAAAACATTTATAAATACTCTTGAAGTTGAATCATTTATCACATAGTGTGTTCCATATATTAGCAATATCTAAACAACACGTATTCGTTATCCTCTTCATTTTTTATAGCACATCAACGCATTTAATGATGTCCATACCCTCATTCTCATCTTCCTTATCCAAACACAAACCTACCTCAGGTTATTTTTCAGCATCCACCTTTTTAGTAGATTCAATATAACTCATAAAAAAGTCAATTTGAATCATGTTGAAGCTACTCCTCTAGGAAATTATTCACTTTTATCTAACCTTTATATTATGCCACCACCCCAACATGCTCAGAGTAATTATTTGGAATGAAATTCCATTTCATAAAAAAAGTTATATAAAATTTTAATCAAATATCATTGATTATTGTATTTTTTTCTTCTTGAGTGGTAGTCACCTCATTCACTATACAATGAACATCACATTTGTCATACCCACTAAATCCTAAGGTGATAAAAATAAACTACAAATGTTTAGTGAATGTACTAAATTATCAATGGGGAATGCTTTAATGGAACATCTAACAAAATAATTCAATAGTTACCACCATCAATAGCTACACATTATTGATAATGGAGGTCAAAATAGTTATAGATGAAAAATACATGTTTTAGTAATTACTTACCCTCTTAAGTATATTCATTAACTCTATCAAGATTAGCGACTGAGTAATTGGTTATGTCTATATCCCCCATAAGATCATCCGACATACCTTACCAGGAAGCAGAGATGATTAAAGCACCTGAGATAGAAGCCAAATAGAATCCTACATAGGTTTTTTCTATTTCCACTTCTTATGTCACCATACCATTCTTTGTTATCTCTATAATAAATACAAAATCTATTTCTCAAGGGTTATTTAAAATTCCATATATAAATCCCCTTTCAAAAGACCCAAAACAATCATATTAGTTTGAATAATAGTTGAATTATAAAAGTATTAAATCTCTTAACATTCACTTATCATCACGCCCATATAGGTTCCCATCCGAATAATATGAACTATAGTTCCTTTTTATGATGATTCCCAATAATCCTCTATAAATGTGGTGTCTCCCAACGTCTTTGGGTAGACAAGAGAAACAATTGAACCGACCAAATCCTCGTTTATTCTTGAAATATTTGGAATCAATCGAATTACCACACCAGTGGGTGATCTCTATAAGATCCTAATAGATGCAAAATTATTGTAAATTTGTAACAATGAGCAAACCGATCATTGGACATCCTATGCATAAATATATTAATTAAAAATATGAAAATATGAATGTTGGATCATAAGGTGAAGTACTAAGTCTTTATATACAAATGATTATATATTGTAATCTATTTCACATGCCACATCATGGTCTCCTCCCATAAAGATAATTTTCCATCAGGAATAGATAATCGTGGAAGAAGACAAATCACTCTAAAAGGAGTAGATATTAGTTCCCTCTTATGATCCATCATAATAGGAGAGTCTTCTCTAGTTATAATTTATTGGAATGAATATCCACATTATGTTTATTATCTATTACTATATTGAGGGTATTAAATTAGTTATATCTTTCTTTGAACATTTAATTGGAGTTTAAAAATGATTAGAATCACATTTATAGGAGAAAAAGTGAAAAATTAGAATAGAAAAATGAATTCACTTCTTTGTAGAATCAATATCTTTTGTTATGGATCTGAGTATTTTTATCCCCTATTATGAGGAGTGAAACCAAAAATAAAATAAATGAATCATAGTGTCTATTTTTTCATGATTTCTACTAAATTATTCATCCTAATACTTGAATGAGATATGATTATGTTTATTTACATGCCCAAATACTGAAAAGTTGATCACTTTTTCTTGGAGTGTCTTTCAGGATTCTTCAGTGAGACAACCCTTTATCTATGATTCTCGTTCTTTATAAAAATACAAAAAAATACCATAGGATACTAGTAGATAATAATTAAGGCTCCACACATGTTTAAGGGGTGGTAAAAATGACTTATTACATTCATTGGTATTTATTCGTATAGAATTATCCCTTGAAGGAGACATATATCTGACCTAGTATAGTATTCCACCAATCCCTAATCCCATAATCCTTTTTATATAAAATAATTTTTTAATGGTTTTATTGACTCAGACACTTTCATTCCTGAGTAAGGACAAACCAATTTATAATAAAAATGTTATTTGAGACAATATAGAGCATATGATTGTGAAAAGTTCACTTGGATTCCCATATCTTCTTTTATCTACATTAAACAAAACTAGAAAGCAATCATTTGGTGAATTTTGAATAGGACAGTAAATGGATGTGCATGTACATTCTTTTTTTCACAACTAATCTTTCACACAAGTCTATAATGTGAAAACCATTCATATATAACATTCTCATATATTGTAGTGTTAATAGTGCCCTCTTTGATGTATATCAAATTTGTTCAATATTTAGGGATACATGTAGCCTTATATACAATGGAACCATTTAGAAACCCAAATTGTATATATAATTTTTTTTGTCAAAGGTTAGTTTGTAATTTAAGTCTCAATCTTATAAAGGGGTTTATTCAATCCCACAAATACACTATATATACAGGAAAAACTATGTAACAATAATCTGGTGGAATTTGATGAGCTAATAAACACATATATGAGAATATATTTATCCCTATAAAAATATGATAGGGATGTAAATTTATATTAGTGCCTTTAATATAGACATGGGATATTTTTTAGAATTATTATTGTTTCTGTGGGACTCCTAAACTAATCTTATATCCACTAAGAAATTGTGCCGCCATCACAAATGTTTGAATTATCCCTCCATTTTTGACTATCTAACCATGATTATGTTTATAGATAGAAATATTTCCATAAAGGATTCCGATAATGATATATAACCATCTTTATAAGCAAGATTGTATAGAAACCCATAATATTAATTAATAGATATTACATCTTAATAGATTAATATTCATATCAAAACATTATGAACCATTAAAAATTCCCATGGGTTTAGTTTCATTGGAATCATGGATAAGAAAACGTGTTCATAAGAGATCTACATCATTTACACTATATTATTCAGAACTAAGACCCTTGTTATACATATAGAACATAGAGCCTTTCTTCTTAACACATGGAAAGGAAACATAACAAAGGGTGAGGTAAAATACTAAATAATCTTAAATAAGGTATATATTAGTAATAAAATATACCTAACATAATTAAAAGGCATTGAAAACCTGATTTTATCATTTAAAAATTCACACCCAACATATCATATATTTTAATCTTGAATCATGGAATAATTATTTTCAGTTCATGAGACAAGAATCATTAAGTCCTCAAAGAACAAAAAACCATGAGATCATAAAATTTCCATAAGTCATATGTTTTTTAGGTACATATAATATTAAAATATATTTTCATTATCACATTAGATCTTCATCTTTACATGATTAACTAAGGAGATATATAATTTAGATCCCACCAATCACATAATAAAAATTCATCCATAAGTGTTCCATATGATCAGGAATCCTTCACTATAAATGATAACCTATAAAAATGAAAAACATTTCATAAAAATTTCAATAATTCCACATTTAATAAACTATAATAGATAAATAGATTTCATAAAAATATTATCATAATAACCATAAATCATCTTGATAAATAATTATGATCATATCATTGGATCATTTCCTCATTAAATTACAATAAACATTGAACGATGTCATCTTAATTGAAATTTACCTTAACAGATAACATGAAACATTTTAGAAATAAATAAGTATCCCATGTTGTTATTTCTTGGTCTACGAAATCTTAAAGATATTATAGTTATTTGTAATAATAGTATATTATAATTTTTTACATCCTTAAGTAAGTATAGAATTTTATTATTATTATTGATATGGATGGTATGGAATTACACATCATGGAATACAGGTTCACGATACATGAAAATGTTTTTTTGATGGAAATGAGGCAGGATGAAGCAGTTCTAATTGAGTATGACAGGTTTTATAGATCCTCATAAATTATTATATAATAGTAAAATTGGAATACATGTTTATGATACATATCAAATTAAATATAGAGGATTGCATAGCCATTTAAATTATATAGGTAAATCACATAGTTGAATGACTAACGTAGAAAAATTTGGAATCCACGTGACAACTTTTAGTCATGTTTCACAATTTATGAGATGTGATGTAGCTGATTGTTCATGTTGATAATATTCCAAGCATGACGTAGTTGATTGGAAATGTATGAAATTTTATAAAAATGATGTAGATAATTGGTCACATAGTAAATTTTTGGAGAGCAAGATAACTAGATTGTCACATAGACAATTCATGTAAGACAAAGTGATATATAATTGATTATCGATGAGGACAACATTGTTGATTGATATTTAACTGATTATTCCTTTTGTAACAATTCCATATTTTAATCTATGGGTAGTTTGTCGATAATTATTTCAGAAAACTTTTAATGGAAATTAATTATTCCTGAATCATAATATGAATTTGAAACATTATATATTTTTGTTTTTAAAAATATTTAAACGGTTTTAAAGTGAATATAACTGCTATTTTTATATTTTGTAAAATATATTTTAATCCATGATATTATTATACTCTTTTTTAACTATCATAGAGATTATAGGATAGTTGAATATCTAGAATTGATATTATGGAGCATGTTCTCCACAGATCGATGTAGGACATATAGTAGAGATTGATTGGTGTGTTCCCTAGATGGAAACAAAAAAGGAAAATTAATTTCAATGAACAATTAAGATATAATTTTGAGAAAAATATCAAAGAGGAATGAGGTATGAAAAAAATTAAATTCAATAAATCTTTTTGATTCATGGTAGAGCATTGATAGTGTTATAACTATAAAAAACGTGTGAGTCTAATTTCGAGGTAATTTGGTTCTTTAGTGTTAAATGTATATTAAATAAAAAATATTTATGTGTTATGTGGACTAATTATAAGAATATCTATGAATTAATTTTATGTCAAAAATTTGATAAGACATTGCATTCATATTTAGGAAGCTCGTTGAAGGAGATCAACATTTTTTGCTTTCAATGAAACTATGTTTTCTGGTGACCTTCATTATTTTATTTAAATAATAATTTTTATCAACTTGGGAAGAAATTATGTTGAGTGTGGCTACTGGTATGCATTTTGTGATTCCTCCTGATTTCATTTTTTTGGAATTTTACTATGGTAAATATTGAAAACATTACATGTTTGGGGGGATTCACTATCTATAGTAAAGATTAGGATTCAGCACAAGATATGAAACAAGTAAAAATCTATGTGACCTTCAATATTTATTTTCTACATGATCATTGGTAGTTGTGTTATTTCATTTTTGAGTGGATAATACTCTAAAAATTGTATTTTTTTTGTGTAAAATAAATTGAAGTACTCCCCTCTATTGATCCAACCCATTCTCAGTGAAGGAATCCTACCATGATAGGCACTTCAATTGGTATCAAAGTAGGTTCCCTCAATAATATCTAATTAATTATCCCTTGGTACATGGATAATATAAAATCATTAAATAATAGTGTTATATAAACATTTTATGGAAAATATTATCACATTTACAAGTATCAAATGTTTCAATATCTTTTATCACTGAGTATGGAAGTTCATGAAGCAACGACAATGGGGTTTCCACTATTTGCGAGTAATGGTTAGATTATATTAGACGAGAAGAGTAAGATGGATGTGGATATAAAATCTCATAATTTTAATCTAATATAATTATCAATGAAATTTTAGATATATTTTTTGGATTGAGAAACTACAAATGAAATTTAGGATAATTTGGAATTCAATTAAGAATGAAAAATGAGTGTAAAAGGATAAAATTCTTGAATTTTGGTGATGAAATTTTGGTGACATTAAAATGGAAAAGGATGACTGTGTTGATGAATTATTTTTTAAATTAAATTATATTGTGAGTAATATTAAAGTCTTTTTCTAGAAGATTCATTAATCAATGACTGTTAATAATTTTATTATAAAAATTTAAGAGAGATTTGATCCGAAAATTTTTGCACTTGAAGATAGAAGATATATTAATCTTAATTAGAGACAAAATATTATCATATATTATGAAATGGGAAAAAAGTTTCATTACAAATGATGGAAAAAATAATAGATGGATATTCATTATATTATATACATGAAAATTATCAAAAATGAATATTTTTCTGACAGTCATGATTTTGATATTGAAGGAGAATTTCACAGGGTTCTTATATTTATCTCTAAAAATATTCAAACAAGTTAAAAGAACTAAAATCAGCATAATTTTTGATATATGTATCAAATTATATGGTTTATGTATTTTACAATAAAACACCAATATATTAATGGAGAAAATATTGAATTCAAGGATTTTGATATAACTCATGGAAAGAAGTGTAGATGAAAATAAAAAGATGATTCCTAGAAAATTAGAATAAAGAAGATATTTAAAAAACAAAAATAATATATCTTGAAAGAAATGAAAAGGATGATAATATTACATTATGTAGTTATTATGACGAAGATACATAATAAAAATTTAAAAAATTTATGGCTCAAATTCATAATAATGTTGATTCATCTAGAATTGGTGAAAATGATTCAAGACCCATAGATTTTGAATCCATTATAATTAGAGAAATTAAATAATTCCTTGATAAAAATACCATTATAAATAAATATAACAATACCTTTGAATGATATAATAGTAAACTATAATATGAAAAGGGTAGGAATGAAAAAAACTATGGAAATATTATAGTGGAAATTAAAATTCTCATATTAAAACATAAAGGTTTCATGAAAATGGTCATAGATCATAAATAAAAGCAATCGTTGATGGATGGAAAATAATCAATGTCATAACCAAATTTTTTCCCTAAGGTGGATATCTAAAAATTATTAATATTCAATTCAAAAACATTATGTAAGTAATGGTATAATCCACTAAAAATGATGAAAATATTATGGTAATGTTTCTATCTAAAAATTCAATTTCTAAAACTATTATCAATAAAAATGAATGTTTGAAACTTGTTTTTGGAAAACATTTGACCAGTAAAAATGAGGAGAATTTATCAACTAAATTTCCTAATGAAATAATATGTTTGAATAAAAAATATCTTCTTTTGAAAATAAAATTTCACACTCAACAAATGCACAGTATATAAGTTTTTGAATAATATTTAATGGATATAATTATAAATTCATCTAAAAATTCAGATTGTAGTGGTGCTTCTGGTGTTGTGGAATTATTTCTCTTAATGAATATAAACATTATTATAACATTTCCATACATATGAGAGGAAAATAACACTATGGGAGCTATTCTAATGTGATGAAATTTGATTATGGAAGAATGCATGATGAGAAGTAAATTGGGTAAAATATTAAAAAACAAAATAGATTTGGATTCTGTCAATTATTTGGTTGTATGGTTTGATTAAATGGGACATAATTCATATAAATTAATGAAATTCCTACCCTGTTAGTTATCTCTAAAATATAAAGGTATAGTGGTTTATAGTTTTAATGAAGAAAATTCATTATTGGAAGAAGTTTCTTTTAATGAATGAAGAGAGATAAAAGTATGTATACTAGATAGTTAGTTTTTATCACACATGATTTAGGATTCTAATGTTATGAATTATGTTAGGAGACATGAAAGAGAATAATTAACATTTGGTAATGAATCTTTCATGAAAATCAAAAGAGATGGAACAACAGATATTGAAAATAATAAATTGAAATCCGATGATGTTCTTTATATTGATGGGATGAAACAAAAATTATTTAGTGTCATCCAAATCTATGATAATGGGAATGCGGTAACATTTATAGGGAAAAAATGAATCCTCATAAATAAATACTGATACTGTAAAGAAATAAGTCTACACATCTTCATATATATTTAATAACTTTTATTGATAATTTCACATATATGACAAATTAACATTTCATCAGTCAGAAATCTGAGGCATTTAGAATGATCAAACTATGCAGAAGGAAAGTTGCAAAAGATCTTGGTGTGTGTATAAAAAAGGTTTTCTAAAAATGGGAAATATTACACAAGTTTTTAATTTATAACATATATCTACAAATATAGAATATTGAATTTATATATCACACCCTCCACAACACATCTGGATGGTGTAGAAGAAGGGATGAATATGATCATTAGAGAGATGAAAAACAACTTTCTTAGAATGGTATATCAAAATATATTTGGAAAGAACTATTGTGTACTTATATGCACATTCATTGTAGATATATCATGATACTTGAGTAAAATGTTGCGTCATATAAAATGTGGTTGAAAAATAATCCAATAGTGAAATATTTCATGGTATATGGCTGTCCTCATTATATAAAATCAAATGAATATTTTTGGGATTGTTTGAAGTTAAAATTGATGATTATGTTTTTTAATTTCATTTATCTAGTTGAATGTATATATATACGAGGAAAAAGGATACATAAGATGTTTTAGTGTTTTCCTGTGGAATGTTTGAATGTATAGAAAACAATGGATAATTGATTGATAGGGATTTAGAGTATATTGTAGAAAACAATGAGTATATTTCTAACGAACTAAATTGAAATGTTATTGAAATCAATATAGAACAAGTTTTTGTAGATTTATAATTTTACAATAATGGTTAATAAGGCTGTAGTAGTGATTGAAAATAGTTTCAGAAACTAAATAAACACATTGATATTGGTAATATGACTAATAATTAGAATCCATCAATTTATACAAGAAGTAGACTAATAATTGAAAATAAAACATATATTGTTTGACATGTTAAATAATGCATATTGGTCTAGTCTGTTGGAAATTTTGAAAGAGTGGAATAAATGATTGAAGAAATCAATCAAATTTGGGAGAATCATATAGGGGATATTTTTTTAAGAATGAAAACTAAAAATTTTATTGGTACAAAGTGCATCTTCTTGGAGAAAATAATGAAAAATTCAATGTTAAAAATATATTGGAATTATTTTTCAAATGATACTGTCAAATTGAAGGAATTGACCTTGGAGTATAATTTTCTCAAGTTTCTAGACTTCAGAAAACATGAATGTTACTATAAATGACATCTCATAAATTATACAATTTCTATAAAATTTATGTGATATCATTCTTTCTAAATAAGGTTATTAAGGGGGATTATTGTATTGAATTTTTTTTATATTTCACAATGATAGAATAATGTTAAATATATTGAAGAATGATTTATATTTCTTGACATTGGCTAGAAGGGAATGGAATTATAATCTCGATGCTCGTCTGAGAAAATTAGGGTTTGTCCATGGGAAAATAGAACACAAATTTTATTTATGATTCATTCCTTAAAAATATTTCTTTTGATTTTATATATGGATGATATGATTTTTTGCAGTGATAACAATTTATTATTTAGGTATTTTTTGACAATATTATTACTGTTAATTGAGATGTTCATGCCAAGAGAAATAATCTACCTTATGTGATTACAAATTGAGTAGATTTATGAGTATATCATTATCATGCAAGAAAAGTAAACATATAATAATGGTTATAATGGAAGATGATAAAGAGGTATATACTCCTGCAACAGTTTATACGATGTTAAAAAAATGAACAAGGTAACAAGGTTGATCATAAGAGTTTCATAAGTATGATGTGGAGCTTTTTGAATATAAAAATGTCCAGAAAAGTCATTTTATATGTTGTGACACTCTCTCCATGGTATAAATGAAAACAATTGGAGTCCCACATTCATTCAATTAAAAGAGATCTACAACGTGTTAAATGTGTAAAGAATTATGGATTACTATACTAGGGTGACATAAACTGTGAATCTCTTGGATTCAGTATTTCATATTTTATGCGTGACTATACATACCACAGATCTAAATAGGAAAGATTATTACTCACTTGTGATGGTTTTGTTAGCTAGTAAAATAGTATGTATTGTTTATTCAGCCTGAGTACTACAAAATTAGAATATATAGAAGATACACATGTAGTTATGCAAGTATTATGGATGAAAATTCATATAGCATATCTACAGGTAGATGTTTAGATAGATTTTAAGATTCATTATGATGATTAGAGTGATATTTATTTGTCTAAAATATGGATCAATGGTCTTCTTAAAAACATATTGACATTTTATATCATTTAATTTAATAGAAGGCGGATACATGTCATATAAAACTTCTATATATTTTCAACAATGATCATCTTGTTGATATATTTATAAAATATATGTCTCTTTATAGGTTTTTTGATTTTTGGAAAAATTATCATGTTTATCCTTCCTATCACATATGAATTTATGTTGTTTTGAGACCCCTGTAGTGGTCCTCTAGATTCTATTTCTAATGAGGGGATATCTTGAAGGGGTAGTATGAAATTCAAGAAGAGTAATAAATTTGACCAATCTAAAGATTTTCAATGATTTATAAATTCATGATAAGTTTTTTTTAATTTAGGATTTAATTTAGTAGATGAAGATGAAGGTAGTGGAAGTCAGTATACAAGCACTGCTACAGTGGGGTTGGCTGTAAATATCTAAATATAGAGCAATGATATTTAAATTATCATCCGTGGTAATGATGAATATATTCTGTTAGATAGATAATGGTATTTCAAAGTGTTTCTAGTTTATTTTAATCAAATTCAATGGAGTATATTGATGAACCCCATAGTGATGTGGCTCATTCAATGAAATGTTACTAATCCTATGGTTCATGGAAAGAATGTGTTATTGTATTTGTTTAAAACATTATATGAAGACCTCCCAAGTCTATAAATTCTTGAATTGATTTATATGTAATTATACATCATAGTAGAGTGGTTCATGATACATGAACATACTTTTGAGAAGGTCTAGAGTTTAGATGAAGCTGTTTTGATAGAGCTTCAGTGGTTTTCTAGATCCACATAGCTAATTATATAAAGAGCTAGTTCATTTAATCTATTATTCCATATATCCAATTAACTGTATAAAATCACATATTTCTTTCCAAAACATAGGAAAAATCATTTAACTGAATGATTAAAGTAGAGGAACATGGAATCTACGTAGAATTTTACAACCACATAGTCTATTTTCTATAAATTGGCATAGTGGATTGTTCACGTAGTCAATTTCCCATTAGAGATGAAACAGATTGGTGACATAGAAAAATTTCAAATAATGAAATTTCTTATTAGACATGTATCAATTTTCTATGTGTGACATAGTTTATTTTTTGACATGAGCAATTTATGTAGGAATGTGTTCTACATAGCAAATTATTATAGAGAATGATGTAAATGATTTCTATACAACTAATCATTCCATAATTTTATGTTCAAAATTTACCTCTAGGAATAGTTTTCCGAGAATTATTTTTTAAATGATTTGATGGTATTGAAATGTACCATAATAATAGGATTGTTTACAAGATGTGATTTATGCATGTATTAAATAATATTTTAATAGTTATAATGTTATTTTTAATGCTCATTTTTACATTTTGTAAAATCATTTTCAGCCATGATAAAGATGAAGTATTTTTCATATATCTTATAGATTTTTTCTAAAGAAAACGAAATAAAATAATGGCTATTTGGAATTTAATATTCTTATTAGTAGTGGAGAAAGAGTACGAATTTGGGGGCGTGTTCAATGCATGGGAACCACAAAGGAAAAATAATGTCACAACAGAATAGAGATATGATTATAAGAAAATTGTAAATGAAAATGGGTGTTCAAAAGGGGAAAATTACTGGACTATATTTTTAAATATAAGAGCACCAGTAGTGAGAGACACCAAAAAAGAAATGTGTGTGTTTCATGCCTAGGTAATATGGTCCTTCGGTAATAAACATATGTTGAATCTCTTATTTTCAAGAGTTCTAAGGTTATATTACAAGATTATCTATAAATTAATTACATGTCTTCACTTTGAGTAGTGCTTCTATGCATATTTGGGAGGCACATGGAAGGATATCTACATTCTTCATTATTAAGGAAACATGGTTTTCATGCGGCAATCTTCAGTTTTTCAGATCATCTTATGTATCATAGGAGGATACACTATTTTTAGGTATGAATCATGATATGTATGGCAGGATGCTGCATGATTACGGTTATGTGAATTTCATATTGGTAAATAGTGAAAGTAATCCCTTATTGTGGGGAGTAACCAACCACAAAAAGGATTTGCATTCTACATTGGATTTGATCCTTGTAAACATTTACATATCCCTAGGGATTTTTTTATACATGATCATTTGAGGGAATTTTATGTATGGTTTTCATAAATCATAATATAATATTTCATAATTTTTTTTATTTTTTTAAAGAAAATATAATAAAATCAACTCCACTAATTCCCCCCTTACCTTTCTCAGTGGAGGATACCAATACTGATTTGAAATTCATTGAAATTTTCTTTTCCATTTAAAATCACATATTTTAAATCTAAAAATTTCCAACATATTATAGAAATTTTTTTCATTGAATGGAGCCATAGAATATTATAAATGCATTTTCAAATCATTAATCATCCATGGTATTTGAAAATTTTATTCATTCCATGTTCATTAATACAGTGATTCCTTTTACATTGCCTATAAAAATTCCAAATTACTATTCTTATAAAATGAAAATATGATCCCTTTTAAAGTCATTTTTTTAAAATCAATTATTTTTAAAATTTAATATAAACAATTATATGATTATTTTTAATCATTCATTAAATAGTTTTTATAAAACATGAAATTATTTTTGACCGAAGTGATGAATAAATTTTCATTTCAATAAAAAAATCCTTACATTTATAGAGTACATAAATAGATGAAAATGAACTATATAAATATAATCTAAAAAAATAACTAGATGATAATTAATTTTAAGATATTCTCAAGAGGTAGATAATGGAATTTTACAATAAAAATATTAATCACAAATAATATTAATAAACAGTGAGATTTCAACATTAAACATGTACAACAAGTTTGACTGAATTGGAAGCAATTTCAAAACATATTTAATAAATTAAATATAATTATATTATTTTAAAAAATATATTATTATTATAATATCATATATGATCCATTTATAACATATTAACACAAATTTAATAATACTTCCTTATTAAAATCATTGTTTCTGAGTGTTAATGGTTTTTTTAATTATACTTTTATTTTGGTTTTTCCACACATTGTACATTGAATATGGTTTTATTGTCTCCATAATGTTAAAAATTATATAAATATCATACATATAGATCTTTTTTACATATATTTAGACTTATCCATATAAGGAAGAGACAAAAAATTACACTGATCATAGAGAAGGTAAGCCATATGTATGCATGAATGCAGTTTTCACATTTCTGTGGAATAAATGATAGAAATAAAGATAATATTTAACTATTTTATAACTATTAATATAATAAAAATATCATATATATATATATATATATTAAATATAACCATATGAAAATTCTGGTAAACCGGAGATGATAAACTAATCACCTCACATCGTGGAGGTGGTACTCCCCACGTATGCACATGCGACATTATTATTTTCCAACAGATTGAAATGTAAGAAGTTTTATTTTATATTTTAATTACAAAACCATAATTATGTTATAAATATTATCTATTTAAATTAAACCCATATTAATACCTATCTTTGAAAAATGGTTATGGAAAATAAATTCTATTATTATTAGGAGTTCGTAGTCCTCACCTATGTATGAGCAATACATTCACTTCTTATTTGATGAAAAATGGGTGAATATTAGTATTTTCCTTAAATTAACAAAATTAAGTATATTTTGGAAGAATAAATTATTATTTTTTATGATGACCATAATTTATTATTATTAAAAATAGAATTTAATTTCAAGGAGATCGTGTAAGACAATTTCCACTTCTATCATAGGCCTCAATTAAATCCATTTTAAAAGGCCCTTGAAATGGTACCTTAAGAAGACCCAAAGGGTAAATTATATATAGTTGAGTAGAAAAGATAAATGATCATTTTTGGTTGATATATATGGCTCATGTATGTGTAAATAAAAAGAGGGAGTGGGTTCACATTTATATGGGATGGAAAAAATACTTTTGGAATTACATAAAATATTTCAAAAGACTTAATGTATTTATCAATTATAATGAATCCAAATTTATATGAATTCAATAAAAATAAGATATGGTATAAATATAAATATAAAATCAAATTTCATTGGTGGAAATCCCACCTATACTAATACATTTGTCCCAACTATTTAAAAAACATCATGATAAGTACATTAAACAAACAGTTTTATATAACCATTGGTATACGACCGTCGAGGGTGGGTTTTACCAACATTTTCATCAAAATGTTGGAATATATTGGGTGTTCCCAAAATATTTGAAAATAGTTGGTATAAACCCACTATATCAAGGGTTTTTAAAAACCCTTTGAATATAAAATACCCAAATACTGTAGAAAAAATCCATCCAAAACCCATCACAAACATTTTTACCTCTCTATCTTGTGAACCCAGCTTCCTAACTAGCTCTCCATGGTGATAACTCTACTTTCAAACTAGCCATTATCTTCGATTCAAGTAATTGTTTTTTCTTCCTCTTCAAATTGGCATGTCTTCCTTCATTTTTCAAGATATCTTGGATCAGTTTCACTGTAATGTAATCTATATAATTATCCCTTTATGAACATAATCCATATATCAATTTAGGTTGTTGGGTTTTTGTGATTTATCATTCTAGAAAATTTTTGATTGATATTAAATAGGTTAGTATTATCATGAGTTATTTAATCCTTGGTTTATTTTAAATTTAAGGTTTATTGACATGATTTCAAAGGTTACACATAAATACAGATATTGTATTTTTTATCTTAAGTGGAATGGAAGGATAATCATAAATTATGAATCTAACAAAAAATGTTGTCTTTGATATATCATACTATAACATAGGAAGATGATACCCTCACTATAAGTCATTCAATTAAGTTGCACATACTAATCCACTAGAGTGTATTTTTGGTCATTTTCATGTGTGAAATGTGATTGAACCAAAATTTACTATATTACATGATCATTTAGTCCTAGTCCATCTAGTGGTCGAATCATACACTTATAAGGTAGTATTTTATGGAATTCAAAATTATTTTTAAGAATTCATGTAAAAAAATTCTTAGGTAGATATAAAGCATTATTAATTAATTTAAATAAATTTCTATCCTAGGAACACACCCTTAATAAATAAGTATAACCATCATAGAACTCTCCAAGTTTGTTTATGCCTACACATTATTTACTCTATGATATATATCTCAAAAAACAAAATAGCAAGGTCTGGTGTAAAAAATTATTCACATCCTCTATCTAATTAATTTTCAATTAAATTAATTTTAAATAACTTATAACTATTGGTTTTATATATTTAATATATCAGGGGGAATTTGTTGGACCCCTAGACATGTTTTAAAATTCTCCAAAAGGGGGAGGTTGTTTGGGAGATTTTGATTTCATAATTTTGATGTATTTACAGCCACTCATTTTATGTGTTCATATATTATTATTTGCATCTATATTATTGCTATATTAAATTATATTATATGAATTATAATATAATATACTATTACATATGTTATAATATTTCATATATGTGTATAAATTAGTATAAGACTAGAGGTACTTTGGGTTTTAGTGGATTCAATCATGATATTCTATAAAATATAAGTTATGTTTCATGTTTATCACATGGGAGACCATAGTGGTGAAGTATGTTGTGTATGTGTGATGGTGTATGTGTTATGCGATTGATATAAACAACAACATTACCTATAGGACATAACTTGTTAAATGATCTTAGATTTTATCATAAACATAATTGATAAAACAATAAATACCAAAATAACATCATTAAAATTATGATAACAATGTAGGAACATCATACCTTGTTATAATGTGAACAATAACCATGATTGGTTTTATGAAAACATCTCATATATAATGTACTCCATTAGCTCAACCTATATAGTGAAGTAAACCAACACAATAATGGTTAGTCTATGAACACAAATTGATACTCTAGTGCATAAAATATTTGAAACACATGTACCAAAGTATTTATTAATGAGGATATACCTTGATGAAAAATTAAATCATATGATGTTTTTTGGAATTTTCATAATGAATATATGTGTATGTAATAGGGTAAAATATACATGAATCCAAAGAATACCATATGCCTTGAAATAAGGGATTTCATATGGCATGATATATTTGTATCATTTTACCACATACATAGTCAATTATGTTGAATAATATAGACATATCATAATCTAATGATATAGTTTAAACATATATTATGACTATAATTGGTAGTCTAATGTTAAGTGTTAACACTTGGGTAATCTTCCGCATAATCTATAATTAATCATTAACACTTCATAGATTCATTAATTCTGTTTCATATACGACATCTGTATACCCCTATATACACTAATTTTTTTATAAACACATTATATGTAATTTTTGTAGATACACTAGATTTATATAATTTTTGTTGATCACCTACATGACTCTAGTTAATTAAATCTAGATAACATGCTTTTAAATAACACACCTTATAAAAAAATCCATGATCATTAAAACTACAGTGACACCATTGATTAGAAATATATCATAAATTATGAAATACATAGATCTCTCCAAATTTAGACTTAATATCAACTATTTTCTTGTTATTATCATCAAGAGATCATTTTTTGTAGATTTATTTTTCATCATCCACCATATTTCAATTCATTATTTCAGTTTTTCATTTATATCATTCTTGTTATATATAGAGTATTTTGTTGTCTTTTATATTATGATTCTCATATATAGTAATATGTTAGTTATGTTTTATATAAAGTTAAATATTCTCATTTTCTAAAATATAATTTAGATTGAACATCAATATTATTTAATATCATTAATTAAATGACTTATTGAAACATTTTTAAAGAATGAATAGAATATTGATGTATGAAACTTATTGGATCTCAAACGATTTTCAAAACAATTTTGAGATATTTTTAGATTTTTCATTTGAAAATGCTTCAGGTAGTGGTCACATACACTGCCCATGTTATAATTGTGTTGAAATTCCTTGGTTGATCTGTGAAGAAGTTAGTGACCATATTAACAAATATGGTTTTAAAACAAATAATTATTTATTGTATAAAAATGGGGAGAAAACAAATCTCAAAAATGTTGATGATCGTAATGAGAAGAACAAATTATGGTATTTGATATATGACCAGTTTCCATTTATTCATCATCATGAGAAGGAACATATTCTGGGCCATAAGATTTTTAGATGATCCCACATGATGTTTCCAATAAATATGATGATGTTGACAGGTTTTAAAATTGAATGATGCAGCTATAAATCCAGTATATCGGCAATGCTTTAAAATGAAAAAGATGGAATTTCTAATCTGAGTGATTCATTGGAAAACCATGTATGGGATATGTAATACTAACATTGATTAAATTATTACTTTATTGATGGGTTTAACTTGAAATTATATGGATATTCCCTCAAACTACTATATGGCAGGGAAGTTAGTTGATGAAATTGGATTATCAAAAAAACAAAATTCATACTTTCCCAAATGATTATACCTTATTCTTGGAGGTAATAGTTGAAATAAATTATTATATAGTATGTGGAACATCCTTATGGAAGCCAAAAGCTGATGGAACACCATCCCATGTGCCATAAAATGTAATGTTTCAATTTCCATTGATCCATAGACTATAGAATATTTTCATTTCTGATGAAATACCAATATTAATGTGATGGAAGTATACCACGAGAAAGAAGAATAATGAAGAGTTGGTCCACCATACAGATGGATTTTCATGGAATAGATTGGATGTTCAATATACTAGTTTTGTAGTTGATGTGAGTAATGTTAGATAGGGATTTTCATGTGATGGTTTTAATCCATTTTGTATGATCCTTTCTTTTCACAGTACATTGCCAGTTTTTATACTCATTTATAACCTCCCCCCCATGGTTGTGTATGAAAAAACAATTAACATTCATGAATATACTTATATCAATACAATCTGATCCCTGTAATGATGTAGATGTATACATGAAACCTTTAATAAAAGAGTTGAAACTTATTATAGATGTGGGTGTGGGAACATACGATGAATATTTGAACCACATATTTCATATAAATGATGTGAGAATGTGGACGATCAATGATTTTCCTTCTTATGCAATGATGTATGGGAGGAGCCCAAAGTTAAAAATGGCATGTCATTTTTTAATGGAGAATAATCGATCCAAAAGACTGAAATGTCACCACAATTTTAGTTTTATGAGAAATTGATGATTCCTTCCAGTGGACCATTCGTATATAAAAAATCATTTTATGATTTGACAATATCATGGAGACTAATGATCCACCTCAGCATATGTCTCGAACAGATGTGTAACACCCCAAAACTGAAAAATCATGTATTGATATGTTTATGTTTACATTTTTTTGAATTTCATAACAACTGAACAAAACATGTTTCTCATAAGAAGGTAATAATATGATTTACATTTTTTTGAATTTCATAACAACTGAAAAAAACATGTTTCTCATAAGAAGGTAATAATATGATTTTAATTTATATTAGAATGCAACCGCGTAAAACACAGAAATGGACACATGGATTTTCAGTTAAACAAGAACACTGTAGTGTTTACAATGTACCTAGATCACAAGGAACATTTCTACCCAAATATACCAATTAAAAACCCTATCAGAATTACAGGGAGACCACATAACACAACCAGAACCCGATGAAAATATTATGGGTCCTTAGAATCTACCATAATGAACAAATGAATGGACAAAGCCACTACAACCACACTAAGAACTAATGGTATGATTTGAACTATCTTCTTCTTTGTCTTGAGTTTTATAAATCACTAAGGCATTGGTTTATATAAGGAAATGACTTGACCATTGCCTTGGGTGACCGTTTAGCTCCTATAACAATCATTATACTCATTGGCCATGAGGTAAATTAACTGAAAAAATTTCAGAAAAGGTTTGTTTTCCAAAATTTACGAATTGGAAATTATAGTATAACATCTTATTATAGATAAATATTTTGAATTACAGGATTATGAAAAGTATTCAGGAATTAAAAACACTTTGAAAATCTTTTAAATACAATGTAATGATATTCATCTCTTAAAAAAATGTTTTAATCTATGTCTAAATTCATTTAACTAAAATATATTTTTCATTAAACTTTGTTTTGGATACTATAATATAAGTATACAAGATTTTATGTGGGTATACCAAATTTCAATTCATAACGTTGAATGTTATAGAATTAGTGTTTATAAATAATTTTAGTAATATTATTAGATGAGGTATAATTAGGTATTCATTAACGATTTTTAAGATTATATAAATAACATGTTAAAAAGGATAATGTTTATATTTTATTGTTTTTCTTTGCCTAAAGATGTTATTAGGTTAGTTTTTATAAAAATTTGGGCCCACTAGGGCTAGCCCTTTATGGATGTGCCAAGGGAGGTAGCTCACACTAGGTGGATGATCCTAGACCTTAGACCAAGCCTAGGCCAGCCCGAGCACGATCATAGGTTCCTCGAGGGGCACATGTGAGTAGGAGCACTTGAGCGTGCCACTGCGGGCATGAGGCTCTAGTAAGGCATAGGTAGGCTGAGGCCTGTACGGGAGCCCATGTGTAAGACTCCCTAAGTGTGTGTTTGTTTTTCTAAACCATCATTCAGAGGATGAGGATTATAAAATGGTTGCAAACATGCCATTGTTTCGATGTGGGAAAAAAATTCTTGGGGTGAAACTAGATCTGGGCTGTTAGATCACGTAGAGCACGATCTGGGCCATCAATCTCGACCCCATGCTCGACTCTCAGAATCCACGAATTTCTGCACAATTTTTGTGGACCATTCGATCCTGCGCAATCTAATCATGACCATTTGAGGTTTTTAAAATTCCATGAAGATCATGAGCCTCCCTATCTTTCCATGGATCAATCTGAGCCATCCATCACCTTTATAAACCATGGATGCACCCCAAACATTGGATCAAATCCAGATCAAATCCTGACTATTTGTGATTTTTTCTGATCTTCCTCTCCCGCACTGTCTTCTTCTTCTCCACCTGCTTTGAAATAGTAACCCTACACCCTATATTGCACCATTTTTCTTCTCTCGTGACTGCCGCTGGTCTCCCTCCATTCATGCAGATTCCACAATGATTGGCCCCTAGTATTTTTATAAGCCTCTTGGGACTCATATTCCATGAAATTATATTAAAATATTCAGTATGGTTTATATAAAACACCCCAGTGGAATCTTAAACCTCTCGGTCCATCACTATCTAATTCCAACGGACCCAAAAAAGTCTCCCCCAAGATTTCTAGTGCATTCCCAAACGACTCCTCCCCCTCCTCATCTAGCTAAGGTAGGGGAATTATATTTGTCTTTCTTGTTGAGTTTTTAGATTTATGTTTATATACACTTGTTATATAAATATACATCACCTTTGGGTTGAGATTAAACCCCTCTTTACTTGAAATAGAGATTATGGATTTTTCGATTTTATAGTTAATTAGTGGACTTGAATCATATATACCCCTTGAAAACTTATTTACATGCCCCATCCACATACCATATATATCTAAATAAATATATTTTCATACACACAACCCTACATTTTTTCATAAAACCATATTTCTGGAAATAATTTTTACTAAAAACATTGAGGTTCAAAATTAATGAAGAACTATAAAATGCATAGAGTCATTTTTGTAAGTAAACTATTATACCAGATTATGTATGTACTTAAATATATATGAATAATATATATATATTCATTTTAAGAATTCCAACATTATACTTTTAGTTCATGTTTTTGATAATCTTGCATGTGTCAAATAAGCATAGTATGAGATCCATACGTATACTCATAATGTATAATCAGGTATGTGGGTACGTGTGTATATATGCCAAATTTGATCCCAAATTGTATTTATAATTTTCCAAGGTCCACGAATAATGTACAAAACATGTGTTTTCAAATATATTATGAATATACAAAACACTACTTCTTATGCACACCCCGTTGAATGAATGTTTTACACAACATAAAACCCTAAGTGTAGATATTCCAAATTCTTTTCATTTGATGTGCTATGTACATGAGTATAAATATTGGAGGCTTGAAACTTCATATTCAGATCAGTGAGTTAATCTCCACTATTTATATTAAATTATAATGGTTATGGTTATGTTTTATACTTTCATGTTTTAACATTTAATGTAATAAACAAAAGCTTATTTAAAACAAATGTTTGTGAATATGTGAGTTTAGAAAACCACATGTAATGCGATGTTTAACTCATTTTTTATTATGCACCTAGAAGAAATTACGTTAAGTAATTGTTTAATATGGTTTTAGGAATTGTCAATATATATTATCAAGTTTGTATTCCTTTTGTTAATCAATTTTCATCACATGTACACTTAACTTTTGTACCATTTAATGACTTGACCACAGAGTTCATAGTCTTGTGCTAGACTCACTAGATATGTATAAATGTAAGTGTTCAAAAATTAAAATTTTATGCCTTTCCTGGAATTATAAATTTAATTATTCAAGGTAGTATGGACACCTTGAATAATGTGAAGTAAGAAAACAAGTAAAATGTGACACTTTAGATTCATGGACTTACTAAACATATGAGGATTGTATTGGATTTGGATTTTTAGGGTTAGGGTCCAGTTACAATAGACCCTATGGGTTGGAGTCTAGTTACAGAGGCTCTCGGGGTTGGAGTCTGGTTGCAGATTCTCTCTGGGATGGAGTCTAGTTATAGAAGATCTCCGGGTTGGGCTCTGGTTATAGTTATCCCCTAGGTCTTGTTACGAGGCCTTGACACAGAAATTAATGTCCAACATTATACATTCCATCATTATGTGTATGAAAATTAATTAAGTAAATAGATATTCAACTAGTAAAATATCCAGGGTTAAGAGCTAGTACTTATGAGTATCTGGAAATTAAAATCTTATTTCATTACATATGTTTATCACTCAGTGATTTAGGATTTGATTTATGAAATTGATGTTATTACCTTTACGCGCAACTCTGATTATTCAATTCTCATAGCTGTTTAATTTGTGCTCTCATATTCACATGTCATACATTTTTAGAACTTATTTTACTTATTACTCCAAATGATCATGCCTATAATTGAATCATGCACCCTTATAATTATGTTAGCATGTTTATAATATGTTACATGTGTTATAGATTTTCTTAAAGAGAAATGTTTTATGGAGAGTTTTAAAAAATGTTTTCAAAAGTTATATTTTGTTATAGTATGTTATTTTAAAACCCTTACTGGGAATTCACATGATCAACCTATGTTTTTAAAATAAGTTTTTAAAGTATTAACTTTTAGCAGAAGAAACGTTTCAGAAGTAACTGGTTTCTCAGAGCCCGAACTGAATTCGATCCTCTGTATGGCACCATCACCGGGTACTCGAGAGCCATGGCAAGATAGTTGGTATCAGAGGATTAGGTTTCGATAAATCATGGAAACCAAAACTGAAATAATGAAAAATATACTTAATAATTCCTAGATATGAATTTTTTCCGGATTTTAAGATTGAAAATGAAAGTACTAGTCTTCTGTCTCTTCCTAATGAGGCCTTGGAAACCATAACTTCTATAGCCATCCATGAAAATTTTATAAAATATGCCTATATCTGAATAACGTGTAAGCTCCTCTATGACATATCAAACTCTCCCTGAGTACTTCAACTCCACTAAATAGCGAGTCTGGATTACATTTTTATGATGCCTACCTGATTTTCATTCTACGCATGACGGGCAAAATACTACGAGGGACTCTTTAAACGATTCACCACTGTGGAAGGTGTCCCGTCCCTCACAAACTTCCATGATTCTGTAGTAGTGGGAGACCTCTGAATGAAATATATGTGTCTAGTCCTATCCTATGGCCATTTTGGTTAGGTAATGGACTTTGACATACTTGAATATGAGGCCTCCAATTCTGTGTATAGATGATGAGTACATGCAGACGTCTCTCAGTTGTACACCCCACATGTCAGACTCTAGAGACAATACAAGTGCACCCACGATATTGAACCATATTTCTCGGGTTGCATATGGTTTAGGGAGATATAATGTTTTGAACTAGTTGTGGGGATTCATGTATTTAAGAACTGGGGAAACCATTAGCCTTTCTCTTTTATAAACAAGTGGTGATATGAAAACACAATTTTTTATCACTTTTTTTTCTGCTATCTTTTTTGTATTTATTTTTTTGAATAGGTTTCGCTGATTTATCCTGCATAATTAATTTTAATATGGATGTATGAACCCATATTTTATTCATTCTTGTCGAAATACTTGAGGATATCATGGTCAAAACATGTGAGGAAGAGTACCTACCTTGCAAATTTTTTTAGAAAACATGAAATCAACTTTATGAAGTGTCAAAAAACCTAGAAATTCTCCATTCATGTCAGGGGGAATGCTTACATATACCACAGGATAGCCATGGTCCAATTGGCCGAGTACAGGCGAAGGGGGAAATACCATGAAGGGCATTTTCTATGCTTTACTCTAGGCTGGAACTTCACAGCTAGAGTAAGATTTAAAGTCGCCGCTTTTGAGGGAACCCTGTGTACAAATTATATATAAAAAATCCCTAGTTTTAGCTTATATGACAACTTCTATGACTTAGATTTTCTCAATTGAGAGTCATCTCAATGAATTCTTCGAGAGTTGGTCCATTTGGACTTATCTGAACTTTCCACTGTGCAAGCCTCCTGTTGGAAGTCCGAGTGTATGTGGTATGAGTAAAAATCATACTTTATGAAGTGCATTTGGGCCAGAGAAGCTAAAGAGTTGAATATAAACTGGGGAATTAACCTAGACACATTGGAGGACCCTCCACAATAGAGATTGTGGTAAATTTGGTGAGAGAGTCTTTCTCTTATGCATATGTAGAATGAATTGTGAGAAAAAAATTCTTCATAGGGGGAATAATGTAACAACCCAAAACTTGAACCTCATGTATTGATAATTTTATGTTTACACCTTGATTGAATTTTATTACAACTGAAAAAAACTAGTTTCTCTTGAGAAGGTAATAATATTGTTTTAATTTATATTAGAATGCTACGATTAAAACACACAAATGGACACAAGGGTTTTTAGTTTAACAAGAACACCGTAGTGTTTACAATGTACCAAGTTAACAAGAAACATTTCTACCCAAATATACCTATTCAAAACCCTATCAAAATTACAGGGAGACCACTTAAAATAACGAGAACCCTACGAAAATAGCATGGGTCCTTAAATCTGTCATAATGAACAAAATAATGGCCAAATCCATTATGGCCACAATAAGCACCAATGGTGTGACATGAACCATCTTCTTCTTTTTCTCGAGATTTAGACACCCTAAGGAATGGGTTTATATAAGGAAATGAAATGACCGTTGCCTTGGGTGACCATTGAATTCCAATGACTATAATTATAGCTGTTGGCCTTGAGATTAATTAACTAAAAATATTACATCTTGGTTTTCCAAAATTTACGAAATTGAAATTATAGGATAAATTCTGATTATAGAGAAATATTTTGAATTACACGATTTCGAAAAGTATTAACGAATTCAAAACACTTTTCAAATATTTTAAATACAATGTAATGATTTTCGTCTCTTGAAAAAATGTTTTAAACTATGTCTAAATTATTTTAACTAAACTATGTTTTTGATTAAACATTGTTTTGACTACTATAATATAAGTATACATGACTTTATGTGGGTATACCAAATTTCAATTCATTACCTTGAATGTTAAAGTATTAGTGTTTATAAATTATTTTACTTATATTATTAAATGAGGTATAATTAGGTATTCATTAATTATTTTTTAAAATTATATAAAATCCATGTTTAAAAGGATAATGTTTATATAGTATTATTTTTTTCTTTAAGACTTCATTGGGTTAGTTTTTATAAAAATTTAGGCCCGCTTGGGCCTGCCCTTTATTTCTATGCTAAGGGAGGCAGCTCAGGCTAGGTGGCTAAGCTTAGCCCTCATCCCAAGCCTAGTCTAGCCCAAGCACAGGCATATGTTCCTTGAGGGGTGCACAGGAGAAGGAGGTCTTGAGCATGACACCATGGGCATGATGCTGTGGTAAGGCATAGGTAGGCCTAGGCCTGTGCGGGAGCCCGTGTTTTAGGCTCCCTAAGTGTGTGCTGTGTGTTTTTTTGAACCATATTTCAGAGGCAGATGCTTATAAAGGGGGTGAAAACATCCCACTATTTCGATGTGGTACGCATTTTTTCAGGTGAAATAGGACATGGGATTTTGAATCATGTAGCGCATGATCTAGGCCATCAATCTCAACCCCGTTCTCGACCCTCAGCAACCACAAATTTCTCCAGGTTTTTCGTGGACCATTTGATCCGGTGTGATCTAATCATGACCGTTTGAGGTTTCTAAAACTCCATGATGATCATGAGACACCTGATCTTTCTACAGATCAATCTGAGCCATTACCTTTATAAACCACTAATTCACCCCAACCGTTGGATCATATCCAGATCAAATTCTGACTATTCGTTAATTTTTCCTATGTCCCTCTACTTCACTGTCTTCTTCTCCTCCGTCTTCTTTGAACCAGTAACCCTACACCCTATATTGCACCGTTTTTCTTCTCCTGCGACTAATGATGGTCTCCCTCCTTTCACGCGGATTCCACAAGGACTGACAATTAGTATTTTTATAAGCCACTTGGGCTTCAGATTCCATGCACTAGCATTAAAATATTTTGTATGGTCTATAAAAAAACACACCTGAGGCATCCCAAACATCTCATTCCTTCGCTCTCAACTTCCAGCAGACCCCAACAAGTTTCTTATGGTATTTCTAGTGCTTTCCTAAACTCCTACTCCTCCTCCTCAAGCTAAGTTAGAGGGATTATATTTTTATTTCTTGTTGAGTTTTATGTTGTACGTTTATATACACGTGTTATATAAATATACATCACCTTTCAGTTGAGTTTAAACCCCTCTTTACCTGAAATAGAGATTCAAGATTTTTCGAGTTTATAGAGAATTACCAAACTCGAAGCATATATACCCCTTGAAAACATAGTTACATGCCACATCCACATAACAAATATATATATATATTCATATGCACAGCCCTACGGTTTTTCATAAAACCATATGTCTAGAATTAAGTTTTACAAAAAGCATTGAGGTTCAAATTTAATGATGAACTATAAAATGCATGGAGTGATTTTTGTAAGAAAACTCTTATACCTAATTATGTATGTACATAAATATATATTTATAATATATATACATGTGGTTTTAATAATTTCAACATTCTACTTTTAGTTTATGTTTTTGATAATCTTTCAAGTGTCAAATAATCATAGTATGAGATCCTTACGTATACTCATAATGTATAATCGGGTATGTGGGTATGTGTGTATATATGCCATATTTGATCCCCAATTGTATTTATAATTTTCCAAGGTTCATGAAGAAAGTACAAAACATGTGTTTTCAAATATTTTTGGCTTTGACTAAACATTACATCTTATGCACTCCCCATTGAATGAATGTTTTACACAACATGAAACCCTAAGTGTTGTTATTCCAAATAATTTTCTTTTGATGTCCTAAGTTCAAGAGTATAAATATTGGTGGCTTGCCACTTCATATTCACATGTGTGAGTTACTCTATACTATTTATATTAAATGATAATGGTTATGGTTATTATTTATGCTTTCATGTTTTAACATTTAATGTAATAAACAAAAGCTTATTTATAACAAATGTTTGAGAAAATGTGAGTTTATCACCCCGCATGGAATGGTAAGTTTACCTATTTTTTTATTATGCACCAAAAAAAATTCCATTAAGTAATTGTTTAATATGGTTTTAAGAATTTTCAATATATGTGACCATGTTTGTATTCCTTTTGTTTATTAGTTTTCATCACAAGTACTCTTAACATACGTACGATTTAATGACTTGACTACATAGTACATAGTATTGTGCTAGACTAACTAAATATGTATAAATGTGAGTGTTTGTAATTTAAACATTTATTCCTTTCCTAGAATTATGAATTTAATTATTCAAGGTTGTATGGACACCATGAATAATGTGAAGTTAGAAAATAAGTAAAATGTGACACATTGGATACATGACCTTACTTAACATATGAGGATTGTATTAGATTAGAATGTTCTAGGTTGGGGTCCAGTTACAACAGAACCTATGGGTTGGAGTCAGGTTACAGAGGCTCCCCAAGTTGGATTCCAGTTACAGATGCTCTCTGGGATGGGGTCCAGTTATAGAATCTCTCCAGGTTGGGGTCGGGTTACAGTTAGCCCCTAGGTCCTGGCATGAGGCCTTGAAATAGAAATTAATATCCATCATTATACATTCCCTCATTTTGTATATGAAAATTAATTAACCAAATGGATATTCGACTAGTAGAATATCCATGGTTAATAGATAGTAATTATGAGTATCATAAAAGTAAAAGCTTACGGCCTGACATATGTTTATCACTCAATGATTTAGTATTCGATGTGTGAAATTGAAGTTATTACCATTATGCACAACTTTGATTATTCAATACTCTTAGAGGTTTAATTTTTTCTCTCATATGCACATGTCAAACATGTTGAGAACATCTTTTAATTATTACTCCAAATGAAAATTCTTATTGTTGAGTCATCCATCCTTATAATTATGTTAGCATGTTTATAATATGTTACATGTGTTATAGCTTTTATTAAAGAGGAATGTTTTATGGAAAGTTTTAAAGAATGTTTTCAAAAGTAATATTTTATTATAGTATGTTATTTTTAAACCCCTTAATGGGAATTTATATTCTCACCCTATTTTTTTGAAATAATTTTTTCAAGTATCAGCTTTTAGTAGAAGAAAAATTTCAGAAGTAGCTGGTTTCTCAGAGCCCGAACTGAATTCGATCCTTTGTATGGCACCAGCTCCGGGTACTCAGGAGCCAGGGCATGAAAAGATGTGCTTAATATATTACATGATTTCAGTTTTTTATTAGGGACGGGTGAAATTAAATATATAATGAGGAACAATGCTTCCGGTTATACCTATTACAATTGGAAGAAGAAGAGTATCTTCTTTGGGTTGCCTTGTCGGTCACAAAATTTTTTCTAAAAGAAATTCACATTGAAAAGAATATATGTTTAATTTTTATTTAGATACATATAAATTTCAATGGAAATAAAAAAGATGATATATGATATCGACATGAAATTGTATATTAGGGGATTAAACAATAATTTCATCCATTGTGTATGAGTAAAAATAAATGGCATGTTCTATATTCTTATTATATGATGAAACCTGTAGATAGAAATAATTATTTGGATGTACTAGAGTATATTAAATTTCTTGTTGGATATTCATGAAATATATCAAAACAGGTCGACAGAAAAGGGTGGAAGTTGAAATCTTTGAAGAATCATGATTATCACGTCCTTTGATATGAGTTGATTCCAATAGAAATCTATTATATATTTTCCATTAATGTAAGTGTGTAATTTATTTGGTTGTTACATTTTTAGAGATATTTGTGTAAACAGGTTTTCCATGTCATTCTTGCAATAAATGTTGGAGGATAATCCATTAATTTTATGGGAGTTAAAGAAACTATTTCCTCCATTTTTCACATGCATGTTGCATTTGACTATCCATATTACGGCATAAATACTTATTAGAGTACCTTTAGATTTTCATTGGATGTATCCAACTGAAATTAATATGTACACATTGAAATATTATGTCCAAAATAGGAATCATCTATAATGATCTATAATGAATGGTTACTTGGATCAAGAATATATGTATTTCTGCTCATTTTTTGTCTGATCTTACTACGAGAATGAATAACTAATGAGAAATGAAGAAGAGTAGTATGAGAAAAATGAACCTAGTTTTCCACTACTTCCTCAAACATGAAGAATTCTTAGATCATATACATTGATGACAATAAGCCTTGAAGAGTGGGATGTGGAAAATCACTTAGTGTTGTTCAACTGTGATTTGTTCGATGAAATCATCAAGTATTTAAATTTAACTTGTATATCTTATCTCAACTATTTTAATTGTACATATCAATTAAACTATTTATATTTTTAACTATATGGAACATAATGAAATGATATATATAAATAATCGTTGTTTATCTTTGAGAAGAAGATATACTTGGCATATGAAAGAGTTTTCTGTTGGGTTGAAATTGAAGGTAGAAATATGATGTAATAAATAATTAAAATCAATATTTTATTTAGTTGAATATCTATTTATATTTTAGCTATCGAGTTTTCCATCTTACACTATCTTTGATGAAATAAGATCTTCTGATTTTGGTCTTCAAACTGTGGCTTTTTAATGTAAATTTATTTTGATCAATGGGTACATATTTATTATCACTGAATGAGAAATGAAAATGAGAACACAACATCATGATGTTACGATAATTTCCACAATATACTATTATACCGGTGCATCAGATAATAGACTTTATTTTGAAAATTTATCATATTATGGAGTTGATGAAAAATAATAATATTGGATTATTACTCTCATGGTCGAGTCACTATGATGAAATGTTAGTGATTTGATGCAATGATTAGGCATGGAACCTTTGATGGTGATTATGGATTTTGAGTTATTGACATGACTCACACTCTTTCTACTGATGAGGCATATGTATTAGAATCAAGGGAGAAATAGTTTTTTACATCAATTATAATCATTGACCTAAATTTGGTGTCATTTCTGAAGTAATACCAAGACAAATTTTTTAGGTTGGATATGATGGAATTGAAATCATCCCATCTTCCATTGGCCCTGATCCATTTATTACTCAATATGACTCCAATACATCTATTGTTAGAGTGGATTGTGAACCTGATGTAATGGTGGGAAATATAAAGAATCATTCATATGTGATCTCTATTATATTGGTTTATCTTAAGTTTATTTGATGAGGTTTTTTCAATAAAATTTTATTTACTATGGATTACAAAAATTATTTATTGAACTATAACTTCATGTTAATTTTAAATATTTATTTTTTGAAGTTTTCTTTGAGTTTCATTTTATAATAATAAATTGTATTGTATTCTGAACTATCGAACCATGAAAAACCCAAATAGTTGAATTATAACAAAAAAATAAATTAAATAACAAAATATATGAACCAAATGACCTAAGATGATTCCCACTGCTCACCCATTATGCTCCTGGTCAGTCATTTATGCCATCTTCCTTACCATCTACTTCTTTTCCTCTGGTCTTCTATATTCCTTCTTTGACACCTTCTCTAATATATTTTATTCCTTAAAAGCATACACTAGGACCCACTACACTAGTATATAATGATGTTCCTTTAGTGGAAACAAATATATAGGCTCCCATTGAGTAGACTATCGTAGATACATTTTAGAACAAAATTTTTTTAACCTAATTTATTTTCATTACAACATGTATTGATATGATATTGTTTTTCTATCTAAACATATAAATCTACTCATAGGTAGTGGCGGTGGGGTGTACATGCATGTGTTCGGTGTGGAACAACCTTGCACAGTTTATGGTGTACTATAATGAAGACAATCAAATGATCGAAAAAACATGGCAGCAATGGTGGAGTTTTTTTGGCCATGCTTTCCATAAACTCCGACATCATTCCTGTTAGCCCAATCTAATTGAGATAGTTTCCAAACAAAGTCAAGGATAATTGTTGGGAATAAATTTGGGTAAAATAATCTTTTGTATTTAATATAATATTATTTTTTCATTTCTATGAATTCATATTTTGGTGTCAACTTTAGTTTAATTTCTCCGACGGTGAGGGTGCACAACCAGCATGTCTAAAGGAGATAGATGAGATTTAGAAATCCAAAAAGAATGAATTTTGAATTGTATTGAAGGATATGGTTGGAACATAGTCAAAGGTGGTGCCTGTTTTGGCTGATTTCTTGATAGAATAGTTTCATAAATGATTACTCATTAGACGAGTATCCGGTTTAAGATATTGATCACATATGAGGTATTTATATGAATATTTTCTTGTTTTTATTTTAAACAAACTTTATTATTATTGAATTTTATTTAGGAATCAGTTTGTAAAAATAAAATAAAAACATTAATTCAAAAAGTTACATATACACATTGGAACGTACTACGATGTCGTATCATTAGAGGAAGTAGGTACAAAAAATGTTTATAATTTTTGTCTAGGGATTCCAATTTCTATTAATTCCTCTTTAATTTATTCAGTTTATAATGTTTTTAAACAACTTAAATTATGAAATTAATTATTGGTAACCTATTTTTAATTATGGTATCCTACATTCAATGTCATTGTTGAGGTATGTACTAATTATTGAAGGACATGTGCCTGGAGAAAAATTGTTTTGAACAAGTAGAAGGAAAAAAGATGGAAGTGCAGTTAACGAGACAACACAACAACATATTGTACGTTTTTATTTAATGATGTTTTATTTTAATTTCTATTTTTAACATAATAATATATATATATTACTAATAGGCTGCTTTAGAGGCCCTTGATTCATAGGAAGCAAAACATTTTGGGGAAAATAATCACTTACATTAGGTGTTGGGAAATGAGCATCATAGTATAGTTTGATGACGACCTGGGAAGGGTATAGTCCCAATGAGGTATTTTCCCTCTTTAGGAATCATTTGTAGTTCCACTGAGTTTTATTAAGTTATGGTATGAGAAGAACATGCTGAAAAAAGTTCCACAATAAATGAAGACTGGTCTGCTAGGGATAACACTAAATTTATGAAATTGATGAATGTTTTATGTCTAGTAATATCACCTAAGGTCAACACAAAATGTGGTAAAAATATGTCATTGAAGAGTTAAATATATAGTTCACCAGATGGGAGTTCTAGTGGTGGTCAATATGTTGTCATTCATGGTGATGACGATGGAGGGGAAGAGGCTGAGGAAGAAGATGATGTCGAGACTATGTTCGAGGCTGTGACTGAGGATGGGGTAAGGTAGAGGGCAAGGAAGAGGATGAGGGTGAGGATGAGGCTGAGGATGAGGTCGAGGATGAAGAAGGTTGAAGGGATGAGTATGAGGATGAGTCTGATGATGACTATATTGATAGTGATTTTGATGGTGATGAAGGACAAATTGATCTATTACATTTTTGACAGATATTACTAACAGTTGATGTTTGATAATTTTATGTGAGTGAATATATGGGTGATTAGGTTTGTCACATTATGCATATATCTTTATTTTTATCTATAATTGGATTCTATGAATTCTCTTTTTACATGGTTTTAAATATATTTCACAATTATCTTTTTGCATACACTCAAACACTTGGATGATGAACTTGAGCTTATTATTTTTCATTATACGACTCATTATTCATATTTCTCTAATTCATTGTCTTTTGATGTGTTACATTATGAGATGTAATTTTTGATTTAGTATCATTCATAGATCATGTTTTACTTTAAGGTACAAAATTATATATACTGACTACATTTATTATCATTGATGTGTATTTAAATTGGTGGATTTAAAATTGAGTTTTAAAATCAATATTTAACAACATCAATTTCAAGACAAATATAATCTACCAAATTATAAAAATAAAACATACCCTTTGTAGGGAAATCAGGATTCCACCATTCATAAGTCACCCACGAAAACACCTATGGAAATAATGCACCCAATATTTCATTTATAAAGAATTTCCCTAACAACCTAACCCTATACACATGATCCTCTCATCATAGTATGATTCCATTTATCTACCAAGATAAATAATAAATCTCAATCATTTAACCATTATGAAAAATGAGGATCAACCAACCAATATTAGCTAACCTTAACCTTCTACTCTGAAAGACATAAATATTATCCTACCTAGAGAACCTTATAATCACTCTAGATAGAGCCACTATATGAACCCACACTAGCATAACCACTATCAACATGACTCGTTAAAAAATATTTATCCAAACAACACCTCTCATGCATAAACCATACCAAGGATGTCCTACCTAGATACCATCATAAGGCATCTCATTCCCAAACCTATAATTTAAATGGTCATAAAACACTTGGATAATAATTATAATTAAATAAAAACTTACAAAATAGTCACCACAATTGTATTAATTAATTCTGGCACCTCCAATGATTTATTTATAAAACAGTGAATATGTTATTATTGACACATTAATTAATTAAAACCCATTATATATAGTTATCAATAATTTTTTCTAATTTTAACAATTTTATAAACCCTATATATTAATTATGAAAATTATTTGACACCCACAAGGAGTCATGAACAAGTTCAAGTATAAAAACCTATAAGATGCATGAAAACACACTCTTATACCAATTAAAGATAATAGAAAATACATATCTCACCGAAAACATCATACATGAATCAAAATCTCTATTGAAACACTAAATATAAATGAAGAAAAATTTCATCACATTATAGATTTGACATTCCTTATACATGGGTTTGTTTTATACTAGTATAAGGTCTATTCCAAGTTCAAGAAACACATCCTGCCTCTAACAACCAAGCTCAAAAAGTAAAACCACCATAAATATTTCCATATAACCTCTTTGTACTGCATTGACTAAAATAGATCATATAAAATCATTTATAAATCACCACAGGACCTGAAAAACACATACCCATACACCTGGCACTTTAGCATAGCAGTGGGAATCTATAAGTATTGTGGGGGATATTGTACTATTTATACCCTCCTAAATATAAATATATAAATAACATAATAAAAATAAATTATTAGAGTAAGCTTTATAAATTATAACTAGAGATGACCAAAAATAGCAGATAACATCACCATGATATAAGTAGGTAGGGTATCACCAATTTCCCCAAATATACATCATTATATACAGTGTATACATGAATGGGAAAATAAAACAAGTACCAATATATAATATAAAATAATTATGAATGGATAGTGGGTATTACCCAGGGAGACCCAACACCAAACCTCACTTGATTTAGAGAATGTTCAAATAGAATTAGTCTCAAAACACAAACCCATACTCATACCCATCCACTTAGGGAAGGATCATGCATATCAGCCTTGACCTTCAACCTCTCTCTAGGGTTAGAACCTTACACCATCTCTCGATCTCATATTTATCCTTATACTTGCACCCTCATTCTCAAAGTGAGGTCTTGTATCACATCCCAACTATTAATCAATCACTCAACGTAGGATCCCATCGCATATACTAACCACTAACCTCTCACATGATGTTAGGTTCTACATCATATCTTAACCACTTCCCTCTAATTCATTGTATGGTCTTATATAATATCACGGGAACTAGTATCTAACTTAAGGTAAAGTTATGTAACACATCATTATCATTGTCATCCACTCAAGGTAAGTTATTATATCAAATCCTGAATACAATACACTCACTAATATTATGGTCCCATATCACATCTAGGATACTGGGAATAGTCCTATATCATAACCTGAACAGTACCCTATTCCTCACTGTAGGGTCATATACTATTTCTTAGGCCATGTCACATACCTCAAACCTGTCACTCAAAGGGGATCTCATCATTACTATACAACATGGTTAGATGATAAATAATGAGAAAAATAGTAGTAATATCTAATATCATATCCCTCAGTTATCCATCCAACCATCCCCACTTAGCACTATGGTATAGAGTACCAGATATATCTCAACAACGCTTACCATAACAAGCATCACCATCATAATTTGAACCATAGCTCATACCCACATATCATTGTATTTTAAATTGTATGTATTTTTATGTGAATTTAAAGTTGTTTTTTATAATGTGTTGTATTAGAATTTTTTAGGTGTGTATTCATCACTATTCAGTGTAATTTTTGAAGATGTTGGTAGAGTATTTTAAGGTATTTTCATTTAATTATCATTTTTTATATCTCGACAACACGTACCCTAAACACCAAAAACCCCTGATTTGAGTCATCCAATGATCATTTCAATTTCATCATAATATCATGGAAAATTCATGGAATCTATCTAATATATCATCTAAGTTTACTATTGGAATTCATCCATGAAATTAGATGTACAAAAGTATCTTTTTAATAATATCACAATTGAAAAAAGAAATTTCCACTATTTATTTTATGAATCCATGATTGATTATCATGATTTTTACATTACCATGAATGAAATATGAATCCCCACTATTGTGGGTTTATTTTTCAAGTGTCATTATATCAATATACATGACATCATATCCAATGAACTGTCCATTATTCAGTAAGACCACAGTGTGAGGAACCTAAAAAATTCTATAGATAATTAGACTCATGACCTCAAACCACCAATTCTACACTAACCACTATATATCGTACCTTATAGTACACCTCATGATACACTTAAAAAGTTATCATTACCCCATGAAACTCATCTCAATCCATTCAAATACACTTATGACTCTTGACACTATTTCTAGTGGACAATACAATCCAATGCCCCATATCGAGTAAATTATGTAACAAAACATGACTCATTTCCAATATAATCACTACCATGGAGGTACATTTCAAATTATCATTCAAAACTCATGGAAAAAAATCCAATGAAATTACATTAAGAACATCATCTATAAACCCCAACATTTTATGCCACACTATAATCTATTAAGGTTATATCAAAACACCTATAGGTTTCCACTCCCCACAGATTGGGGACCATCACAATAAACCATTTGAACTTGATCATAAATGATTATATACTACCTATAAACTAGAATCTAATTTCCACTCTAATGAAACCCCATTATTGAAAAACATTGCTGGCATAAATCTATATTATTCCATCCATTAAAATTGAATCAAGACCATATAATTATTATTACATCAATTTCTGAAATGAAAGACATTAACTTCTATCAATACTTGGATCATATTTTCAGTTGTTGTGTTTATGGAGATGTTTTTTTTCTATTGGGTGTATTGGTGTTATTTTGAATTGGTGTTATTCTGAAATGGTGTTATTATGAATTGGTCTTATTCTGAATTATGTACATTATACGACAATTGAATTTGTGTTATTCTAATGGAATACTATTTAGATCATATTATTCTTCATTGGTTACTTTTTAATTTATGTATAGTGTATTTAAATTGTAGGTAATTGGGTCATAATTTCATAAGTAATTGCAGGTAATTACATGTAATTCTGAATTATGAATTATGTACAAGTAATTGTTGCAGGTAACTATATTATGGGAGGTTATATCCTAATACTACAATTATACAATATCTATCTCAATGGTTTATAAATCATTGGTATAGATGTGATAACTTAATCTATACCAATGGTTTATAGAAAACCATTTGTATAGAAATAAACACTCAATCATTACAAATAGTTTACATCAAAACAGTGGTAAAAGTCTATAACAATGGTTCATAAACCATTTGTACAGATTTAAGGTGATTTATATCACAATGGTATCAAACAGTTATAAATAGTCTATACCAACATTTACTACAACCCATTGGTATAATCTTCTTTCCAGTGCCATATACCAATGGTTATTGAATAACCATTGTCATATGTCTACCCTACGCATAAACAGGAAATGGTTTGGAAAAAATTTGGTTTAGGTTATACCAAAGGTTTCCTAGCCCATAACAACGGTTTTAATACATTATTATATCATATGTTTCTGACAATTTATATATTGGATTTGGTTTCATTTAAGAACATATATTTTATTTCAACCCATTTTTTCACCAAATTCATCCTTAACCAAATAAATAATTTTCAATCTAAAAATGTCATAAATTTACATAAATGAAAACATTTGGATAATAATAAAAATTGGATGAAATTTTATTTCATTTTTCATAATAATGTTTCTATTTTAATTTTTTATAAATATTATATAATTTAGGGAAATAATTATTTTTCATATAATATCATAAATTTATTTTTAGACACTACTAACATAATTTGATTTTTAATAAATCTATATATTCAAGTTATTATAATATATATCACTCAATCATACCAAATGTTTTATATATATTTAAAATTATTAGGATAATATAACTATGAGAAAATATTACATCTATTCTTTTTAAAATATTTTTTAATTTTTCTATAACTTGTACAAGAACTGTGTCAGTGTTGTGTATGAATTTAAAGTAATTTGTTCTAAAAAAACAATTTAAAATGATAGAATAATTAATTCATATTTCAAAAAAATATTAACCTAACATTCCATACTTTTATCCATATGTAATAATTTTAGTTTTATTAAAGTGAATAGAATCAAATTTTGGAATTTTCATTACAGAAAATAAAAAATTTCATTATCAAGAAAAAATGGAACAAAAATTACATTTAATATAATTTAGGATATATATGGTTGAATTTAATTTATATTATTAATTAAAGGAATTTTTTTTTGGATTTTGATACCTTGTCACATTAGTTTTTTCCACAAGTCACACATTTTATTTTTATGGTGTTGTCAATAATTTAATACAGTTATAAATAATATTGTCCAAAGATAAAAAGGGGACTATATAAGAAATTTCGACCACTTGATTAAAAATATTTGACCCATTTTAAAATTACCAATTTCTAAAAGTAGCTAAAAATAGTCCAATATTATAATGAAAATTAAATAAAAAATAGTTTTTCTAAAAAAATGATTGTTTGGGAGAACATGTTATTGTGGAAAATTAATTATTATATTGGATTCTAATGAACATATTTGTAATATTAATAATATAAGAGAAATATATTTAATTTTATATATTTTTAATGTAATGTGTATCAATGAAAATTCATGGAACAAAAAAATGATTTAAATTAATTTTTTTTCAATATCCATTGGAAAAAACCTTTTTTTGGAAAATAATAAAAAAATTATTGTTAGATAATAATAAATTTGTGATTTCAAAAATGATGTTACTTTTTCATAAATTATTTCTAATATAAAAATATATTACATATAATATTTTTTGATAAAATACTATAAAAATAATTTTGAAGGAAATAATATTTTTAAGCAGAATATGATTTTATTAAAAATAAATATTTACTTCCAAATAATTAATTATTAAATTTTAATTGATAATGAGATTAATATATATTTCATAATAAATTTATTCTTAATCATACCCACAAATTCAATATCTAGTTTATAAAAATCATTTTAAATAGTAATATTTAATGATTCTCTTGTGCTCAATGTCATGTGTAATGTATTCTATTGAACATAATGTTATTATTTTAAAATTGTAGTTTGTAACACCTAAAATCCACAAATATTATATTTTACCACTTCAATGGAAGGGTAATTATAACATTAGGCCCTATAGAATTTTCATTTTGGAAAAACTCTACGTCTCTTCACCTATGGATCATACCTGGTATTCTTGGGGAACAAATTCTAATGTGATCATAAATGAAAATGAACTATTTTCTAGAAATTCATATTATATAATGTATTTTTCTATAAAAAATAGGTCATTATCAATTGTTTAGTGTCCTCTTAGAACTATCCCATTATAAATCTGTGTGGACAAGCTCAACATACAAGACTCCTAATATCAGAGCTTCACTGATCATTTTACCATTTGAAAGGCTCACTCTAAACTCGCCATGAATTATCTGAATGGGATTAGTATGTGGACATCATATATTGACGTGGAGTTGTAGAAGATGTATTCTATGACGTGAAAGAGTTTTTCAAATACTTGTTAATTCAAAGAAAAATACTACTTTTAATCCATAATGAAATCCCCATAGCATTAATACACTTAAAATGGAAAATCATTATCTATACTAGAAGATCATATTGAAAAGAAATCATGGATCATTTAATAGTCAAATATTTTATTAGTCAATGATTGATTCATGATGGACTTGAAAATAGGATTCTTGGTCTTGGGTTCACATCATTACTCTTCCTGATATAATACAGTGTACCCTATGATGTAGCCTTATATGAGATTATTCTAATCAATTAAATATAAGGAAACTAATTTATTACCATAAATACATTCCCTAAATTTGATAATATAAAGGGGTGTCTAATTACATTTTTTGGGAGTTAGAGTCAAGTAATAATTTAGAAACTCGTACATAATGACGAGAATCTTGTTTGATAATATGTAATGATGACGTGTCATTCAAAAGAGGTTTTAGAGGAACATGTGTGATTGTAGAACATGATGGCATTAAATGGATTTATTATTAATTATCATTTAAAGTCCCCTAATAACCATTCCTATATCCTCTATTTTTAAATTCATCTTCATAGGAAATACCTTACTTATCAAAGGGAATCTTCATAAGAAAATGTATTGAAATAAAATGGTAAAGATATAAACATGATTTTCACAAGGTCAGCGTGTTATTTTACATGGCACACATGAAAATCATGTGGTTTGAATGATTATTATTTTATCCATGAACATCACATGAAAAATAAAATATAAATATCTTGAAATAAAAAATTTACATTGGTTCTTAAACATATCAATTAGGATGTCTAATTGTGTGGTTCACTAATGTGAAAGGATCACATGACCCAATATCATGTGGAAATAATATAATTCATAGGATTATCATTCCATATTATTAATTCATATATGATAATGCTATCTCCCTACTAGAATATTAATAAGGGTTACCTAGTGATGGAAAACTAAAACCTCATGTGGGATTTAGACTCCTAGAAAATGTTTCATTTTTATTCCCAATAAATAAAATTTATAGGATAATTTTTTGATGACTCGTCTAAAATAGATGATCTTAAAAAAATTATAAATAATTTTGTCTTCGAAAATATCATAAGATAATTTCTTATGTTTTTCATCAACATTATAGAATCCTGTGAGAAACACACTTCTTATATGGAAGGAACAAGTTGTCATTTATTAATATTATCATACATCGATCGTATTGGGTGTTCTCATTCGGTCGTTAAATGTATTCATTTCAAAAGGATTATATATTTAAATCTTACATGACCACTTATTCTTGCATTATTATTATTAACATATGAAATAATTGGTTATATATTAGTAAATCATCTCCCCATAAATGGTTATTTATAAATACCGCATTTACTATTTCGAGTATTTGGGGGAGGAGACAATGAAGAGAAACTAAATAAGTGGGATATGAGTAGAAATCAATGAAATATTAGATATATCCTATATCACAATATAACCAAGGTATATCAAAATACCCATAAAACGCTGATGAATACCAAAATCCTATAAATGATATTTTTGTTCTATAATCCCACCTGATACATTCACAAGAAACAATATCTCATGATATTTTCCACATGAAAAGATTTTTCATTTGACACCTATAAGAAACATTTCACCAAGATACATGTAAATGATCTCAGACACATAATTCCCATGCAGTCTCATATTATGATTTTTCATTGCGAACAGTAGGTAGAAACCTCATGAGGGAACTTCATATTAGTATCATGTAGTCATGTGATACCACCCTTGTGTGTTCGTATGATCCCATCCTCATGTGGACTTATCTTATAGATGCCTTACATTGGATTATCAGTCAATATGATATGTTTCTCCCTAATAAAGGGAAAACCTAGATGTATTTTCTCCTCTTACATACAATGGTTTTGGTAGATACCTATGTTTAATAATCATTTGAGTCACCTACTAGAGCCATAATAACCAAAATGATTTTATTCATTATATATATCCCTAATAAAAATTTCAAATAGTACAAAATAAAATATCTTATAAATACACATGATATACAGGATCAATCATCCACATTAGTATGTACCCATTTTATCAGTAGTACCCTTAATAAAAGAAGGCCTCATTTTTAAATCCATGAACGATAAAATCCTCCAGATAATCAAAATCATGGATTCCCATGATAATAGAAAATATCTATTGGGAAGACATTAGGGAAGTCTATTTTAATAAAATAATGATTTATTCTCCATCCAATGATTCTTTTTAGATACGGTGACCCTCATGTATTATTCCCCAATTATTTATTATAGGATTTTATACTCCTATTGTCTTCGTACCCCACCCAAGCATCCTAACATATAATAAGATATTATGATGGGTATCACCATCAAGTATAATCCACATTCATAATTAATTCTACACTCAGATATAATTTAAATTATATTACATTATATATTATTTCTTACAATAATCAAGTTTCATGTTGTCTTATATATATTAGTTAAGTTTACCCACATCACAATCGAAATACATCTCATATGGGCATCAATTTGGGTGTATGATGCAACCCATGTTTATTGGGTATCTTTATATTTGTAATCAATGCTCAATATTTGATTATCTCTACTTTTACAACATATACAATACATTATTATTGAAAACCTCCCAGTGATATTAGGTTATAATATATGTCTAATTCCATGTATTCATGATGTTAAAATTCATAATACAATCCTACTACATTTCCTTAAAATACAATCCTTGTACTACATGGTAATTTATTTCTATATTTATGGGATATGTTTGATTCATATGTGACATTCAATCCCAATAACATCATTCCATTACATTTATCCATATAGTATTATATTTACTATGAAACCATCAATATAATCCTATCACATAACTATACTTCTGCAAGCTCAGGCATCCAATTCTATAGATCCACATTCCTAGGGTGTATATTTCAATGTTTGAATTTGAAATGAAATAATTGAACCACCATGAGGGACATATTTCATTCATATCTTTTAACATTACACTCACCAATCCATATTCCTTATGGGTTTTATCCTCATAGGGACATATAACATGTGAAGCCAAAACTATCTCATTAGACTATATCCCCTTTTTGGATAAAAAGTGTTTTTATCTTCATCTTCCATAATGACTATTCCTATAATTTTTTTTCTTATATGTCCTTACTACATTACCATAAACTATATGGATCTTTCCTTCTCACATGAACTAAAAATGTATGATTTATTCAATTAGTTTGAACTAAAATATGTGTGTTTTCATTTATTTAACGAGATATGAGGATGTTCCATATTTGAACCTCTATTGAAATAATAAAAACACTTACCACTTACCATGATGAGGATAAAAAATAGATTTCCCAGATATGTATATTTAAGACATATAAATAGAAAACTATAATCACTATGTAACAAAAAATACAAAAAATCTAATACTTATAGATGGAACAATCATTATAGAACCATTGACAAATATATATGTACACATTAATATGATATGTCTGATATTTTCTGATACTCATAGTGATGATTGTTAAATGACCAATTACTATCATATGGGTACCTGATCACACATTTGGATATGGGAAGGATAGATGAAACATGACTTAAAAACACAATAAATAAAAAAAGTCATGAATCCCTTTTAGTAGGTGTGATTACCCAGAACTACCTCCCTTTTGACCAATGGGTATTCTGAATCCTCACTATAAACATCCCCCAATGATCAGATTGATACATAATATAGTTCTATATCAATATTCACACAGATCCATCATGAATAAGGGATCCACTAGTATTTTATTGTTCCAAAATAAGATATTCCAATTGAATATGAACTGATAATTCCTAGTTTTATAATTATTACCCTCCTAATTTGATATGGTTATTTTCATTTCCTTATATTGTTTAGATTTCAGATTTCTTACCATAGGATAAAGCAATATAAATATATTTTTTATAACTAAAAATCCATAATGATTGGTTTTAAAAAATAATGGGATGATTATATAGTATAATGATACTCCCATTAATCCCACTAAATTATCTACATATATGTTTTTTCAATACATTTATTATAAATGAGGGCACACCAAGAATATTCCCATCAGCCACTATTCTTTTTCCCCCTACCTACTCATACCTTGAAACCTCTCAATCACTATCTATAATATTGGTCAGATAAATGAGATGAAATTTATTCATTATGTTATGGGTTTACCATGTGAGTGAATTCAAATAGTCCTTACAATGACTCATCATCTGATGTGGGTACCCTCAGGATGGTCATTGACCATCCTTAAAATGTCTGGTGAAGAATATCATGAAGTGTTTAAAACATATTTTTAATTATATGTCATTCATCTTTGTACCCATTACTCTTATTTTTCATTTATACCTATCATTAAAAAGATGATTCAGATGTTGGATAAGTAATTTTCATCATGGAATTTCAATTTAGTTTTCCCTTGAGTATGCCATGTACTCGATTAAAATTTTTCCTCATGAATCCATTATTAAATATTTTTAGGTTATAGAAATGGATATCCTACCATTATCATTTATTTTTTAAAAACGTTTTTGAGACACATCCCACATATTCATAGGGATTTCATAGTTTAACAATTATATAATCAACCATCTTTTGGTGTATGTCTCTAATGATTGAAAAATCCTGAATTCTATGTTACAAAGTTTGTTGATAGGGAATGTAACCTATGTGTCCATTGAGACTAATTTATTCAAGTATCCTATAATAAATATGTGTATGTATATTATTATCTATTACAATGATAAAATGCCATGAAAACTCTTATTTTATAAATGAATAATATTTATTTATTCATTCCTAAAGATTCAGTTGACCTTTTTCATATAAATTCCATGATGAGGGATTTATTGTTTTTTTGATCATTCAATATTGGGCATCATGTAATCTTGTGATGGATTGGAGACAATAAATAATATGTGAGTTGACTTTTACATTGCATTTATTTCTTCTCCCATACTATCCATTCTCACATCAATTATTTTAATTTCAAAGGTTTTAACCTTGGTGATTTAAATGGTCACCTTAAGACAATATGATACTATTACCAAATTTAGAATTAAAAGAAGATAGTTTAGTAGGATTCTTTGTATCTTCAACTCATATTGGATGTTTTATTCACATATATCTAGAAGATGTTCTTGGGTGAAAATCATTCTATGGGAGTAGGTGAGACCATTACACATATTAATCTAATTTGAGACACTCATTTTCACATTTCCTATAGTTTGAGATGTTAATGATAGTTTCTTAATTGAATAGAAACAAATTGATAGAAATAATAGAGACAGAATTATACTCATTTCTCCTTAGATATAGGTTGATTTTTTACCAAATAAAGGTTAGTTTTTCTTTATCTTGTATAATATATATGGTCTTATCCTCCACATATTCCCCTAATGCTGCTATAATAGGTCTAAAAAGGGACATTATACATCAAATAATAGTCTAGGTACAAAGTTCACTTGATTTTTAATAATATGGGGTTCTATAAATTAGTTGTAAGAGGGACCATATCGAAGTTTGAAATATAAGGCATCCACTTTGGCTGCACTGGCCCCACTTATCATTATTTTCTTCTATTCAAGTGACAATAGACTAGATAAAATCCAACAAATACCAGGGGGGGTTCCTTTCCACTGAATCCTACATAAGTGAATCCTTGTTTAGATGAACAATAGAAATCTGATATATAGACACTATTGTGGTTGAGAATATATTGGATTCCTATAATGAGGGTAACTGATGTGATAATTGAGTAAACACTTAATCATCATCCATCATGTTATTTAAGTAGACTATATGTATTTGAGAGGGTATACAAGGGTAGATCATTTCTACCCTTGTAGGTTAAAAAATTCCATCCCATTGGAGAATTTCTCCTGGATGTGGAATAAATAATTCAACTTCAAAATTATACTCAATTGGAATATTAACTATGAGTAATTAAAAGATAATCCATCTTAGTTTGCTCTATTCAACATCATTTTAGGCTAATCTTTCAACCATGGTTAATTGTTCCACTTTATCAATAAATAAATGTGATGTAGCCTAATTTTCCTCTTATATTCATTTGAATGTAATCTTTTATATGGAATCTGGATGTTTAAATAATCCAAATTTGAATTTTTTTATTTAATTCCTTGTTCATACTCTTTACTTATGCACATCAGTGTGAGAATCATTTCCATTTTATAATTCTTCATCAAATACATAAGTCTCTTTATCCTCACCTGTTTCATCCGTAGGATTTATTGTTATTTCTTTTACTAAATCAAAATGAATTTCCTAGATAATATCATTCCCCTCATCTATGTCATAATGGAAATACCA